>OX104061.1:45665752-45903298 GCA_944474145.2 Dicrocoelium dendriticum
TAATTCGATGGTCTAAGCGATCAAACACTTTTGAAAAGTCCAGGTAGATGACGTCGACTCCTACTCCATCATCAACAGCTTCAGTCCAGCTATTACGTGCAATTAATAGGTTAGTATTACACGAATGCTTTTGACGAAAGCCATGTCGCTTTGCAGCTTTTAAGTTGTAGCTTTCCAGGGATTGCATCAGCGCATATGCGATGATTGATTCCATCACATTGGATAGTGAGGGAAATAGTGTTATTGGACGGTAGTTGGCAGGATCAGTGCGGCTACGTCCTTTATGGATAGGAGTGGTGACCCCTAGCTTCCATACTGGTGGAATACGGTTCTCCTCTAGACATCGCTGATAGAAAACAACTAGTGGTTCTGCTAGATCACTAGCTACAGCCTTTGGTCGGATGTTGTCAGCTCCGGGAGAGCAGTGGATACGCAAGGATAACAACTTATGCAACACAGCTACCGCTGTGAAGGTGATGTTGTCTAAACCAGTTGGTGGAGTATCAGAAATAAAGAGAATGTTTGGGTTGGTTACCTGCTGGAAATTTTGGGAGTAATGAAGCCGTAGGAGATCAGCTGCTTCTATTGCTGATTGCGTGCATCCATCAGCCGTGACTATTGCTGGAACCCCCGCTTCACCTTACGAAGGCCATTAACGTGCCTGTACGGGAGTTTGCGTTTCGTGCAGAAGCATTTCATTAGCTCCTGCTGATGAGTGACCTTGTCTTTGCAGATCAGTTTCACACAGAAATAACGATGTGTCACGTATGCAGTCCAGGTTTCGGCATTCGGGCAGTCCTGGTGATCTCACCATGCCAAATCCCTCCGGGACATACATGTACGTGTTCTGCTCCTCAGAAATGACTTATGCTTGTTTTGGGGTTGGATGGGTTTCTGTTCCGATGCGTGCGCCACCAGTGTGTTGAACGTCCATGTAAAGGTTTCCCAGGCAACATCTGGGGGCATTCGGTTCATAAAGTCCAAGATGTATCCTTAACAAGCTTAGACAATACCTTGTAGTGTGTGACAGTATGCACTTTATCCTCCTCATTTTCAGGGTACTCCGCATAGCAAATATAGTCAAAGAGTAGGGTAACATGATCACTACGACCCAGTGGTGTACTTGTAATTATTCCGTCAACCATGAGTGCTTCGTTAGTTAGCACAAGATCCAGTATCGACAGCTTGTAGCAGTTCGAAATCTGGTGGGAGAGGTTACGTGGTTGTAAAGAGGGTGGCTAGCAATAAGCTCTTGTAAGCAGACTTTAAACTGCACACCGTCGGTTGCCTGCGTTTCTATGTCGTGCACGTTAAAGTCTCCCGCGATAATAATGTGGGTGTACGACTTGTTCAAAGCAAACTGGAAAACATGGTGCAGTTTGGAGTCCATTTCCGACCTTGAGTTTGGTGGGCGATAAATCACGGCTAGTAGGCGTGTGTCCTTGTTTCGCAACCATAGACGGCACCAAAACGTATCAAGAGCTTGGATTACCGAGTGATCGAAAACTTCACATAGGAGGTTTGTATTGTAGTAAAGAATCACACCCCCACCCCTTCCGGTTCTATCAGTCCGAAACAGCGACATAACGGGTAAATAGATCTCAGAACCGGTTTTCTCAGGGTTTAACCATGTCTCTGTAATCATGACGAGATCCCGCGGTTGTGAGGCATGGAGTTCTTTAAGTTCGGCCAAATTGCTTAGAAGGCCTTGGGCGTTTGTGTACCTGCAAGATAGGGCTTTTGTTGTTAGGAGTGTGTTGACGGATGTCAACTTTGTGTTAGTTTTTAAGCCGGCCATTAGGTGGCCGGCCACTAATCGTTTTTTGCTTTATGTATTTCAGTCATGTTGAATGGTATTGTTGAGCGTTCCTTAGCAGGTTTCACTCATGCTGCGCTCTGTCCTGTTGTATGCCGTGGGCGCTGTTGTGTCGGCCTCTCCGCAGGACTGTGCGAATAAAGAATTTGCAGCGTTCGCAAGTTCCGCTGAATGGCTTCCGACTTTTGGTCGTTCGCCTACTGCCTTTAGCCTGATTTCTGTTGGCAACCTAGCTCGAAACTTTAATCAACTATCAAACAGAACTTGCGTTATTCCCTCGGAGTGTAGTGTTACTTTAATTAGCCTTGGACCGCAGCCCTTTTAGTCGGGTGATGACGGGACTCTTGTCTGAGATTTGGCAATAACATTGTCAACAGAGAGTGCTTCGCGGATGTAGCACCACTGCTCTCGGTCTTGTTTTTGCGCATCATGACCTTTATAATGCAAAAGCTCAGGAACATAGAAAAACTAAAAGCACCCCGAAAGTTGCGTTGGGCACTTCTACTTCCTGTCTACAATTATCAACTCCGATACATCGCTGGTTCACACAATAATGTTGCTGACGCTGTCAGTAGGTTACCACGGTTTGCTCAGCAGGATGGACAATTGGGGCACCGTTCAAGTTAGTTTGACTTTTGCAACAACCAGACACTGCACCAAACTCCAGTTACATGGTTAGTAAAGGTACAGATCGCAATCTCGCCATATCGAAAATGAAACGTGTGATGCTACGGAATTGGGGGCCGAGATCTTCTGACGATCTGCGTCCGTATTTCAATTGCCGATTCGTGCTAAGCCCGCACGAAGTATGTATCTTGAGTGGATTTCGTATCGTTATACCGTCGGGTCTCAGATCAGCTGTATTGAGAGCATTACACGATGCTCACGTGAAGATTGTTCTCATGAAAGCTCTGGCTAGAGCGTACTGCTATGGTCAGCCATCAATGGAGATACCGAAGCGTTTTTGTATACTTGTACTACATGCCAAAATACCAAAAAGACAAACCAACCGGTCCCATTAACCAGTGGGAGCTGCCTGACAGGCCATGGAAACTTGTCGATGCTGACTATTTCGATCTGATTGAAGGGAAAAAGTGGCCAATGCTGGTGGCTGCATACTCCAATGGGATAGATGTACATGTAGTTGCTAACGCTGCTAGGGTAGCTGCAAACAAGGAGTCACGTTGTAGTCTATCCATGCACGGTATACTGACAACATTAGTTACAGAAAACGGTTCGCAGTTCACCAGTGCAGCGTTCAAATCATTTTTGCAGACTAATGACATCCACCACCTGACTTCAGCACCATACAACCCAGCGTCAAAAGTTTAGCGGAACGAGCTCCAGAAACCGTGAAGGACGGTCTCCTGAACCATGAATAATTATCACGTGTTACAGTGCAAATTATAGTAAGAAAATAACCATCAGGGGATAAGTGAATCGTCGGTTTAAGCGACTACAGGTTTAAGTGCAATGCTGCGTAGCAGCAGTTTGAATTGTGTATGGAATTCGCCCACACAAATCAATATGGGGAATGGTTTTGGTTCAGCTAATACCTACAAAATAAATAACTAAGTGAAGTGATAACGCTTGGACGTTTGTTGCTTCCTTGTGTCCACGTGATACATCAGTCTTGTAGTAGAGTGTAACAATTAAGTTAAAAGTGAAAATGCGCGCGTTGATTTGTAGTGCTAAGTTGAGACTCGGATATAGTGGATTAGCTGGCGTAATGTGCACGCATGAGTGCAGCCTCTAGACGTTTTGTGTATACCATCAATGTGGGGGGAAAATAACGTAAGTGGAAGGTCGTTCCTTGGTTTGTTGTATTTTCCATACGTTGTGGCACTATGACAACTGTCCTATTGTTGGTGTCGAATATATATATATATATATATATATATATATATCCCTGGTTATTAAACGTGAAGTGATAAGAAAGCCCAGTGACAACTCAGACGGCTATACTGTGTGGTTAGGTTTATTTGGTGACGTCTCAGGGTAGTAGTGTGATTCAGCTTCAGAATGTCTCCAAGAGTGATTTGGATTCCTTAGAATGAAATATGTTATTAGCAAATCGCCCTGCAGGTGTGGATATTATCCACTGTTCACCCCAAGGGTTTTCAATCTCAGTTGGGAATGGAGATGAAAAAGACCAACTAACTTCTTGTTCGCCCTTTGAAGTGTCAGTTCAAGTGCTGTGTGGTCGTGCTGGTGCCATGGGTCCAAGACGTGAATAGCGTTTACTGACTATGGCCTAATGTAGGCGTTGTGCATCTGACAGAATATTGAAGACTCGAACCACCCGAATGCGTTCCGCAAGAGGCCAACTTGACGGTTGGTTTTTGTAAACGCCTCGGCCTGGGATAAACAGTCAAGATGCTCTTGTTCCATCATACCTAGATCACATTCAGTAGTAGCACGCTGCAAAGCTTGATCTCCTAGCCTGTACTGACAAGTAGATTAATGGCGCATGCTCAGCTTTTTACACTTGGCGGTGTTGCATTGAAGCAATTTCTGAGTCTCCCATTCGTACACCCTACCAATACCATCTCGAAGCGCTACGTGGTCAGTGGTTGTTTTGATGGGCCGCCATATCTTGAGATCATCGGTACAGAGAAAGGAATTGGTAGTCATCACTCTTGAAACATCTTATATGTAAAGCTGGAACCGGTGTGGACCAAGTACTGCGCCCTATGGCACTCCGTACTGAACATCCGTTGGGTTAGAGATGGCGCTACGAACTCTCGCATTCAGAGGTCGTTGAATCAGAAAGTCACTGTTCCACCCGAGAACTGGGTTACCAATTCCACAACTCTGAACCTTGTGAATTAGGATGCAGTGGTTAAGATGATCGAACGTCTTTGCGAAATCCAGACAAACTGTGTCAACTCAAACACTGTTGTCAACTACTTCAGTTCAACGAGAGCGAGCAAACGGCAGCTTTGTGGTTCAAGACCGGTTCTAGCGAAATCCATGCTATTCTAGTGCTGTTCTTTTGCATGTCTCCAAATAATCCATTAACGCATGGCATCAATAGACACCGTGACGGGAAAGCAACGGTAGGAGGTATCGGGTGGTTTTTGGCTTGATCGGCTGATTGATTGGATCTCCAAATTAAATGCATCTGACTTCAAGACCTTTGCTCGGACATTTTCAGCATCAACGGAGGCATGCTAGCGTAGGTGATTTAGCTTTCAGGAACATCTGTAGCCGTTAACGAGATATGATTAAGTCCTAGTGGTGATTTAACTTGCGTGAACAGCATTGACGACGAAACCGTGTTCTGGACGTTTGGGGAGAAGTGATGTAGTAGTTTATTGGCCGCTTCTGTTGTAGTTTGTGTTTTTCCAATTGGCCTACAGAGGGCAGGAAAATCTCACTGCACTACGGAGTTTGTTAAAACGTCGGTAAAAGAGTCTGGGGTTCAAGAAGAATTTATCAGCTAGGTTCACGCAACCATTTCCTTGGGTAGTATAAGCTTCCCATGCACCCGGTGGATCTTTGTAAATTTGCCAGATTGAATTTCTTGTGATCATACAATCCCGTATCCTGCTCCGGATGAAGGGCTTGACTTTCATCGCGCGCCGGTCATTTTCTCGAAGCACTGGATATAAGTTGTTGAGGTGATGGACAAAATCACATCAGGTGAAATCCGGAGCTAGTTACTTTAGAAAGGTCAAGTTAATTGCATTAGGGTGTGTGATCAGAACAAGGTAACCTGTAATACGCTGCTATTCATCGGTGTATTCTGCGTAATAATCTGCATAACAGATGTAGCTGAACAAGTGTATTGCATGATCAGTGCAGCCCAAATGACTAGCTATCGATACTACTTCAGTCCTCTGCTCCTCGTTGGTGAACAGCAGATAGAGGATAGTTGGTTTGTTCCGCGTCCTGAATATTGTGGGAGAGGCAAGGTGGTTGTATAGTGGCAATCAAATGACTAGGTCCGGCATTTCCGTTTTGAATTTCTCATCGAGGCAGGCTGGGGTTTCTAGGGTGTGAAGATTGAAGTCACCAATCAGGAGGATGTGATTGTGTGCCTGTGCTAGGTTAGTTGTCACAGTGGAAGCTAGGCGATTGCCGGTTTCTGAAGTGGATGACGACTTGTGGTCCATGATGCCCACGGAACATGTGTCACCAAGTCTTAGGTGAAAACGACATCGAAACGTTTTGGCAGTCCCGACATCTGGTTCATCGATTAGATCAAGATGTAGCTCATTGTGGTAATAGAGTAGTACACAGCCTCCTCTATTCGGCAGATCGTTGCACAGCACGTTCATTCCGAGTAGGACCATTTCGGTGTCGGTGATCCCTTCACCCATGATGGGGTCGCATAACATCGCAGCATGACATAGCCGAAGCTCCACCAGTTTGCTGAGAATGCCTTGTGTGTTAGCATACAAACGAGTGTGTGCCTTATATGTTAGAATTGCATTGGTGAACGTCAACTTGTGTTTATTTTAAAGCCGACCGTTTGTCGGTCGACCACTAATCGTTTTTGTGTGGGTCATTGATTCTTGAATTTCGGTCACGTTACATGATAACGCAGATCGTTCCAGATCGCGATGTTCTCTCGTACGTCTCTCTGTCCTGTCAGGTGTCGAGAGTATTACTGTGTCTATCACAGTGCAAGACTGAGTTTACATGTTCCAATGACGCGCTGCCAACTCGTGACCGTGCTGCTGCTATCTTCAGTGTAATCTCGGTTGGTAACATAGTGTGATGTTTCAATCAGCTATCCAACAGACTTCTGTAATTCCTCCGGAGTGTAGTATCACACAATATTTTTGGACCGCAGCCCTTGTACTTGGAAGACACCTGATTTATCGTCAATGATTTTGCGAGTACGTTGTCCAGGGAGCGTGCTTCGCGGATGTAGAAACACTAAGCTTGCTCATGCTTTTGCGCTTCTTGATCAGGAGGAGTCGGTAATTCAGGAACACCATGAACAAACACTATTTTCTCGTTTTTGTTAGTAGAAGGGTCTTCAGGTTTTAATTTTCCTTTAGTCGCCCTTTCTGAGGTATATCTACTGGTATACGTATACCGCTAGATTATTTTCGAAGACAAAGTTCTGACAGTAGGACAGTCTGTGTCCCCTCAGTTGCGTTCAAAGTTACGCGAGGAAATCGAGGTTCATCACAGTGAACTAAATTTGGGTGTCGCGCTCTGCCCTTTAGCTTAGTGGGCTAAACGCGAATACGAATCGCAACACAGATGGAATCCTAGAGGTTTCGTTCATCTACTAACTTGCCTTTTATAGTGCAAGAAATTGAGTCAGGAAAGTTATTGCGTACGATAGTTAACGCACTGTGGACCTGCTCAGTCAATGTAGGTTTGTGCTTTGTGGTTGGTAACATGGATTGGTTGGCGAGCATTAACAAATGTCATGGAAACATTCCTCGTGTTCGGTCCAGAAAGTGGACCTACGAGTGCCTCGTTGGTCGATTTTATCAAGGCCAGGCCATTTGGGGTGTCATCTAATGATGAGGTAATGGCAGTCATACCGGATATGGCTTGTCCACTTAAAGGGTTAATATTCGTCGGATTAGGTAACGGTAGATGTCGTAGGGTGGTTGATAAGCTTGTCGTTACACTTCGACTTAGGGACAGAGCTCTGAGGGTTTTACTGTAGAACAACAATGGGGTTGTTAGATTCCAATAGCATAGCCCTGAAGCTCGTCATCTTCTGGACAGTTTCGGTCCCTACTTCACACTTTTTCACGAGCAACATTATACCATTGACCTTTGGGATTGCTTTGCAATTTTGGCAAAATAAGAGCCCATCATTTCATTAGGTTTTTCTCTTACATTCTAATTGACTCGCATCGCAACATCGGGGGTAAACGCAGGGAAGTAATTTGCACAAGTAGATTAACCCAAGTCAAGAAAGGGCTTTATGCACCCAGATCTGATGAATATTCAGTCCCTTCTTTACCCTCGTGCAAATTTCGGCTCACCACGTCTGTGACTATGTGAAATCAGTTCTATTGTGGACCTTTGTTGTACTCAAACGCTGCACTTGTCCAGTCACGTCAGGTGGAGGGCGAATGTTCCTCGCGTTCGCTGTCCCACTCACACGCTCGATCTCGGTTACAGTAGATAAATTATCACGACGAGGACACAAGTACACGGAGCTTGGGTAGCTTTTTGGTCCACACTGGTTCCTGTGGGGCAAAGCCCCTTGGTTCGGCTTGTACTAAGTGGGTGTCCTTGGCAAGTATCGGCGATAGGCGAATGCAAATGAAACTACGGCTTGAGTCATAGCTTCGTTAGAAATGCTGCTATGAATGAAATCCTAGGGCCACCAGATAGTGCGGCGAATCCCTGATCCATCATAGTGGCGCAGCAGTAAGCTATTAAAAACAGCATGGTGGCTCGTATAGCGCGCTATAACAACGTATAAGACAAATCACTTACCATAGGAACTAATTCCATAGAAATATGTCCACTGGACACGGGGAGTTAAACCGATTTGAATGAGTACCTTATGACTGCGCTAGAGGAAGTGGAAGACGTGAAATTCCGTGACAGAGGAGAGCATGTTTACCATGCGATCAGTCTGACGATATCAACATTTTGTGACTGTCACGACCGTCCTGCCTTCAGTCCTCTTGCAAGCCATTTGTAAACTACATTGTGGCTCTGTGTGCACCAGAGTTGACCTAGTCTTATCCGCGTATCGCATCAAACCGCTGGACTCCATCGGAAAAACTCCGTCAGAGGCCATGTTGGGGCGTCGGCTACTTACGAGGCTAGGCCCACTTTTTCCAAACCCCCGTCAGGCTAGTCTTTGGCAGCAACAGTGCATGCATCAGAGTGAACGCGCACTACCTAAACCCCAGCATTTAGTAGCAAAATGATATGTGTAGACGAAACCTCCGCACGAGCAGAAATGACTACCAGGAACCGTGTTTACGAGTTCATGACTGGGCCCGATATACAACTGGAAAATGCAGAAACAGTAGGCCGGCATAATGGTTTCATCCGTCCTTGCAATTCGATTGCACCGTAATCTGATGAGGAAGAAGTTGTTTCAGAAGGGCGTGAGGAGAGACGAAAACTGATCGGAAACCACAACCTACACCTAAACCGATAGAACGTTAAGTTTCACGAATGTGATTTCATCTCATGGTACTTCGGTAAGTGATGACGCTACGCAATCAGCCACACGCTCACGCGGTTGAGTGGACAGTACTGCCGCATTGGTTGATAACAACCAGCCTTTTATTCTTGTTTTGACTGGCTTGTTTTCATGTTTATGCTTTGCGCTTCGTTTCGTGTGTAAGAATACTGTCTTTCGTGTGTAATCCGGTTGTGCCTTCTCACACCGAGTTCGGGACCAGGCGTCCAACAAAGAACTAGGAATACTTGAACAATACGTATAAGTTCCAATGAAAAATTTAGTCACTGCGCTACCGTTTAAAGGAGACAAAGATGACAGGTGATGTTGGCATGGTTTTCGTCAATCTAGAAAAAAGTGCTATTACGCGGCTTTGCTAGTGTCATTGCACAAGCTCAAAAGGCTACCGAGCAAGTCCAACTTCGACAAAACGAACTCTCAAGTTACCGATTGGTGCATCCAATTCTTCAACTGTACTTGCGGTAGCAAGTACATTAACTGAACTCAGAGGAGGCTGTCAGAGCACCTCCCGCGAAACATTGTTGCAAATGTCCCAAAACTACTCACCAACTCTATTGCACACTACATAAATGTTCGCCTCTGTGCCAAAACCCACGTGAAAAGTTTAGGCTAATCAAGAGACAAAGTAATCCCGCTTATTTCAGGTTGCTGCAACCACCGAGGTTCGGAGATTTAAACCAAATTTGTGCCTACAAACAGGTTTTGTGATCAGCCTCGCCCTACCCTGGTGAGGCTAGTGATCGTCTTCCCTCTGATCGGGTCACGTGCACTCAACGGCTTTTGACCGCTTTAAATCTCGCCGATTACTACGCTCTCTGATGGTCTTTGACACGTAACCTGTTCTTTCCACAAATAGCATGTAAACAGCAGAGGGGAATCCCCGAAATTACTGAAGGCAGTATTTTCTGTTTGAATGTAGCTTCTTCCTGCTGTTTTGAATTATACAGCTGAGAGTCTGTTACTGACTTTTGTAATCAGCTCTTGCTCAAGCCGCCCCTTCGTATTAGTACTATAACTCGACATAAAATAAGCCTAACATGATCGAATATACGATGGCGTGACCATTTACGACGGTTCAGTTAGAGTTAACGATCGAGTTAATATAAGTTTATTTTCTGTTCTGCAAATGGTCCAACATTTTTGAGTTGCCATCTGCCATCTAATTTACTTTCTTGAAGCGTAGCGTTTTATGTTGATTATGGTAGATTGTAGCCGCCATTCTGGTGTGGAGCATTATCAGAGTAAAATAGTTTGTGTTCCAGTTTTTTCTCTCGATTTTATGTATACGGATGACTGCCTTTCTTTAGATACCTATAAGTTCAGGAATCCTTTTCAAGCGCTCAAAACTTTGTGGAACTACAACCTCTATGCAAAGTTGAATACGGCTGTAGAACTCAGCACAAGCAAGTCCTACATTCTGGGCTAAGGAATATGTATCCAAAGTTAAAGAATTAATGAGTACCGTGAAGACTGATCAATCCAGTAGCCGTAATCGCCGGTATCTGATCACCGATTTCATCGATTTAGAAATGATTTAGAAAGTACAAGAAACGCTGTTATGGGCGCTTCCCAGTAGTCTGTTTCATATACGTATAGACGTGTTTAAACATCCCATAGTAAATATAGGATCAAATGTGTTACTAAACCGGGTAGGCTATCTGATGTGGAAATAAGCGATTTCGGGACATCGAAATCCCCAGTAACATCTTTATTTGTGTATGAGAGTTCGGCAACAAATGAAACTTTATCTCGAGATGTGACTGGAGATGTGTTTGACGTAGATTTGACAGCCACCACACTTATCAGAAGGACTGTCATTACTAAAGATATTATATCCCAATATTTCAAAGGTTGCGTCCGACACCTTTGCCAAATGCCATGTTTCTGCTAAAGCTATTTCATCAGAAGAGGAAAAGTGAAAAATACTGCGCAAGAAGTGCAATTTATTTGCCAATGAATGAGAATTAAACAAGACTGAGCTGAGTATCTAATTATCTGTTGGGTTGCGTACAGGAAACCAGGTATGGAACTTCAGCGAGGTGGTAATTGAAAAGGGTAAGCTGGGAATGGTATACACAGAGGGCATATAATTTGCGGAATTGGTGTTAGTTGCTAATGTGGCGAATAAAGTGCCACAGGACCTCCAAAATTTTTAGGAAGTCGAAATATTGGGGGAATTTTGATCCACTTTGAATCTATTGTTTACTAACTGCCGCAGATGAATCATACTTTGTATATTTCTATACTGTGCGAGATGCAGTCACTACGCTGTCTGATTAATTTGTACATCAGGATCTCAAAAGCTAGGTATCATTTTAAATGAATCTAAGCAATTCCAAGTTAGGTTTCAAGGTGTTCGATGGATAAACATGTTAGAAAAACGACGAAATTGAATGTCGAATGAAGGTGCTTATTAAAATGCTTTCAAGTGAAGTAATACGGACACGCGTGGGGCCATCTCCTAGAAACATGCCTGTATGCTTGGAAACAAATCTAAAAGTTTCATTCGCACTTCCTATCTGACTTTCTGTAAGGGTGACAAAAGAGCAAGTGGGCATATCCTTCTGTTAAGGTTATCTACATGTTGAGGGATTTTGCGAGAATTATGCTTGGGCCAAATTCGCTCCAGTACACGAATCTCGCTAACAAGTGGCAAGCAGCTTATGGATTGCCCAAATTGTACCTACAATTACTGCATTGTCGGCGATATGCCGATGCGTCCTAGAGTTCTACTAGTGATATTTGGTGAAAGATTTGAGCGAGCAGTGTTAAAATTTGTATAGGCTTACTCCTACACATGCTAAGTGGGAGTTTGTTACTTATGTTTGTCTCAAAGTGTCTGTTCTTCAGTGTCTTGGCTGTCCGAATTACACTGACTTTTTGGCGGGGAGGTTCTTGGTTGGGTACCGAAGGCGTGATCATGTTTCTATGCTCCTGCTTGTTGAACGACGGAACTAGACGTTTGCGCATTGGCACTTTCTTCTAGCTTTGGAGATCAGTTGTGCAATAGTGGTGGGCTAGCACAACACCGATTGGAGTCAATAACAATCTATTTCACGATTTTAGCATTCGACTGCATCGTTGGATTGGATTCGTCAATGGTCAAATTGCATTCTATGTAAACAGGGGGAACTTGACTTGTTCCCATGAGTAGCGGAACAGCTTAGTTCAGAGATTTCGTCGGTAGCACGCTATTCTACTCTCCACTTACAGAACTGTCAAAGCTGATTTCTGTAGCATCGATTTATAGTCGTTCCTAAAGGTTAACATACTCATAGTACGGATACAATTTTCGGCCAGTGTTTCGTTTATCAACTTAGTATTAGACAGTGTGTCCCTACTGCTTGACTGCGGTCCGAAGGACGCTTAATATGTCCAGTTGGATACACTGGTTTACATGGCAAGGAGCCGACTTCAGTAGTGTTGGTGCTATGAGTTTCTTTGTCCCTTCCCATCCAGGTTATCTTCCCCCTCCAGCCACGGTTTCCCTCTTGAAACAAAATATGTTTCTAAGCAGTGTGTTGCCTGCTTTTTGCATTTCATAACGAATGGTATATCGCTTTTCACATATCTTAGCTTCATGTATTGCTACACAATAGTTAAGGTGTGTTCCACAACTCCCGTTAATGTACAATGACAATGATTGGACGGACCTGCCTAATAGACTTCGTTCTGAGCACCAGGCAAGAAAACAGCAGTTTATCAACTGGCGACTGTACTCTAATGCAGACGAGCTAGATTCAGATAACATTTTGGGTAAATTAAAGATTAGTACTCTTTTATGCATCTCATTTGCTCGTGCACCTCTAGCAATACATGGTTTAAAAGAATCCCAACGGAATGAAAATGTTCAATTTTGGTTGCATAATAGTTTTAAAAAGATAGATAAAACTAAAGGCTCTAGAGCTTGCTTAAGAGGTTCAAACCTTTCCTGTCGCAGTAATCTATGGAACCGCTTCGAATTGTGATTCTGCATCAACTACACTATGTTCTGTTTAGGAAACATTATGTAAATTACTTTTGCATGGCGGTTTCAATCTTACGCGCAATTCTTGGTTATGGATGGTGAAACTTGGGATTCAACAGTGCCTACGATGGTTTATAAACAAGGAGATTGGTGAGATTTCCATTAGATTCTTGTCTCCTGTTTGAAATAAAGATGTAGCTTCTTGTTTTCAAAGAGCTAACGGGCATTTCGAGTAATTAATTAGTAATTTTAAAGACTTCAAAACCTTTTTAATGTACACGAGAATTAGTCGGTGGAGCACAAAAGTCACCGTTGCAGATATACTCCAACCTGTTATGGCGGCTATCTTTCAAAGGCGATCATCTGTCTATGGCGCCCGGTTAAAAATATCATAACATTTTCATGAGTAATGTCCCCATGAGTGAAGCTGTCCATAGCGACCACCAGTCCAAGGCGATCACTTTTGTCGGTCCCTTGAGCTTTCACTTAAACTTAGATATATTTTTTATGCGCAACATATGTTGAGTACCACAGCGTTCTAATTTTATTATGCAGCATTACAATCTCTATGCTGTTAAAACATATTTCGTGCAAGTTGCAAGTGTCGGATACTGTGCTAGTTGCTCCGAATTACTCTTCCGGATTATGATGATACATCCCATGCAGTACATGTCCACTCTAGTAAACAAATGTTTGACCATAGAAGATTTCCAGTATGGGTATATAAATATGTGTAATATTGTCTTACTAGATAACAAGCTGCTGTTATTGTATTGAAGCAGAGCACTGCCTAGGTTAGAGACAAGCTTCCAGTGCCTGTCAGAACATTCGCCAGAATAGACAACGTTATCCAGCATTTTAAAAGATACCGTATCTTCTCTTGTGTGAATTACTGCTTTTTTGTGGGTTCTACCTACCTGAGCCAATATCTGTCAAGCGTTCTTTGACTCCAATTCCCCGTAATTCAGGTTTATTCCTGGTGTTTATCAACGACCTGGCAAGAGCCATCTCCTCAAATTTCCTGCTTTTCGCCGATGACGTCAAGATATGGCGGGCGATTAGTAACAAGGCAGATCAGGATCTGCTCCAACATGACCTAGATTGCATTTACGAATGGTCAAAAAGGAACAAGCTTCAATTGAACATGACTAATTGCAAAGTGATGCATCTGCGTCATCAGCCGGTGAGCGCTTACAAGGTTGGAGACCACACCTTGGCGAAAGTTTATCAGGAGCGTGACCTGGGTGTATTGGTACAGGAAGATCTCGGGTGTTCAAAACAAACAGAGAAGGTGACGAGAACCGGCAATCAACACTTCGGCCTTCTTCGCAGAGCCTTCGGTCGGTTTGAACCCTCAATCTTTCCGCAAATGCTTAACACCTATGTGCGACCTCACGTGGAATATGCTATTCAGGCGTGGCAGCCGTGGCAGAAACAAGATCTCGTTGCTCTCGAGACTCCTCAACGACGGGCAACAAAGAACGTCAGGGGCCTCTTTCATCTGCCCTATCAGCTTAGACTGAAATCTCTAAGAATCTACAGCAGTCGAAATCGGCTTTTGCGGGGGGGGGGGTCTCCTAATGGTTTACCAGATTCTGAAGAACCCAAACCACATTTGCCGTCCGCTGCTGGAATTTAACCACAACACTAAACTAAGAGGTCACCCTCTGAAACTGACAATTCAGTATATCCGGCTTGAATGCCGTAGAAATTTCTTTTCCCTCCGCATGTGCCTGCCTTGGAACGCTCTCCCTAATTATGTCGTCTCTGCTCCCAATCTGGCGATATTTAAAAACGTGTTGACGATGCATTGTCTCACTTACATTTCATTTTATGACTTGTTAGCCAGGGGCTACAAAACGCAATCAAACGGTGTCTTGCCAAACGCCTAACCAATGGATTTATGAATTTATACGTTTACTAAGCGATCATCTCCGCTATTCCACATAAGTCTATGGTGAGTCCACCACAATGCTTTTCACTTTATTATGCAATTGATTTTCGCAATAATTTCCATCCCACGGGACTTGTTAAGCGATGCTTTTTTACCCGTAATAAACCATTGTTCCATTGTTCTGTAGCGACTATCTACCAAACTCCGCGAAAGCTACTTCGATTACGATTTCTATTCTTGTCCATTGGTCTCACCCGATAAAACCACCAGCAAATCTTACAGGAGCTGCACAGTTTAGGAGTACTTCAAATGCACTGCCATAAACAAACGTTTATTTATTTATTTGCTTGCCCTCTTCAATTACTTTTACAAACGGATGCAGATAACCGCTAGTCCACTTCTCGTTCTAGAGAGGTATATAACATTTACTCATTGTAGTTAACACTCTGTTCCATTTTTTCTTTTCTTTCCATGGTTACCAACTACCATCTCGATCAGCTGTGGTGATGGCTGGAAACTTCCAAAATACTTACACCCATATTAGGCGAATTGTCACAGAACACTGAAGAGAAAAAAGGTACCGGCTGAAAAGACGACTCTATGTTGGCGGTCTTTTGCATAAAACAGCTTCCATAACAAAAGGATCTTCACGATGACGGTTTATTGGTTAAAACATAGGCAAAAACCAGTCAACATGATGATGGCTTACTTACCTATATTCCACATTAGCACATAGACAGCTGAAGCATGGAATTGGGGGGAGGGGGGGACCTTTCGAAGGACGACTACCTCGCATGGAAGCCGGACCCAATAGACGGCTCCGGGGAGTGGTATTACTTTCCTTGAACTCCTGCTTTTGCCTACATTGATTACTTTCTTACTTTTAAATAATAGAACACTGCAAAACTTCTCTGAGAACTATATCGTAAACACCAAATGGTTTTCTCCCCCATCCGTATATGTGTTAAATAATGATCACACAACACTTTTGGTCATTGTTTCTCAACATCGAGACGAGTCCTCCCCTACATATTGCCTTATCTGCATGTTAATCAACTTCATCTACTAGGCAGAAGTACAAGCAAAAATATGCGCGCACACTAGCTTATCGCCCGTCAGTCATCCCTTACCTCTCGCGTCTTTTGTGAGACCCCCACGCTGCCATCCTTGACTTACTCAGTCGACTTTTAACTTGATTGTGTTGTTTGTCCTTATCCATCCGTTCTTTGTCGTATGGCTTTGCCACTGATTTGCGCTTTTGATATATTGTCGAGATCGTGTGTGTTGCTACTGAATATTCACCCATGCAGGGTGCATAAAGCAATTGCTGGACTTGACTTGATTTGACTTAAGAAAAGTATACAATTTACTTCTTTGTTTATGGTCGAAATAAGGCATTATTATCCTAAGCTGTGCAATGTCACGATAAGGTTTCCTGTGAAAAAGTTCAAAACTGGTAGAGTTGTTATCTACCTTCATTCGGCAGACGTCGACAAAAAAAATAATCCAGAAGATTCACCAGTAAGTGACTGTTGTCCGGTCGCATTGTTAAAGAAACCGACACCATGCGCGACGACTGAAGGAATTATCGTCAGTGGTAAATCAGGACTAAATTGTTAGTTTGCATTGGTAGGGAGATGAGGCTAGACCTATCTTGAGACGTTCTGACAGTAGATCAGCACTCACCTCGTCAGGAGAGCGCCAAGCTATTTTTATACAAATTCATAAACGTAGCTTGCTACTGCGGCCCTCAAAGATCCACCTTCGTGTCAGCTAAATAGTCTCGGTTCTGATGAGGAACTTGTGACGTAGATAACCATTGGATGTATAGCCTTTATCGTTGTGTTCGCTTTGCGCAATACGAGTGATGGTTAGATAACTACTCATCTGATGACTCCCAGGGTGCTACTTCCCGCTGCTGGGATAACAGAGTTCACAATCTTCGTGACAGCGCTAAACCCCAGGAGTGATTCTATTCAGTGTTGAACGAGCTACAGCCCAGACGCCGCCATGTGTACGTCTGATATTGCCGTCAATTTCATGGGTATGCTGTGTCAATAGAAGAGTGTGGGTCGGCCTCGAATCAATCGTGGGTCCCACCAACAGGCTTCCCGGTTCTTATTCCCTCATGTTTACACTCGATAATGATGGAGCTCTGGAGGTGCAGCGAATCTCCCATGGTCCCTCAGTAAGCACAAGCGTCTATGGCTGTTCACATTCACAGCTACAGGAAAATCCTGAAATGGATGTCAACATCATGCTGTAGGTAAGCCAACCTGTGAGCACACAGACGTTGTTAAGCTACAAGTCTGCAAAGCCCGGGGGCGACATTTGGTCCCAGGACACTACCGTTGTCCAATTTAAACTAATATGCACTAACGATGCGGAATTTCGAGAAAAACCGCGTAGTGTCGCAGATGACGGGAGTGCCACGCGACTCGATTCGACTCTCAGCCGGGTCGATTCTTTTCGGGAACAGTACTGGTTACGAGCACAGGTGCACTCGATCGATCGCCTACTGAGCGTTATCAGGCGCATTTATTTATTACCCACAAACTGTCGTGGGCCGCATGAAACCAGCATGGAGCACGAAGCATTACACCCTCGTTTATACTCTATTGGGTAGTTCACACACCCTTGCCTGTGTTTGTGTTCGAGTAAGCCTCGCACCAGGAATGAGTGCGGACGGACATACTACATGAGGTCACGCACACACCCAGCGATAGCAACACACATGCGAAGACAAAGACAGCATAATGTACGCGTTTACCTCGAGTGTGGCTCCATTTAAAGTGGATCATGCGTGGAGGACGCAAGGCAAAATGGCTGTGAATACTATGCGCCACCTATAACACACTTTTGCCACGGCTGCTCAACTACTTGGAGTGGCAAATCCAGTCGTTGGGGTCACTACCACAAAGATCTCTTCGCCTCTGGTGAGTCCTGTTGCTTTTACAGGTTGAGTTACGATACGGACCTGCCCCATTGTACAATCTCTGCCGATGACGGCGTGGCGGATGTAAATTGTCACCTTTGCTCGTTAAACTCTGACTGTATGCATATCTCATATGGGCTTTTCTGTTACCCTAAAGTTCAAATGTTGAATATACAGACACGTTTCACTTAGCACAATAGATCATCCAAACTGCAACACAAATCAGACTTCCACGCCAGTGTTTCATCCGACAAATGCACTATAACAGGTTGATTCCTCGCATCTTGATGAGTAAAGGAATCAATGACTACCCCTGCCGTTTGGTAGACAAAGTCACGGTGCGGAATTGGTCTTTAATGGGACAAACCATGTTGCGTGATTTTTAAGTTGTAACGCATTCACACTGGCCACAGTAGCAGTCCTTGTAATCCGGTTATCTACCCTCACTTTCTGCATTCTTTCAGGACCAGATTATCAACATTACTCTGAGCTTTGATGTTTAGTAGAAACCCCACTCCTTACCATTTCTCTGCTCGGATTACTGGCTTACTAGTGTTGTGCCAACGACCTGCAGTGTATTCGCTGCTCGCTTTACAGGTAAGGCAATGAGGTATCGTGTGCTCACTTGATGCTATTCCCCATGCTCATTTGATATACTAACATCATGCTCCGATGGAAACCCTCACAATTCAACCAGCTTCTAGGTTTGTTTCCACAAAGCTATGCGTTTGAGCAGGTACAATCTGTCGCACAAGTGATGTATCCCGAATTCCCCCAATTGATTATTTTGGACTAGATTAGCACTAACTACCGGAAGGCGATGCGCTCCTACCCTGGGTATTCGCAACCGCTGTAGCTCCCGGACCTACTCTGTGTCATCCCACCCTTTTTACAGCGTTATGCTTGTTGGGATTAGACTCCTCAATGTTCTGGGCCAAGTAATTCATTGGAATTTTTCTGAGTTTAAGACGGGATCGTGGTTCCGCATAATACAACTTCATGACTCAAATTCGGTCTGCAGGAATTTTGGGATCAAATTGTCCACACTGCCATTCTCATTTCGAACAGTTCATTTCTTTGATGCCTTTGGATTCTGATTAAATGCATTGTAGGTTGATCAGAGTTTAACGAACTTGAATCAACGACTAAACTTGGTATTATTGGGTAGATGATGAGCATAGTTGCATCCATAGGTTTTCAAATGTCCCGGTAGAAATGGAAACAAGAAACCATAAAGATGGTGCATTTACGTAAGGACTGCAGTGAACCTGCGCTACTTCAATGCATTCGCCCGATACCTGAAGCTCACAGATCATTCGGCAAGTTGAAGTAATTGAACCGCAGCTTAATGGATCCCCTTCAGCTTCTGCTTATACTGACTACTGGAAGACGCTTTGCACACGTAAACAATGCAACAAACAGTGTATTACGGTTGAACTAACAAGCGCTTGACATGTCCCGTTAGATGACCCAAATGAGAACCGCAAAATGGAAATAGGAAAGTATGGTGATGAGATGCAAAGTATTTCGGTGGACCCACCATAGTCTTGACACAAAGGCATGCGTAAAACGGCTTACCCTATTGCGTAGATTTCTTCTGATTGTGCACCGTTTGTCACATTAAATCGTCTCTCTATGTACACAGGCTATATTTCGTAATGCATATGGGTAAAGGTAACCTCGATGCGTTTTAAACGCAGATAAAGTATTAGCTGAAACACCAGACTTTGGGATGGCATTCCATGCCTGGAAAACACAAAGAGAGTGAAAGTTTCGCAGATCTCCTAGCCGACTGTATTGCGTGGCCAACTTAAATTGGTGGCCCCTCAAATTGGTGTTGGTGTCAACAGATTTAGTTGGGGTTCATCAGAACCTGGCAGGTCATTAGTAGGTTGCCACGTAGGCACCGACCCTGATGGCTGTAGAATCTTAGAAACTTCAGACTAGCTTGATATGGAAATTGGAACAATCCTTTGGTGTTTTTGTTGGTCCTTTGTTGTGCAGTCCCGAGTGCTGCGAGTTCTTGCTCCTGCTATGGCTGCCAGACCTGGAGTTCGCGTTCCACATGAGGCCACAATTACGTGTTAAGCATCTACAGACAGACAGGTAGATCAAACCGCCCGAATGCCCACTCGGTAGTATACTAACGTGTTGGTTCCCACTCTTAGACGCCTTCTCATCTCAGCCTGGATTATACCCTAATATTGTTTACTTCCCGAACAAACGCCGATGTTATTGATAGTAACTGTTTCAGGCAAGACCACGTACATGTCGGATGGCGCCAAACACTTCAGGACTACGAGCGGAGTCGGAACTAGTATTTCACCTTAGGCCTATTTTGGCTCCGAGAAGCTTATTAACTAATGCTTAAGTAAAATCTACTCAGGTATTGAGTATTGTGGATCGTAACAAGTAGCTCGAAGCACTGTTCAGTGTAACATTCAGTTTGCAGTGCCGGATGATACAACATCCTGGGTTTAACGCTACCGGACCCTATGACTGCGCAAAGGGGACATGCCCGCACGAATGTAATTACTGGGTCTGGTCAATAAGATGACCGATAAAGTGTTCGTTCAACTCGGGATCAATTAAGTGCGATAGATTGTCATGATTGCCTGCCCATTGGGGGCTGTCTGATACTGGTTTTCTTGGTTTAAGTTTACTCTGTCTACTACTAGTATATGAGGGCAGCATTCGCAATGTACATGTGAAATTTTACGGTCTAGGCTTTGACTGCTACAAAAGCACTGCAAACATCTGCATCACGCCAGCGTTTCATCCAGTACGATATGTCACACTATGAACTTCCTACAAGGCGATTTAAGCGCTTTACCTCTAAGGTTCCCCAACTAGTTTCTTCCCTTTGGCTGAACAAAACGCCGGCCCATCAGTTTGCATGCTTTACTAAGTTACGACTTATCCATTGACTCGAAATCGAAATGCTGTCTTGTCTCAACAGTTAGATATGTTATGGTCCGCTGACTTGGTTGATAGCTATTAGGAAATGGATTTGAACTGTTCCCTGCACCATAATCTGCTTTCGGGAGATATCTCAATCGCGCTTGAATTATGTAAGACACCTACACCTTCACGACTAAACCAAGTGATTTGCCGTCGTTTTTGATATCCACTCATTACAGTAACGGATGCAACTATATGAGACTCTAGCCAACTCATTCTTTGTGCGTAATTACACTTGGTACATTACCTTAAGATTGGCATTCATTCTAAATGCTTCCAATTCTTCTGGTTATGTGATTGAAACTCATCGGGTCATTCCATGACCGATGACAACTACCCACAGAAGACATGGACTGATGATAACTTATGAAGCACTAAAGACACTGTAAACACATCACACGCGCTGCCCATGCCGATCAACACAGTTCTACTCAAATTAAACCAAGTCAGGATGCGGCTACCAGGTATTGCACATATCAGCTGACCCTACCTGGTGATATACACCGCTTCCTTCAATCACGCTTTGAGGATTTACGTCAGGGAATCTCATTGTTATGTCCACATGACATGGTCAATTTACTGCGCTAACCCAAAAGGCACTCGTGGAAGGTGACCCCATATGAAAAGATTACTGATGATTACCGCGGTTTTTTACTTGTGCAGGACAGTTCAGATCAACATGGGTTTCTTTCCTTCACTCACTGATATGCACCATCGTTCGCTAAAAAATTGTGACTTCTAAGAGGCGCGCTCTACCTTCGCAATTTCACCTACTTAACGTGAATTCGCGCGACCTCAGTATGGGCAAATTCGCTTCTGAGGAATTAGGGGCATAAACGTTACCAGAGTTCAAAAGTTAAGCAAGGCATGAAAGACGGGGCCGCGCTTTTGACCGACGATGGAAGTGATAAAATGTCCTACACTCACAAATCACTGGGTTCAAGTTACGCGCCTATTGTAAGATGGTAACCTAGTGTTGGTAATTGTGTTATTATTGTGCATTAATACAAGCTTTGGGAAAAATCAATACCGAGGCTTGCTATGGATAAAAAGGGATGTACGGTGTTGCTCACCGCAAGCACAACGGTTTCATGCCTGGAAACCCTAATTACTTAATGACAACTGAACAGCAACTCAACAAAGATTACCGATAGATACTCGAATTTTAAGTTCAAGTTTCGTTCGCTACTTAACATTCAAAACGGGAAGCGAATCCAAACGTGGTTTGAGACAAGTAATGATCAATAGTTTGGTTTTTCATCTACAGTCCCAGCGCTAGGACTGGCCGTAGTTCACTTTAAGTAACAAGTGAGCGTTACGATCCTTTCACATATACGAAACTATAAGCAAATCAACAACGGATTGAATTTACTCAACTGGTAGGACCTTGAGTAAATGAATACGCGCTCACTTCTTTGTAGCTCACTCGGGACAACAATTTCCTTAAACATCTCATACAACATTGTAAAACTCACTCATAGACGTGAGTCATCCAAAGGATTAAATTTTAGACCATACTGTTTGCTGAAGCACTTTGTGATGTCGATTAGGTTATTTTCCTTCATTGGAACGATGGTATATGACGGGTTAAAAAACCAGCACGTCCCGTACGATGGCGGGGATGCAAATATCACACTCATCGATAAGTGTATAAAATACTGCATCCGCACTGATGAACTCATCGAGAAAGAGATTCATATGACAACAAATAGAAGTCCACCTAGTTTGAGTTTGGAAGTACACCGTTAGTTTGCATTACGTAGTCTCCCGGCGGACATATTTTATATAGAGGAAGGTAAATGAAATAATGCGTCGCCAAGTCGTTTTTAGATATGGGCACAGAAGAAACGTATGGGGGTAGACCTTTCATAATTGGAATGGTAAAAGGGAAAACGAATTTCCACAGCCATACACCAAGACAATATTAGCTGATGGTCTTTTAGCTTGGAGCTACGACTGAGATCCAAGAGGGCAAGGAAAATGTGGCTCAGGGTCTTCAGGATTTGGAGGCCACTACAGGTTTCCTGCTCAGGAGTCGATATCGACTTCTATACATTCCAATGAATTTAAATATAAATAAGTATGGCAGATGGAAGAAGCTCCTAACTTTACTATACACTCATTGTGTAGCTGTCTGTTTGCGTAACTGGCTCTTGCTTTACCACAAATGTGCATCCTGGATGGGGTATTTCACGTGGAACTAGGATATTCTTGGAAATGGTTGACATTTTGTGTTTCTGGTTTTTGACCCATTTTCGCAAGCCAGCACCCGACGAGATGGCTAGCCGTAATAAGAGCTCGGAAAAATGAAGGCAGTATACGGAATAGCAGTCGGGGACCGCATATGGCTCGTTATCTCACAACTGGTTTTCAAAATTGACTAATTGGTTACCAGGCAGGCGCTTCGACTGTCCGGCTAAATTGGTACCGCAAGTAGTCGGGATAGCGTTCGCGTGGAAGCAGTAGTATTTTGGAAAATTCCCTCAAGTGCAGGCGGGACAAGGCAGTATTAGTAATATTGTTATTTGTATCCGTTTCGGGAAGTATTAAGCATTTGTTGCTTATAGGTCAACTCACTGAGCATGGAGGTAGGAATATCGGAGACATGAGATCGGTTCCTAGGGTTTTCGTCCATTACAAGCTAGACCAATAAGCAAACCCACTTTCGGAAACACTGGTCTGTCCATAATTTAGATGAAAAAGCTTTTTGTTGATTTAACTTAGCGTGACTGGCTGTTCTCATGGTAATGAAGTTCCAAGTCAATTGTGCTTGTCAGTACAAGCAAGCAACCAGTATGAGACGAACACATCTAAACTGTAGTCCATAAAACATGGCGCGATTAACGCCGTCGCCAGATTGGTCCTGGGAAACTCGGACCGAATGTAATCGAACTGAATCACACCAGCTGTTCAGTCACCTTGAATGGATAATTTGTAAATGACAGCTTTAAGTGGAGGATAATAATGTCATCAGCATCGTTCGATGCCCCATTCTACATTATCAACAGACCTTCGGAAGCTTACTGGGACTCTGTTCTCTCGTGCCAAATAAACGTAGCCCCGTCCCAGAAACAGTATATCTGAGTGACACACATGAAAACATGCGTATAATAACCTTACCCCAAACAATAAAACATTTTCTTAAACGTAAAACAGGCAAAACGGGATGACTCCAATTATACGTGGAACCCTGAATGGCTTGAGGAACACACTTTCTGTCTGCCAATTATTGGTGGCACAAATTAGGAACAAAACAAACGGAGTGGCCTAATTCGCTTATTAATTTGGGACGTCACCTGCGAACTGTTGTTTAATTTGTTTGTAGAGTGCAAATGATCAATGCGTTGTATAAGTGCTTTGGCTAAAAACATAGCTGTCAGCCCGTTACTTGTTAAATGGGGAAACTTTAATCCGCTGTGTCAAGCATGGCTCGCGGCGCACAATGTCTTAGTGACCATGGCGAGAGCTGCCAAGCACTATGTGCGAAGTTCCAGTTCCAGCTCGGCTATCTCTATCTGATAAGTCCAAACCAGGACGAAACTGTAGGTCGTGAAATGAAGGGATGGGAGAGAGCAACACCGAAACTTTTTTCGCTTTATCGAGGGTTCCTTCCTGTAACTACCAAATTAGATATCTACCCAAATATCCGAAAAAGCACTTGTTTGCCGGTTAGCCCTACTTTTAGTAGGCAATAATGTGCACTTCCGAATCCCACAGGGAACACAGCTAATAACGTTCTGCTACTAACGTTGTTCTGGATGTGGAAGACGGGATTTAACTTGGAGACCATTAAGAACTTTCAATACGAGGTTGATTTATCGAGACCAGCAATCTAGCAGATATTAGCAAATGGTGTGCACATTTAAATCAACATATGGGTACACACCGCAGCAAAGAAGCAACCTATTTGCCAACCCTGTTTCCCCAAAAGCGCTCCTATTCTCGGTACTATTTTGAATGACTCATTTATGTGCTGAATGCATTTGACAAAGTCTGCCTTCCCAATCTGCCGCTCCTTTTCCTTCAAACACATTGGAAATAGTGCCGTTAACCCATCGGCCATCTGCAGTTAAAGCAACATATGACTCTCACTCGCCTAAATATCGACGGGCAGACATCTGCTTTCGGTGCGTGGCGGAAAATGTGCCCGGCTAATGGTTTCTGTATCTCATCAGGCGACCTTAAGACCGTTTCGGCATTAAGAGGATGGTGTGTGAATCACAGGACGTCCTGATGAGTCATTTAAAGTTCGTTTTTCCCTCTATTCTTCAGTAGTCTGCTTCGGATCCCAACATCATCTGTTAGCTATCGGTAAGATACTGACGGACAAGGGATCGACTCTGTCGGTCGATCAGTCATATGAAAAATCAGAACAAATGTTAGCGAACGAGCTTGTTGGCTAACATTTGTACTGATGTCAACCCCCGAGATATTTTATCAGTTGAACTATGAAAAACGTCGAGGTGTTTTAATATCAGACGGGTAGATCAACCATATGTGCTATCAGCTCACGAAATGCCGCTACGGGCAGCAGGTTGGCAAACGGGAATAGGCCTAAAACATGCCTTTCTATAGTGAGAAAGACTGCCATAAACTCCAATGCACATGATCATTGTCGCTTCAGTAGGTGGGGTAGTGCGGTTTCCGCGAAGCAACAAGTGTTACTAGAGTCTAATTATATGTGGAAATTTATATGGAAAGTCAAGCATTTGTACAATAGTGTGATAGCTGAGCAATATCCACATAACCGAGACAGACATCGAAGCTCATGCATTATGTTTTATTAAGTTGCAAATAATAGGCGACTGTCTATTCAAGTTCCCCTGTTTAATTCAGTGATAATGCAAGAATTGTCCCCAGCGGGACACCCATAGCATGACAGAACTACACACGATGTATTTCGAAATACAACAATAGGAGACAGCTAGGCTCAGAAGGGTCAAACGATCAGAGCCTTGTTGGCCTCACTGAATTTCCAGGTTAGCCATCAAATCATCCGTGAATGTGATTTCAGTAGCCATCTTCTATGGACGTGGGATCAGGACTCACCAATGCCGTTACAATGCGAATATACTTATTTAATCGATTGAAACAAAATGTATTACAAGTACGTTCTATAGCTGTTACTCAGAAGTAGGTGGAAAGTGGGTAAGGATCACAAATGCGTTGGGTATTGCCATGTGATCAATGTACTACGCAATACTTGGGGTATATTCTGTAATTGGATGAGTTTAGTTTCGTGGTTTCTCTTGTTTGCTATGGCGACCAAACAGTTTAGTCCAACTATGACGCTTAATTGAAGCCAAAGAGACTGTTAACCGCTCACGGTACCTTATCGAGCAGGGTTGCTTACTAACTTCATGATATCGCCCGCAGCTTAAACCGTCAATGACCAACTGGAATAACGCAACTTTTGATCGAGGTGTTACCATTAGGGAGACTGTACATGCCACCCGATCCGCAACTGCACAGTTTGAGGTGCTTCTTGTTCGAATGCATATTTTCATCGGTGGCCGTATTCCATGGCGGTATTCATATCAAAATCCAACACTAATTTTTATCTTCCGCGCGTAAACCTTTCGACTGTACGCAGATTGATCATTAGCGCCGTCGGGTTTTTAAGTTGTAGATGCATGTGTATTGTGTTGAAATTTCGCAACTCAAGGCATGCTTCCTTGGTAGTCAATTGTTCAGTGTAGCCGGTAATATGTGAGCCCAAACAACTAGAAACCAGAGACTGCATGTTTCCCAAAAACACTAGGATGACATGTTGTCTAACGTTTGATGTATTCACGGAATTTGTCGTATACGATATACCTAACTGCCATCGAACAGACCAATTAAGCTGATTATGTCGTTTTCCCATCAACGTGGTTGCTATGTAATCAGAGATGGGGGAGAGACTATTTGCATCCCAGCTGGCGGTCCGGAAAAAAGGCGATCTCAGCGTTTTCTTGACATGCGCGGATATAAAGTTTGGTCTCTTCACAATTGTCACCGAAACCCCACGTACTGTGCTGATTAGTCAGTAAAAATTGCCGAAAAAGCATGCAACTGCTATTGATAACGAACTGCTTAGAGAAAATGTTATAACGCGTTCTAGTTGTCTCAACTTCTAATCGGAACGGACCAACCTTCTTCACAGATAATACCCCACTCGTGCCCAGTAGCCAATAAAATGCAACAATTTGGGGGCTAACTAAACCTAACCGCCAGACGTACACGTGAGGTTAGACTGCAGACGCAAGCGCGTAACCTAGCACGATTACGATGAGACCCGAACGAGAAAGAAAGACTGGCAGTTAAAAATAGTTATTTTACTTAGTCAACTAAGCGGTGGCATATATTCTACCCATACATTTCTATAACTCAATAGAACAGCCGTGTAATACACAAATTATAGTGAAATATAGATGTTGATAAGCTAGAATGGTTGTCTGCAATTGGTGATGTCCTGAGGGAATCTCAGTGTCAGGGTGAGGTTGTGCGGTAACCACCGCAGCGACTGAGGAGATCAATTGCTTCAATCTGGTTGGGAATCAATGTCCTAGGGTGGTCTCGGTTGTTACTAGTGCAGTCGGTCGCTCGGCGAAAACTGCGCAAGTTTCGCGGAGTTACGTATGTCTTGAAACAGGAAAAAGGTATTCAAGAATTAAGTAGGAAATTTCAATAGGAAGGTATTATGGTTTGTTATTTTGCATGTCCACTCAAGCTTCGTAAAAGCTATGCGTATGAACTCGGGCTTTGTTAAGCAGTAGAGAGAGTCAGTGACCAAAAGATCCATAAACATTTTGAACCTTTTCGCAAGTGCAATGAATACAAAAGAAAGGGAGAAGCATTTGAGCTCTTGCCAGTCATTGATGTATAGTTTAACTACAATGAATTGATGTAAAGATGCCCAAAATGACCAAGAGTCGGAAACGGGCGGATTTGCTGAAACAAAGGCACCAATTTCCTGACGTTGTGAATAAGAATCCGGAAAAACTGCGCTTTTTTACGTTCTTTCAATGAATCGGTTTTCATACCTGCAACAACCAGTTTCGGGGGTAAATGAAGCTTTCGGAGTTCCGTAATGTTTCATCCTGGGTACTAGTCGGATTAAGAACTGTAAGGAGTAACCGCATGAGTACAGTCGCTTTTTGGCGCGTGCTTTTAGCAGGCCCTAACATTACCGTGTTTGTCAATGAAAGAATAAAACAGTAAATATTTAGGCATTTTAACGCGAACCAACAGGGTTGGCGCTAGCCAGAGTGAGAGTGAACGGCAGAAGTGCGGGTTACTTAGTCGATAGGAGCATGTTGACTACAGACTAAGCAAGTGTACATGTGCGCGACCATACAATCGACGTTGGTCGCAAAGGAATTAAGAATAAAAATTCTTCCTTCTCACTGGAATTTTCCTATTCATACGAAATCTCGAACACACCCTATTCAATGACAAAACTTGTTGAAAAGCTAGTATCACCTTTATGAGCAGCAGATTTACTAAGTCAATTTTAAGATACTAGGTTCCCGATAACTTTCTGCACAAAGTTGATCGTCGTTTTACTAAAGGCTGGTCGCAGTGACTTCCAAGCTAGATGGCCAGCCACTTATTGATATGTACATAAAGTCATTTTGTTGCAATGAAATATCAAAACGAGTATACAAAAATACGCCACACACGAGTGTGTGGAAATATTCGCCTGCCGTCGCAACGATAGTGGACCTTAATGTGGTGCGACGATTTGCATACCTCATTGACCCATTGAGCTATACTGGCTGGTGCTTCCGGGCAACTTGAGATCTACTCCTACCAGGTTGGTCAATGGTGAGAGGTCAGAAAAACTCAGTCTCCTGGTCCTCCAGGTTTGAGGTTTGAAATGGGATGGCGTCCGTTTCTGTAAAACTAAATTCTTGCCACCTTCTCGCGGCCTCGTGGACAGGCTTTTAAGTCAAAGGCTGTGGATGAGGACCCTAATCGTCCTCCTGTCTAGGTCTGGGCGCCCTGGCAGTATCCCAGCTCACATACAACCATGACATTTTCTTCAAACATAGAATTCATCCTGCATCGGCCGTCACGCAGATTATCAAGGGTCGCCTTATCTGCTGCATACAGCAGCGAGGATAGGCAGAAACATGCTACTGCTGGCGCCTCTCTTCTTTCTTTTCTACCTGTTTCTCTTACTCCCATCCCGACTCCCATAACTAACCTTCCTTCTATAATTCCCAGCTTAATTGACAGCAACCGAAGTGCCACTGGATTAGAACCATCTGTAGCCACCTTCTCGCGACACGCACCGGAATCTTATCAGCAGCAGTCCCTTATAAGACCATTCCGTCCTGTTTCCATGGCGACGTTAAACGTTCGCACTCTTAACTAGCTCAACAGGCTGCAATCGCACGCACCTTGGACACACTGGGTGTCGATGTGCTTTGTGTCCGAAACTAGGATCAATGACTCTAATGGGTTGTTGAATAAACTGCATTCGACTTACCCTCTCGTTATTGGTTGCATGCATCCGGAGACGCTAATGCAGCACTCACGGTTCAAGCTGGTGTAAGTATTATTCTAAACTTCAACGCTGAGCCATTGTTGGTTGATTGGATTCCGGTGAACAGTCGTTTATGTGCAGCCCGTTTGAGGACATCAGCTAAGGTGGATTCACGAAGTAGTACAAAAAGCTGTTTGTTTGTGATTTCCGCTTACTCTCCCACCGACGGCAGTTCTAATACTGTCAAGGACACATTCTATCACGAACTGAACGCGCTACTACGCAGTGATACTAGTTCAATTAGTATAGTAGTTGCAGGGGATATGCACGTACAAGTAGGGCGTCTGAGCTCTTCAGAAACTCAGTTGGGTGGCAATTATGGGCTTAACTCCGAACGGACTGACAACGGCGAGCATCTGCTACAACTGTGTGCGGAGCTCCAGTTGTTTCTTAGTAGAACGGCTTTTAGACAGTGAACGGCGAAGTGCCACTTGGCGTCCTCCTGTGGCTGACCAACGATGGACCCAAATTGACCACATAGCCATAAATTACAGATGGCGTGGTTCCATCCTGGATTGTCGCTCGTACTGGAGTACCTGTGTCGATTCTGATCATGCCTTGGTACGCTATCGTTTCTCCATGAACTTTACCGGGAGGCGCACCTAGCGTCCCCTACGATTAGCAACTGAGAAATTGTTTCAGCACTCCGTCAGGCAGGCCTATCAAGACGCACTGCGTATCGAACTTTCGCTGTCTTTTTCTAATGACACTGAGGTTCAGTGGAATAGGATCTCGGCCGCCATGCACGACGCAGGAGCATCTGCTTGTGGCACTGTCAATCGTCACCGCACCAGTCACTGGATATCCCAGAGGTCGATGCACCTGTTGGAATCTAGGAGAAACCTCCCGGCTGGCTCTGAACACAATGTGGCCAGATGGGCTATTAAGCGCGAACTAAAGCGGAGTTTACATGCTGACAAAGAAGAGTGATGGACCAATCGGCCTCAAGAAATGGAGGAGGCAAGAGCAGTAGGCAATTATCGCAAGCACTTCCAGCTGATCCGCACCACTGGTCCCAGGAAACTAGCCGTCAGTGAGACAATCAGAGACAGCGCGGATGCACTGATACACAATAAGGAGCACCGTATAGCTCGTTGGGCGGAATACTTTCAAGATCAGTCCAGCTGGCCCCTGCTCTTAGACCTCTTCCTACTCAGGTGATGCAGGACGAATCATCATGGACGGTTAGTTTAGAGCCTACGTCCTAGGCCGAGATCCGAAATGTGATCACAGCCCTCAATCCTTTTCGTGCCGCTTGCCCGGATTTCCTCCCACCTGCACTGATTGAGGATGGATTTGAGGTCCTCTGCAAGGCACTGACCTCCCTATACGAAAGTATCTGATGGAAGAGAGTGTCACGGCTATCTGGAGCGAATTGATTATGGTGGCAATACACAAGAAGAGCGGTCGCACAGACTGTTATAACCACAGGGGTATTAGCCTAACGCCAGTTGTGACAAAATTACTGGCCTCGATTCTCGTTCGTCGCCTCACTGTGGAACGGGAATTATGCATTAGGGAAGAGCAGGTTGGTTTCCGCCCAGAACGTGGCTGTATCACTATGCGGCAGGTGCTAGAGCAGCGCCACGTATACCGCAGACCGATAATGGCTGTGTTCCCCGATTTTAAGAGTGCGTTCGATTCTGTCGATCGATGCATTCTGTTCAAAGTTCCTGTGCGGAAAGGTGTTCCCATGAAATATGTGAACATCCTACGTACTCTGTACTCAAACACTGCGGGCCGCGTCAGGGTCTACGGTAACCTGTCGGATAGCTTTCCCACCACAAGTGGCGTTCGTCGGGGTTGTTCCATTTCCCCGTTTTTTGTTCAACTTCGTTGTGGACTCTATCATGGAGTATTTCCTCACGATGTAGGCATTGAGGTTCTGCTTGGTGAAAGGTTAGTTGATGTTGATTATGCGGACGATATCGTCTTGCTTTTTGATGAGGCTGCGGCGGCACAAGCAACGCTGAATAGCCTGTCTAGAGTGGTCCCATTATTTGGTATGCGCTTTGCAACTTCATAGTGCAAAGTGTTGCTGCAGGACCACCAGCCTCTTGATAACTGCTTGGTCATAGCTAACGAGGAATCCGAGGTGGTTGCTCAATTCACTTATCTTGGCAGCTGCATCAGCAACGATGGGCGCATAGAAACTGACATCAGCTCACGCAATGCGAAAGCCAGAGCTGCTTTCTTGAACATGCGGCATCTTTGGCGACAAAAGGGAATTTCCCTTCGTCTGAAAGGCCGTGTACACAAGGCCACAGTGAGGGCCGTTCTGCTCTATAGTAGTGAGACTTGGCCCCTTCGGTCTGAAGATCTGAGGCGCCTTCAAGTGTTTGATCATCGTGGTCTGCGAAGCATTGCTGGTGTCGGATGGCACCAGTGTGTCCGCAACGGTGATGTGCGTAGGCGAGTACTAGATGGCGATAATCAATATAGCGACCTAGAGCAACAGCTGGCACTGAATAAGTTGCGTTGGCTCGAGCACGTGCTACGTATGCCTGGTCACCGCTTACCTAGGAGAGCCTTGTTTAGTCTGCCAAGTGTAGGGCGGCGCAACGCTCGAGGTGGACAGAAGTTGACTTAGCAGCGGGAAATGAAGTTATTGGCGATCAAACTGGGTACCGTTGGTCCGTCTCGTCTTCCGGGCTAGAGTCCACGTGACTCGGCTTGTGCTTGGCTCGAGACGTTTCAGGACATGGCTCGCAACCGACACCAGTGGCGCGTCTGCTGCCGTCTCCTAATTGGATTGTCTGTTTAAAGTGTGTTTAGTGCTGAGTTATCTGTGGGGTAATGGCTGATTATGACGCGGGGCAGTGAAAGCCGCAAGGAAGCTGTCTCGCCGATGCCGCCTTATCTTTACACGATAGCTAGCTGTTTGTAACGGTTTGTTGTCTACACAAGATGTAGACACCTTGACCCTGAATCTTTCCTTAGGGCATTAGGATTTTTAGGTAAGACCGCTTCTTTCCCTCTTATTATTCTTTATTTCATAGGTTCTCATAGTTGTGTGGCAGCTAAGCATCAGTTCAAATGGCTGATGTACGGCTGTTGTTGTCGTTCTTTTCAAACGTATTGTCATTCATAGTTACTGCTGTGTGTATCCGCGACTCCGGAGGCCAACTCCATCATGACACTGGAGGATAAGTCGTGCTATATTGCAATTGGCATATAATTAATGTTGGTCCCCGCCCTCCTCCGTTGCTCAAAAGGTGTAGGCTGCTAGGTAGTGGCGTAAGTCGTTAGTACCGAGTAGTCATTGGATCGATCACTGGTGCATTCGTGGGATGTGCGCAACTAACGTGCTCCGATATGCCGAAACGGCTAACATGTGCTTCGCCGAGAGGTAAACCCCCGATAGATTTACATCAGCGTCAAATTATCTTTAACCGGAATGGTGATATCCGTCAGCTTAGGTTAGCTTACTGCAGCTCTCTTCCCTGCATTGAACTAGTCTATACGCAACTAAAGATGTAACACCGAACTAATGACAGCGTTGAGGATTATATGGGTTGCCGCTATGTAAGATATCGAAACAAGTGGATCTGCAAGTTTTATTAACGTGGTCCAACGGGTTCATTCTCTGAATAGGTTAAGAGACACGAAGGAATTCACTGCCTTGTCTGCCCTAGAAAGATAAATAACAATAATAGTAAGGATAATGTGTCACGAGATATGCACTTTCCGAAATGCTCCGGATGTTAGCTACTTGACCCATCATTATGACCACGGTATTCAACCAACACATTAAAATAGAGCAGTGGTTGCAGCTGTTTTTAAGGGAAAAAGGAAGCACTCAAAGGTTCAATTCAATTACTGTGGCCGTTCTTGGAACCTGGGTTCACTACCTTGGATATCCAAAAAATTGATAAAAATGCGATCCGAAGACTTATACTACTAGCCGCAGTGCGTGAATTTTCGTCTTCCACCAAAGTTGCTGAAAAGCATCTCTTTCTTTTGGTGGTATTACTACCATGCGTGCGCCACTAAATAGGCTGACAGGTAACATTACACGATTTGTTATGTACTTTGTATACGTACTTCTCACTCTCATTGAACAAACAGTTGAATTTGACTTTCGACTTATTAACCTAGGTTGCTGTATCACATCTGACGACTACATTGCTGCAGCGAAAATTGCATGCCTTGCTAAGGCTTATGCAACCTAAGTCACGTATGGGAACGACTAGGTGGGAGCTTACTGATACATTCAGTGTTAGTATACGTATTGGACGCTCATTGTGTTTGACTGCTGATGCCCATAGACTGTTGCTCATTTTTGATGGCAGTATCGAAGGAACTATAGTGAATTTCATCATTTTGGTGTCTGACACTAGACTCTTCATCATTGCGCGGACGTGCTTGTGGAATGCGGTTCTTTCTCTTTGGTCCCGTAATGTGTTCTGCATAGCATCAGGTGATAACCTCGGTGCAGTGTCTGCGAATACGGCACCTAGTTGGGGGAAAGCCAGAGGCGTTCGGTTAATGATATTGCAAAATACCATGCGGGAAACTGCCGCAAGGTTGTGCTAGTGCTTCTCGTCCTTTTAGATGGGGTGCTCGCGTACAGCCCCCAAAAGATTGCACATATCATCGCATGGAGCGTGTCACGAAGCCAGGGGAGCCGTTGAATCATCTGCTTTATTTCGAAACCATTACTATACCATCTGACCAGTTTTATTCTTGACGGCTCGCTTTGATTTAGTGCGGGAGCGTAGCCTAAGGATTACAACCCTTCCTTGTAATACGCTAACGTGGGTTCGAGCCTGTGTAAAGGACTGGACGCTCCTCGCATTATCCTTAAGCTACGTGCAACTGGTGGTAGTTGCTTGGCAGCAAAGCGTCGGCAAGGCGCACCGCCGTACCGATGATGCATATCAGTTTCCTTCGCTTGTTTTAATCGTCTTAGTATTGGGTCTACTACTATTAGTTTGCGTCGCATACCAAGGAAATAAAAGCCACGACATATTTGGGTATTGGCCAAAATCGACTTTGGGAATTAAACTGAACGGGGAACCCGTAAGACAGTTAAATGATCACTGCTGCCGGGTTTGTGCTACTTGTTTCTCGGCTTTCTGGTGGCGTTTAACTGCGATCAGTAGCACGGCTCACAGCCGTTATCATAGGTGCTCAATGACTGAACTTGTTTCAAGCTGCAACAACGGCTCGTGGCGTACAGTGATTGAAGAGTAAATAATGATTATATGCGGGTTAATAAGCACTGCTTTACAAGCCCGTTGTGTGATCTGGTGAGTTATCGAAGAATGTGAAATGAAAGAATGTAGTTATTAGTTCTACTGTCAAAAGAATAGACTTATCGTATGTAATGCAGTAGCTACGATTACTTCTATAGATTCCAGAGGCGAAAAAACATATCCAAGTATTTCCCGAGAGTATGATGTAGCGTAGAGTCAAGTTGCAAATTTTTAGTGGCTTAATACGTCATCCAACCGAGTTTATATAAGGCTTACGTGGGTGCGGAAACAACCGATTCGGAGACAGCGTTCCATGTTTACTACACCCGATGGGATACGAAAATTCGATGATAATCCAGACGGCTGTACTGTTTCAATAATTTGAAGGAGTGGTTTCTGAATTTGGAGTTACTCCTGAGTGGCAGTAAGGGGCAGCACTCATGATTTGGGTTTTGTAAAATCAAGTATGCCATTATTAAGTCGCCCCGTGGTCAGCGATACGACCCGCTAAATAATCCCAAAGATTTCAGCCTCTGCTCGTGTGGAAACTCGCGCATTCCAATGACGCATTTGGAAGCCTGATGTGGTTAGTCTAGGGAAGTGAGGTCGTGTTTTGGTCATGGCTTCCAGGTTTGAAATGTTTATTCGACATGGGGGCGCACGTGCACATTGAGCGTCTGTCTTAAAATACAAGCATCGATTGTCTGCACCCCCTCGTGACAAGCCGACGTGCTAGTTGCCATTAATCGATGCCTTTTCAGATTGCGAGGTATAACGCAAGTTATCCTGAACAAGCATACCAAGGTCGAGTTTGACGGACAAGCGCTGCAGTACTTGCGTTCCTCCCCTGTAGGAATAGATACTCTGATGTCTCATGGAGAATAACTTGATTTCGCCTATGTTGAACTGTAGCAGGTTTCGTTCTTATCACTGATGTACTATCTCTAGTTAACACTGAAGTGAATTCTGATCGGTTTCCGGCTGAATCCGGCACCGTATATTGACGTCGTCAGCAAATAACAGGAAATCTGGAACGATATTCCGTGTTAGGTCATTAATAATTACCGAAAAGTATCGTGGCCCTAGAACTGTGCACTGGGTGCACCAGACTCGATTGGCATGGGATCAGGTAAGGAACTCCGGTCTCTGGTCACTACTTGTCTATGAAGGAGAAAGTTGTCGAGGCTACTCAAGACAGGGTCACCGATCCCTAATATTAGAGTTTGGAAAGTAGAATCCGATGAGCTAAACGATCGATTGCCTCGGAAAAATCCAACTAGATCACATCAGCCGCCTCTCCAGCGTCTGCTGATCTGGTCCAACTACTCCGTGCGATGAATAAATTCGTTGTGCATGATGGCTGTCGAAAGAATTCGTGTTGCTGGAGAGCAATAATGTTACAATTTTCTAGATAACTGTCACAAGCGCATCGGCAACGATGGATTCCATGACTTTGGACAATACAGGGAGATGGGCACTTGGCGGTAGTTTTAAGACGCAGTCCTGCTTTCGCCTTTGTGACTCGGAGTTATTATTTCAAGTTGTCACGTCGCAGGAATCTAGTTCTGCTCTAAGCAGCGCTGTAAGAACTGAACCAAATGTTTTCCTAGTTGTCTTGCTGCGGCTCCCTGTGCCATTTGACCAATGGTGTTGACTCTCGGGGAGCTGGGGTTTCGCAGAGACGTTGCCTTCTGCAATACAGCTTCGGCATTAATAGAGATGTGTCTGAGTCATGGAGCAGGGAAAACAAAAGTTGACAGATGGCCTGATGGGAAGACCCTCTGAACTGCGGGAACATATTGTTCCCGCAACCCCTTTGCTGCTTCTATAGCTGTTCTAGTTGGGCCATTAGTCTTCCGGAGCGGAGGAGTATCCTGCCTCATTTTACCATGGTCATTGACAATGTCGTACAGCAGTCCGTGGTGAGCGCTGTACGTTTTCGCCACGTTCTGCAGATGTACGACTTTGTCATCTCTGATCTGTTGTTTGCATTGGTTACCATGTCTTACGTAGTTGTCTCCATTATCTGACCTTGTCTGTAATGCAATCACTGAAGTTGTTGCTGCAAGCTAATTAGCCTCGACTTCTAAGTCAACCTAGTGCTGTAATGTACCGGGACATTAATAACAGTGGGCTAGCACTCGGTAGGTTCACAGCATGTAAACACGATTTCAGACTTTCGGTAATCCCATTCAACCCACGACGGTTTTGTAACCTAGGAACCTTTAATTTTCTCCTGAATGTCTCCTCCCAACTAATGAAGCTGTCTGTTTTAATTTACCGCAAGGACAGCTAACCATTTTACTTGTATATATGCTAAGCAAAAGTGATAACTCAGACCCCCAGACTAAAGGACCCTGAACCAGTCATCCGTAGATGCATCCATACAAATCAATCAACCAGTGCTCCTTTGTTTGTCTACACACGCACACACTGTGGAAACTCTGGACTGTTTCGCCTAATTTTAGAGATACTTGCCGCAGTGATTAAGCGTTAGGTCGGATGCAGTTGATTCAGACAGTCCATTTGACTGGAACGGGACAAACTACTAGGACTATTTATCATTGAAGAAGTGACTGACATCCGTGTGTCTTCATTAATTCAATGCCTTCGATATAAGGCGATAATGAGTTGCGGTGGTGATACTGCCAAACATCTATGCTGCAGTGAGGGCTGTCTACTTGCTGATTTAGTATATCTGTAGTCAATGCACTATGGAACAAATCGACTATGTGCGACATGGAATACCTTCCACTCAGCACATGCTGGTAGCACACGATAACAGCGTAGTTGGTCAGGTTAACTCAGAGGGGATGTACACCCAATGGGTGACTGAAGGTCGAATAGAACCTAGGCTACTGCTACGGAGTGATTCATCTTCGCTTCAACTGCTAACTGACAAATACTCAAACACACATACTACGCGTAGCGAAAAGACACAGTTCACTCTGTCCTATCTTCAAGTTCAAGTGAGATTGAAATAGTAGGAAATTCCTGTACATGTTCCTTCGTGGAAGCGTCGTTGATCCAGGGTATTTATCGACGACAATATCGGAAATCTTAAATCCAAGGTAACACGCGCAAATCACACCATGGTCAACCGATTAATGCCCAGGTGACTTGCAATAGCAGTCCCCGCTGCGCCGGCCACGTGCAGTAGGGGCAAAAATACATGGTAACAAAAGCGGCGGAAATGATCGCGTGGAGAAGTAATAAGGAGGAAAATAATTCAGTTTGAAATTTGGGATGTGAAAGGAACTAATTAGCACTGCATCCCAGGAGGCATCGAGTCTATGCTCAAACTCTTTCACAGTTTATGATGATACCACATCCTCAGTTAACGCATTCCAAGAATCAACAAATTACTCTACGTGACAGTCGAAAGTTATTCCGAACCCATCGGGTCGTGGCTTGTGCAACGTCATTGAATGGCCACGGAGCGATGACAGTGGTTTGCTCAAAAAACCAAGAGAAGTCACGGCCGATCTTCCCTGCCAGTATACGATGTCAGAATCAAGTTGCAACCATTTTGGTGATTATGCGGCGAAGACATTCCGAGTTTGCGTCTATCGGGATATGACAGGTGACGTAGCGCTTGAACCATTTTTGTGCAAATCCTAAGGACTCGCTCCACTGACATCCTATCACGAACCTAGCATAGTGTACAAGCTTGGACGCAATATTCTAGGTGCGGCCTAACAAAGGCCGGAAACAGCCTGGTGAACAGTTCCGGTGTAATAATTCCAAATGACCTGCGGATCATCCAGAGCATTCTGAAAACCTTGTCGGTAACCTTCTTCCATTGCTCACTGAACTTGAAAACGGATGGAAGAAGAATACCCAAGTCAACCAGCTTGGACAACTTAGGTAGGTCATGCCCTCACCAGGTAGCGTGTGGAAAGGATCACTTGATCCTAGGCGTAGCACTGAACATTTAGCATAATTAACAAGTATCTGCTACAGCGTAGACCAGTCCCAAAGTCTATCAAGGGCCAAGTATAAATTCTGGGGGCAATCCGAATTGGTCGCTAGGGACCAGAATTTCAAGTCACAGGCAAACACGAGGGACGGTAAGCCTAAAACTTCGGGCAGTTCATTTACATCTAGAGAACATCAATGCGTCGAGGATCGATCCTTGTGAAGCCCCACAGATGAAAGACTGTCGAAGTGACATGCTTGCATCCACCCTACCGGATATCACACGACCTGCCAAAATAGCCGATAGTCATCGAAGTACGTGCTCAGATGTTCCATATGACTGTACTTTTAATGCAAGGCGAGGAAGCGGGACGGTATCGAATGCTTTAGCAAAATATAAGAAATGTGTATTTACCGCCTGACCCTGACCTACAGCGCTCGCCCACCATTCGCGCGCCAGCAGTAGATTAGTCAAGCAGGAATGATCTTGACGAAAGCAAGGTTTCAAATGTCCCCAAGTGGTTCTCAACTCCTTCCCTTACCAGCTTAAGTAACAGTTTGACAAGATTACACATCAAACTCATAGGTCTGTAATTCCTAGCTAGTGGCTTGTCGCCCTTTTTGAGGAGAGGGCGGACGACAGCCTGATTCCACTCCCTAGGCAGAGTACAACTCCGAAGTGACATCTTAACCAGACAATTGATGGATCCACAAAGCTCACCTTGCCGTTCGAACAAAGGACTGAGGTGAACCGAATCCTTACCAGCAGCTTTACTAGGATTTAGCTTCCTTAAAGGAAGGAGAATCTGTGTCTCAGATACAGAGATATCAGTTAGAAATGAGTCTTGTGGAACTACCAAATCTAAAGCAACAAGCGACCTCTCGAGCAGGTGCATCAGCATACTGTTCGAGGAGAAGGCAAGCATTGTTCTGAACCGTGTATGCGGCACCACCATCGGCTCAGAGCAACACCGGTGTGAATGGACTTAATCCACTGCGTCTTTTAACAAAAACACAAAATTGTTTTGGATTCCTAGAGGCTGAATTAGTCAGCCCCATTTCATAACGGAGCCGAGGGACTCGCACATAACACTTGCAAAAGTAGGGCTAAGTGGGTCATCCGAGTGGCTTTACAAATAGGTGCACCAACGCCCGCGCCATCTGTTTAGCAGTTGACGCACGACTGAGTGGAGTCATGGTCGTTTCGCCCTCATCATCTTCCTGAATGACTAAGGGATGTGAGGAAGATAGATGTCAGTGATGTAGGATTTAAACCTATGCCAAGTTAGCTGAATATCTTCATCAGGTGCAATGATACAGAGGAAGTTGTTGCTTTCACTCTCAATGAGTGAAAGTTAGCACGCCAGATATTCGGACTTTTGTCATTTCTAATCCCTAATAAGGGCACAGATGAATGACAACCAAGCGTGATCACTGGCTTCTAGGGAGACCATAAACCGGGTCTGTAATGGACTGGCCTGACTGAGAAGACCAGGTCCAAAAGGGACTGTGTCTCGTTCTCCATGAACCTAGTGGGTTGATCTACAAACTAGTGCAAAGTTGCTTCCATGGCTAAATCAACAAGCTCATTAGCCACACTTCCATCCACTCCACACGTGAGGCTCAGCCAATTTACTTCAGGGGCATTGAAATTACCCGTCACAAAACACTTGTTCACTGAGTGCATGCGAATAAAATCAATAAGGGTACTTGAGATGTTTCAAGGGTCCTGCGCACGAAGATTATTTTAGACCACACGGACGCAATACTTACTTCAACCGCAAGTGTTACAACACGTTTATCAGAGGTGAAGTATGTGAGTTTTCAAAACATTAACGCCAGAACTGACGTACAATGCAGCCCTACCTCCGCGACGGTTCGGAGGGCAGTCAGCTCTCAGTAGTGCGTAGCCTGGCGAGTATACCTCGCCGTCCATAACATCGGAGAACAGCCATATTTCGGTGAAAGTGTGCACATCGGGATAGAATTGTCAACCAGAGTATCCGCCTCACACATCTTGTTTCCAAGACAATGCACAGTGCTGATCACTACTTGAAGGTGCCTTGATGATCTCCGAGTCGTGCGCCACCACAATTAGTTCTGGTAAGACAGAAATGGACCGCCAATCTAAGTAAATAAACCAACTGACTTGATCTGTTAGAGTGTTATTGCGGATAGCAATTACATCAGCATGCCCTGATTAGAAAGAAGAGAACATTTTCCTTCAACAAGATGAATTCTATCTAAGAGAACGTATTTAAGTGCTGGATTATGGCAGAAGCTCTACTCCTCCTTAACCGTCCACCTTTCTTCTATAAAACATATGGGGGATAAATTGCTATGAAACAAGTTTCCTTTCGCTTATTCCTCTATTGTTGAAGAACGCCCAGATTAGGGTCGATGGATTAACTAATAGAAAGGTTTGGCAGCTGGTGCCCTGGTGCATTTCAGCTGACATGTTTGTAGTACTTGATATGTGGTTGGCGGCATCCGGTTCCTGGGTTGCCTGCCACTGTGATATCCATAGGGCAGCCACATGACGCATGCACCCACAGAGGGACCATGGGTGGCTTGTGCTGTACCACCATCCATCCGCACGCCTTATATCCAGTGTGAACCCGAAGGAATAAAGTCGGGTGGTATGTGAATCGGAGCCAACTTTCACCAACGGAGCCGGCTCACACTCCTTCAACATGCATCGAAGCAGCATTCTGTATAATCATGCGTACTAGACGTACACAAGGCGGTGGCCGAACCGTGGCCTGTGCTACACTGGAGGCACCGAACCACTCTTTTGGCCTAGCACGTCCACGTAGAGCTCGCACCCCATCACCCCGGAACGATTAACTGTCTTCTGGAAAGTTGGCTCTGGCGTACTTGCTGTTTTGCAGCTGAGTAAGTGCTCTCTGCATCTCATGCCATATCCGCCTTCAGGGGGTCAAAAAATACATTAGGCTGCCGGTCTTCTGCATAGCATTCGACCTGCTTAGCTTCCTCCGTCTACAATGCATTTTTGACGCGACGGAACTCTTGAGTCAGCCGCAGTGGAATTTTGTATACCTGACTTTCCTCTGCATCGGTAAGGTCATCCGCATGCTGCATTATTTTCTGACACAAATGCGCCATTAGTTGCCCTGTTGTCGTCAGACCATTCGGGCCGCTTACAGTTTGCGCACTTGATCGTTTGCTCTGCAGCAGCCGTCAAATGTTCTCGGATGCGATGCGCAACTCTTCGACGGATGGTCTGATGATCTGCAGTCGAGATCGACAAAGCTGATGGCCATCGTCTTGTCCAGCTCCATCCTCTTTTCAGCGGTACCAAAGAAAAGAATGTTGGATCTTTGTTGATGCATGGCAAGCAAGAATACACCGATGTACAATTTGCTCCACACCACCTTGTGAGCAGTTCCACACTCAGCTCCACCCAGTGCACGTGCCATGCGCATTTCATGCATGTCACGCTGCTGTACGATGATATAGTCCGTCGCAAGGAGACTGGACCTTAACGTGGTGCGGCGGTTTGCGTACCACATTGACCCATTGAGCTATACTGGGTGAGGCCTCTGGGCACCTTGGGAGCTACTCCTACCAGGTTGGTCAATGGTGAGAGGTCAGACAAACTCAGTCTCCTGGACCTCCAGGTTTGATGTTTGAAATGGGATGGCGTCTATTTCTGTAAAACCAAATCATTTCCACCTCCCCGCTGCCTTGCGGACAGGATTTTGAGCCAAAGGCTTTGGATGAGGACCCTAATCGTCCTCCTGTCTAGGTCTGGGCGCCCTGGCATTATCCCAGCTCACATACAACCATAATATTTTCCTCGAATATCAACTTCATCCTGCATCGGCCGTCACGCAGATTATCAAGGGTCGCCTTATCTGCTGCATACAGAAAGGCGGATAAGCGAAAACATGCTACTGCTGGCGCCTCCCTTCTTTCTTTTCCACTTGTTTCTGTTATTCACATCCCGACCCCATTCCTACCCTTCCTTCTATAATTCCCAGCTTAAGTGACAGCAACAGAAGTACCAATAGATTAGAACCATCTGTAGCCACCTTCGCACAACACCCATCCGACGCCTATCGGCAACAGCCCCTCATAGGTCCACACTGTCCAGCTTCAATGGCGACTTTCAACGTTCGCACTCTGAAACAAATAGGTCAAAAGGCTGCACTAGCACGCACCTTGGACACACCGGGTATTGATGTGTGTTGTGTGTCCGAAGTTAGAATCAATGACTCTAATGGGGTTATTGAATTAACTGCACCCGACTTATCCTCTCGTTATTGGTTGCACGCATCCGGAGAGGCCGATGCAGCACTCACGGTTCAAGCTGGTGTAGGTATTATTCTAAACTCCAACGCTGAGCCATTGTTGGTTGATTGGATTCCGGTGAACAGCCGTTTATGTGCAGCCCGTTTGAGGACATCAGCTAAGGTGGATTCCCGAAGCAATACAAAAACCTGTTTGTTTGTGATTTCCGCATCTGCTCCCATCGACTGCAGTTCTAATGCTATCAGGGACACATTTTATCACGAACTGAACGTGCTACTACGCAGTGCTACTAGTTCTGATATAATACTTGCAGAGGATATGAACGCACGAGTGGGGTGTCTGAGCTCTTCAGAAGCTCAGCTGGGTGGTAATTATGGGCTTAACTCCGAACGGACTGACAACGGTGAGCGTCTGCTACAACTATGTGCGGAGCACCAGTTGTTTCTTAGTAGCACGGCTTTTAGACAGTGGACGCCGAACTGCCACTTGGCGTCCTCCTGTGGCTGACCAACGATGGACCCAAATTGACCACATAGCCATAAGTTACAGGTGGCGTGGTTCCATCCTGGATTGTCGCTCGTACTGGAGTACCTCTGTCGACTTTGATCATGCCTTGGTACGCTGTCGTTTCTCCATGAACTTTACCGGGATGCGCACCTATCGTCCCCAACGATTAGCAACTGAGAAATTGTTTCAGCACTCCGTCAGGCAGGCCTATCAAGACGCACTGCGTACTGAACTTTCGCTGTCTTTTTCTAATGACACTGAGGTTCAGTGGAATAGGACCTCAGCCGCCATGCACGATGCAGGAGCATCTGCTTGTGGCACTGTCAATCGTCACCGCACCAGTCACTAAATATCCGAGAGGTTGATGAACCTGTTGGAATGTAGGAGAAACCTCCGGGCTGGCTCTGAACACAATGTGACCAGACGGGCTATTAGGCTTGAACTAAAGCGGAGTTTACATGCTGACAAGGAAGTCTGATTGACCAGTAGGGCTCAAGAAATGGAGGAGGCAAGAGCAGTAGGCAATTATCGCAAGCACTTCCAGCTGATCCGCACCACTGGTCCCAGGAAACCAGCCGTCAGTGAGACAATCAGAGACAGCGCGGATGCACTGATACACAATAAGGAGCGCCGTACGGTTTGTCGGGCGGAATACTTTCAAGATCAGTTCAGCTGGCCCCCTGCTCCCGGACCTCTTCCTACTTAGGTGATGCAGGACGAATCATCATGGACGGTTACTTTAAAGCCTCCGTCGTAGGCCAAAATCCGAAATGTGATCACAGCCCTCAATGGTTTTCATGCCGCTGGCCCGGATTCCCTCCCACCTGCACTATTTAAGGATGGAGGTGAGTTCCTCTGCAAAGCACTGACCTCCCTACTCGAACGTATTTGGAAGGCAGAGAGTGTCCCGGCTGATTGAAGCAAATCGATTATAGTGGCACTATACAAAAAGTTCAGTCGCACAGACTGTTCTAACTACAGGGGTATTAGCCTAACGCCAGTTGTGACAATAGTACTGGCCTAGATTTTCCTTCGTCGTTTCAGTGCGGAACGGGAATCTCGGATCAGGGAACAGCTGGCGGGTTTCGCCCCAGGACTTGGCTGCATAGACCATATAGTTACTTTGCCGCAGATGCTAGAGCAGCGCCACTCATACCTCAGACGGACAATTGCTGTTTTCCTCTATTTCAAGAGTGCGTTTGTTTCAGTCAATCGATCGATTCTGTTCGGAATACTTGCGCGGAAAGGTGTTCCCACGAAATATGTAAACATCCTTCGTGCTCCATACTAGGACACTACAGGCCACGTCAGGGTCTAACGGTGGCCTATCGGATAACTTTCCGACCATAAGTGGCATTCGTCATAGTTGTCCGATTTCCCAATTTCTGCTCAATTTCGTTGTGGATTCTATCATGGAGTGTTTCCTTGCGGAATCTCAAGATGTAGGCGCTGAAGTGCTGCCTGGTGAAAGATTAGTTGGTCTGGATTATGCGGACGATATCGTCTTGATTCTGAAGATGCTGCGGCGGCACAATCAACCCTGAATAGCCTATCCAGAGTGGTCCCATTATTTGGTATGCGCTTCGCACCTTCAAAGTGCAAAGTATTGCTGCAGGACCACCAGCCACTTGATAACCCCTTGATCCTTGTTAACCAGGAATCCGAGATGGTTGCTCAATTCACTTATCTTGGCAGCTGCATCACCAACGATGGGCGCATAGAAACTGACGTCAGCTCACGCAGTGCGAAAGCCAGAGCTGCTTTCTTGAACCTGAGGCATCTTCGGGGACAGAAGGGAGTTTCCCTTCGTTCGAAAGGTCGTGTACACAAGGCCACAGTGAGGGTCGTTCTGCTCTATAGTAGTGAGACTTGGCCCCTTCGGTCTGAAGATCTGAGGTGCCTTCAAGTGTTTGATCATCGTGGTCTGCGAAGCATTGCTGGTGTCGGATGGCATCAGCTTGGCGAGGATGTGCGTAGGCGAGTACTAGGTGGTGATAATCAATATAGCGACCTAGAGCAACAGCTGGCACTTAATAAGTTGCGTTGGCTCGAGCACGTGCTACGGATGCCTGGTCACCGCTTATCTAGGAGGGCCTTGTTTAGTCTGCCAGGTGTAGGGCGGCGGAAGGCTCGAGGTGGACAGAAGTTGACTTAGCAGCGGGGAATGAAGTTACTGACGACCAAACTGGGTGCCGTTAGTCCGTCTCGTCTTCCGGGCTGGAGTCCAGGTGACTCGGCTTGTGCTTGGCTCGAGACTTTACAAGACATGGCTCGCAGTAGACACCAGTGGCGCGTCTGCTGCCGTCTAATCGGATTGCCTGTTTAAAGTGTGTTTGGTTCTGAGTTATCTGCGGGGTACTGGCTGATTATGCCGCGGGGCAGTGAAAGCCGCAAGGAGGCTGTCTCGCCTTACCTTTGCACGATAGCCAGCTGTTTGTAACGGTATGTTGTCTACACAAGGGCTAGGCTCATTGACCCTGAATGTGTGCTTAGGGCATTAAGGTTTTTAGCTACATCCCCTTCTCTCCTTCTTCTTATGCTTTATTTCATGGGTCCTCATGATTGTATAGCAGCAAAGCATCAGTTCAAATGACTGATGTTTTGCTGTCGATAATGATGATGATGATGTTGATTTTGATGATGATGATGATGATTATGATGATGACCACGATGTTATAGTCTGGCAGGTAATCGTGACCACTCGGTGAATGCGTCTTAGTTACTGAATAATGAATAGCGATTTATCACGGGATAAAAGCAAGTGCTTGCCACGTCGCGTAGGATGGTTGGGGTGAATACAATAAAATCAAAATATATGCGGGTCATCTACCGAACGTCTGCGGAGATGAAAAGTTGGATAAATAACATCAGTATAAAATTAAAAATCGTGCTTAGACTTTCATACATACACTGGGGTGCGTTGCTCATTGAAATGAGGGGTGAGAAAAGTAAAATATGGTCACTGACTTGGGTTCCTTTGATACATAAATTCTGTAGAAATGCATGCTTGGCGTAATCCACAAGAGAGGAGGTTAGGTATCAAAATGGTGCGAGCTAAGAGCAACATCCAATCATTTTGTTAAAACATCCAAGGTAGGAGAAGATACAAATGAGTTTAGGAGTGCGTTCCAGGGTTTGCAAACCCGAAGCGAAAAGTAATTACCTCGACACTCTAGACGGCTATATCGTTCCTTCAATTTTAAGCAGTTACCCCTGAGCTGCACGTTGTGGCTAAGTTTCAGCAAATGGCGGCATACGTGGTTGAGGTCATTCACTATCTGCTAAGCTAATATGAGATCGCCGCGCAGCATTCGATAGCGTCTGCTGAAAATTCCCAGCAACTTCAAATTTCAGTGGTAAGAGTGATAGCACAGGCCCTTCAGATTCTTTGTTGCTCTTCGTTGTGGTGCCTCTAACACCTCTAGGTGGTGCTTCAACCAAGGTTTCTAAGCTTGGATAGTGTGTTCAACATGAGGGCGCACGTAGGAATTGTGCATCATTAGAAAGATTGATGGGTCAAATCTCCCGAATGCCATTCGCAGTATGCCGACGTGCTGGTTGCCTCTTTTCGCGGCTACCTCAGCCTGTTTTGAACAGTTGAGATCGCTCTGTACCATCACACAAAGGTCACGTTTTTGGGAGCTGGTCTGCAATCCGTTTGTCCTAAGCAAATATGTGTAGTTATGTCTATGGCTTAATTGTACAACACAACATTTGTTTACGTTGAATGGTAGGGCGTTTGGAACTGACCAGTTCGACACTGTGTTAAGGTCGCACTGGAGCCGTTCTTGGTCGTCCGGTCCTCTGCTCCTTCGCCATATCTTGATATCATGAGCGAAAAATAGGAAATCGGAAGCAACTGATCTCGCCAAATCGTTAATGAACTCAAAGAGTAGACGAAGTCCAAGCACTGAGCCTTGTTGTATACCACACACCACATCGATTGCATCGGACAGTGATTCTCGGACTCGCACCTCTAGCCGTCGTTGGTGTAGAAAACTGCTAATGCAGCTCAGGATCGGGTCACCAATGCCGTAGTTCCGAAGCTTCTGAAGGAGAATTCGATGGTCTAAGCGATCAAACGCTTTTGAAAAGTCCAGGTAGATGACATCGACTCCTGCTCCATCATCAACAGCTTCAGTCCAGCTAATAGGTGCAATTAATAAGTTAGTATTACACGAATGATTTTGACGAAATCCATGTCGCTCTGAGGTTATTTAGTTTTGGCTTTCCAGGTACTGCATCAGGGCATCTGCGATGATTGATTTCATTACATTGGATAGTACGGGAAGTAGTGTTATTGGTCGGTAGTTGGCAGGATCAGTGCGGCTGCTCCTTTATGGATAGGAGTGATGACCCCTCGCTTCCATACTGGTGGAATACGGTTCTCTTCTAAACACCGCTGATAGAAAACAGCCATTGGTTCTGCTAGATCACTAGCAACCGCCTGCAGAGCCTTTGGTTGGATGTTATCGACTCCAGGAGAACTGTGGATTCACTTGGATAACAACTTCTTCAACACAGCTTCCGCAGTGAAGGTGATGTTGTCTAAACCCGACGACTGAGTAATAGAAAGGAAGAGAACGTTTAGGCTGGTTACCCGCTGGAAAGTTTCGGAGTAATGAAGCCGTAGGAGATCAGCTCCTTCCATTGCTGATGGCGTGCACCCATCAGCCGTGACTAGTGATGGAATCCCACGCTTCACCTTTCGAAGGTCGTTAACGTGCCTGTACGGAAGTTTGCGGTTCGTGTAGAATCGCTTCCTTAACTCCTGCTAATGCGTGACCTTGTCTTCGCGAGTCAGTTTCACACGGAAGTTACGAGGTGTCACGTATGCAGTCCAGGTTTCGGCATTTGGGCAGTCCTGGTGATCTCGCTATGCCAAATCCCTTCCGGACATACATTTACGTGTTCTGCTCCTCAGAACTGACTTATGCTTGTTTTCGGGTTGGAAGGACTTTTGTTCCGATGCGTGCGCCACCAGTGTGTTAAAAGTCCATGTAAAGGTTTCCCAGGTAATATCTGGGCGATGTCTGGGGGACATTCGATTAAGAAAGTTCAAGACGTATCCTTAACAAGCTTAGATAACACATTGTAGTGCGTGACAATATGCACTTTATCATCCTCCTTTTCTGGGTATTCCGTAAGCATAAATGGTCAAAGGGTAGAGTAACATAGTCACTACGACCCAGTGGTGTGCTTGTAACTATTCCGTCAAGCGTGAGTTTTTCGTTAGTGAGCACAAGATCCAGTATCGACAACTTTTTAGCAGTACGAAATCTGGTGGGAGAAGTTATGTGGTTGTACAGAGGGTGGCTAAAAATTAGCTCTTGCAATTAGGCTTTAAACTGTGTACCGTCGGTTACTGGTGTTTCTATGTGGTGCACGTTAAAGTCTCCAGCGATAAGAATGTGGGTGTGGGACTTGTTCAAAGCAAACTGAAAAACATGGTTCAGTTTGGAGTCCATTTCCGACGTTGAGTTTGGTGGGCGGTAAATCACGACTAGTAGTCATACGTCCTTGTTTCGTAACCATAAGCGGCACCAAAGCGAATAGAGGGAGCTCGGATTTCCGGGTGATCGATAACTTCACATCTGAGGTTTGTATTATAGTAAAGAATCACACCGCCACCCCTTCCGGTTCTATCGGTCCGAAACAGCAACATACTGGGTAAACTGATCTCATAATCGATTATCTCAAGGTTTAACCACGTCTCTGTAATCATGACGAGGTCTCTCAGTTGTAGGACATGGAGTTCTCCAAGTTCGGCCAAGTTACTAAGAGGGCCTTAGGCTTTGTGTACATACAAGATAGGGCTTTAGCTGTTAGGGGTGCGTTGATGGACGTCAACTTTGTGTTAGTTTTTAAGCCGGCCGGTTGGTGGCCGGCCATTAATCGTCTTTTTGGTTTATGTATTTCAGTCAAGTTGCATGACATTATTGAGCGTTCCTGAACAGACGTTGCACTTGTACTGTGCTTTGTCCTGTTGTGTGCCGTGGGTGCTGTTGGGTCGGTCTCTCCGCAGAACTGTGCAGATAAGGAATTTGCAGCGTTTGCAAGTTCCATCGAGTTGCTTCCGACTTTCGGCCTTTTGCCTGCTGCCTTTAGCTGGATCTATCTTGGCAACCTGGCTCGAAACTTTAAGCAGATCCAACAGAACTTGAGTCATTCCCTCGGAGTGTACTACCACTTTCATTAGTCTTGGACTGCAGCCCTTCTAGCTAGGTGATGATGGAACTCTTGTCAGGGATTTGGCAGTAACATTGTCAACAAAGGCTGCTTCGCTTATGTAGCTCCACTGCTCTCGGTCATGTGTTTGCGCCTCATGATCAGAAGAATGCAGAAGCTCGGGAACACCATGAACTAATATTGTTTTCTTGCTACCTCTTTTAAGAATGCTGCGTTGGTCAACTGTTTCTTTTGGGCGATCTTTCCAAGGTAGATCGGGTAATATACGCACTCCGCACGGTGAGTTGCGAAGACGAACTGCTGAGAGCAGGACAGCCTCTGTCTCATCTGCTGAGCCTAGTGTTACTCCAAGTATTTGTGGTTCAGCAGAGTGCACTGAGGTCGGGTGACGCGCTACGCGTTGCAGCATTGCAGGTTCAACTGAAATACCAATCGCCTGGCAGATGGAATTCCACTGGTCGCGATCGTCTTGCAACTTGCTTTTTATTGTGCCAGATTTACAGTCGGGAACATTGGTGCACATGAGAGTTAAAGCAGCGGGATTTTATCTAGCGATTGTCAACTTTATAGTTTTTGCCGACAATTTAATTTGTTTAGAAAACACCACTGGACTTGACGGTGAAAGCTGCGTTGCGCCACGCGTGCTCGGTACAGAAAATGGGCTTACGTGTGTCGCTCCCGGTGTGTTTGTCCAGGCAATCGATGCGTACTTTACCTGCTTTTTATCTGCACCGGATTTCCTTCGACTCTGAGCTGTCCACGTCATGCCTGAATCTCCAGGTGAAGCGTCTATGGTTGAAGAATTGTAAGCAAGCATGTTTGAGGCTTGCCCACGTATGAGAGTTAGATGACTCAGTGGATTTACAGTCACAGACGCTGCAGTGCGTTTGGAGCGTTTGGCTCTCTTTTTGAGCTCAGATTCTGAACTTAATTTGGCTGATTTAGGTATTATCGTGGCCATCTTTACCTCTGTGGGATCGATCCTAATATTGAAAAAATGCGCGATTATCTCAGTCATTCTATCGCACTTTTTCATGCGCAAGCTAAACAGTTGACAAATGGAAAGGCCTGATATGTTGGGCAAAACCAAATTGTTTGAACAACGAAATGAGAAGACGGATGTTGGCAGATGCCAGTACCAGATGTCAGTACCAAAACAATAACATGGAAATTCTTTTATATATCTTACAGGGCATAGTCAAGCCAATCAAATTTATGGTTGTAGTCATGGTTGTTGGGATTAGGTCCATGGCAACCGCAGGTTGACAACTAATTGCTTTTGGACACACAAAGCTGGTCTAATTCGGCTTATCGCGACGGCCTCGGCAAATCGTAAAAGGCGTGCATTAGTACGACGTAACAAGAGCCGGAACGCCGATAAGGGATGGACCTGGTGACGTGTCGCCGAAATGTGTCTGCCTGTGGAGGACGCTGGCGGCTTACGCGAGCACGTATCGTCGGAGGTGGATTGAGTGACTTCGCGCTGAACCCAATTTGGTAAGTGCTCCTTCACTCTGGAATCTAAAGCCCGTTCGGTCCTGCCGATGTAACTGATACCGCAGTCACACACGAATTGGTAGACACCATGTGATTTGGCGCCGACGGATTCATCTTCCTTTACTGAAGGTAACGGCAACTTTTGGGTTCCGTTGATGATTACCGCCTCCGCAGCACAGTATGTACGCTGAATGGCCGAGACAATGCGTTTTGGTTATCCTTCTTGCTACGGTGTCACCCTTGAATGGTAGCTCGATGTTCAACCGCACCAAGGTCAGGCTGTAGAGGCAGGTGGAGGTCGTAACGCGCAGGCTGTCGGGTTTAGCGATCAATCGAGTCGCAGTTGAATACACATCCACACAAAGCGGCAGCGTGTCTTTATCTGCCTGCCTTAAACGACGATGCAGGTGGAACACTGATTAGCGTCCCTAGATCTGTTCAGTTGATGAGCAGAGCAAAATGACTGTAAGTTCGTTATGCTGCAACTTGCAGGGATAGTTGCTGTGTAGTTTGGGAGCCCTCAGCTTCTTCTTCCGAATGAGACTAAATTCTTTTCCGAAAAACTACGGTTTGATGCAGTTACACACGTAGAACTCGGCAAAGAATACGCCGAAAACTGGGCACTGGGGCAAGAGTATAATCTACCCAGGTTATATCCAAGAGTTGGGAAACACTGAGTAGAGCTCGTCGAACTGGTTCGAACGAGTGCACGCACAATATTGTGCGGGGCGAATCCAAGTGATGAGGGCAGAGTTCCAGCGCGGCCGCACGGCAAATGCAAGAACCCAGTGCAGCCTTTGGCTCCGTGATCATCAGGCCATGAGTGGCCCACAATGGGAGCAACCGGTCAACATCCCCGTTGGCTGAGCCAATACCATACGGATCGATTACGTCTGTCCCAACGGAAACACCGCGCCCAACGAGCATGTTGAATTCACCCAGTAAGAATGGTCCACTGCTTCTCGGCACAGACGCTTATCACGGAGGACAACTGAATGTAGAACTGTTCCCTCGTGTCATCAGGATAACACATGTTGGGACCATACGTGTTAATGAAATTTACAAATTTACGTCTTCCAAGTCGTAGGCCTACGGTCGTCAATCGTAAGTTGAATTATGCTCCAACAACGCCTCCGGCTTTATTGACCCAAGTTCTAACCGCCGTGTCCGGCTTCGAGTGGGATATGTTCCACCTTCAGTGTAGAAAGCGAAAGGTAACACAAATACTTCCTGTGTGGTTGCATAACATTTTCACAGCTACTTAATTATCAACTTCCTATGGCATTGCAATATAGTCGTTTTTGCTAGCCATCAGATAGCGAGCTAGCAAGTATGATAGATGGAGGCGGGTCAAACTGGCGACCCTAAGAAAACAGGGAGAAAAACAACAGTATTCATCACAGCGTTCTTCATATATCTTTGTCTAAATGAATGCTTGACGACACGGATCCTGAAAAAGTGAGGATCCAGTGTACGACTGCTGACCTCAGTAGGAAGCTATGTTTAAACGTCAGCAGAACAGCGATTTTATCAAAGCGAACTTAAGTAAACTCGGTGACTAAAACGGCGCGTGAAGCAGATAAACGCAAGGTGTTGCCTACTTGAAACACTTTACACCCCCATCCGTTTAGTACTGTTTTAGAAGCTTTAAGTCGAGAAAACCTGCATGAAATTAGAACTTTGAATGTAGATGATGTCCGTTGGCTCCTATCTTACCATGCGTCTGGCCACAACAAGCGACACTTGTTCCAACAGTCAGTGGCTCGATGTGGGATCCCTGGAAGCACCTGTTATATGAATGAAATAGAAAACCTAATCTCAATGTGGACCAGGGCAAACGATGAAGTAAACCTCAGCTATTTCGTACACTGGACTCCTAGCTGAGGAGACATAGGAGAGGTGTTAGGAAAGTGGTTAAACTATATAGAATCCATTTGTTGCACCTTCGGCATATGGTAATACGTCGATACAGTTTCTGCCCAGATTGATCGTTCCACTAAGTGCAGTGGCTAGTACGTGCTAACAGAGTTGCTGTACTATGTCCAAACACGAACTACCACTACCGGAAAGTTTGGAAAGGGCGCCGCGGTAACGGAGTGAACCTTCGCTTACAGACAATAGAGTAATCCGTTCTATTGGCCAACACGACATCCGTAGTACACAACATTGGCTAGGAAAGACAATAGGTTAGTGTGTGTGCACCAGGGTTGTGTCGGCCACTACTGAGGCATTACGTATGTTTGTGGTGTTCAAATCAACAACCTCACTCTCGGCCCAACATTCCCTACCGGTTGTCGGATTACTCAATGGAATAATCAGCTTCCGTTTTAGACTACTTCTGCTAAGTTCATAGCTGTTACCTACATACCTGCAGATACAATAGTGAATTTCCATCCAAAATTCAATCCATTTTTGCATGACACTTAACCGAAGAGTGCAGTTCCCTGGCTATCGGTGTACCAGTGGTATTAATCTCAGGGCCCACGTAGTCAAAACGTGCGAAAGAGCCACTTTTGTATAACTTCAATGAACTAGCATCATTCCCACAAACCAGCCCATGAAACTTGTCAAGCCTTGGCTATTTTATCCGTATTATACCATTGTTCAATTGTTCCAAAAGCTTGAGTGTGACATGATCGTATGAGCGCTGTTAATGTGGAACAAGTGTATTTTACATTAGCAGGTTTCTGACCGATCCTAATGGAGTGTAAGGGAATGTACTCAAATTGCAACGGGGACTAGTTTATTTGTTTCCGAAGCGAAATTGATTTCTTAAGTTTATTAACATTAGTTGCCGCCCACTATGTTCTAGAGTAAGAGCATTTTCCCTAATGTTATCGATCTCACCTCGCCTATTACCAAACACCATCGCATGTATTTGTGCCGTTTAGAAGGCGGCAAATTAAGTGGGTTGTATTGATTCAATGTTCTTATTTTCTTTTGCCTTGAGCAAAGTGAAGGGTGACGCCCTGTAACGCCTGAGTGCTTCGAGCGTCGTACAGCATGTGGCGAGACATCTTGACGTTAGCCATAAAGCAAAACTGTGGGGCAATCGGCTAAAACTACTGTTCAATACACTCAGCTGAAACGCAGTTCAGATTTTGTATCATTTCCACACTCATTTTGTCCATTAAAAACGACTTGACGATGCATTGAACCAGTTGCATTATGTGATAATACCTGCGTTCATTGAGTGCTCACTCATTGCATGGATCATAAGCAGGTGTTTTAGTGCACGTCTAAGCGTCGATTAACAATTTCCAACCTAACTTGCTATCTTATGTTTGTGGTGGGAGAAATAAGCAGACAAAAATTGACTTTCGCAACAAGTGATTTAAATCTGAGCTGACCACACTGCTTTTTGTTATTTTCTAATGCCATGGGATTTATTTCCGAAAGCTTGGTAGACGACTGTTAAATACATTTGTTATGCTGCACAAGGTTTCGCGTTTGACTCAAGAGCTTCTTCAGGCAATTATGTAAGAGTTCATCTAATATATATTGGAGATAATGTACATGAAAATAATGTTCGTATTGTACTATGCACAAAGAGCAAATATGTGTTGAACTTGAGCAACGCACAATGATTCTATACGGGTTACGTAGTACTGCTTTGTAACCCCAGTTGGGTGGTCTCGTAGGTTATCCAATAATGTTAAGGAAAAAGGTATTTCTTAATTCTACTGTCAAAAGAATGGACTTATTGTATGTAATGCAATAGCCATGCACTCCGCTTACTTCTATAGATTTCAGAGGTGAAAAAATATATCCAAGTATTTCCCGAGAGTATGATGGAGCGTGTAGTCAAGTAACAAAATGTAAGCGGCGGAATGCGTTATCCAACCGACTTTACTTATGGCTTAGATGGGTGCGGGAACAACCGGTTCGGGGATAGCGTTCCATGGTTAACACGTGCTAATGACAAAGTAATTTCTACGGTACGCCAGATGGTTGTACTGTTCTACTGATTTCAATGAGTGGCCACGTGATGTTACTGCTGAGTGGCAGTAGGGAGCGGCACTCATGATCTGAATGGTGTGGAATCAAGTATGCCATTATTAAGTCGCCCCGTGGTCGGCGATACGGCCCGCTGAATAATCCCAAAGATTTAAACCTCTGCTCTTGTGGAAACTCGTGCATTCCAATGACGCATTTAGAATACTGAAGTTGTGGTTAGTCCAGTGAAGTGAGGTCGTGTCTTGGCCATCGCTTCCAGGCATGAATTGCGTATTCGACATGGAGTCGAGCATATGCATTGAGCATCTGTCATAAAATCAAGGCCTCTATTTATCTGACCCTCGTAGCAAACCGACGTTCTGGTTACCATTATGCGATGCCTTTTCAGATTGCATGGTACAACGCAAATTATTTTGAACAAGCACGCCCAGGTTGAGTCTGACGGACAATCGCTGCAGTACTTGCGTTCCTCCTCTGTAGGAATAGGCCGGTAGGAATAGGAGAATACCTTGATTTCACCTATGTTGAACTGTAGCAGGCTTCGTGCTGACCACTGATGTACTATATCTAGTTAACACTGAAGTGAATTCTGATCGGTATCCGTCTGAATCCTGCACCATATATTGATGTCGTCAGCTAATAGCAGAAAATCTGGAGCGATTTTCCGTGCTAGGTAATTGATGAATACCAAAAACAATCGTGGCCCTAGAATTGTGCACTAGGTGCACCAGACTCGACTGGCATGGGATCAGGTAAAGAACTCCGGACTCTGCTCACTAATTGTCTATGAGGGAGAAAGTTGTCGATACAACTCAAGAGGGGGTCATGGATCTCCTAATATTAGAGTTTGGAAAGTAGAATCCGATGAGCTAAACGATCGAATACCTCGGACAAATCTAGGTAGATCACATCAACGGCCTCTCCAACGTCAGCTGACCAGGTCTAACTACTCCTTGCGATGAATAAATTTGTTGTGCATGATGGCTGTCGAAAGGATCCATGTTGCTCGGGAGCAATAGTCTTACCAGTTTCTAGATAACTGTCACAAGCGCATCGGCAACGATGGATTCCATGACCAGTAATCTATGCTGAATAGTTTGGTCCAGTCCCTTGAGTGATCAACTTAGGGATGTCTTACTGTGGCCTGACAGGCAACAAGTAGTTTACTATCAAAAGTCATTGCATGGTGGTTCCTGCTACAACCATATAATATTGCGCTGATTTACCGGTAATGAATGACATTTTCTACGTGTTGTATTACGTTCAAAGTGAGTGGAAATTTAGCTAGATTTTCTTTACAGTTCTGCTATGGTAAGCAAGAAGCAGTGAACTGTTCCACTGTCATCGGCAAAAGATAAGGTGTGGCAGATTTGATTAGGCTGAAGTTATCATTTACGTATAGTCACAGTGGAACAATGGAGCAACGGGTTTATACGGGTAAAAATACTACAGCTGAACAGATCCCGTAAGATGGTCCTTGTGAAACTTCAAGATAAAAATTGTCAGTGAAAATAGGTTTACACCGGTGGACTCAGTGCGGCATGCGTATTCTGGGAGTTGACTGGCAGTGAAACCTCTAACAGACACTTGCTTAGATGTTGGCAGTGTGCCATATGATATCGCGCAGCAGAATGAGTGCACGGTCAATTCAGGCATTGAACTCGACCAGCGTAGGAGCACTGATGACGGATTCCGGTAAGGCATCCCAAGTTTTGCAAACGAGTGCGGAAAAGAAATTCAGACAGCATTCCAAGCGACTTTACTGCTGTTCCAACTTGAAATGATGGCCACTCAAATTACTGTTGTGACTGAGCTCTAGCTAATGACGGCTGCTGTGTTTGGAAACTCTTCAAATCTAGTAAATCACAATGAGGTCTAACATAATCGTTGATAGTATCCGCTAAAGAAAGCTTCGTTCGTAAAGCAAATTATACAAACGTGACATCCTTGGTTGCCCGGCGTTTCGTTGTCTCTAAGGTGATGAGATCTCTCCCCAGACATGGCTGCTAGACCTGTATTGCATTCTGCACATGAGCCGAGAAGTTGTGGAACAATTGAGGGGTCTGATCGTCTAAATACACGTTCCAGGAGACTCACATATTGTATACCTCTTCTTGACACCATTTCAGCCTGATTCGAATTTTCAAGGTCGGTGTGGACCTAAACGCCCAGTTCCTTTTTTGCCAGAAGACGTTTAAAGCTCCTGGTTGTGAGTTTGTAGGACTGCATCAACTTGTTCTGTATCTGCAGCACTCTGCGGTTATCCACATTGCATCACATTAGATTCTGGATTGATAACTTGTAAATCCTCTCCAGGTCGGCTTGAAGCACTATGTTATCAGCTGGTGTCTTTATTGCCCTCAACACCTTGATGTCATCGGCATAAAGCAGACAGTTAGAGATAAGGAGGCTTGTGATATCGTTAATATACGTCAAAAATGACCCCGGTCCCAGTACAGATACTTATGGTACGTCGCATTCAGCTGGGATAATCATCTGATAGAGATTCACGCACTTGTACCTCCAAGTGTCGGTCTAAGCGAGAGCTTCTGATCCACCCTAGATGAGGATCACAAATACCAAAGTTCGGGAGTTTGAAGAGCTGAATGTCATGGTCTAACCGGTCGAGGAGTCGAGAAATTCGACATCAACTCCTGTGCCAGAGTCTACTACTTTGGTCTAGCTGCACAGTGCTAGTAGTAAATTTGTAGTGCACGATCGATTCCGTCGGAAGCCGTGCTGTTCCGGTGCGAAGTAGTTAAATTATTTCATGTAGGCCGTTAGCGCATAAAAATTTAATAGCTTCTATAACTTTTGCTAGTACTGGTAGTGAGATTACAAGATGGTAGTTGGTTTGATCGGAACGACTACTCCCTTGTAAATTGGTGTATTCAACCCGTGCTTCCACATGTTGGGTAAGTACATTTCGTCAAAACAGTATTGAAAGAACCAAGCCAAGGACTCATCTAAGCTCTGTGCCACCGCAGCTGGAAATTTCGTGTGTAAATTGGCAACTCCAAGTGAGCTGTGCTTACGCATACTCAACCGCTTTTTTAGTATAGCTTATATGTGCGTGAGGTTTGGGAGTGAGGACAACCATTGTCATAGGGTTAAGTGGTCACTGATCGCATTGAAACGTTGTAGCATACTGCAGGCGCAGAGAATTCGCCGCCTCCTTCGGTCTCCGTGTGGGTCCTTCCGCTATCTGAAGAGGAGGAATTCCCCTTTTTACCTTACTTTGACTGTTTACGTATTGATACAGAAGCTTGTGGTTTGAGACCATATGCGTTGGCAACTTCTGCTGGTATGCCATACTGTCCTCGCGAACAAGCTGAGTGCAGTGTTAGGTTCGGTCGCATAGGCCATCCAGGTCTCGGTATTCGGAGAGATTTTATAGAAATGTTAGGCTGATCTTCGCACCACTAAACATTTGCGTGTCCCACTTTGCAGAAACGAGTCTAGTTTTCTAGATGAAAGCCTTAGTTTTTGATGTTTTCACAAGCATAATGTTAGATATGCTGACTAACTGTTGCCATGCGCTAGCCGGTACATTGCCTACCAGCAAAGTCCAACTGGTTAAGTCGAGCTAATATTTCGTATTGCACAATCGTTCTCGTCGCGTCGGCAATTTCCACGGAATATTCTGCTTAACACATGTATTCGAATAGTAGGACTACATGATCACTGCAGCCAAGGGGACGTCGACGATTACCCTCTTGACCACCAGTTTTTCGTTGGTGAACATCCGATCCAGGATTGACGGCTTATGTCTTTCACTGAATCGGGTGGGATTATTGATGTGGCCATTCAACGGGAAACTTGAAACGATATCTTGTAGATCCCCCTTAAACCATTCTCCAGGCGCAGCTTTGGATTTCCTGGCGTGGAGGTTGAAAATAAGAATGTGACTATAATTCTTCATCAACTGCCTTAGTGCGGATGCCAAATAGAAGTCCATCTCGAGCGTGGAAGAGGTGGCCATAAACAACGGCTACCAAGCAGGCGTTGTCGCATTTTATACACAGTTGACACCAAGCGCAATCCTGTACCGTGTTGACCGGATCTTCGATGGACTGGTATTGGAGGTCGCTGCGGAAGTACAGAGCCACCCCTCCACGTTTGCGGGGTCGGTATTGTCGAACAATGGAAATGCCTGGCAGTGCAATCTCGACCTCACTGACGTCGTGACGTAACCATGTCTCCGTTAGAGCGACGAGGTCACATGCCATTGATCCTTGACGCAACCACATTTTGGAAAGTTTACGCAGTAAACCTGGAGCATTAGTGTGCACACAATAAAGCTTCTAGTATGTCAAATACCCTTGACTAGAAGAGTATGAAGGATATGGATTTGCCGACCAATGGGAGGTCGACACCTAATCGCTTTTTGTGTGACTTGCCAAATTTCGGTATGAATGCAAACTTTTTTGGTCTCATCTGCACATGCAATATGTAGTCCAACCCTAGGTTTCACGATAGCTATTGGTTTTAGTGCACAGTTTTCTGAATCATCGTTGTGGTTACATGAGGTAGCGGGTTATAGGGTTTCCGCGAGGACAGCGAGTGGCTGCGGTTCTCTGACTGCAGTCTCCGGCCATTGTTCCGAAGGAAGTGTTTTGCGTAGTATCTGTCAGTTATTGATTAATTTCACCATCATCTGTAATGACTGAACCATGAGTTTAGTATCCTCGGGCCACTGACCTTATGGTGTGGTGACAGGAGTAACCGTTTAATCGACAGAATTATGATGTCGCCAGCACAGAGAGCTTCACGGTGAAACGACCATACTTCCATTTCATGAGCACGGGTTTCTTCGTCACTGGATGCCGGTAGCTCGAGCACGCCATCAGCGAAGATGATTCTTCCGATACTCTCCGTGTAGTAGTCGTTAGAATTATGTTTGTCCCGATGTCATCTGTTCCACGGAACATCCGGAAATATGCGTATCCCACCGTCTTCAGTTCGCAGGCGATAGGCCGACGAAAGCACCGTCTGGATGTTGTCTGTGGATCCAAATCTTACTTGTATTAGCCAGAACCCCCGTAGCTCGTTGAGAAGAGATGTCTAGTGATGCGCATTAAATTAATTAGCCTGGCTTTGACTTCGATGCTATCACAAAGGAAATTCCACTGCTTTAATACATTCTGCTGTTTACCCCTTAGGGGGGGGTTGCCTTGGACTCAAGAAGTTTAGTGAATACAAGTGCCAAGGCACCGCAGTTCCGCCTGATCTTCGGTGATGTGAGTGGCGTGCTTATCGATGGCTTTGGTGACGTCTCAGCAGGTTGCGCCTAGTCCTTGACCGGTTTAGTGGCTGTACCGAGTGAGGCCACTAAAGTCGAACTTTGATTATATAGAGAAGCAACGGTTGCATAAGTGGATCGGTCTTTAGAGCGTCTCGGCCTTCGTTGGTCGATCGGAAGGGCGGGCGTTACCGATGTTGTTTCTGTCTGTACATTAAACAATGGAACCGAGGTGGTGGAGGCATGCACGCTTCTATCGTTCGCGACGACAAATTGGTTCCTATTTCCGATTTTGCTAATACTGCGTGGTTGTGGGATGGCCTGGCCCTTTATCTTGGTTTCGAGATAGAAATTGGGGAAGACGGATGAGGTGCAAAATATTCGAAGAAATTTTTGCATTTAAACGATGTTCGGTTTCGGCGACTACACTGTCGTGTTTCTGCGCTAATGTTAGTACGCATTTTACACGTGGAACCGCCGTACATTTAAGATGGAACCAAAGTTAGCCTAGCGCATTGAATCTTTGCATTTCGATTCGATAGACTCTGATGCTCCTCGCAGGATAACGACTAATGCAATTGGCATATGTCAGCTCGGCTTTCCTACCTTAGCACCTGTTTGATTAAAACCTAATACTTCGCTTCGTGTTCCCAGTGTAGTGGTCATGATGGCCGAATTGTGGTCGCCTGTGTTCCTGGTAAGCATTGCCTTACTGTCGGCAGGCGTTCGGTCGCCTTTCGTCAGGTTAAGGTCAGCTGGCTGGCTGATGGTGCTTTGTGTCTTGGGTCCGCGTGTCAAACGATCGCGGGTGGGGAGTCTGGTTTAGACGATTATCGTACTGAGCAGAGTGGTGGATTGCACCAAGAACACTGTTTCATCTAACCCTACGGATAACAGTCATGAGTTGCGATTTATATTGTCGTGTTTGGATCACTTATGAGTTACCAGAGACGTACATGCTGAAACCTAGAAGAGAAAAGTCTCTATTCCGTAGGTCTGCGGTTTATCTGGAAGACGGCTACGTGCTGCACATTAGAAGACTTAATGCATACTGAACTTCACTTTATCAAAGGTGAAATAGCAGGTGCTTGACAAGTCCCGTAGGATGGTTGGAGTGAAAACTGAAAAACTTAAAAGCTAGGTGAATCTCCAGTTTAAGCGTTTAGCGATCTAACTGCACGGTTGCCTAACGATAGGTAGAAATGGGATTTGCATGTGCTCGCAAAGGAAACGATAGCGCCCACTCGTGTGTCTCTTCCTTGGACGGGTGTGATTTGTGAATCTAGTTTTCACGATCGCAGCGTTTATTAAATAAAGTGCAGTGATTGAAAATGAGCAAGTTGATTGGCTGTATTAGGTTGACACACGTACTTAGAGGATTGCCTGCCGTAATGTAAGTGCATGAGTGTAGCATGCCGAGGTAGATGACAATTTCAGAATAGCCATGAAGATGCAAATTAATAAGCTGATTTAGAAATGCCAAGTGGCAGGCGACTCAAGATCTGGAGCGCAGAAATCCATGCTGTAAACATTTTATTAATTTTCCAGATAGTAAGTATTTGACCGTTTTGGATGTTATATGACACTTCATCTTCTTTAATAAGATAGACTAGTGGGTCAATAGCTTTGAGTTCAAAAAGTGTACATAATTTGTGACTCGGCGTTACTATGGTTTCTTTTCAGTAAGGCGGTATGGCACCAGAACCTATATATAAGGTGAATAGATTCAGTAACGGTAGGGGGATGTCGTCGCTATCGAGTTTTACGACAGCGGATGAGAGATAGTCCGGACCAGCTAAATAAGTTACGTCAGTGTAATTGACAGATTTGCTTATCTCGCAGAGTTCAAATCGGACATTGTTGAGTTGGTTGTGTGATGCGGCGGATTCAGAGTCACAGATTCATTCTTTTCCTTGAATGACGCTTGGAAACATCTGCTAAGCACCGTTTGGACAAATCTGATCATTCACTATGTAGTTACCCGTTGACAAAAGCGAAATGAGGCCTAGATTCCGCTACGCGGTTTTGCGCTTCAACAAACTAAATAGTTTGTGTTTGCTGATTTAGCTACCGAGCGCACGCATTTTACTTTCAGCTTGCATGGCCTGGTTGACGCTCTCTTTATTGTTAATTAACTATTGATGCTGTACTAATAAAGCTCCCTCTTTTGAGCGTTGCAGCCAGCTTGTGTTGCGTAGGTTCTTCACCAGTGATAGCCTTTATGATTCACAAGGATCGACGCATCCCCAAAGCGGGGTATGTTGCTATATAACTCGTCTGCTGCAATCTGTTGGTCACCAGCGAGGAAGAATGTGTCCCCCTGCTCCGCTGTAATCAAGTTAGCAAACAATCTCAGTCGGTAGCTCCATAACTTCTGATAATCACGTGTGCATTTGGCAAGTCTGCTTTTGTATATATGCATTAACACTGTGTGGGATGGAGATCACTCTGTGATAAGTGACAGTTGCAGTTAGGTCGATCGTAAACAACAAATCTAAAATATGGTTCTCCCGAGTGGGAGTCATTACATGCCGAGTCCATCCATGTGCATGCATGCTCCATCCCTACTTGTGCTCTTGCTTTCTACAGAACACTAGCCCGCACGCGAAACGGGTAACTGATTGCCAAAATGAGAATGAGCAATCTTTGACGTTACTATTCTTCAGTTGTGATCATAGTGTGCGAAAGGAACGGGTTTCGCTTTGAACTAAACTACAGTCCAAGAAAGGATTTCTCCAGCATTCTTTTCGCAAAACGAGCATTTTAACTAAACGATTGCTATAAACGCTGTCCGCAGAACTAGCCGACTTATTAGTAGAGCAGTCTGCTTTACAGCTCGAGTGTTGTTCTTCTTCTTGGATATCTTTAATGCACACTGTAAGCCAGGCGATCATAGTCCATGGGGTAAGATGCTGCGCGTACACGTCACCGAAGGTGTTCCCATAAATGGTTGCAATTCCTCCCCTTTACTTCATCTGTGAAAATCTGAGTAGGAGGCTAGCAACCACACGTGCAAAAATCGTTAGCAACGAGTGTTTTGTTCATTGATCGCGTTAGGGCGGACAATGTCTCTGATGAAGAAGTGCACTGAGACAGGTGAATTTCGTGATGGTTACTTCATAGCTGGTTTATCTTGCTTTCACTTGAAAATCCTGTGGTTTGTTTCAGACGAGTGAGGTAACAATGAACACATAAGATCGATAAGAGTGAGAGACGTGAAATCAATGTTGCATAGACAACGCTAAATTATCATGCGATCCGATACAATGGTGAATGGTTGCTGGACAAACACAAGTTGCCTAAGCCTAGAACTTCCTAACTTGTGGATTTTCTGGGAGAGGGTTGTCACATTCTTATCGGTATGTAATAATAGACGATATATTTGTGTCATCAAAATTCACTAGCAACGTTTATGAACAATTCATTAAAGCCTGTGCACACCATGGTTTTCGCCAGCAGCCTGAATATTTGATGCTTTCATTTTTTCGAGAACAAACAATACCATGCCCGCTTTATGATGGCGAACCAGACGTCATTACTCGTTTGCTTATTCAGTGTGGTCATAAACCGTAAAGCACATCTTCAATGGAGACGATAAGCGTGGTGGCTGATTCAAATAAACCAGTTGACCAGACAGCGATTTACTATTGGTGCTGGAAAAGTGCCTATTCCTGTGTTTCTCAGCGATATGACAAGAGTTTTATCCTCGAGTTTCTGCTTTTCGACGATGATGTTGAGACATGGCGAGCAATTAATGACAAGGAAAATCACGGTCTATTCCAACATGGCCTGCATTACATTTATGAATGGTCAACAAGGAACCTACTCCTGTTGAACACAACTAAGTACAATGTGATTTACCTGCGTCACCAGCCGATGAACGTGTACAAGCTGGGAGACCAACTCTTGCAGAAGACCTCTCAGAAGCGTGAATTGGGTGTACTGATACAGGAAGTTCTCGGATGCTCAAAGCAAGCAGCGATGGCGTCGAGAACCGGTAATCAACACTTCTGTCTTCTTCGTAAAGCGTTTGGTCGGTTTTAACCCTCACTCTTCCCACAAGTGCCTAACGCATACGTGCGACCACAAGTGGAATATACTATTCAGCCTTGGCAGCCGTGGCAGAAACGGGATCTCCGTGCTATCGATCCTCCTCAGCGAAGGTCAGCCAAGAACGTTAGGGACCCCTACTATATGCCTTATCAGCTTACATTAAAATTCCTGGAAATAAACCTGAGTCGAAATCGGCGTTTAAGAAGGGACCTCGTAATGGTTTGCCATAATCTTAATAATCCAACCAGATTTACCGCCCGCTACTAGAACTGAACCACAACTCCTAGCTAAGAAGTCTTCCTCTGAAACTGACAACACAGTATTGCTATCTGGAATGCTGTAGCAATGGTTTTCCTTCCGCGTGTATCAGCCGTGGAACGCTCCCCAAATTATACCGCCTTTGCCCTCAAACTAACAATAGTTAAAAAAATGACTTCACATAACGTTACCACATTGACATTTCATTTTATAAGTTGTATTGACCTGCTGTGTGTATCTAAACTGCCACGCGAACAACTCAGCTCTTATACACATCTATGGTGAGTCCACCAGAACGATTCTACTTCATGAATTTTAGTTTCTCAATAATTACCATCCCATGGGTCTTGTTGAGTCCTTTTGCCCGTGTTACCTCATTGTTCCGTTGTTCCGCCCATTCTCTGTTCCCGGCAGGTGAAGTCTTTTCACGCATTCCCGGTTTGCACATAACTTCTATGACCACAGAGGCCTTTGGCAATACAACGCCTGTCACAGTGACCAGATCTATTCATCTCGATTCTGAAAAGCATGCAAGCCCAAACGTTAACACATACGGCACACGATCGACGGCAGACGGACCTTGGCCTAGAGGGGAGGTGATATACGCCGAAAGTAAGTTGGTCGGTTTGTGTAAGCGCCTAACCTTCGTATAATATTGCCAAGATGCCGTTTGGATTTCTTTTCGATTTATCTGAAACTATGGAATTCGGCTGCTTAAGGCTAGCTTCACTTTGGCATCCGACTTGTTCCTGGACAGTTTAGGCGGACACGCGGAGCCAGTTACGGTCACTTATCTAAAGATGGATGCGAAAAGTGCATTATGAGATGCCGTCACTACCGTTTTCATAGTTACCGTAGAGGAGAGTTAACGTATATGTGATCTTTTCCTCTACATGTGACTAAACCCCTAGTGAGATAACATCATTATACGAGAGTGATTAGGTCTCATCTGAAGCATCCTTTCTAGTCAAAACAACTGCGGAACAAACGCGCAACCAGGAGTCGGCCCTTCTAGAATTTGCACAAACTATTTGTATTACAGTTTATAAAACCACCGCCAGACTCGTCAACAGGATTGTGATCCCGTTCATTGGGCCCCGGATAGTGGCTCGTCATGACGTTACAGAAGTTTCCATAGCTATACGTGTTTTTAGCGTCTACTATGGCACCAAACTGAAACAGCATAGTCCCAGAAATGCCGGTTACCCGGAAAAGAATGTAGTATAAACAGACAACGAATACACGTAATTCATACTTTGGGCTGGTGTAACATGGCATTCTTTAGTTAACTTTTACGCGGTTCAACACTGAGCGCTATCACATTCTACACTTCCCAAACTGCAGCGGTCTTAGCCATGCGTTAAGCCACAGCGCACTCTGGCGGAATGCTGTGAGTTGTTGTCGCAACAGCATAACAACATTACTTTTAGGATACGACGCGTAATAAACTATTAAGCGGGCAAAAATGTGGCGCGCACTCATTTCCGAATGACTGCGGTACGTTTAGTTGACATCGTTGCTTCTCATGGAAGCTTTCATGTTCACAGACCATTATAGGTGCTTCATCTGGCCAGTTCGTTGAGAAATGCCACGAAATTTCGATTCTTTTTCTAGGGGTGAACAAGTGACAGAAATCAGTGTCCAATGTGGACATAATACGCTACAACTATTGACACACAAATAACCAATAAGCACCCATTACCTCCATGAACGAACTAATTCTGTTCGGAAGGAATAATGGGTGTGCTGGATTTTCTTGATGCAATCAATGGCCAAATTGTAACCAAATCCGTGTAGGGTGAAAATGTTAAAAGTTGGCTAGATGAGGTACACGGATGTGCCTCGGAGCAATCAGTCACGCTCGCGTATCGACTTCCTCATGACGCAGGAAATGATGTTTTTCCCGAAAGAAAATTTTCACCTAATAAGCCGCAACTTGATTTACGATGGCGTGAACAACGAGTAATGCGTGTGTACAAGTTAAGAAGCATTGCTTTACAAGTCCCGTTGGTTGGTCTGCTATAGCTGCTGGAAACGTTAAAATAAGAGGAAAGTTAATACTATTGATGGCGAAAATAAGAGTAATCGTTTTATGTGTCTGTGACGCGGTAGTTCGGCTCCCCTCTTAGTTACAAGCACGAGTAGGTAAGGGATAGTAAATCCAAGGTTTTTTCTACTAGTAAAACAGAGCCACAATACTAAGCGCTAAATATGTAGGTGGTTAAATGCATCAGCCAATCGCATTTAAAATACGACAAACCACGATGCGGAAACGTATGAATTGGACAGCGAGTTCAGTGATGGTCCGCATAAACAGAAAGACATTTCTGTCGCATTACAAGCAGCTGTACCGTTCAGACAATTTGCATAGTTGGACTGTCAGGATGGTGCTGCTACCGCGTGCGTGCGTCGGACTGTGCATGAGCAAGTAGTCATCTTTAGGTCGATTGCTACTTAACTGTGCCTTCTGTGATGGTGGTGGAGAATTGGATCGGATGGAATTATTGCGGTACCTCTGGACCGGGACCCAACCAGACGTCAACGACGAGAGGTGGGCGCGAATGACGGGTACGGCCGAGTGCAAGGGAGAAACAGCTTTCCTTCGGACAGCTGAGAAACGAATTGGTCCGCCATGCTGCGATCAGATGGCATACGCCTATGTCCAGAGAAACAACCTGATCCGCCGTGGAAGCTTGACAGCTGATGGAGCGTCACCCAGATAGACGGATGACCAATCAGATAGCTACGCATGAAACCCGATCGTGCACTATCCAGAGTGGCAGCGAAGAAGCCCAATGTAACTCTGGATTTGGTCAACGTGATGCGACTTGGCTGGAAAGTGAACTGGAACCAATGGAATATATCCCAGTTTACAGGACAGCTAACAACAGCCAGTTGTGGAAGCGGACCACAGCAGAATAGTTATGTATTCTATAAATAACACTAAATCTTCACATTAAAATTTTGTAATCGCCGCCCAGGTATTGTTGTTGATTCCCGGGTGGCTACACAACACCGTCTGTTAATACTATCAAAGTGTGCAACCTTCTTTCGTGTAGAAGGTTACTTATTAGAGTGATGTACTTGGAAGACTGTCATGTCACTCGCGTACGTATGAACAGTTTCGGTGGCTTTATGTCGCGAATACCTACGTCGGATTCTTAGTGGAAAATACACATTCTACACTAATTCAGCCACAGTTTAGCTGCTCTATCTCCTGGATCCTCAAACACAGGAGTTATTGCCTCGGTTCATCACCTCATTCGACTTTATAATCTAAAAGGGGCTTTCGTTTTAACTAACGCACAATCATCGCCTTCTGGGTAAACATACAAGCATGTTTTTCTGTTCAAATAGACACACTCAGGACTCTTTAATAAGCTGTCATCTATATCCGACCTTATGTGCGGTAGTTGCAGGCCCTAGTGGAACCGATTTTTGCGCATCTATGTCCACAGCGCCACACGCAACAACACTGAACTGAACTCCTCGTCTGACCATCATATAGTCAGTCGCCAAGATCGCGAAATCATTGTCACGAAAATCCCCGACACATCCAGGCAATTGGTCGCCTGTCAGTTTGCTTCTTCTGGGAGTTTATGAGCAGCGGTGTCAAATTGCGCCCCCACTTACTCAATGAATAATGGCCAGCTTAAGCGAAAAGGTTTGGAATTAGCCTGATGGGATAGGCTCCGTGGCAAATGACACTACTAGAAATTTAACTAAATTGGCAATCACTATGGCACGCATTGACTGTCCACGGAAAACTAAGCATAAAGCATCGCAATTAAATGCTTATTACCGTACGGCATGCAGTGTTTAGAATTTGCGAATTGGCATAGCATCTTTTAGTCGCTGTAAATAATTACATACCAATTGCACTGACGTAGCACTGAGCGGCCGTTCCCATTTGATTCTGCGTAGAATGTACGGCTTGTTTACTCATCTGGTGTATGGCTGTCCTAACGCGGAAGTGCGACATACGTGGTGAGATTGCTGGGTGAGCAACAGCCGTAATGATTAATTGGATGGTCAGGTTTGGACTACACGTTGTGTGATTGGATTGCGACGCGCAATCTCAATGTAATGGACCGTAATTCACACTGAAGTGAACCTTAGTCACTGCGACCACTGGGACCGTACTCAAAGCGGATGGAAGTTGGCTACTGCCAGCCCGAAAACACTGCACAACCACGACGCGATTCGATGTAATTTCATCTCATCAGATGGAGACAGCAGGCCTCGAACACGCGACCATTGGAATAGTAGCCGGGCGGGCAATCCCCAACTCCATCTGCTTTGAGTACGGTCCCAGTGATCGCAGTGACTAAGGTTCACTTCAATGTGAATTACGGTCCATTACATTGAGACTGCGCGTCGCAATCCAATCACACAACGTGTAGTCCAAACTCAACCCTCCAATTAGTTATTTACCGTTGAGCCAAGCGTTGCCCGCCTTGACCTGGTAGCCAAATGGGTAGAGGTTTCGGTTACTATTACAATGGTCACAGGTTCGAGGCCTGCTGTCTCTACCTGATGAGATGAAATTACATCGAAAAGCGCTGCGGTTGCGCAGTCTTTTCGGGCTGACAATACCCAACTTCCATCCGCCGTAATAATTGTTCCCTTGTATCCATACAAAATTGAGCTTCGAACTTGATGTCCATCGTTTAGAGAAGAGTAGCCAGTCCGGGCGTAAAAGCAAAGACCTCCTGACTTCTAGCATGCAACAAGGAGCTGCTCTTAATTACGAGTTCGTAGCAAGTTGTTAATTATAGCCACGCGGTACATCCAATTCAGATAAAGGACCGAAGAAATGCGCGTCCGTTGTTGCCCCACTTGATACGGAAACTGTTTATTGCAGTCCGACGTATGCCAAACTAGGTGCACTTAGTGTCGTCAATAATACCGAGAGACCTAACTGCGATCCGTTGTCCGACCAAAGAAACCAACCACACACTCCTCCTACAAGTAGAACACCAGATAACATCGTGATTTTCTGATCGTCATATGCGCCAATATGCCTGAATTGGAGGTAAGCCGCATCAAAGATAAGCAGCTAGACGACCCAAAAATGGGACTCTGTGTTAATTAATAGAGGTCCAATCTAACGGAGTCAGTATGATGCGCCATGCCAGTAAGTCAAACTCAATTGACCACGATGAAACAAGGCACCACAAGTAACGCATAAGTGAGGATCTGATGCAATGTCAGTGCAACACAGAAAAGCGATCACAGAGTAACTTCGCAGGGTGATAGTGCATGTTCATAACAGACCGGTTGAACATTGAAAAGAGCTAGTCAGCGTTTTGTCCATTTAAAGAAAGGCTTGGAGAAGCTTGGGATATATCGTTTCACCAATGCCGGACACTTACGGGAGACTTAATGTGGAAAATGCAATGAAATCATCGCAACCTGGTGCAAATTTGGTGTGGACGAGATTGAAACTCAATAACGAAAGGCGACCAATATGGTTATGGGATAGTTTCACCTCCCTATACAAACACGGACTGTAAGCCCTTGGTCCATGCAACAGTGGATAATGGTGTCTACCATGAGACTGCCTAACGTTTTACTTAGTAAGGTTGTCCCGAATATGGAACGCTCCTCCATCTCATGTAAATCTGCCCCTAAATTAACGTTATCCGAAAGACGCCAGGCTATCTCGCTTGACTTATGTGATAAGGTTTTAGTAGGAAGACGAAATAGCTTGAACCAAACAATGTGCTTACCAACCCACTCCTTAACACAGCGGCAAGGAAGCCTGCCTTTTTGTTCATGCTAATAGCTTGGTGGTCAGTCTAAAACCGGAACTCTCCCCCTTTTTTCTACCGTGTTTACCTTCGGGTTGGTAATCCTCACCTATGTCATCCTATTGGACACGTTAAACATTCGCTTTTTCACTCATTATGAATCATTATTCATTGCTGTGGCTGCACCAGAGCAGTAAGATCATGCTTGACCTTGGCCGTAAGGCTTGAAATGTCTGTTTGACGTCAGGACGTATATAAGCGCCTCCTCAACAACCTGACGTGTTAGATTCCCGCCTCTGATAGCATTTCGGATTGCGCGGAACAACGCAAGTCACTTTGAACCAATACGCTTAGGTTGCGTGTAACAAAAATGCGCTGCAGTCGATGCATTCTAAGCCTGTTCTGGTAGGTGCCATAGTAGTAGTATTGGGAGTATCTTGCGTTTGTATTTGATTTCGACACATTGGAACATTCGTCCTAATCTTAATCCTTTACCATACATTTATGTTGTCGGTAATATCTGTAGGACTAGCAAATACTAGTCCGAGACGGTGCGCGGAAATAAGCGCGGATATCAGAAGGCAATTGGAGTCGGACACAGCGGACTGTATTCGATGGGCTACAAGAAGACGCGGACGGATGAAGCAAGACAGGAGGTACACGTTAGCGCGGGAACTTACAAGGCGGTCGAGTGTCAAGCCAGTTGTAAGGAAGATTAAAACAAGAAAGAATAATGTACAATTGGTCAACAATTACATAGTACATAAAAGATAGCTGTTATCTTTCTGGGCGTTACATATCAACAACTTTGAGGTCATAACTTGTTCCAGACCATTAATGAATGTTGATCTGATAAATCCGGGTCAATCCTGTGTAAGCCCAACAGCGCGCAACAAACCAGTTAAAAATGTTTAAAAAAGGCAGGAGCGTCAAATTTATGTGACGGCACAAAGTGGAGAAGCTTAGGGAATATGAGGAATACTTAGCTCTCAGTCAAATAGTGGAAACAAGGAAAATATGATTTCTTATTTGTATTATTAGAAAGACTGCAGCCGACAGACATGTGCATCGCATTGTATTTAGACAAGCTACTTGCGTTTTGCATCCAAGTAGCTTTTGATTGAATATGATACTGACATCCGTATACACAACGATTATTACATTAACCAAAGACATGAAAGAATTCTCCTTTTAATTCGCTTACTTAAAACAACATAAATGCTTTGTCTAAGTGTAGGCGTCTAGAAAGTCCCCCGGTTTGCATGCGCAAACCCAATTGAAACTACTATTCATTCTACACTTTGGCGATCGGTGTGGATTTTTAACTTGCATGTTGCGTTCAATTGGTTAAATCCAGCACGGCCGTCGCTCGGCGCTGGTTTTGGTCACAACGCGTGGCTGCTCTGTGTGCTACACTCTTTTCCTCCTAGTAACTAGCAGTGTCCATCGATGTCGTTTTTATAGCTTGAGCAACAGTGTGTCCATTTCTGTGCAAAAGGAAAGCTTCCCCACAGCTCCATCTTCCCACTGGAACTCCTATCTGGGTTCCAGCTAAATGAGATTGTTTTGTTGCAGCTGCAGCACATCGGCTGAGTTGTTGCAATGTTTACCGCTAAACGGTACCGCCGGCGCAGTAGGGAGCATACTCTGTTAGGCTCCACATGGCCTAATATTTGTTCATGTTTACTTAAACAGCTTTTGTTATTACGAGGGCATGCTGTGGCATTGTAGTAGTCATTTGAGCTACCGTTAGTTTGCGCCGCTTGATGCAGTTGGCCCCGTCTAGCAACATAGTTAGACCCTCTGTGCTAATTTTGCCTCCCAATCGATTAGATTGTCCAGCGAGATCTAGCTGCCGTTGTTTGCTGTGTTCAGACAGTAATTCTCAAAACTTTTGACGAATAAATCAAAAATACCGTATTCATCTCAACAAAAATTTTATCTGCCACTCATCAACAGTTGGAAATACGCTGGATAGTTTTGTGGAAACCTGTGGATCCTCCTGTCCTCGGGAGCTTCTCGTCATCATTGCTCAATCGTAGCCGGCAATGGCCAATATATCTTTTCTATAACAATGTTAACGGGTTGAAGTGCCCAATTGGTTTGAAGATCATATTCGAAATGACAATCCTATTTCCACAAAATATCAACGTACGCTTCCACTCAACGAAACACCCGGGCATGCGATTTGGAAGCTAAAACTGTTAAACTGTCTTCCGTGTGCCTTGTGCATTAAGCTACTATCTTTACATCCAACATCAACGGCGATCACCGATACCTATCTGTCGCGCATTTTAGTCACGTAACTTGGTCTACCTTTCCGATGTCAACTTTAGCGCTTTCCGCCGGTATTGTCACGGTATTGTAACTGAAATTCAGAAACCTAGAGCTCAAGGCCTCTAGCCAACATCGGGAGTAGACGCTATTCATCCATTCATTGAGCATCTCACGACAGCAAGCGAAAATCCTAGTATAAAATTCTTATATCTGTTAGAAAGTGATCGAAGTAAGTTATGAGAATCCGCCGTCGTCAACCATAACTTATCTGCTTATAACCCTGCAGAGATAAGTGATGGTTAGATTACCACCAAGTGCTGTCGTTTTAAGTGCAGTAGGTGTCTTGAAAGAAGGAAAAAGCCATCTAATGCTTATCAGTATGTGATGTGGCTGCTCCGTTGAAGTTGGCTGCACCGCATTCTCCCAACTATTTTCGTATGGATTAATGTGAACACACAAACGCACTGATGCATGACAACCATCATTAAAATTTTTACAACGTGATCTCTCTAAAAGACTAACAGAAACATTGGTATAGGAATACCGTATTCAAAGAGCAGTTCAAAAACTATTTCAGTGTGAATGTATTCAAACCGACACACGACCGAACATTGAGAAGTGCATTGTTTCCCGCGGGGGGAAACCGCATCTATGAGCAGGCGTTCACACGTGGGAGAAAGTGCTCACCGGGATCCTGGTGCGTTTATGGAGGTGAACAAAAGGTTAAGGTTTGCAACAAACTTTCGCTATGCCACCTATCGAAAGCGCGTGCAAAAGTAGCCTGATGGTTCACATTAAGTCTATCAATATAACGTTGTACAGCGCAGTCACCGGGGTTGTTAGGACCCTTGACGTGCGCGATCTCACATCCATCCCAACGTCCGGCCAAATCTGCACGTCTTAAACCGTCCTCGACGGTTTCGTAGTTCGTAAGTGTCGCTAGACCAGTGATTACTCAGACTCGATTCAACACTGTAGGTCAGCGACAGATGGTTCCGTCGTTGCTTGATGAAGATCGCGCTTGCGTTTTCAGTGGGCCCATCACACACAAGGCTGGAAGTGAACACTATACAAAAGGAGTTTGGCGGCAATATCGCGCAGATCCGATCTTCCACATAAGTCCAACAGCAGCATTGGCCAGTGGAGACAGGCGTACATGTCAAAGAGACTGAGAGGATGACACTACCCTTCAATCCACACGAAAGCGCTCTGTACTAGGCCAATATGTTGGTTCGCGATTTTGGACACCACCAAGGAGTGCTCCGAACAACCTAGGTCATCATAAATCCGCACCACAGGGTTACGCTAAAGTGAAGAGGTCTTCAAGCGATTGCCCCCAAGCTTATATTCGTTAGTGGGCTTGTAACGCACATGTACACTTTTGCTATTGGCGGTATTGAACCGAAGTTGTTTTGCCGCTGACTATTCAAAAGTACGGTCTAAGTCTTGTTTCAGCATAGTGTGATCCTTCTGACTTCCGACTGACCGCGATATCCTGAAGTTGCCGGAGAAATGCGAGGAATTCGACTGTGACAAGCACAACGTCGCTGGTGGAGAACATGAATAGGCGGACCCCAACACTGAACCTTTCGGAACATAAAATTCCACATCAAAAGAAAGGGCAAGGTACCCAAACCCGAACGTGAAACCGCCGCTGAGGAAGAATATCTCCGATTGACCGGAGGACAGGGGTACCAATTATGTACATTGGCAGCGTTTAGGGACGGATGTGTTGGTCTAAGTAAATGAAGTCTTCAGAAAAGACTATGTAGAGGACAACAGTGCCGATCCCACTATAAACAGTTGTGGTTCAACTGCCACATGAAATTAGGAGACGGATAGTACGTGACAAATGCTGACAGAAGTCGCGTTGCCAAGGCGTCAGATCTTTCTACTACTAGCGAAAAAATAGGCCTAGCAGAACGTTCCGTGCCGCACAACTGCTGGCTTGAATGAAACCCGACGTGTTCTCTCTAAACGTAATCCGTCCAGTTAGCATGACCGCAAGCGTCCATACGACTGCACGTGCACTCATCGTCTACTTATCTCCAATCCAAATCGCGTAACGTGCCTGTTAATCTTCGAGCGATTTTTCTCCGTCTGTATGGTTAGTGCGGGTCAAATGCTAAGGAGGCTGCTCGTCAATACAACACTATCCACGGAGACATGCAGTCCATCAACAGGCGGTATGTGCTTAGACTGATGTGCGACGCCAAAACCCGGCCGGCCTGGCATCATCACGGATGACTTTCGGCTTAGGTGGTTATCCATGAGGTATCCAGAAAGAGTGATCTGAGCATTCATACACTCGTCCAACATTGAGACACCACTCGATAGGCTGTGCACAGGATTTTATAGTAAATTAAATTCCGTAAGTACAGGGCCCTTCGAGTGCAAGTTTTGAATCCAATGGAATAATGAACAATGGAACAATGGTATAATACAGATAAAAAAGCCAAGGCTTGACAAGTTCCGTGGGATGGTTTGTGGGAACAAGGTTAGTTCAATGATGTTACACAAAAGTGAAAAACACACCTGTGGACTCACCATATTATCCACGTTGACACATAGGTGAATCCGTTTACTCCCATTTCATGGGATTGATGAGCATAATGTTCGTCTGAGTCTTGTCATCACTCAATGAATAGAAATCAGAACAAGTAATGTAACTGATGTAAAGCACTGTCGAATCATTTTTAATATGGGTAGCGTGGGCGCGGAAATGGCAGAAGTCGAAAGGGTGTTCCACGTTTGACTAACTCAAAGGGAAAAATAAATCCGGCTGCATTCAAGCCGGCTGTATTAGGCGGTAAGTTTCAATTTATGATCCCTCAATATTGTGTTGCAGCTAAGCTTCAGGAGGTGGCGGAAAGTGTGATCGGGGTTTTTCACAACCTGGAACGCCAGGATGAGATTACCCCGTAAACGGCGATATCTTCCGCTGCACACTCCCAGGGCTTTCATTCGCCTATGGTATTGCAGGTGGGACAACGTCTTCACATTTTTCGTTGCCCGTCACTGTGCGGTCTCCAGTGCAACCAGGTCGCGTTTTAATTAGGGTTGCCAAGCCTGGATCGCGTACTCTACATGGGGCCTCACATACGCATTGAGCATTTGAGGGAAGATGGAGGGATCCAACCTCCCGAACGCCCTCCGTAACAGACCAACAGGATGGTTTGCGGTTTTAGACACCTTCAAGGAATGCGCCGAATAGCTGGGTTCGACTTGGATTACCACCTCAAAGTCTCGTTCTTGTGAAGCGGTGTTCAGACTGTCATCTCCAAGCATATATGCGTACGTTGGCTTTTGGCGGACATGCACGGTTTTGCACTTGTCCATGTTAAACGGAAGTAGATTTAGCTTTGACCATTTAAAACGCAGTCTGAGTCTTGTTGCAACTTATCGTGATCTTTATGACAGTCGATTGCTTACCACATCTTGATGTCATCGGCAAAAGCAGGAACTTTGACTTGATGCCACTTGCAAGGTCGTTAATAACCGTGGCACCAACACCGACCCTTGTGGAACACCGCAATGCACACCAGTTGAATCAGAACATAAACCTCGAACTCGAACCTGAAGGCGCCGCTGAAATGGGAACTTTCCGACCCATCTAAGCACAGGGTATACAACTCCGTATTCTTGCAGCTTTTGGAGAAGGATGCGGTGATCACTGCGGTCAACTGCTTTGGAAAAGTCTAGGTAGATGACATCAATGCTGGTCTCACTGTCGACAATCTCGGTTCAACTGCCAAGTGCAAGCAGTAAGTTGGTAGTACATGACCGATGCTGACGTAATCCGTGTTGCTGCGGTGCGATTCTGAGAAGCGGCATAATTTTTGCTGGTTTTTGTATACCATGGACATCCATTCCATTCTTCTAACTGATGAGGCGGTTTTCCGTTTGTATGGAGCAGTGCAGCAGCGTTTTCGGGCAACTTGTAACCCACGCCGATACAGCGCTCGGTCACTAGATTTGAACCCGTTGGATTTTTTCCTATAGTGTTACTTGAAACGATGAGTCTACAAAACTAAGCCCAATGCTCTCGAGGAACTGAAACAGAGCATCTTGAACGAATGTCGCGGGATCATAGTAGAGACTTGGAAAAAGTCCTCGCCACCACCAGCAGACGAATGCTGCTCTGTATTCAAAAGGCAGGACACCACTTTGAACATAAAATTTGTTGACATTTATGACCGTTAAACTTATTTGTATTTATGTTTAAGGTGTGTGCAACGCAATCTGCGCAAGTTTTGTGGGGCTCTACTAGCTCCGCAACGAAAAGTTTGCCCGGTCTGGATTCACGCCTTCGTAAACAGCAACTTACGCGCGCGCAACCCATTTCACTGACCGGTGGTAACCGCGGAGAAAAACTATCAGAAAACTTTCTGGCTGAATTTTGTTACTTGTGTTATCAAAATCCACTTTTCACAACATGGACCCTATGGCCCCATGTCACCCCTAAAAACATTTTTCATCCAAGCGCCTCCTGGAATTCTCTATGGCCCCCCGGCGGCCATATGGCTCCCGTTGAGAATGGCTCGGTTAGCCAACAGCAGATCAGGCGTGGGTAATTAAGCCTAGCAGGTGCGCTTTCTTGCCTAGGCTGAGTGCGCGCCGTCTATCCTATGGCATGCACGATAGGCCAACCGCGCATGCACGCGTTGTTAGTTCCGCCACAGCACATGCGCTGTGTAATACGAGTTGCCAGGATAGCTCAGTACGGGACCATCGTACCCATCGCCGGGCAGCTGAACGATAGCACGACAAGGAAACGGCTGGTAAAGCAATACTATAAATCGTTGCATTTGGTGTTTGCCTTTCCGTCCGGTGTGCTCTGGATCATGTGGTCGGCTGCGCCTCATCCTTAGACTGGCCGCCACGCGGTGCAATTTGAGGTCCAGTCTGCAATTCGCATGCGGCCACACCAAAGGGACGAGTGACAGGTATGAAGCTGACCGCACATGCAGTCGTATGGACCCCTGCGGTCATGCTGATTGGACGGATTACGTTTAGAGAGAACGCGTCGGGCTTCATTCAGGCCCGCATTGGTGCGGCACGGAACGTTCTGCTAGGCCTGTTTTCCCGGGCTAGTGTTAAATGGTCCACTAATGCCTCAGCTACTATATCCATCTTCTTTCAGAGCACTGAGGGAAGAGTCACTGGGCGCTATTTGGCGGATTCCGAACGACTACCACCATAGAAAACCTTGGCAGTGGTACCTTGCTGTTAAACGTTAGACACCACCTGTTCATCTAAGCATCTCTGAAAGAACCGGTAACGTGACTTTGGTATCCCTTAGCTGCCTTCTGTAATGCTTTCCCGTGAATGTTGTCAACTGCGGGGAACTATGCTTGCGCAACGATAGCAACCTCCTGAAAACGGTCGTTGAACTACTAGTGACTTGGGTAGTGGGACAGGTAATTGGCACAAGCTGTTTTAGTTTTGGAATATTGAGCATATTATAGCCCCAATGCGTTGGCTACATCTTCAGCAGTTTGAGCACATCCTTTTGCTAAGGTGAGTGGGGAACCTGACGCATTGCTTTTCGAATGTTGTTAACAGATTTAAACAGTCACTTTTTCTTGGCGCAAACCCCTAACCCTAGGCGATACTGGTGTACTAATTTGTTTTTACGCACAAGTGAGGTACAGTGCTTACACTGTTTTCCATGTTTACTCTAGTTGTCCTAATTAGGATTTGCCCTGTGCGCATGCAGCGTTGTGTCTTTTATCGCTTTGCGTTTTCGGGTTCTGCTCTGAATGTATGATGGTGACCTTCCCGAACGAACGGTCTTGCTTAACGACGCTGATGTGATCAGAGCGCTGAACTTGCAGACAATATCCACCCCACTATTATCAATGGTATCGCCAAGCAGAAACTGTCAGATGGATTCTCTAACTGGTTTTGGTGGTATGTCGTAATGTGTAAATCTACGGAACAAGTTAATATGTTCCTGTGGGTATTCCGAACAAAACACATTGTCGCAACTTATGGTAAGGTAATCCATCCGTCTTTGTTCATGAGCACTAGATCAAGCGCATCTGGTTTAGTTCCCACCTTGAATCACGTGGGCGTACTGACATGGTTGAAGAACTGAAGAGTTGCAAGAAATCCCGGCAAGTCAGCCTTGAACAGCTCACTCGGGGACACTGGAACTTCCAGTACGCGAATAATTAAGTCACTTGAGTTGGGAATATGGCTGTACCGTGGACGCAGTACTCTCCCAAAGGCTACTGTCAGGCGGGAGCCCATCTCTGGGGAGGATATTAGATGATAGACAACTGCCACAAGGCAAATGTCGTAGTGTCCCAGTCGCAGACTGCACCAGAGTGCGTCCATGACTTGCGTTTCCGGATAGTCCCTCGGTTCTCAATGTAGGTCACTGCGGTAGTACAGAAGTGCCCTACCTCGGGGTGATCCTTTCGAAGAAAGTAATGCAATATATCGCGACCTTGTCGTTGGTAATCTCTGAGTGCAACCATGCAGCAGTTACGAAGATGAGCTTCCATGCACATAATATTTGACGTAGCCGCATTTCGGCAAGCTTGTTCAGGAGACATTGTGCATTGATTTACATGTAGGAAAGTTTCACTGTTCTCCGTAGTGAGTGAAGGGATTTGTTTTCTTGGTACACTGTCCTGCTGACCGGTGTAATTTTGGACACTAATAATCCCAGTAACTGGCTCATGTCGTATGTTTGCTTGAAAAACACAACTTTGAGCAGGAGCTCAGAAGGTTTTCTGCTACGACCCGCATAACCTCACTCCAGCATCCTTGTTGACATTTGTCTAGATTGACGAGCCACCATCACAATCCTTGGACCACCTCCCTTGTAATATGGTGATCAGCGAAGCCTTGCGTCTGATTCCGCTATGACGTTTTCCAAGGAGCAGTCATCGCGAATGTAGCGCCTCTGCTTCTGGTCGTGGGTGGTCGCCTCGCGTTCATTACGTGCTTCAGCTCTGAACATTTTGTAAAATGATGGTGCTGTCTACGAATTCCTTCCGATATTCTTCCAAGTCGTACTTCACTTATTTACGCTTGCTTCACGAAATATCCGGGAAGATGCAAATGGAGAATGTCTTGTTGCGGAGGCGAGTTGTCGATGACAGGGATGATTCTGCTTCATCAGCGTAAGTCAGTGCAACACGGTAGAGTCTCGGTTCACCGTACTGTTCTGGGTTTCGGTGACGGGTTGTCAAGAGAATGTTACACTAGAGTGAACAGATGGACTAACCGAGCGAGTCAGACAGCCAATGGGAGCTGGGCTTAACATATTGGATTACCGTTTGGCCGACATCCGTGTGGGTTATTCTCAGTTTGGTTAACTGAGTCAAAGAAGTTACTTACTTTAGTTTACTGCGGATGGCTCCTGCGACAAGATGAGCCAGCTTCATGAGTGTCACGGATTGCAGCTTCCCAAGCGCGGCGGTCGGCGGCAAGCTCCACACAAATACTGATCCAATGATTCCTTCAGGGACGAGCTCCATGCGCAACAAGGGGTCCCAGAAGAACGACATCCGATTTCACTGCAGCGAGCCACGTTTTCAGTTGTCCACCCCGGCGACGACACCAACCCTGGCAAGTACAGGGTAAAAGCACGGCCCTAGTGAAGACAGTGTCTGGTCTGCGGAGGACGTAATCGAACAACTGAAGTCTGCGGCGTTGGATGAGCCCTGAGAGCTTCGGAAGATCATAACAGCGCTTACAGATTTCGTCCTTGTTGATACGCTCATGCCCCTGCATTTTCAAGATAAGCCTTAGACACCGATGATCAAAGACTTCCAGCTTTCGGGTATCTTCGGATCGCAGCGGCCATATTTCCCAACCATAGAATAAAAAGGCACGGATGGTTGCTGAGAATACTCGGATCTTCTTGCTCAGACTAATTTCCGTACTTTGCCACAACCTATTTCTCAGCTGTAAGAAGACTGTTCTAGCGCTGTCAATACGATTCCGGATTTCGGATGTAGTCCGACCATTGGGGAGTATAGCGGATCCAAGATACTTGAACTCAGGAACAGATTCAATGAGTTGTCCGTGTAAGGAGAGCGACGGGGCAAACTAGGTGGCTAACAATGAGAAGTACTTCACCTTGGTAATGTTAATTTCGAGGCCGATCATAGAAGCTGATTGGTCGCTCCGATTCAGCAGTGAGTGTAGTGATATAGCATCTTCTGCAAGGATAGCGATATCGTCACCCAATGCTTGCTCTGACAGCCAGAAGTCGGGGCTAACTTGAACACCATGGTAGCACTCAAGGGCATGATCATAACCCAATCGACTGCAAAGTTGAACAGCATTGGAGAAAGTGGGCAACCCTGCCAGATTCTAGTAATGATGTCGAATTCCTTTGTTGCTTCTGCATAGACCCGAATATGGGCCTTCGTGCAACGCTAACATGATATCATCAAGTTAACGAGTTTAACCGGCACACCATCGGCAAGTAAGATTCTCCAGAGTCTTTCACGGTCAACTGAGTCGAAGTCAGCTCGAAAATCAACGAAACACACAAGCGTGGGCTGCTGGAACTGGTAGCGGTGTTCGAGTACCCGACGTAGAGTGAAGATTCACTCAGTGCGGCCTCAGCCTGGGCAAAAGCCACTTTGGTTATGGCGAGTTCGCAGGTTCCTCTCATCGGCAAGGCGGGAAGGCAAGATTCATGCGAAGGTTTTGGCAGCCACATCGATTAGATTTATCCCGCGTCAATTACTGCACACAGTTTGATAACCTTTCTTGGGAAATGGCAGTAGTACTGAGGTACTCCATGAGGAAGGACAGATTTCTGTCTCCCATATCAAGCAGAAGAGCTCGTGCAAATGGTCAAGGAGAGCTGGTAGACAGGCTTTGTAGATTTTCGCTGGAATCACTTCCGCTAAAGGAGCTTTTTTCGGTTTCAGGTGATGAACGCTATCTGCAATTGCTGTGGGAGATGTCGGTGAGCAATCCGTGTCATATCCTGACTGACTTAATGTAGAAATGAGTGCGGTGGTGTGTAGCGGGCGGTTTAGGAGGTTTCTTTCCTACCGTATCGGGGATGATTTAACCTTCCGAATTGCACAATATCAACTGTGGTGAATAACGCTTGCCGGAAGCTAAACCGACGAGACGAAAGAGAGGACTCAACTTGCCCGAATTTGATGCAGCTTTCATGTTACCTGCGATAACAGAGCAACAGCGATTGCGATCAGTCCGTACTGAGCGGCTTGCCTCAGGTCCCAAGCAACGGTAGTCTGGGAAATTTGTGAGACATGCTTCGCTCGCTTTAGTGGACAAGCGGATAGTATCTTTAGTGATCCAGTCCTTCACAGGCATAGTGGTAGAGCTCGGGGTAGATAAAGCGCCGTGTTGAAGTAACGATTTTAGCTTAGATCAACGAGTGTCGACAGATTCATCTTCTGCAAGTACGAGGTGTGGTACTCTGACAGAAATTTCTGTTTCTGTTGCTGCCTCACGGGATCGGCAGCAGTCAGTAATTTCCAGTACGGCCGTGTTGATACGCTTTGGTGGAAGGGTCTTTCGGCGCGTTGTCAACCGATGTCTGGATTTGGCACGCAAGAGTACGGAGTTCGAACTAGGTTTATGGCCCGCTTCAGTCCCTATGTACGCTTGACTGCCAGTGATGGAGGACATCCACCGGGATCGGATTAAGATGTAATCTATCTGAATTGCTGTGCGACCATCGTTGGAGTAACAGGTCGGAAGATGCTTCCCGAGATGCTGAAAGCAAGTATTGGTAACGCATAACCGATTAAGGTCAGCGAAGCTGAGCAAGCGGTTTCCATTATCGCAGTGCTCTCCAAGAGCGTATCTCCCGAGTGTGTGACAGGTCTGCTCGATACTAGGCCTGGTGTGCGCCTTCCAGTCTTCAGCAATAATGAGGATGTCCCGTTTTAGTACATGGTTCATCACTGTCTGTAGAGTATCGTAAAATTCGTCTAGTTCACTTTCCGCTGACACTAGGGTTGGTGCGTAGACAGATTATAGTCTGATTCATGGGGTGACCTATGAGGTGTGCAACTGCTATTCTAGCTGATACCGTCTTCCAAGAATGGAGAGCGTAGTGTGCCTGTCTACTGAGAGCCATAGCGACCCTATGCTTGCCAGAATGATCTCGTGGTTCCCTGTGGTAAAGCCAACATGAGGTGTCCACACTAGGGACTGATTTGTCGAGAGCCATAGCCGGGTATTTGTGATTCTGACAGGCATGCTATGTCGATATGGCAGTCATGTAGTGTGCGCATCGTCAACGCTTGGCTGCCGATATCCAACAGCTTTCTGACATTCAAGCATCCAGTGAATAGTGGCTTCCGGAGATTAAGGGACCTAGCTAGCTTAATTGTCACTCTGGCCACTTGGCACAGAGCGCGTCGCCTACCGGGAACGCCGTAGCATGAGAAGAATCGCGAGTAACGGATATCCCATGAAGTTTCGTGGGGATTATGGTTAGGTATGGCGACCCTAACCTCATTCGACTTATGTCCGAGGGTCCATCTCTAGTTTTTACACAGCCAAATGATATCTGCAAGTCAGCAGGTATGTGGGAAATTGTCTTAACTTTTGGCCGTTGGATCAGGGGTCGATCTTCTTCGCCCAGTTGTCAGGACTGATGTTGAAGGCGGGTACGAATTCACCGAGAATAATATTCCTAGCTACCTTCACTTAATTAAGCCCGTCTAATTGACGGTTGATCGGGGTGTGACCGCTGCCGAATGGAAGCAGCTTCTTGGAGCCACAATTGACAGCTGGGTGACTGGTGGAAACCAAAGATAGGCGGACTGCCCCGGAGGGCAAGGAAGGTCCCCTGCCAGAAATGCTACTCCTCCTTGGCACCCCGGACATCCAGTTTGTATAACTACGTAAAGGAGAAAAATCATCGACTTCGGAGATTCCTTAATTATGGAGGTGAAAGCGTAACTTCCATCGCGAAGCTTGGCTTGCCAACCAGGCTGTAATTTTCGCTGCTTTTACTTTGACGAATAAACGTTTTGTGCCTGAAAGACTGAGTTTTGCACATGGTGTCAGAGAAGACCAAGAGGAACCCCAGCGGCCACACTCAGATGCTGATTGGTTCACCACCGTTTGTTCAAATGCCTGCCCCATTAAACAAGGAGAAAGTGAACTTGGCGAGGAATTGACGTCTATGGAGGAGCAGGGGGATGGATTTCTGCATCTTAGTACGTTTGGACGAGCAACCGGTGGCGTATCACTTGGACATGTTCCGATACGCAGCCGGGGATAACGTGCGTCGTGTGTTAGATATTGCACTACGACTAAACCAAGATCCGAACGGTTTGAAGATGGCCATTAAAAGATTCAGTGAATTTTACGAAGGCAAAACCAACCTAAGCTACCAGCACTATCTTTTCTTTACGCGGAGAACAAACCCAAATGAATCCATTGATGCGTACGTACATCACTGAGCTGAAGATTTTGGCCCGGTCCTGCAATTTCTATGTATGAATGTGCGACAATCTCATAGGCGATCGGATAGTTCTGGGAATCAGTGATGAAAGTAGGACAAAGTGCACTTGTCGACAACGCAAATTATCCCTCCAGCTGTGCATCGATATCTGCAAAAGTGAGTCCTCGACCACCTATCAATACCCACAAATGAAACTCGCAACTGACGCAGAATTGTGTGCCGTTTCCGGAGGCGAAACAAGATAGGGTATAAAAGTGAAACAAGCGATCTGCAAGTTTTACGCTGAACAACACCCGAGCACCCGCGAACAGTGTCCGGCGTGGGGATGGAAATGCGCTAAATGTGGGGAAATGTACCGTTTTACTCGTTGTTGTCAATCAACAGATGTGAGTGTGCCCGTTCTTGACAAGTCACCCATAGACGTAGACGATTTAATTGGCAACGTGTCTCGGAGAGCATCACAAAAGTGTGTACACAAGTCTTTTGGTCGAAGCCAAAGCCATACGCTTATAATTAGACACGGGTACTACTATCAATATTCCATCAATGAACCACTGTCCCAGAGTGTGCGTCCGATCCGAGCAAGATTGCCTGCGCATGTGGAATGTCTCCAAACTTTATCCGAAGGGTTCGGCTACAATCGAATTCGTTAACCAAAGAGACGGAGTCACACATAGCTTGGAGCTTGTAATCTTGGAGCATTGTGCTTGGCGACTATCGCCATGAGCACTAGGCCATTGAGCTGTGTCAAACACTGCTCGCGGAGCTTAATGACCTAGTGATTATGATGATAGCCGCCAAGCATTATGCGTAGAGTACCAATCCCAGCTCGGTAATCTTTACCATATGAGGCTAAACACGGACGAAACCGCCGGTCGTGCAGCGCAGAGGCGGGAGAGAATCACACCGAAACCTGCAATTCGGTTACGGCCCCAGTAATCTTATTGGTAGAGGCTAAGTTTAAAGTCAACCGGCGCAACAATTGAGATTGCGTGTCACAATCCAAGACATACTGCGAGTACTTCAAAACCCGGAAATGGAGCGAATGCTTTCTTCGCTCCAAGCAAAGCAATTGCTTGGTTGACACGGTTACGGAGCATTTGGAACATGGGAATGTTATACCGATTTTAACTCCAAGTGCCATTTCTAAGGGATGGAAACAGGAGAATCTCGTGAATATTCCATTTTGACAGTCTTCGTAACCAAGGATTCATTTTGACTAATGGATTAGTCATTTGAGAAGTCAAAGCAGCACGCGTGTATAACACCAATGTCAACTGATAAATGTTCACGTGTCCTGGATCGGGACAAGAATGAACCTTAAAGTGGTACGACGGTTCGCGTACCTCAGTAGTCCACTGAGCTAAATTGGATAGTGCTTCTCAAATTTACTCACTCATACTTGGCTGGTCAATTAATAGTAATAATAATAATAATAGTGAAAATAATAATGAAAATGGGTATATTTCTTATTAACTGTGGATCAGTGTCCATAATGGCATAACTCATATATATATATATATATATATATATATATATGTGTGTGTGTGTGTGTGTGGTTGGCGGCATCCGCTATCGGATTTGCCTGTCACTGTGGGCAGCAACAGAATGCCTGCGCCTACAGTGGGACCATGAGTAGCTTGCGCTGCACCACCCACAGCTCCAAACACACACCCCATATCCAGTGTAAACCCGAAGGAATAAGACCGGGTGGCATGCGGATGGGAACCACGTTTCATCAACGGGACCGGCCCACACCTTTTTTACAGGCAAACACAAACACGCTGTATTTGGCACATCAAGCGCACACAAGTCGGTGGCTGGACCGTAGTCCGCTCCACACTGACTGCATGGAACCACTGTTTGATCTTAACACGGCCAAAAGGACCGTGCACGCTGTCCCCTCCGTCAACGACCATCTGTGTCCTGGAGCCAGTATGGACGAGGTAGCGGGTAATAGACAGGTAGGCACCTTGTCAACATGCACATCAAGCGCAGCCACACCGGGGATATCAAGCAACAGCCAATCACTTGGGAGAAAGATAAAAAGAAAATACATAGAGTAATGCATAAGGAGACGGTGACCTAAATCTTAAATTAATGAGCATATGAAATAAGTTGTTTACAAAAGAATCGAGATAAGTTCATGAGGTCAGAAAGTATATTTTACGGAAATGCCACAAACACGAAAATGTTATCGAAATTAACTACAATCGGCTTAAGCGACGTGTGCAAGTGTATAGAAGAGAGTATAAGTAGGCATTCATATGAGAAAGAAAAGCATTAGGATAAAATTGAAAAGCCACCACCTGAAATCAATAGACTTAGCATGCAAGCACGCGGTTAGTAAAGCGAATGCAGCAGATCTACAAACGCTGCGCTGGTTCTGCCTACGTTCTCTGCAGGACCCGTCGTCGCTTCGGTAGTAGTCCCGATTGGCCTCGCTCATGGCTCACTAAGCCTGCCTGACTCAGGCACTTGCGACCGCATGTGCTACAGCACCATGCGCTCGATGTCGATGGAGTACAACCCATCGGTGCTTGCCGCTTCCGCACTTGCCGCTTCTTCTCCGCATGTATGAGGTCTTTCTCCCGCACTTCGGCAACTGCCTTCGTGATTAGATCGCGCCATGTACGCCGATCAACCGCCTTCGATTCGCATGATCTGCAATCAAGATTAGAACGTGTGAAGCTCACTTTAATCATGTCCTGGTAACGTAACTTTGGTTTCTTCACGTGCCGCTTCCCAATACTAGCTGACCGTATAAGAGTTGTTTCGGTATCCGCTTCGAATCCATACGGCTCACATGACCGAGCCACCTCAGGTGTCTCAATAAAAGTAGGCAGTCCACTGCATACATCCCACTTCGGCGCAACACTTCCCTGTCTGCAACTCTGTCGGCCCAACCGAGGCGTAAAATCCCTCGCAAAACTGCTGATGGAATCGCTCGAGATATCACACATCCCGACGGTACATCGTCCACGTTTCACTGCCGTATAGAAGAACAGACAGCACCATGGATTTGTACACCATCAGCTTTGTGCCAATGGTAAGCTGCTGGTTGTTCCAAACTCGGTACTCAAGCTTCCCGAATGCCGCCGCTGCCTTCGACACGCGGATACGAAGCTCATTATGTACCTGCTGATCAGTCGACATCACACTCTCAATGTAGCAGAAGCGGGAGGTGGTTACCAATACTGCAGCACCGATGCTGAATCGCGGAAATATTGAAGATTACACCTCCGGTGAAGGCTGAAAGAGACAGACAGTTTTGCTTGTGTTGATGGTGAGCCCGAATTTGGCGGCTGTCGAAGCCGGAGCACTAGTCATGTGCTGCAACTCATCCGCGCTGTGTGAAAACAACGCAAAGTCGCCAGCAAACAGCAACATACGGATAGTTGTCCTACAGACTAGAGTTCGCGCAGCGAAACGACGGATGTTCAGCAACCCACAATCAATACGGTGCTCCACACGAACACCGTAAGCCCAAGCGGCATCAAAAGCACAAGACAACATTGCATGAAGATATATCTTAAACAAGGCAGGAGCTAAGACACAGCCTTACTTCACACCAGAGACAACTGTAAAGTCATCCGACGTCTCTCCACTCAGCTGCACCCTCGCTCGCATACCATTGTGCAGACATTCAATTAAACTTACAAACTTACGCGGGCAACCAAACTTACCCAACACCAGGCACAATGCCTCGCGGTTCACCGTAACAAATGCCTTGGTGAAATCAATAAAAAGCGAGTAAAACGGCTGGTGTCGTTCTCTGCACTTCTGCAACTGACGAGCCGCAAACCCCATATCTATAGTGCTGCGACCCGAACGGAATCCGCATTGCTCTTCCGCCACGTTAGGTTCCACAACCTGACTGACGAGGCGGTTGAACAGGATTCGGACAATCACCTTGCCCACACAACTCAGCAAGTTGATGCCACGATAATTTGTGCAAAACTGCTTGTTACCTTTGCGATTGTACAGTTGTAGCACAAGGGCATCCTTCAGCTCAACAGGCACCTCCTCCTCAATCCCTACACGTTGCACCAAGTGGTGCAGCGCAGTCAACAACGCGGGCCCCCTGTGTTTCAATACTTCCCGCGGGCTCCCGTCGGCTCCGGCACATTTGCCGTTTCGCAGGTAAGCAAGTGCTCTCTGTGTCTCATCCAGTGTCGGCGTGTCCGCCAGACTCAGCTTCATTTCGTGCTGCTGCAGGCAGTTCAATGTGGGCCAGTCGATCTCTGAACGGTTGTTCAAGAGACAGTCAAAGTGATTTCGCTACATCTACATAATGTCTGCAGTCTGCGTGTAGGTAGCGCCTGAACTGCCATCCATCCATGTCCTCAGCGGCTCTATTCTCGGTCCATACACCGCCTTCAAGGAGTCAAATAATTCCTCGGGTTGGCGGCGTTCGGCGTAGCATTTCATCTGCTTCGCCTTCTCCGTCCACCATGAATATTTTATGCGACGGAGCTCTCGGGTAAGTGGCCGGCGATTTCTGCGAAACTGACTATTCTTCCCTAAGTCACTGGGGTTTGCCACATGTGCAGCAAATGCTGCATTCTTCTCCGACACCAATGCGCCAATCGTCGCATTGTTCTCCTCAAAGCAAGCAGGCCGCTTACAGTTTGCGCGCGCGATGGTCTCCCCGGCAGCAGCTGTCACCTGGTCGCGAATATGGTGCCACAGGTCGCCCACTGTGACTATGCCTTCCACATCACACAGGCGTGCAGCCATCGCCTTCTCCAGCTCAATACGGTTCGCCGCTGTACCGACGGACAGAATGTTACATTTACTCCGATGCACGGCGGGCGTGTAACATATGGATTTACGAAAATGTGTACCGTTTGGTGCGCAACAATTTGTGATCAGCGCCACACTCAGCTCCACGCAGTACACGTGTCATGCGCACTTCACGCATATCACGCTGACGTACGATGACATAGTCGAGCAGGTGAGCATGACCACTCCGTGGGTGCGTCCAAGTTGCTATATCACGCGCACTCAGTGCAAACCGACTGTTCGTGATCGTCAGGTAGTGCGTGGCACACAGTGAGAGCAGCCTGTCACCGTTCGCATTCTCTGAACCAATGCCTTGCGAACCGATAACGGCTGTCCACACCGATGCATCACGCCCAACGCGCTCGCTGAAATCACCCAGTAAAAATAGTCAGTCGCTCCTCGGTACAGACCGTATCACGGAGGATAGCTGAGTGTAGAATTGATCACGCGGGTCATCAGGATAACACATGGTCGAACCGTTTGTGCTTTTAAAAGTGGCAAACTTCCCTCTCCTGAGTCGTGCGCTGATGCCTGTTGGTTCACCCACCAGCTAGCCATGGAGGCGATCGGATATTGCAAATCCGACCCCATGATCACGTGGCGCTGAGGCGGCGTTGCCCACCCAGCCGAATGTGTAGCCATCACCCGCTTCATGCAATGTACCTTGCCCAGCGAGACGGGTTTCACTGAGCGCCGCAATATCGATGTGGTAGCGCGCCAGTTCCATCGCGACCAGTGCAGTGCGTCGCTCGGGGCGCTCGCTCGAGTTCCCGTGCAGTAGTGTGCGCACGTTCCAGCACCGGATGCTGTGTGCTTTGAGCACAGGCGTACGATGGCACTAGTGGGCGATCGCAGGCGAGGTGGTCGTTGTGCTTCTGAGGTTTGCTTGAGGGACTCCCACCAGAGCCTTTGGCTAAATAGCCCCACCCTCGATGCCGTGGAGTGCAGATCCAGCTCAGAAATGTGATTGCAAAGACAGATCGGGATGTGCGTGACGGCTGTCACATGCAGCCGTCGAGGTACTGAAACGATTTACATATTGTAGCGAGAACGACACGACAGGGGGGTAGACGTTTATTGCACACCGAAAATGGGCACATGAGGGTCTCGCGCGCGCCATCTAATATCGATTAGATTTCCGTCCCACCACGCAACACAGGTACGGATGTTGGAGACGAGCCAGTCCTTTCGCCTCGGGAGCTCTGACTTGGAAGATCCGCCTTCCCGTTTTCGCCATGATCTCCGCTTCTCTGCATCCGATTTGGATCGGCCCGGAGTCGTTCGAGAGCTCTCGACTTGCTTGTTCTGGGCTGCGTCAATCGGCTCGGCCTCGGTCCTGTGGGCTGCGCTAGCGGCGTATTTGTCTGATTTATTGCGCTGTCCACAAATTCCCGCTCCGTACTTCCGGGCCCAGGCTCGTCGCTAGCCGTCTTTCGCGATCCGCTCTCAGCTAGCTCCGAAGAGCTCCCCAGAGCCATTCTTGGAAGCGGCCCCTCTACACCCGCCCCTCCTGCAGGACCTTTCTTCCTCTCGTACCATGGTCGCAGGAGAGCAGCATTCACCCAACGTTTCATTCCTCCGCAGTCGATTAAGAAGTTGCCCGCTTTCTGGTCGATAATGGTGTAGGGGCCTTTCCAGCGTTCTCTGAACTTGCTTGCGCCCGGCCCGTCATGATCCGGCCGATCGTTGTTCCGTAACTTGACCCGTTCTCCAATCCTGAATGGCCTCCACTTGTGAGCCTCATGCCTGGCGTCGTAATTTCGCTTATTCCGCGCTTGTCGAGCTTTGGTTTCGCTTCTAGCTTTCCCTCGCAGTCGCTCTTGATGCACAGCTGGATGTTTCCACTCACGCTGGTTCGGTAGGCAAGTATCGAGTGCAATCCGTGGTTCTCTGCCGAACAGTAATTCGAATGGCGAGACCTTGGTGGTTGATTGCATGCTGGTCCGATACGCGATCAGAACCTGAGGCAACGCATCTTCCCATGCCAACTTCGTGCAGTTTATCCACGTCTTCAATGTCCGGTTGAACCGCTCGGTCATGCCGTTGGTTTGTGGGTGGTACGGTGAAGTTCGCCGCCTCCGTCAGCACTCTGCTCGCGTACTCCACCACCCCCGCCGGTTGAGACAAAACCGCACCGATTGCCACGTTGCTTGCGTCGACAGCCACAGTGAACCTCTCACCAGGATTGGGTAGCCGTAGACATGTCGGGGCTTCTGCTATGCCTGCCTTTAGATGGTCAAAGGCCTGATCCGCTTCAGCTGTCCACACAAAGGGCACGTCCTTGCGAAGCAGCTTTAACAACGGGCTGACCTTCTCTGCGAACTGGGGCACAAACTTTGAATCATATGCCACCACTCCCAAGAACGAACGGAGCTGACGCTTGGATTTTGGTTTTGCGAAGCACTTGATCGTCTCGCGTTTCTCCGGAAGTGGATGGACTTGACCATTGCCCACGATGTGACCCAAGCACACAATTGACTTTTGGGCAATCTGCGACTTTTTACGACTGAGTTTCAGACCAGCTTCATCTAGCCTCTGCAGTACTGCTCCAAGTCTGGTCACATGTTCCTGTTCCGTCTCAGAGAAGACGATGATGTCATCACCGTACACAACCACGCCTTGCAGGTTCTCGAGGACCATCAGCAACAAACGCCTGAATGTAGCCGGGGCGTTGCACAATCCAAACGGCATTCTCAAAAACTCATACTGCTGGCCATTGACACTGAAAGCCGTCTTGTGGCGATCTTCTTCTGCGATCGGCAGTTGCCAATATCCCGAGCGGAGATCAATCAGAGATATCTGCTTCGCACTGTGAAGGCTTGAGAAAATTTCTTCCATCTGAGGCATCGGGAATGCATCCTTCACCGTCACCCTGTTTAGTTCTCTGAAATCGATGCAAAATCGATAGGTTCCGTCGGCCTTCTTCGTCAATAGCACGGGTGATGAATACGGGCTGTGCGTTCGCCTGATGATTCCTTTCGATTCCATCTCGGTCACCTGCTTCTGTATCTCCACCAGGGTGTTCTGTGGAATTCGTCTGAAGATTGGCTTGCATTGTCCTCCTGGGATCAACGGTATTCGGTGTTCAACCCAATTGCAAAATCCGTAATCATCTTCCGCGTCTGTGAATAAGTGGGCATACCTGCTCAGTACGTTGCGTATTGCACGGTTCTGACAATCAGGCACGGCTTTGAGGGCACCAACCCGGTCGGTTCTCCCCCCTGTTTATCTCGATCGTCTCGTTAGCCACGATCACCACATCGTTTTTCAGGTCAATTGTGACACCGAGCCGTTTCAGGATGTCGGTTCCGATGATGGTTTCGGTCGTCTCCTCCACGATGAACATGTCATGGCTGATGAGCGTTTCTCCTATCCTGATTCGTAACCGCTGCGTGCCCGTCACTTTCAAAGAATGCCCGCCGACCGTCTGCATCGTGATTGAAGATGGATTCACTGGAACCCCGTTGAACCTCTTCGTAATTGACACTGCCGCTCCTGTGTCTACTATGGCTCGGACAGACACACCTTCTATAGTTACCTGCAGGACTGGTACTCGCCACCGACTCGGCATGGATAAAGAGAAACAATGGGGCACATTGACGTTGGTGCAGAATCTCGCCACATGACCACTCTGGTTGCATCGGAAACAGCGGCGACCGTTCCGGCTTACCCGTACATTGCGTTGTGAAGTGGTGCTTGAAGACTCTATCGATAACAGCTGCTCCACCATTTCGGATAGGCGATTTACTTTCTGTTCCAACTCAGCATGCTGGATGCTTCTCACTGTCACTCGCTCCGACAAATTCTGGGCGACTGTCACCAGATCCAACGCTTTGCTGTCTCCCACCAGCGACGCCAATTTCACCTGATCATGGAGTGGACCGGGCAGACTTCGGATAAACTGCTGTTTCAGTAGGCGCTCTCTTGCTTTGCCCTCTAACTCGGGGAGCCCAATCGTTAGATGTCTGTCCAGCTGCTGGAAAAACACCATCAAATCCTCCTGTTCGTCCCACCTGGCTGCGTGAAATCGTTGCAGTGCTCGTTCTCTCTCCAGATCCTTCCCAAATTCTGCACACAAGGCAGCCCTCATCTCAGCGAACGAACAACCGGGTTTGGCCTTTCGAGTGAGCAAATACACCGCCTTGGCTCGTCCACTCAACCGTGTGCCCAAAGCAATTAGCAAATTTGCATCCCCCCTCACACCCGTGCAAGCCGCAATTCCGTCGAAATCATCGAGCCACGCCTCCACGTCACCGGCCGCAAATTGCTCCAACCGGGTCAACTCCATCGCGATTGGTCACGGCACCAATGTAGCGAGAACGACAAGACAGGGGGGGTAGACGTTTATTGCACACCGAAAATGGGCACATGAGGGTCTCGCGCGCGCCATCTAATATCGATTAGATTTCCGTCCCACCACGCAACACAGGTACGGATGTTGGAGACGAGCCAGTCCTTTCGCCTCGGGAGCTCTGACTTGGAAGATCCGCCTTCCCGTTTTCGCCATGATCTCCGCTTCTCTGCATCCGATTTGGATCGGCCCGGAGTCGTTCGAGAGCTCTCGACTTGCTTGTTCTGGGCTGCGTCAATCGGCTCGGCCTCGGTCCTGTGGGCTGCGCTAGCGGCGTATTTGTCTGATTTATTGCGCTGTCCACAAATTCCCGCTCCGTACTTCCGGGCCCAGGCTCGTCGCTAGCCGTCTTTCGCGATCCGCTCTCAGCTAGCTCCGAAGAGCTCCCCAGAGCCATTCTTGGAAGCGGCCCCTCTACAATATGTTTTGCGACCACGGCCAGACGCAGGTGGGTTTTGGCGGGTTCGCACCAATTTGACCAGGGGCTGCCTAGCTTGAGGCGGGCGGTAGCAGACCATTGAAAACCCGGAGGTGCCCTCCCACCGACAGAGACAATGCGTGGCTCTCGTGCTCTACGCCAATCGAGCTGTGAGCTTATAACCCGTAGACATGTTGTCTCCCATGGTTAGGTTTTACGGGAAGAGGGCTATCGAGCACTTCCTAACCTCCAAAGAGGATGGACTAGGATACTGGCATGGCGCCCACACCTGACAGGAAAACGACTCGGGTCCTCAGGCAAAGCGTTCGATTAAATGTACACCCGAAAGGCAGCGGGTCTAGCACATGGTCAGTTCAGTGACTCATGCGGATTGGTGTCCTGGATCTTAGCAGGGAGAAGGGCAAAACCCAACTCGCATCCAACGGTCGCCACGAGGAGTAATGCAGGACATGAGCTAATGGCGCAACAGTAGTAGCAGTGGGTAGATCATCTGTCAGGATCTAGCCATTACCAACTTCAGCGCACCATAGGCTCTCCCGCCATATATATATATATATATATATATATATATATATATATATATATATATATATATATATATATATATATATATATATATATAATATCATGCTCTTGTATGGGTAAATAAAGATATGCTCAGATACTTCTCTATGTTTCTGGCAAGGTCTGTGTAGCAAGTGTTTGTGTCATATGCAATGGTAGGAGGCACTTTTGTAGTATGAGTAGATTGCAAACACGGAGGGTTAATTAGACTGCGTAAAGTTGTGGGATTACACCCATTATACGTTATCTGGTCCTCTATTAAACAGGTCGTCCAGTAATTTTTCTCACGAACCAAATGATGTAATGTTCTCCAAGTCGAGGTAACTACCCAGCTTACTGCAAAATGATTGCACAATCTCACCCAATCTGCTTGTGATTGCGTGCCGATTCCACATAGAAGTATATCTGGTCAGGAGGAAGTTAAACAGCAAATTTGTCCTGCATCGTAATGTCATCAAGGTGAAGTCGTTGCTACGAAGGTCCCTCGTAAAACAATTCTACAGTCTTAATGTAGGTAGAGTGCAGTAGGCATTGTCTTGAATTAGATTGCACAGCAGTATCAAGTACTGTTCTTACTTGTCTAGATCAATTCACCATTTGCTGTCATCGTATTGGATCTATCGACACGAGCAGGCAAAAGGTCGACCCGGAGTAATTACTGCTTGCTCGACATCTGCCAACATAGTCCTTTGTAGAGTTGTCCTATCATGTTTAATCAGTAAATCGCTGAACTCGGTATGTTGGGCTATTTAGTAATCGGTTCGCAGATAATACAGTTAAGAATCTGAAGGTTATCGAACAACAAGTATTTGGGGTTTTCTTTTTTATCGCTGGCATTTGCAATCGACTTCAGTCATTTTGTAGCCTCTCAGTACTAGTTTTTACCTTACTCAAACTAATTCCACCCAGAATCGTAGAAGCAATTGCATTGCTTAATCTAAGCATTTGTTCATGCGCCTCTGATGCGACAGAGGCGATTGATTGTTCTCACGAAATGGGCTCATATGGAAGTAAGAATACAAATCAAAGAAAAATTTCTTTTCGATAATTCTCTTCACGTTAATACATGTACAAAAATGGTTAAAAGTGCGGCTGGTTAAGTTAGCTGGCATAGGATTGATTCAGTCTATTCAGGCTGCTTTGTCTGTTGACCAGTTCCGGCAAACGATATAGGTAGTAATGCACCTGGGGTCACGGGGTCACCGCCTATGATCGGGTTTTCCTGGTGGGTTACTGAGGTATTCTAACGATGCCAAGTGATATTTATGGGGTTCAAGGATGGCCACAATTGTTTTCATCTCATAGTTGGTATTCTAGAGAGTTGACCTTATCTGTGAGCTTGAAACAAGATATGCTTTTGTAGCAAAGCAAGCTGGTGGTACTTTTAAAATCATCTTTTTGTTTGACATGTTCGACCGGTTTAGGAAACCCTGCTTTTCGCATCTCGACTAATACTAAGCCTTGTTGGGGACATGGTAAGTTGGCGGTAGCAAAGTGGTGAAAGGGCTAGGTGAGAGCGTTAAACGAGGCGGATGTAGGGAGAGAAAAAACACCTAGTTGGTTTCTTTAACACTACCTTAGGGATAAATGTCAGGGGCACAACAGGCAACTGTATAGTAAGCGACGAGAACCAGCCGGTGTCAATTCCAAACTGTTGTTTGGGTAGGAACTTGATGAGCATCTAAGGTCAGTAGATGAGACCAGCTGTTTGCATTATTCAATCGGACTAACTCCGTTTCCTGGCCCACCAACTTGGGGGTTAAATGATGGCGACCTTTTATTCTTTAAAACAGACTCGGTGTGGACCAGTGCCAAAATCGCGTTGCCGTGTAGTTAGGTTCTGTAATCAAAGGATTTGCTTGAGAACACTACTCGTTCTGCTCTTTAGACCTGAGTAAACTGACAGTATACCATCCAAGCAAAAAATGAACTTACAGAGGATAATCAACGGCGTCCTATCTGCAGCAACGAGCAGAGTGGATAGGGATGAGGACGGTATTGTACATTCTCCTCATCTGCTCATTCCCTTCTTTTGAGATTTCATCCCTGTCGTCCTACTTCAACTTTCCTTTGATCCTCCTGTTTTCAGCACCCCAGTTTTTGGCCCTCCTTCATCTTGCTTCGATAGTCGCATCTCTTAAAATTTCGACCCACATGCAATTGTAGTGAGTCACTCCTGTCCATTCTACAAGCCCATGTCCAACCATGTGGACAACTTCAGGTCATCCGTTTCTGCTTAGAGCCCTCAATCTTCGCCAACACTGGCATTTCTCAATGTGCGCAAATTGTTACAGATTGGTCGAAAGGCAGCTTATACCCGAACACTAAAGACGCTATCAGTCGCTATCCGACACTTCTCGGAAACTCGCTTGCAAAAATACAGCTTTGTGCTAACAAGGACCCCTTTCATGTGATAACGGCGGTACAGGCACACTGCGTCCAATCAGGGATTATACATCTTCAGATACTGGCTAAAGTTCTGTGAGTGTTGCTCTGAGTCCACGGGCTGAAGCTGTCCTGACCGATTAGATCGAAGTCAACATCCGGATATGCACCGTCAGATTGGCTGGCTCGTTCCAAGCTTCGAAGTCGCGTAGAGACAAACGGTCTCTGTTTCCATTGTTGCCTACGACACCGTAAATTTTATCACTGCCTCGATGAAAGATGACTTCCATCACCAACTGAACGAGCTTCTTCCTCACAAAAGGTGTACGGATACTGTCTAGTGGTTTGAACGCTCAAGTTGGAAAATTGTCTACAGATGAGCTTCAGCTGCGCGGCTAACGCGCTGTAGGCTCATGTGGCGATACCGGTTAGCGATTGTTACAGCTATATGAGGATGCTCGTCTACACTTCACGAGCACCAAATTCCAAGGCAGCACATGCAAGTGTGACCTGGCTCTCACCGGCTTCGAACAAGCCAGGGATGCAAATCGGTCAAATCGTGATCAGTGGCCACTGGAGAGGCTGTGTTCAAACTGATGCTCGATTTGGACCAGGATCGCAGACTCCAACCACTCATTCGCATGTACTGATCAGCTGATTCGCTTCGTTGGGCGCCTGCTGCTACGCCGTGAGCGCATGGACGTTAATTAACTGGCAAAGCCAGGTGTTCCGAAGGTCTATCAAATTGAGCTGGCAATCGGGTTTAACAAAGGATCACTGAACATAGTTGAAGAGCACTGGTCGCATAGCCGCCAGACGGTAGTAGCAGCTGGCATGTTTTCATGTGGGAAATCAAACTGCCAGCTAGGACATTAAGTATGTACGCAGTCTCTGGAAGTTCTGTATGCTCGCCGACACTTCCCGGCTGGTAGCGAGCATAGTGGACTAGCAATGACCTCAGGACGAAACTGCGTGCTAGCCGGAAGACAGGCCGCGAATCCTGTTGGTTTCACCGAGTATCGGAGATGGAAACAGCCACTGATCTTGGTAATCAGAAGAAGTTATTCCGTCCGATACGCGAAACGAAAAGCAGATAACCTGATGTCAGCGGGAATATATGCGACAAAATTGGAGCACCTATTAATAGTTTGGCAAAACGCTTGGAGTGTTAGGCCTAACAATTTGAGAAGCATTTTAATCAGCGAGAGTTAACAGCTACCTTATCTACCAGCAATCGCCCCGCTCCCTAGGCGGTCTTCTTGTATCTGTCTTTACGCGCAAAGGTCGAACATGAAGTCGGACTGTTAATGTTGAATGAGGCTACGGGAGCAACTATACTTCCTACAGTCTTTTACAAGTTCAACTGGACTGCTCTTCTGGATGATTTGTACTACTTATTGGTGAAGTTGTGGAAGCAAGAGACTGTCCTAACAAACAGCAGTCTTCCCCTTTTGACACAATTTTCAAGGGTGGTCTATAAGCGGAATGCGGCGACCTTAAAGGGATCAGTCTGATCTCAGCTACCTATAATTGCTTGACTCTGGCATCCTTCACAAAATTACTGGCACCCGTGAAAGTCAGATTCATGAGAAGCAAGCCGGGTTTCGTCGAAGTCGAGGCGGTATTGATCGTATGTTTATATTACGTGTTGTAGGAGCAATGGTTTATATTTATTGGCGACCCACCGTGTTCATTTTCTCGATATCATATGTACCTTCGATTCGGTTGATCGACGTGCCCTGTGTGACTGACTGCTTATGCAATATGTGCCCGAGAAATATGCAACTGTTATAGTAGCACTGTACGCGCATAGTTCGGGCAGAATGAAGGAAGCATTGGACAACTTAGTACTGGCTGTCAATCGTTTTGAATCGTGTTTTGTAGGGACCAGCCCTAGGTTGACTGTTGGCAGAAATCAGCTAGAAGTCGTTCAGAAATTTTACTACCTTGGACACTACGTTTACCTCTTTGTAATAGAAGATGGGATCACGAGCCGTAAAGCAAAATCTCAAGATGCTTTTGCCAATCCCCGACACCTGTAGTACCGGCGCGACAGCACTCGCCTTGATGGACAGGGTTTGTAACGTAACTATGCGTTCAACCATCCAGTACAATTTCGAAACGTAGCCCATCAGGGCGACTGACACTAAAGGCTAGCTACCTTCGACCACCGTTGCTTTCAGAGTTTGACTTAGATCTGGTGATAGCACCGCATGAGCAGTGAGCATGTTCGCCGCCTTGTCTATGACACAGGAAGAGGAAGCTAACCGCGCAGCACAGTTAATTCACGTAAAGGATTCGGCTGCCCAGCCACGTGCTGCACATGTCAACACACCGACTCCCGCGAGGTGCGTTGTTAGCAGGATCGGGGTGTAGATTGAAGAAGGGGAGGTCGTCAATCGATGACTTGGTCAAGAGGAGAGAAGGCGCTCAGTTCGAAGTTGGCCCCGGTTGGAGCCCGTCGACTCCCTGATTAGGGCGCGAAACACGATGAACACATTTGGCTGCAGACATTTAGTGACATGGCGAAGAGCGAACATGGCGACCACAACGGGAGTTGTGTTGTAATTTCTTTTGCCCCTCTCCCTGCCGCTTAGCTTTACCTTCTAATTACGATGGCACACTCGATGCATTGTACATTATATCCTTCATAGGATATATAATATTACTCGCATTTTGTTTCTATTCTGTAATCCGTAGTGTTTAGTATCTAGCTTTGTATGTCTTATCTTTTTGTGTATGGCGACACGATAACCGGAGTCTTTCACTTGTTTAGCTAACGTGTAATGAGGAGGACGAGCAGACATGCCGTTGTTCGATAAACGTAGACAACAATGTTGTCAACTCAAACCGCACTGGTGAATGTGGGCTTAAACTGTGTCACCACATAATAGCATCGAAAAAGCGCTTTATGTTTACCGAAGTCAAGTCGACCAACTCCATCACAAATTTTAGTCGAATTGCGCGCATTTGTTTTTTGCAAACATTTCGTGAATCTCGACAGCGCCAAGTAGTTACATCTGAGGGAGCTGACAGATAGTTACGCTATCATTTGGTCTGTCCGTTCCCCTAATTTGCACTCAGTTGTATTAAAACAAGGTGCTTTCGCCTTTCTTGTCCTTCTCACAGAAAGCTTGATATGAGAGATAGACAGTTTTGAAAGGTAAAACTTAGAACAGAATCACCATATCTGCACGCCGTAATTCACGAAGCTAATGCGTTGTGAAGCTTCAGCCTTATTTTTAATGCAGACAAATCCGCTCGCTTTGAATTCGGACTGTCGGTATTCATTTACACATGGTCCCGGAAGACAGCATATTTGAATACCAGGTGAACGGCCTTATTAGCCTCAAGAGGCATTTTGGATATATGATCTGTACCAGTCTAACGACGTAGTAAAAACAAGATCTAAGAGGGACCGGTCCTGTCCTTTCATAAATCTAGTGGGCTGGTCCACGAACTGGTGTAGGAGTAATTGCAACACAAAGTTAAGAAGCTCAGTGGTAAGTCCCTTTGCCGCTAACGAGCACGAAATATCCTGTCAATTTATACATGGAATTTTAGAGTCACCCATAAACAAGCATCTGTTTTCCGATTGGATACTAGTTATGAGACCTCCAGAAGCACTGTCATGCCTCCTAAACCCTAACACAAAGTTGAACTGCTTAGGCCTATAAACTTCAACTGATAAAGCTGCAGCGATTCATCAGACGAACAGAACGTGTACGTTTATGTAACAGTTGGGGCAAACCTGAGGTACGGAACTAATCCCCCGCGGCGTACTGAGTAATGAATACTGAAACTAGAAAACATGTAGTTATAAATCTGTATTGATTCTTCGTAGTTAGACCGGGCACCTGCACGGAATCACGTTGTTGATCCTGCGCAGTGGCCGCATATCGAACCTGCACTACATCTTATCGGGGTGCGATACGCCCCATAAACCTGTAGTCCGCATAGTGGACTTCAAGGTTGTTCTTAAATTCCGACATCGATTTTGCTTCGACTATCGTCTCAGGCAACTTATTCCAATATTTCACCACCCGACGCTTGAAGCATAGAGGTTAAGAGATGCGCTTGAAATCCGGTACCATTAGTTTGTACCGTTGTCCGCGTGTGTTGCTTGGTGCGCGAACGTGCAGCAGTAACCTCAACACAGGGCATTGGCCCAGGTGCAGTTTCCGGTGCGTCATAATGAGATCAACTCGAAGGTGACGATATAACAAGCCATAAAGCCCTAGTCCCAGTAAACTGGGAATGAGCCGGGTAGTTACATGCTCGAGCCGTTCCAGTCTCTGCACCTCAACTGTTGTGATCGGAAAATAGTCGGGCGAGCCGTACTCAACACCGGTTTTATCATGAGAGAGAACAGACAAGTGGCAATCTCTTCGGCCCAAGTGCAGTAGCTGCGTCTAAGTGCCCAAACTAACCAGTGCTCCTTGGGGTACACCGCTAGGGGAGGGGTACCAGACCGTTAGGTGGTCCTCCACTTATACCCGCCATAATCTCCCAATCAGGAAGTCACTGATCCACGGATGCAGCGCACCACCAACACCACACGTCCTCAGCTTATGGAGCAGGGTCTAAAGATTCCCTTTATCAAAAGCTTGACTGAAATCAATGCAGCTAACATCTACTGACTTACTCCGGTTCAACGCTTGTAACTAGTCCTGCCGCGTCAACAGCAAGTTGGTGATGCACGAACAGCCCTTCGTAAAGCCGTGTTGTGCCGGCGTTAGGAGATCTTTCGAATCCAGCAGCGGGAGAAGATCCTTGTTAACAATCTTCTCGAGTATCTTCGCCAACACAGAGGCGAGACAATTCGGCCGGTAATCATTCACACTACGTGGGTTACTGCCTTTTGGAATCGGCTTCACTACCGAACGTTTCTAGTCGCTCGGCAATCCACCTTCCGACGGTGATCTGTTGAACAGATCATGCGAGATGCATGCGAGATGCTCGCCGATAAGCATATTAAAATTAGCGGGTGAAGTCCATCGGCTCCGGCAGGTTTCGTGCCGTCGAGACTAGCGAGTAGACTACTGGCATCTTCTACACCGCAATCCAGGCCGTCGAGTTCAGTAGGTCCCGGAAACGTCGAGCTCGGCCTAGGCGCATGCCTAGTTGTAAATGCGGAAGGGAAGTGCTCCGCCAGGCGGACGCACGTTTATTGATGGAGATCAGAGGCTGTCCGTCAGTGCCCTCTAACACATTTATGTCATTTACGGGCATCAGGCGCCGCTTCACGTGAGCAGAAATCTTCTTGGAGGAGGTCTTCACTGATGTCGCAAGTCCCCCTTTGAAGTCCCCATGCTTTCTCGCTTCTGCACGGTTGCTTAGATTCCTCCGCCTTTTGTGTGCCTCATAATCGTCGGCAGAGCCAGATACGAGGCGCATACTCCACAATATGCGTCGCCGTCGAGCTCATCGATAATACTTTCTGTCGAACCAATGTGGCTTCACTATCCTAGCTTTGCGATACTTGAAGGGTACGCAACGAGCGCACAACGGTTAAACAGCCTCTTTTATAACCTACCAACTGGCTTCAACAGAGGACTCCTGCGGCAGCGACCAATCCACTTCATTGGCGGTTCGATTTAGATCATCGAAGTCGATCTTTCAATAATCATAGGACGGCTTCGGCTAACGAGCATAGGGCAGCGGCAGCTCTAGGCTGGCTAACAACATCGAATGGCCATCAGCTGCCAGAGACCCCAGGACTTGAATTTCATATACACGTTGTTCTCAACTCGTTAGTACTAGGTTCAGGAACAATGAATTGGAATAGGGCGTAACGCGCATCGGTTGGTAGACACGTTGTACTGCTCCAGTTTCAAATATCATCCGCAAAAACGCCCCTCGATTTCACAGTGCCTGGGGAGAAGTTGAACTTCAGGCCACCGTATTCGAGGGAAGTTAAAGTCGCCCCTAAGCAAAATGCGGGGCCGACTCATATAGTTTCTGACATGCGGCAACCAATCCAGACAACGACTTCGCAGGCTGCGATAAACCGCATCCACAAACAGTTCATCCTGTCTCAAGCGGATGGAGCCACATACTTGTTCGCACAATCCATTCTCGTTGTGGTAGGTGTGTACCAGTCTCCCATATAGCGAGGCTCGAATGTATAACAGCAAACCGCCTCGTCCGTTTGATAGGCTTTCGCACCGGAATCACGGATAGCCACTGATCTGCACTTCCTGGGTAGTGACCTCAGCTTTTAAGCAGGTTTCGTCCAGTCCTAGTATGTCCGGACAACGAGAGGCAACGAAGTCACGTTTGTTCATTACAATACAAACACTTGTAAAGGCTAAACGCAGGCCACGGTAAGAACAGACGGACGGGCATGAAGCGTCATTGACCAGTTGATCCGGTTTCGGTGGACCCGGGAAACTACCCGAAAATTTACAAGGTGGAGAATGCATTCTCCACTATCAGTCCGCTGCTTTAACTTCACGATGGTAGAGTTCACTTTCTTCCTGTTCAACTGATCCAAATCTGAGCGAATATGGATCTTTAGACTTCTTAGCCTAGCTAGTCGTGATAGTATCAGCACCGGACTCGCTTCGTCAACAAACGTGACCCGCAGAGGTCGGGACTTCTCCTCGTCTCTCTTTTCAAAACGAGTGATTTGCTGCACCCGAAACCCCAGTTCATTCACGTCGAGAAGCCTATCAGTCAGGCACTGCAGAAAATCGACGCCTTGGTCGTAACATGCCTGAGGAGTAGCATCCGTCGACTCAGGTGCGTGAAATCTCAAAAGATTACAACGCCACTGATTTCTGGTAGTTATACTCTCCCTTTTGCCTCGCTGCATTCACCATTAGCCTTCATTGCTTGCGATATCGCATATCGGTATGTTATTGTCCGTAGGACGCTACACAGGCTCGCCAGCTGAGACTCCAGCGACGGGTGGACATTGCTCTGGAGAGCCTGCAGCCGGCGGGCAGGTGGGCTAGTTCGAACATAGAGGTGAATAGGTTTCTGCTTGCTTAGATGAACTCACGGAGCTCCTCCCTATGGAATATTTTGCCCGTCTTGTAGACTCGCTCGTCTTGTCAGCCGTTTGTGACTGCACAGTGGCTTGACATTTCTTGCACAATATTTGGGCCAACTCCTGCTGACTTTAATGCAGTAGCTTCAAATTATCTAAAGACAAACCAATACACGAGATGTGGAAGGTATCACGACACATAAGGCACGTAATAGCATTGGCTCTACGTGCAACTATTATGCAACAAGTGTCACAGGGAGTCTGCTTCGTCATTACAGATAGCTTAGCAGATGTGATGGTAAAGATGATAAATTGCACGATACTTACATGATACAAATACGACAGCAAAATGTACGGACATGACACTAATATACGCCAAACAAACTCCGAATAGAAAAAGAAACTGAACTTGACGAGAGGAAACACGAGAAATTTGCTTACACAAAGTAATGAACGATGCAGACTAGCCTGTCAAACAAAGCGAGAAAAGCCGTCCGGTAAGTGCTTTCCGCGGTGGTAGGAAGAACGGTTAGTTCTAAGCAGTGCGAAGTCTTGTAAGCCTAATTCGTCATCCATTATGTCGGGGGTAACCGTGTTTCGGTGAACGCTAAAGCGTTCGGCCGACGGCGGTTCATGATCATGTCTACCTCACACATTTTATTTTGCAGCCTACCCAAATTGTCGAAGTTCCTCTGAAGGATCTTGGTAGCGTGAGCTCATAATCGTACACGACCAGAACCGGCTCTGGTAGAAAGGAGATGGACCAAACTACACGTCCATGTTTGATGGAAATTAGTGAAAATAGCATTCAAATAATAATATCCTTGAAACTACGTGAGATCCAGCATCAGGGAATAGCGCGACCACTGTTGGTATGCCAACATTATCCATCAATTAGGTTTCATTTGATGTTTGCAGGTTGCAGTGTATATCGTTCGGTAATTATTAATTTCGAAGAATACGATCAAGAGATCACCACGATTCATCTGTCGGGATGCAGGCCACATGTTCTTCATGTCTTCACTGTCACAGGTGGATCAATGGCCCCTAACCGTGCATCTACTTTCAACGGCTACTACAGACAGCCACGGGGCCGCGGTTCTTTACATCGAGGCAAACGGAAATTCCATTTTCCAATGCATTACGATGGTCCACCCGCCACGTACCTGCAAAACAGGCGTGGCTATCTCCGATCGCATGGAATGCGGTGTAAATGGAACACCAGCATGCCACAAGGACTGCACTTCTGCGGTTCATCGTCTCCTCATCCCACGGGTTACATGGAAGATGGTTTCATCGATGACACCTTCGCGAGTGATCTCGGGCAGTACAGCTTACAGGACAGCATTCAAGGCAGATCTTCAGACCAGGAAACTTTGGGTACATTGGATGGGCTCAAGGTAGCAAATGAACACAAAAGAACCGCTGACCATGGGGATGCCTACAATCTCAGCAAGGCCATGCGCAATCATGTGGACATAAGCAATTCGGTCGCCTCCTGCGCTCAAATACATCCGCTACTGAACGGTGATGGTGCCAACACAGACGAAGAGAATAAGGAAGAGCTGATACACACCCCGGTGTACAATGGTTTAAGTGAGTGGTCCGTTTTAAACCACCTCAAGACACAAACCTCTGATCTACTGGGTCGACAAACACCGTTGTATGAAATGATGAAGTCTGTGGCGTATCCATCATGCTAGCCGTACATTAAATGTGTGGTTGTGGTTAACAAAGCAAAAGTTAAGCTTAGTTTTCCCGATCAACTTTTGCTGAGAAAGGCCTGGACAGATTTTCCCATGTCAGTTCCTGTAGGTGATTGATGCGCGGGCACCCATATGCGAGCATTCTACGTAAGACCATTCCGTATATTGTGGCGCCTTCTACTTGTATCACACAAATCCTCAGTGAAACGAACAGTGGTATTACATTTTCTAACATCCCAGAGTTCAGAATATCGTGCCCAATACACATAGCTTCAGCGTTTGCCTGTATTCAAAGGCTGTACGTCCTGTTCGTTTCCCGTTATTGTTGCATTCACGAATGAAATATGAACGGCAAGCCAGCGATGATGGCCATGAACTATATCAGTAGCACCTGTATATAGTAATGTCTCATCGGGTTCCAGGTAATTATCGGTTCCGCAACACCCAATAACCTGCTGTTGTTCCCTTAATGAGTTCAACTTCATCAGTCTGTACAAATTTGATCTACCCGCCAAGGGGCTGAGGCATCCCATCAATATAGCGATCAATGCAATAAGTAGCTGAAGGAGTACGTCTCCAGTGTTGGTGGATTAAACAAGCACACTTGTTAATGAACAGGTTGACCACATTGCATGTGGCGCCAGTAGCAGATACACACAGACACACACAGATATACATTTGCAGCTTGGTGTTGATAACACCTCGCTTTGGAATTGCTACAGAATGGCCAAACGAATTTATGCCTTCTCTCGTTGAAAATTGGTCCTAATTCGGTTTGCAACAGATTTGAAGGCACCGTTCCATAAATGAATGACGAGAGCAAACCACTGAAATGGATAAAGTTCCTACCTTTCCATTAGACGCCGATTGGTAAAGGTAGTAGATAAATGTCTTAAAATCAACATGTATCTTCATTGCACAAGCATCTCAGGCAGTTCGACGAAATTGAGCAAGAGCAAGGATTCGCTTCTTCTCTGTTCATTTGTAACCTGCTAACACTCTAATCTGAGCCGAACGACCACAGAATCATTTTGCCTTCAGTCGTAAGTCTTCAATACCATTGAACCGTAATCATAATCGATGTCTTGGTAGCTAACTGGAAACATAATTGTAAAGCCTGTGTTGCTATCCAATTCAAGCTGCTTGGCTGTAGTTAAGCTTCATTGATAACCAACTTTTGAGCTGTACCTGTGTTCTTGTCCCAAGCACTGACGAAGACCCTTAAAGAAGGTTGCGAGACACCGGAGCCAGCATATCAGTAGGACTTCGATCAACATGCCTTGAACTAACAGACGGAATACGAGTTCCCCAATGTCAAACAAGGCATTTTGTCACCGGTATCTGAAACGCTGTGGAAGGTATGATATCTCCCACAGACGGCGTGAAATGTTAGGAGTGTCGGGTTAGCATCCTCTAACAGTCTACCCTCAAACAAACTTTGCCGACCGCCGAAACACCTCAATTCTCAAACCAGAGAAAACCAAAGGTGACACAACGGAATAACTCATTACGGAATGTTTCCAAAGGTGCGCTTCAATAAAGCCAGTCCTACGATCACTTGGTTGCCTAATGTGACCTACTGCTTTCAGCTAATCATAAAATTGATAGTGAAATCGCGCTCGTCGGAAATACTTAATGTGATTCGGCCGATTTTGTGACCAACTTAGCTAACGAACACAAATTACCGTAGGTCATTGGTGACCTAAGTATATCGGTGTGGAATTTTCACAGCACATGTATATCGAATGGTTGACGGATATCCACCTGGTTACCACCAAGATATCGCAGGTTTACAGGTGAATGGGTAGCGACGCGTTCCAATTAAGTCAGCTTATAATTTATGAGTCCGTTAGTCAATCGTTCGACTTACACAACTTCAAGGATGTCTTTTAGCTCTTCATTACTTTCAAAGAAGGCCTAGAAAATCACACACACGGTGTGCTCTCCTCAGAATACGGACGGCTTCGCAGAGATGTCATTCTCACAAACCGTACACTAACTGAGAGTGAGCACTCTTGTCCATCACTCCTGACCCTAGTCCCCTACAAACAATGCTGAGGCAACCAACTGAAACTACTAAGGCAAAATTCCTCTTTGGATCAAAGGAAGTATTTTGAGTCACTTACAATCTGTTCCCACTGGAATGCACTACCAACAGGTGTGGTGAACGCACCAGACACCACGACATTCAAAAGACTATTAGTATTACATCTTAGTGCTAAATGCTGCACAGCAGTGTGATAAAATGAGATGTCTAAACTACTGATAATTCACGTTCTACGTTGGACCATCTTGATTTTAACTTCTGTCACACTTTCCATCCTGTGGGTCTTGTAAAGTTATACTTTTTATCCCATCATACACTAATGAACTATTGAACTTCCGAGCGAATATGTGTGGAGGTCTCACTAGTCTAGATAAAGTGAAACATATCAGCCACTGTACTCAATTTTCTACAAATAGGTGGCCAACACATACAAATATTGCCAGTGATTAATAGGGATTTGGTGTAATTTGAATGTAGCTCATCGCAATCACCTCACAGCCAGGCATATTGCTAGATGTTTGGAAACGCACCACGCGGCCGTTTCGATCTACTGGGGCTCCTCAGTTGCGCGCGTTAATTCGACCCCTGTCGGATTTAGACTCCTTGACTTACTGTTGTGAGCAGCTGGTGCCACTAAGCCATGGAACTGCATGAATGACAGTTGACTGCGATATAGCTGCGCTAACCACCATCCTCTGCACAGCGGAGGATGAGTCGCGATATCACACACACACACACACACACACACACACACACACAAACATACGTGCGCTCGTGAAGATGCGCCAAAGTAAAAATTAACACCCCACCCGCACCCCAACTCATTTTACTAGTTGATCTGTGGTTAACAATCTATATCCAGCCTCAGAGCGCTTGCGTCCTACAGACACCTACTGGTTGGTTACTGCTTGCGTGCAAAACATTCGGGAGTTAACCCAACTGTAGAGACAAAAATTAACAGCATTTCTAATGACCATTTCGATACATGTATCGACCAGTTTTCGTCTTCTTACCGCATTGTTCACACTTCCAGATAGCTGATGAACTGGCTTACCTAGTTGCACTCTGATCATGAGCATGATCAAGTGCAGCAAAAATATTTCGTATTTAAAAGTTGAGGAGGCGCGTTAAATGGCATATGAGCCAATGAGCTAACGGACCGCTGAGTGCGAGTAGATAACAACATACCTGTAAATCATAGCCTTAAGGGCATTAACGTTTGATTAAGATCATGAGAGCAATGTGGAGCTCGAGGTTTCAAGAGGATTCGTGTTAATGTTTAGCATGTGTGTATGAACAATGGGACAACGATTTAATACGGCTAAAACGTTAAAACTTAACTGGTCACATAGGATGGTGCTGAATATTGCAAAATATGGTAAACGTGTCAACAAAGCAAGTTCACACCGATGAACTCATAGCGGTGTACATATTAGAAGCTGTGAATTCCCTGTAAGCACATAAAGAATGACGAGAAACGGTACGTTGATAAAAATAGTGCCGCCTTCTGGGGAGGACGTGGTTAGTGGCATCCGGTTTCGGATTTGATTGTCACTGTGGCCAGCCACAGGATGCCTGCGCCTACAGAGGGACGATGGCTGACTTGTACTGTACCACGCACAGCTACAACCACACACCCCATATCCAGTGTGAACCCGAAGGAATAAAACCGGGCGGCATGTGGATGGGAGCCACGTTTCATCAACGGAGCCGGCCCACACTCCTTCACAGGCAAACACAAGCTCGCTGTATTTGGGATTCAAGCGCACACAAGGCAGTGGCTAGACCGTAGTCCGCTACACCCTGAGTGCATGGAACCACTCCTTGAGCCTAGCACGGTAACAAGGACCGTAAAATGGAGGTAAAAGAGATGTAGACACCTTGTCAACATGCACATCAAGCGCAGTCACACTGGGGATATCACACACACACACACACACACACACACACACACACACACACACACACACACACACACTCGCACACACACTCTACACGTTAGGTAGAGGTGGGAAACACCTCAGCTACTGTGCCGCAATACGTAAAAGAAAAAAGGGAATAAAATGCTATAGGTGCAAGCCAGCTGAGCTACCAGTAACGGATGGGCATCGTTCCGGTAAGCTACCTGCCGGCTAATATGCAGCAAAAAAACAATAAGTTACTATGCAAAATTATAAAATGTTAAATAATGAGATCGTGATTGGAGGGGGAGGCTAAGAGGGATGGGGTGGGACAAAGAAACTCACAGCACGAACGTCACTGAGCTCGGCTCCTAGCCATATCAACATGTGTATCCAGCCAAACATGTTCATCGTCTTTTGGACCCCAAGCAAGGAGCCGAGACGCTCTAACGGAGGCCAGCTTCAAAGTGAGGGCCACTGGGGATATCAAGTAACAGCCAATCACTTGAAACGACGATATTGAATCAAATAAATCAAATACTGCATACAGCTATGGTGACCTAACTTTGCAATAAATTAGCATACGAAATAAACTGGTTACGAACAAATCCGCGATAACTTTAAGACATCAGAAAATATATTTGGAAAAATGCTACAAACGTGAAAATGTTATCGAAGTTAACCAAAGTAGTTTAAAGGACGTGCCAAATTTATGCAAGATAGTTCAGGTAGACATTTATATAAAAAGTATTAGGACAATATAGCGAACCCACCACCTGAAATAATTGACGCAGCATGCAAGTACGCGGTTAGTAAATCGAATGCAGCGTACCTACAAACGCTGAGTCGGTTTTGCCTACGTCCTTAGCAGGACTCGACGTCGTTTCGGTGTTGGCCGCGAGTGGTCTCGCTCAATGTTCACTATGATTGCCTGACTCAGACACTTGCGACCACATGTGCTACAGCACCATGCGCTCAATGTCGATGGAGTACAACCCATCGGCGCCTGTCGCTTCCGCAAATGCCGCTTCTTCTCTGAATGCACGAGGGATTTCTCTTGCACCTCGGCAATGGCCTTCTTGATCTGATCGCGCCATGCACCTCGATCAATCGCCATCGATTTCCATGACCCGCAATCAATGTTAGAACGTGCTATGCTCACTTTGATCATGTCCTGCTAACGAAGCTTCAGGGTTGGGGGAAGACATACAGGAGATAAGAAGGTGGAATGTACCATGGGAGTTGACCATCAGTGAAATTTCTAAGACTCTTGTTTAGCCATGGGCAATGAGTCGTGTGATAAGGTATAGTGAGTTGACTGCACGGTCAACTCGGACGCTGAACTCCACGAGCGTGGGTGCACAAATGATAGATGCCGGTAGGGTATTCCACTCTTGGCAAACGTGTACGGAATAGAAATTCCTACGGCAATCCAAACAAACTTAATGCGCTGTCAGATTAAACTCTTCACCTCTTGAATTGTTGTTTTGAGTGAGCTCCAGTAGATAGTGGTACGCGTTTTTGAGGCCCCTCAATATCTAGTAGGTCATAATAAGGTCCACAGGAGCCTCCGGTACCGTTCACTGTAGACTCCGAGCACTCTTAGTTTTTTCATAAGGCAACTAGTACAAGCCTTTGGCAATCTTGTTTTCTCGGCGTTATGGTATCACTGAGGAGGTGAAATCTGTCATCAGCCATGGCTGCTAGACATGTATGGTATATTCCACATGTGGACGTATGTATGAGCCGAGAAGTTATTGAGAAGTCGATTGGTCGGATCGTCAGAACGCACGCCGCAGGAGGCTCTCGAGTTGGATAGACGTTGATGCCCTTTCAATATGATTCGAACAGTAATGGTCGGCCTTTATCAAAACACCAAAACCATTTCGCTGAGAAGTGTTTGAAGCTTCCGGTTGCCGAGTATATGACAGCACGCTAGCTGGTGCCACAAGTGCAACACTCTATTTTAAAAATCGATGAATATATGAACCAACAGTTTAAGCGTCTATCGATCTAAATGTACTGCTGCCGAACGATTGTTTGAACTGGGATTTGAGTGTGTACACACAAAGTACTATGGGGAGCAGTCATAGTTAACTTATTCTATGAACACTGAATACTGTATTATAGAACAAGTAGAAATGAATGCTGTACAACTCTTTCGAAATATGGTGAAAAACATTGTAAAAATTGTCAGCCGTGAATATCGTTATTGTTCTTATGTAACATGTGCAATAGCTGACTCAAGGTATTGCAGGACTCACAAATGTGAGATGCCATCGTAAGTGTGCAATCGTTCTCTGAATCGAATAGTGGTAAAATATAAATCTAAACCTTTTGAACTGCTGCACAGATGTTGCCTCCATCACATGTTCAGGTAAACTGTTCCAAATATTTACCACTCTCCGTTAGAAACGCAGTGGGTGTAGAACTCGCCTCACATCCGGCACGACAAGTTTGTATCGGTGTCCGTGTGTGCTGCATGACCCTCGTAAGTGTACCATTGGCCTTAGTATGGGAAAGTCACTGAGATGTAGAATACGATAGGTCATAATGAGGTCGACTCGCACCCGACAGTAGGACAAGGTGTAGAGTCCTAGTTTCTCGCACCGGTCTTCATACCCCAAGTCACGTAAACTCGTGATGAGACTGGTATCAGTGTGTTGGACTCGTTCGATCTTTTGTGCCTCGCCTCGGGTAATCGGAAAGTAGGCGGGCAAACCGTACTGTAGCATTGGTCTAATGATGGAAGAGAAGAGGCGAGTGGCAACCTCTTCACGTGTCGAAGCTACGTTTCAGCGCCCAAAGCATGCGCAGTCCGTTACGATATGGCCTATTCATGTTGTCCACGGACTTCAAATGGTTGTGCGATAGTACACCTAGGTCCTTCACGCAGGGTGTGGGATATAGCGGTTGGCCGTCAAGGGTGTAGGTTTGGCCGTCAGCACCCTTTCCCAGGCTCATAAATACAGACTTGGTTGGGTTGAGCGGGAAATGATCTGCAGACCATGTGGATAGGCGGTTGAGGTCTTGCTGAAATACGCCACACTCGTCCGGAGCGTCAATTTCTCTCCAAATCTTCATCTCGTCCGCCAACACGGCGACCGGAGAAGCCATGGTAGATCGTTGATGTGGAGCAGGAACAGAGTGAGTCCCAGCACATTGCCTTGAGGCACGTCACCTGTAGATGGATACCAGTCAGTTAGATGGTCGTCGAGCTGTACTCTCACTTTCGTCCAACAAGAAAGTCGCGGATCCACCGGTGCCGTGGGCCACCGATACCGTACATCATGAGCTTGTAAAGCAGTACGTCATAGTTGAATTTGTCGAACGCTTTACTGAAATCTATGAACATCACGTCGACAGACTTCCCCTTGCTTATTGCCTTCAACCACTCATGCCTCGTCACAAGCAAGTTTGTAATGCATGAGTGGCCTTGCGTAAAACCGTGTTATGCGGGTGTCAGGACCTCTGTTGACTGTAGCAAATGCAATAACCCTCTGATACGATTTTTACATCAACCTTTGCCAAAATAGATGTCAGACAAATTGGCCTATAGTTATCTACTTTGCTAGGGTCGCCGCCTTTCGGAATAGCCTTCACCACCAAACATTTCCAGTCAACCGGCAACGAACCTTCGGACAGCGACCTGTTGAAAAGGTCAGCACGATAGGAAAGATGACGACCGAAAGTGAGTTGAGAATCAGCGGGTGAAGCCAATCAGGTCCGGCAGGTTTGATGCCGTCAAGGTTGGTGAGTAGTTGACATACCTCTTCAACGCCACAATCCAGACGGTCGAGTTCGGTAAAAGCGGTACACGTCGAACTCGGAACAGACACTTTGTCATTTGCAAATACATAAGCGAAATGTGCAGCCAACGCGGACGCACGCTCACTGCTAGAGGTTAAGGGCTGTCCATCCGAACCATTCAGCACTGGCACATCAGCTGTCGGCATTAGGCGTCACCTCACGTAAGCAAAAACTCTTTTTGAGGCGGTCTTCGCAACGATTAGGAGCTGCTCTTCAAAGTATCGGCGCTTATTCGTTTTTGGACTGTTGCAGAGGTTCCGCTGACCTTTCTACTCTACGTAATCATTGGCAGAGCCAGCGAGGAGTAATCTGTCCCACAGTCTGCTCCGCCTCGGAGCCAGATTTTCATACTCCATGTCAAACCAATGAATTATTAATCGGTTTAACCTTCCGACATTACAAGGGCACAAATTCGAGTCAAGTGAAGTCAAGTCAGTATAATCTTTATGTACCCAAAAGGGTGCAATTTCAGCATTTAAATTATCAACTGTAAATTTACTAATGGGTTACGACTAAAAATGCAAAGTTTACAATGGGTAGAAAATTGGGGATTCGCTGTCATTGATCGATCGAGCAACGATACCAAAACGTTCGATTAAAGCTACGGGATTTGTATCCATCGAAAACGGAAAAGGTTTCATAAAAATGTTTCTTCAAAATTCACTTCAATTGACGTAGGACTTTGTGTCCAAAGATAATAGATCGCGGATCGTGCGCGGTATCTCGCGTGTACGTTCAAAGTTGAATGGAGTAAGTGCCTCAGTGGCTCGTGCAATACTGAGATATACACTGTAGATAATGTAAACATGATGTTCGGCGAAAAAGGCAAAGGCTGATTTTATAGATGTCAAGCAGTCTTGCACAAATGCAACTTGTGACAGAGACCAATCCAGTTGGCTCGTGGCTCGAGCTTGACCGTCGAAGTCCGTTTTGAAGTAGTTGTAAGTTGGTTTCAGCGGGTGCGAATACGGCAAAGGTAATTCCTTATCAGCTATGAGCACTGAGTGGTCGCTTGTAGCTAGGGACTAATGAATCCGAACGTCATGCACTCGTTGTTCGTAGCTCGTTAACATCGGATCGAGACAGGACGGGGTTGAGCGTGTTGTTACGCGTGTTGGCTGGCACATGTGTTGCGATGCAACAGTTTCAAGTACCAAATCCACGAACGTTGATTCAGCCTCTCAATGTCCAGGCATCAAATGCACATCATGCCATCGTATTCAAAGACAGTTAAAATCGTCCGTAAGTAGAAGGTGTGGACGACTTATGTGGATTCGAAGAGGGGCAGCATATCCAAACGACTCACGAGACTGCTATAGACTGCGCCCACTAATAGTTCTCCGCTCTTGAAGTGGATGAAGCCCCAAAGTACCCCACAAAAATCATCGTCACTTCGGTAGGGGTTCACAATTTTCCAACGCAGGGAAGACCGGATGTAGAGTAAGACAGCACCGCGCGCATTCGTTAGGCTATCGCATCGGAAGCACGAGTAACCTTCGGGTCCAAGTTCCTGAGTGTATAACTCTGAATGTAGCCACGTCTCTGCGAATCCCACTGCGTCTGGCCGCTCAGACGCAACGAAACAACAAAGCTCATCGCCCTTGTTCACAACGCTGCAAACGTGGGTGAAGGCTACTCGCAAACCGCAGCAGCAGCCGCCGGGCGTGCTTAAAGTGTGAGCAACCTGTTTATCCTGATTCACAGATTCTTGGAAACCAACCGAAAATTGACTATACGGAGATTTGTTTCCCCCCTTACCAGTACGTCTTTTCAGATCAATGATGGCAGATTTGAACCGTCAACTGTGTCCAGGTCTGGGCGAACATGGATCTTCAAACCTTTCAGCCAACTTAGGCGGGACATGATCAGTCTTGGACTGGCTTCGTCCACAAAAGTGATTCTCATAGGTCAATTTCGTTGGCCTCCTTGGTTTCCAAGAAGGGTAAGTTGCCTCACTTTTACCGAGCCCTCATCAACGTCGAGGAGTCTGTTCATTAGACTCTAAAAACTCAACATCTTGATCGTAGCGCACTTGGGTGATGGATCACTGGACTTCGGTGGGTGGAAGATCATGAGGTTATAACGCCTCTGGTCGGACGAGGTTGACCTTGCAGGGCGAAGTATGTTATCAGCCTCATGTGGTTTGGCTAACTGTTGACTTAGAATTAAACGCTCCACATCCCTTCGTAATTTCGTTCTTTATTCTTTCCAATGATCTTCAACAGTCAGACTTTCACCTGCTGGGACGTCAGTGCTTGTTGGACACAACAAAGGTAAACAATTTATGCTAGGGTAAATTGGGCATCTCACAACGATTGGAATTCGTGCCTATGAGTTTGCACGGTAAGAGGAGGAAAATTGATCTGAAGCCTGAAAGCTCTTCGGGCTAGGTTGTCCGGCCAGACACACGGAGCTGTTCGCAACGGAATGATGAAGCATATACATCGGATTTACTCTTGTTGATTGTATCTTGTTTCAGCAATTTTCACATAAAGTTTGAACGAACTCGTGTTGGACTTCACGAAGACGATGAAAATGTTCAACTGATAATCCAACACATAAAATGGGGTCTTTAACTTGACATAAAACACACGTGAGGGTATTTGCAAGGTATCCGACTACCTTGGAACAAGTACCACAGGGTGATTGCTTCGGTATCGTGAATAATCCGAAAAAAAGATGGCGACCAATTGCTGTAGAAAATGAGAAAAAGCTAAAAATGAAAATGGTAATGCTCACTCGTGTACCGCTTCCTTGAACCGACGTGATAAGTAAATCTGGTTTGAGTACATCCTATCCTGCGCGAGCATACCTCTCCAGCTGCTGATAATATTCGTCCAAAAGCGTTGAAGTTGGCTGCAGTAAACCTGGCGGACCCCCTCGGCAAGTTCTTCCAACGATGCCTCGGTGAGATGCGCGTGCCAACAATGTGGAAGCAAGGCATCGTCACTCCCATCCATAAGGGGGAAGTCGTACAGATCCGGCCAACTATCGCCCGATAACACTACTTCCGGTGCTCTCTAAAATCCTGGAAGCGATTGTTGCCGAAGCACTGATGAACTTCTTGGAAGAACGAAATATCATAGCGTAAGAACAACATGGGTTTCGTAAGAACCGATCTTGCACTTCAAACTTGCTGCTTGCCAGATCCAGTTGGACTGAGACTGTTGACAGCGGCGTAGGTGTTGACGCAGTATATCTGGACTTCTCAAAGGCTTTCGACCGTCTAAACCACCGTACCCTCCTTCACAAGCTGCAGTGTTGTGGAACTGGTGACCCAATCCTCGGTTGGATAGCTAACTTCTTGCTTCAACGACATCTGAATTTAAGAGTTCGCGGCGTCATCTTTGACCCAATCGACGTTAAGTGCGGAGTGCCCCAGGGCTCAGTACTTGGTCCACGACTATTCCTGATTTACATAAACGATCTCGCGACAGTAATCACCTCCAACTCCTTACTCTTCGCTGATGATCTCAAGATATGGCGAGCCATTAGAACAACCAGCGACAATGCAGCACTTCAGGATGACCTTGACAGGGTCCACGAATGGTCGACTCAGAACCTGCTTCAGTTCAACGCTACAAAGTGCAAGGTGTTGAGCATACGCCATAAAGTCACTTGCGAATACAGACTGGGGGATCACATATTGCAGCGCACTACAACGGAATGTGATCTAGGAGTGGTAGTGCAGGAAGATCTGGACTGTTCCCATCAGGCCGAGAAAGCCTCCAAAAAAGCTAACCAAAACCCTGGCCTTTTGCGGAGGGCATTCGGGCGCTTCGATCCTTCCATCTTTTCTCAGATGCTCAACGCCTACATTCGGCCTCATTCTGAGTACGCCATCCCCGCTTGGCAGCCATGGCAAAAGCAAGACCTTACCGCTCTTGAACTGCCACAACGAAGAGCGACCAAGAACGTAAAGGGCCTGTTTAATCTCCCTTACCGATTGAGGCTGAAAACCCTCGGGGTCTACAGTGGACAATATCGACGCCTGCGTGGCGACTTGATAATGACTTATTTGATCCTGAGGAATCCAAATCATTCTTGTCGTCACCTACTAAAGTTGAATAGCAATACAACATTCAGAGGACACCAGCTAAAGCTGGCCACACAATACAGCCGGTTGGAATGCCGCCGGAATTTCTTTTCCTTTCGTGTGTGCCAACACTGGAACGCTGTTCCCACATACGTTGTTTCTTCCCCCACGCTATCGCTATTTAAAAGGCGTCTGGATGATTCGCTTATCCACCTACATTACGCTATATAATCAGCGATATCTACGTCAAACAAACGCGAAAAAAGCGGTGCTCATTCTCAGCTTTTATGCTTCAGTATTTACACAGTGCTGTTGTGGAATATAGTTTCGGATATATTACAACTGCATTCATCAATTTACCTCAGTCAAAGAAAGCGGCGCACGAGTAAGTGTTGGTCGTTTCTTTTGTTTTTAAGACATACCTTCTCCATATTACTCTACTGTAACAATTCAGTACACATTCTACAACGTTTACAAGAATAAGGGGCACCTGAATCACTAGACGCTTAAATAGACGATTTACACTTATGTTTACTTTCACTTCAACCATCCTACGGGACTTGTAAACCAATCGCTTTTTTACCTGTAATATATCATTGTTCATTGTTCAAAGCGGCAGTGCAAGAAGTAAAAATGAACATATGGATTAGTGGTGTTAGGTTAAGGTACGGTCATAGGCGACCATATAGGATAACATAAATGGAGGTTTGTAGCGTCGAGACGTTTTGTGAACATTGTTAGTGTAAGGGAAGAAACTAGGTAAGTGAGGAGGGCATTTCAAGTTTATCCCACACAAAGTGAAAGAAAATTCCGGTGGCATTTCAATCGGTTATACTGTGTGGCCACCTTTAGCTGGTACCCTCTCAGAGTGGTGTAGTAATTTAGCTTCAAAGGACCACAAGCAAGGTTTCGTTTCTGCAGGATCGTATATATCACTATCAAATCGCCACGCACGTGTCGATATTGTCCACTGTAGATCCCCGAATTTCATCCTTAGTCGGTAAGGGTGATTAAACAGACCCCTTATTTCTTTCTCCTCCTTCGTAGTGGAAGTTTAAGTGCGGCAAGATCGTTATTGTGCTAGTTCATGGATGGCGTATTTCAGCTGCGACCTTAATGTAGGCTTTGAGTATCTGAGAGAAGATGATAGAGCCAAAGTGCCCGACCGCCCCCCGCATAAGCCAAGGTGTTGATTGGCTTTTTGAGTGCTTCTTTGGCTCGATGTGAACTCCACGTGCACTCTCACGCCTAGGTCGTATTCAGTAGTAGAACTGTAAATCTTGATCGACCAGCCTGTATCGCGAGTGGATTGACGGCATAGGCTCATTGTCTTAAACTTGGTGGCGTTGAAATGAAGCATATTCTGAATCGCCCATTCCTATACGCCATCAAAGTCCTCCAGAAACGCTGCGTGGGCCAACGTTGTTTTGATGGCCAGCCTTATTTTGAGACTATCAGCGAAGATTGAGAATTTGGAAGTGATCACTCATACAAGATCGTTTATGTAAATCAGGAATAGACGTGGACCAAGTACTGAACCCTGGGACACAGAAATTTGCCTATCCAATAGCTGAATAGTACAATAGTGTATGATAGGATAAAAATCATAACTTTACAAGACTCACAGGATGGAAAATCCACAAGAAAATTCAAAGCAAAAAGGATTCCAACGTGAAACGTGAATCAACATTAGTAAAGATATCGCACTTTATTACATCGTTGTGCAGTGTTTAGCCCTAAAATGAAAGTTCCGTAATCTCATGAATGCCGCGATGTCCGGTGTATTCATACATATAAGCTGGGGGACCAGGATCTGCAACACAGTTCTCTTAAATAGTATCACGGTATGATGGTCCAGAAAGGCCTCAGCTGCGTGGAGCAGCCCAAATATCATCGAAGAAGGAGATGGAAGACACTTGGAACCGTCTATTTTCCATTACATACTTCCCACTTACATACGCCATCATGTGGAATATGCAATCCAAGCGTGGCGCCCATGGCTAAAGCGGGATCTTACGGCCTTGGAGCATCCGCAACGTCGGGCGACCAAAAATGTCAAGAGGCTGCGCCACTTGTCATACGAACAGCGCCTCAGAGTGCCTGACATTTTCAACGGATATTACCGGCATTTGCGTGGAGAGCTAATCATGGTTTATCAAACATCAAACAACACTAACCACCCGTGCCATCACCTATTGAAGTCGAGTCACAACAACCAACTGAGAGGTCATCAACTCAAATTGGCAGAACAAGACAGTCGATTGGAGTGTCGAAGAAACTTCTCGCTGTCTGTTCACCGAACGTAGAATACCCTTTCAGAAGCCGTTGTTTCAGCCTCTAAGTTAGCCTTGTTCAAAGCACGTATCGACAGTGCACCGGCAGTAGTACACCATCTCCCGTAATCCAAACGACTTAAACGAACAGCGGAAAGACAAAAACAAATCAATCTACCCCAATTTTTGCCTGGAAATCACAGTGGATAACCTCAGATAACACATAAAACCCAGTATGAACTGCTCAGATATGAACACTAACCGGCAAGTTTTTACATTGTGATTGTTCACCTGTTCCTATAGCTATTTTTGCTTTTGTTTTGCTCACCCCTAACCGGTCATTCGGCGGGACATGTAAAACGTCGGCATTTTTTCTCCACAATATACCATTGACCATTTTGTTCCCTGTCCTGAATCTTGTGGAAGTAGTAACGTGATTGCAGGGTGGCAATCCAATGAGTAGCCATCGCAATTCCATTTTGAAGTGTTCATCGAGACATGCTGGTGTTTCTAGGGCGTGAAGATTGAAGTCATCAATTAGAAAAATGTGACTGTGGGATACTTTGTATAATGGAGGCCAGGTAATCGTTTATTTCTGAAGTGGGCGACGTATGGCGACACACGACACCAACTAAGCATGTGTCACCACGTTTTAGGTGAAGACAAGAGCAAAGCGCTTCGACAAACCGGACGTACGAGTCGTCGATTAATTTCCAGATGCAGCTCACTGCGGTAGTGAAAATGTACACCACGCTCACTAGTTAGTCAATCACTGTGCAGATTGGACATCCCAGGTAGTACGATTTCGTTGTCAGTGATGACTTCACTCGACCATGCTTCTGTCACCGTGATGAGGTCCCACAAAATCGGGATTTGATGCAGCCGGAGTTATATCAGTTTGTTAACAAGGATTAGTGTGTTGCTATAAAAGCAACCGAGTGTCTTATATGTTAAAAGATTGGTGTAGAGTGTAGACAGCAGGCTTGAGACTTGGCCGACCATCTTGAGGTCGGCTGCTACTCGTTTTTTCAAAGTCACTGGGTCTGGAGTTGGGTTGAGATATATTGCTGCACCAAATACTCCAGGTCATGATGACCCTGATAGCCCGTCGCACCCTGCGGTGTCCCCCTCCGGACGTTATCAGGACTTTCAGATTAGTCGCTACCATGGACCACACTCATATTTAGGAATCATTAGACTATGGTCATATCAGTTTCTTTCAGTTGGATTTCTGTTGGCAGCATATTACGAAACTTAGCCCAGTTCTCTGAAAGGGTCACTAACTCCGACCCTAAAACCAACTTCAGCAACATAGTGCAGTGGCGCAGAACGCAGAGATCATGTAGGCGACTGAAAAGCCACTAGAACGATAGAGGACGAAAACGGGCGCAGACATCATGAACGAGATCGGACGGCACAACTCCAGCCCAACAATACGAGCAGAGAGCAGAACGCGAGCAACGAACAGGAACGTGTCTGATCCAGAGTACTGTAAATGGAGGTGTCGATACGCCAAAAAATCCGTCAAAAACCCCTATGTCGGTGCATAGTGGAGTAATCCCAAGCGAGTAACGCAACCGAAATCAAGCAAATCAGGATGTACAAAAAGACTTCAGGCTGATCAGAATGCGACCTATGGAATCGAAGCTACGGGGTCAGACAGGCAACCGGGGCCACAAAATATTCAAGCCAACGAGGCACAAAAGTGACCTGTTGTGATTCCCCATGTATGTTGTGTTGTGGGACGGAAACATGGCCGAGCAGCTTGTGAAAGCGGTGGTTGTTTGCAATAAGGATTTTGCATTTTTGCCTCTTCGTTCCTGGTCAAATAGGACCACATCTTTCGTAATTCGGTGATACGGAAATCATCGTCAACGAAGCGGTACCGATATTTTGTTGTGAGAGAGCCTCACAAACGTATCTCTATTACTCACGGTCATGTGATTGCGTTGCTTCGGAAGATAAAGCTTTGGACTTGGGATAACGTGAAGAATTTTCTTAACGTTATTTTGACTTCCCTTTCGGTTGTTCATATACGTTGCACTTTCCTTTCAACGGATCTCCGATAGTAATCACATTCCGTTTGGTGCACTGTGGAGTCGATTCAAGTATGACTGAATAGTCTCCGTCCCATCGGCGAAATTTAGTGTTACTCGAGTTAATCGAAGCTCCCCTGTAGTGCAATGAGTTTGCAAGACGCGCGATGTGTCTGTATAATAAACTCAGCAAAGCTACTGCTGGCATTAAAGATGAAATCGCAATGCTTATGATCATCTATCAGTTTCCCCTAATTGTATTGCATTTGGTCTCGTGAAAGTTAATGCACACAATAGTTAAGGCACCAGGGTTGCGATTGGTGATTAGCTGCTTAAGAGCACCAGATCCTACCACTTTCAGAGGATTTATGGGCCGCATTGTTGATAGCAACCCATGCTGAGACATCTTACTTTTGTTTAGTACTGTAAATGGAGTCACAGGTGTCCTTTCTGGCCTTTTCTTAGAAGCAACCGATGCGTGTGATGTTCAGTCATCTTTTTACTGCGGACTGGCTGTAGCTTTGGGTGACAAGTATGGCAACTAAATTACTGGTTGCTACACACTCGGAGGAAGTAGAGGTACGCGAGCTGTCAACAACTTTGCCGCGTAAGGGAGTGAGTTGGGTTTAGACAGCTGCAGACTGAGACGCTGAGCGGAGGTTGGGACGACTGGCTCTCGACTCCAGCCTGAATGGGAATTTATGGGAGTTCGTTAAGATACAAAGGTAGATTCGTTTGCTTCCACAGGTGTATACCAGGCGTTCATCAGTTCAAGACAAAATAAGCTTTATGCACCCCAATGGGTTCCGTCAGATTTCGCACTTTTGCATTAGGACGATTAAACTGTTAACAACCGGGATGGATTTGTACACCTTGCAGGACAAATACGTTTCCGTTTTGAGGATGTACTGCTTAGTTTCAAGTAGATTTATCAATATAAAATTAGAGTGAAGGAATTTGGTCAATTAAAACAGGCTAGTACCATCTTGGTGACTTTAACACATAAGTCACATTAACCCATCAGGTGGGTCTTGTTCATTGATTTAGCGCGCTTTCGTGATCCCGTGCAGGTTGTAAGGTCTATCAAGAGTCCAATTTTCCAAGGCTCACGCGTTGACTGTGTGGGTAGTTGCTCGGCTGCAGTCAATGGCAAGGTAAAATCACGCGTTTTGTCAATCGGCAGGTGTATGGATATCCGCTCTGACTGGACAGGATTCTGTTCCTGAAGCTGAATGCAAACGCGGTGCACAGAATAAGAGAACACAAATTTCTATACAGCCTTCTTGAGGAACAATGCATTAGGCAAAGCTTGGGACCTGAGATCTTATAGGTTTCGGCATCGAACGTTGTTATAACACTGAGGATTGGGATCATAAACAAAAAGTTGAGTGCTTAAGTTTAGGCACGAGAGACGTTTAAAACGGTTGGTGTTGCTGGAATTGTGAAGCGGGATAGTTCCACGCATGATGGATAAGAGAGTATCGCTGGTAAATCAGATTCGATTGAGCGTACTTTGGATAGCTAAGAGAACGTAGAGCGGAAAATAACGTGATAAGTGGAATGAGTGAAATATGTGTCTGTAGGTGAAGAGAGGCAGCTTGGGCTAAGATCTGAGTACCAGATTCGTCTGTCTTTTGGCCCGAGCCTGCTATATGCCTCTCAATTCCGCTACATTCACAGCATTCAAATACCAACTGCAGTGTAAATGGTAATGGCTGAATCGAGGGAAATTATTCCGTTTTGTTGCAAAGAACATGTAATGGCCAATAACTACTAAGGAAAGGTGCTTTGTCTTCATTAGACATTCTACTACAAAAGCCTAAAAACACCTAGCCTAGAATTGTTTACACTCCTGTAACATTTGGAGCCACTGGGTGGGGTAAGACTAGCAAGTATTATTCCAAGACGATGCGCGTGATCCAGCGCAGATATCAGAAGGCAAATAAAGTCGGGCACACCGGACTATATTCGAGGAAGTACAAAAAGACGTTGACGGCTGAAGGGAGACAGGAGTGAACGTTAGCACGGTAACTTACGGAGCAGACGAGTAATGAACCGGGCGTAGATCAACATGGCCGTACGGTAGACATTAAAACAAAATCCCATGATGTACAATTGCGAAACAATAAATTTATAGCGAAAATGATAAGGAAATAGGTTTTGGGTTGCTACAGAGCGCAACTCGTAGAAGGCTGAACAAGAGAAGCCTTTTAAAGCAAAAATGGTTGCGAATCGAAGTTCGTGAAAGATATTCATAAACAAGGGAATATCTGTTTGTGTCCGGAAATCGTTGTAGCCAACAAGTAGGATCCACTGTGCCGTAGGTTATTTATTATTGAGTGATTGCAGAGCAAGGTGCATTTCGACGAGCCGTTGGAGCGGGCTTGCCGGACTTCAAAAAATACCACCTAGCTCAAGCAAGGAGCCGACAGGACCTCAACTTCCGCTGCTGCCAAACGGTGCGCTCGGGAATGGCTTCTCTCCCTACCGCAACGCACCCCGCGCCGTAACGACCATCGTCACAGGAAGAAACGATCCGCGTTCGCGTCTGAACCCTGGTCGACTGCGGCGATCTTCGGAAACGTTTCGCGTGAGTGCCAGTCGATCAACAGAGATGGTTAAGTATGTGAGGACGAAAAGAAGAAAATTGCACGCAGTACACGGCCAAAAGAACGAACGACTGGCTTGCGTGAAAAAATGTTTAGATCTTTGGGTTTTGGATTTTCCAAATAGTTTTTGCGAATTTTTCATTAGTTTGTTTGCAAAAGGTTAATAGTCTAAAAGCGGGGCAAATGCATACAAAGTCTACAAAGCTAAACGGAATTAAAATCTAACTAATCGGAAAAACAAACGGGCTTACGAGCCTTCCGACCAAAGAGATTGACTGTAGAAGGCGACAGACTCGTAGTATACGATGACGTGGGGACGACCCTAGCCTGGGAGCCTAAACCGGTACTCGCTGCAGGAGCGCTACGTATTTGTAACGGGGAGTGATTATTTCTAGTATCGCAAGAAGCATTCGAAGTAGCCATAAGCTCAATGCCTTCGTCTATGAAAGCTAGTTTGATGAAGCTGGTTTAATGTTCTCTACGCAGGGGGTACTCTACGCAATGGTTTTGGGCCAATACACACAGTTCGTTCGTCTTCGTAATGATTGCGATCTGACCAACCCATTCGGTCGGCTCGTCGACTTTGGCAATCACGCATTCTCTCAATAATTTGCTCAATTCAGCGGAGAACCTGTCATGCAGAGCAAATGGAACTCGCCTAGCCGGTAACGCTGTCGATCGCATCAAAGGATCTAAGGACAAGTGAGCGGTTCCCTCAAACTTTCCCAAAACTGGGACAAACACAGGCGGACACATTATTAATATTGGTTTCTCCTTGGCAAACAAGCACAAACCTATTGATTAAAAACTACAAAACCGAGGGACTGGATCGAATCAATGTCGAGAATCGGCGTGAGGTTCTCCTCCACGATCAAAAACCCCAGTCGATGTGAGGCTCCGTCCTTTGGGTTAACCAGTTCCATTGTAGCTGAGCCCTTCGGAGGAAGTCTGGAACCATTCCAAATACACAGGCAAGCTTTATCGGACGGAATGCACACCGGGACAGTGCTTCCTTGGTAGAACGTTGACAGTAGCACATGTGTCTAACTGGAATTGTACGGCTTTGCTTTTGATCAAAAGACTTGCGTAGACACATTTTTGTGGTACCCTCCGAGACACGTTGCCAATGGAATGTTCTGCATCTACGGGGAACTTGTCCAGAACGACTGCACTCACACTGATTGGCTGGCAGCAACGAGCAAAGTGGTTCCTTTTTCCACATCTGGCGCATTTCCGTCCCCACGCCGGACACTGTTCGCGGGTGCTCGGATGTCGTGTGGCGCAAAATTTGCAGATTTCCTGTATCACTTTAATATCCCTCGCTGCTTCGCCTGCGGAAATGGCACACAATTCTGCACCTGTTGCGAGCTTCATACGTTGGTATTGATAGTTGGTCGGAGACCCAAGGTTGTAGATATCGATGCACAGCTGGAGGGGCAAATGGCGTTGTCGCAAAAGCCGCTCTATCGTATTTGCATCAATGATTCTCAGAACGATCCGATCGCGTATGAGACTGTCGGCTAAGCATTTACCGAAACTACAGGATCGGGCCTAAATCTTCAAATCAAGGATGTATGCGTTGACTGATTCATTTGGGCCTTTGTTGCGCGAAAAGAAAAGATAGCGCTGGTAGGTCTCGTTGGTTTGACCTTCACAAATTCACTGCACTTTCCAATGATCGCGTCCAAATTATTAGGATCTCCGCCTTCCTCGTAGTGCAACGTCTCTAGAACACGACGCGCGTCATCCCCGGCTGCGTGTCGAAACATGGCCAAGCGATACGCCATCGGTTGTTCGTCCAAACGTACTAAGTTGCAGAAATCCTCCCACTTGCTCTTCCATAGACGCCAATTACTCGCCAAGTGCCGTTCATCCATGTTCAATGGGCAGGCATCTGAATAGACGCTGGTGATCCAAACAGTTTACGCACGCCGCCGGTTTGGTTCGTCATTGTCTTCTATGACACCCTGTTGAAGAACCCAGTCCTTCAGAGACAAGTTTATCCGGAAAAGACAGCCCGGTGAAAATTACAGCGTGTTTATCAAACCAAACTACTCGATATAAACTGCACGTTCAAGTCCATAACTAACGACCCTTCTGAGTCGATGAGGTACTTCCTTTGCTTCAGTTAAACAAACGGTGAATCACTTACACGAATATCGGCCAATCCGCGTTTAGTAATCGAATCCGTCAGGCCCGCCTCCCATTGGCTATCTGGCTCGCTCGGTTGGTCCATCTGCTCACTTCGATCTGTTACTACAACCACAGACCATGATATTGTAGATCATCGGAGGAGGTGTAACCAATGAAAAATGAAGTTATATGGGTTAAGAAGCGTTGCTTTACAAGTCCCGTTGGATAGCTGGTGGGGATATCGACATAATAATAATGATAATAATGATAGTAAAACAGTTAGTACTTTAAATATGAAAATAAGGACTTATCGTTTGCTCCGCCGTAGTCCTGCAATCCGCTTAGATTCACAGCACCCGCAGTTAACATCAAATAATTCCATGATAAACTCCAGGTGTAGGATGGAGACGTAGCGCTAAGTGACAAGGTGTAAGTGGATGAGTGCGTCATCCAACCGTCTTTTAAATACTGTTAGTGTCGGTGCAAAGACGACCGATTCTGGGAGAGCATTCCACGGGTGACAGACACGAATGGAAAAAAAATTCTGCGGCACTCCAGACGGCTATACTGTTCTGAGAGTTTCAATGAGTGGGCGCTCAGGGTTGTATTGGTGCTGAGTCGCAGTAAAGAGCGGCACACATGATGTGGGTCTCGCAGAATCAAGTATGCCATAATCAGGTCGCCTCGTAGTCTGCGATAGCTTCCACTGAATACCCGCAATCGTTGCAGCCTCTCCTGGTATGAAAGATTGCGCATTCCAATTACGTTCTTAGATACCCGACGTTGTGGCTGCTCCAGTGCATTAAGGTCGTGTTTCAGCCATGGATGCCAGGCTTGAATTGCGTATTCGACATGGAGGCGAACATACGCACTGAGCATTTGTCGAAATATGGAGCTGTTTATTTGTCCAAACGCCCGTCGCAACAGCCCGACGTGTTGGTTCCCAGTCTTCGAGGCCTTTTCGGATTGCCTGGAGCAACCCAAGTCATTTTGAACCAGGACACCCAAGTCACGTTCGAGAGTTGATTGTTGCAGTACATTCGTTCCGAGCCGGTATGAGTAGTTGCTCTGATGTCGGATGGAAAGTACCTTGCATTTACTGACGTTGAAATGCAGTAAGTTTTGGGTTGACCATTGATATATCGTATCTAGGTCACTCTGAAGCAGATTCTGGTAGGCATTCACTTGGATCCTGTGCCAAATCTTGATATCCTCGGCAAACATTAGGAAGTTTGAAGCGATTTCCTGTGCAAGGTCATTAATAAACACCAAAAACAAACGTGGACCTAGTACTGAGCCTTGCGGCACACCACACTCGACTTGTATGGGGTCCGATAAAGAGCTCCGAACTCTGACCACTAATTGCCGTTGAAGTAGAAAGTTGGCAATCCAGCTTAAAGAGGGTCGCCGATCCCGTAATACTGGAGCTTGGAGAGTAGTATCCGATGGTCTAGACGATCGAAAGCCTTGGAAAAATCCAGGTTGATCACATCAATGCCTTCTCCAGCGTCAGCTGACTCGGTCCAACTACTGCGTGCGATTAGTAAATTCGTTGTGCATGACCGCTGTCGACGGAAGCCGTGCTGCTCAGGCGTGATGATGTTACAGTTTTCCAGATAGCACACCAGTGCATCGGCAACTATGGATTCCATGACCTTGGAGAGTATAGGAAGAAGGGATATTGGGCGGTAGTTGGAGGGATCAGTTCTGCTTCCACCTTTGTGAATCGGGGTTATTATTCCAAGCTTCCACATAGCGGGAACTTGATTCTGGTCTAAGCAGCGCTGGAAAAACTGAGCTAAAGTTCCTGCCAGTTGGCTTGCTGCTGCTTCCAGTGCCTCTGGACGAATGGTGTCGACACCCGGCGAGCTGTGTTTGCGTAGAGACGTCAGCTTTTGCAATACAGCCTCCGCGGTAAAAGTGATGTGGGTTAGTCCTGGCGAGGAGACGACAAAGGTTGGAAGATCGCTTGGTGGCAAGACCCTCTGAAACGTGGGGGCATATTGCATCCGCAGCGCGTTTGCTGCTTCCACAGCCGTTCTTGTTGGGCCATCGGCCGTCCTGAGTGGAGGAAATCCTTGCCTCACCTTTCGTAGGCTATTGACGTGCTTGTACAGCAGTTTGTGGTTAGCACTGAAGGCTTTTGCGATGTTCTGCTGATAGGCGGCTTTGTCTTCTCTTAGCAGTTGAGTGCAGTGGTTACGTTGGGCTACGTAGTTGTCCCAAGTTTCTTGTGCTGGAGCTTCTCTGTACACTCGCCATGCTGCGTTGCGTACTGTCATCCATTTTCGAGTTCTGCTCCTAACGAAAGAAACTGATGTACACTTATTGCAAACTCTTATCTCTGAAGTCTCTGCAATCAGCTGACTGAATTTGTTGACGAACTCGAGCCAGGCGACTTCCGGGGGTTCTTCGGCAAGGAACGACCAAGTTGTAGCACTGACGAGCTGAGCTAATCGATCGTAGCTTGTGATGGTTCGCACAGTCTCATCGTTCTCATTCCGATATTCCGCATAGCAGACGAAGTTGAAACTGATGACTGCGTGATCACTGCGACCCAATGGGCAGTCTAAAACCAACACATCAATCATATGCTCCTCGTTGGTAAGCACAAGATCCAGCACAGATGGCCTGTTACCTGTTCTGAACCGAGTGGGCAAAGTGATGTGATTGTAAAGAGGAACAGTGGTTACGAGATCTTGTAGATCGGCTTTGAATTGTTCTCCGATCGTGGCAGGAGTTTCTAAACAATGTACGTTGAAATCACCCATGATAAGTATGTGAGTGTACTTTCGCTGTAAACTGCATCTTAAAGCAGCCGCTAGGTGGCAGTCGGTTTCGGGTGTAGAGTTAGGGGGCGGTACACCAAGACAATAAGGCAAGCGTCCCTGCCTTTTAACTGCAAGCGGCACCAAAGAGAGTCGGGGAACTGCGAGTCTGAATCCTCCACGGCTTCGCACTGTAAGTCGCTTCGGTAATACAGGATTACCCCTCCTCCTTTTGTGAGCCTATCGTTCCGGATCAGCGACATGCCCGGTAGCGAAACTTCAGCGTCCGTCATTCCCGTGTGCAACCATGTCTCGGTGATACCAATGACATCATATGACCCGGAAGCTTGGCGATCTTTCAGTTCGGCCAGTTTATTAAAAGACCCTGAGCATTCGTATACAAGCAGGCCAGTTTCTCGGTCTCTAGGAGCCCACAGAGGGCTAAAGGAGTCAAGTGTGGGAGAATGCCGACCGATGGGAGGTCGGCAGTTACTCGTTTTTTGATGGGATAATGATACCTCGTCTGAAACTTGATTCGGCCAAGGTGCGTCCCAATCTTCGTTTAGACCTACGTCAGAGTCAATTAAAGCAGCAGTCAAGTTACGCTTCTGTACATTCGTCGGTATGCTTGCTGCTTCAGGTGCTTTAATATTTGAACTTTGCAAAGCTTCTGCGACCTTTAACCGAAGTTCAGAAGGAAGACTTTTCCGATTTCTCCGCCATCGATCCAAAACATCCGTTGCTTTTTGCTCTGACTGAACCACAAGTTTTAGGATTCTAGGGCCGCATCCTCTATAATTTGGTGAGAGAGGTATCCTGGTGAGCGATAGCGCCACAATATTATCCAAAGGAAGTGTTTCACGAATGAACCGCCACTGTTCTAAATCGTGCTTTCCGGTCTCTTGAACATCGTTAAAAGGATGTTCTGGCACGCCATGTATGAAGATTGTGTTTAGGCGGTCTTGCTTCCTGTGTCCCTCTTTGGTGTTTCTTTTTGATTGTCGCGCGCTCCAGAGGGACATCAGGATAGATTCATATCCCACCGCATCAGCGTCTTAAAGCGCTTGTGGAGAGCAAAACGTTTTCTACTTCGGTGGAGGATTCTAGGGTTACCCGGATAAGTCTGGAGTCTTCATAATGTGGCGAGTTCGGATGACGAGTAATTGGTAATAGGCTTTGGCCTTCATCAGCACGCACAATGAGTTCCATTGGTTTTGGTCGTCCGATAACTTACCCCGTAATTCGATGGCGGTAGATTCAGGGACGTTTGAGTACACAACTGTCCAAGCACTATTGTTAGATCCCTTTTTCCTTGATCTACAAGGTAGGGTCCTGAGCTGCTGACAAGTGTTGATAGTTTACTGTTTGTCCCTCTATTCGCGTTAACGGCGTTTACAACAGAAGGGGCCGCCGTTGCGGCCTCCCGGCTAGTATTTGCAGCAATCGCTGCATATGTAACTGAGGTTCCGGGGGGCTTTACCTCGACAAGAGGCATTTGAGCCACAGGTACCGAGAGTTAGTGTTCGGTTGCTTCATCCTTGTTAATGCTAGTTGTCAGGTCTAACGGAATTTGTTTAACCAGACGTTGCGAGTCGTGCCTGATTTTCGTTGTCGTGAATACTGTTTGGCTCTCGTAGGTACGGTCAGTTTCCGCCCGTTGTTCTCATCATCATCATCATCATCATTATACACGTTAGCTAGAGGTGGGAAACACCTCAGCTATTGTGCCGCAAGTCGACAGGAGAGGAGTGACGCTCCGCGTTCACATGTGAGTTGAAATTAAAAGATAAATGCCCAGCAAAGCATGTTGGGGGGGCCAAGAATCGGGGGTTGAAATCTGGGGGATAAAAGTGAAGTTGGAACGGCGTTGGAGAAGACAAAGGAGATGGGGACATGCCCGATTGCAGTCCAGGAAAAGCGGATTGTACAGCATTCCGCTGCTTGGAGACCGCGACTCTTCTCTGGCACATACTCGCGTACGGATGATAATTCGCTAATTCTGCACGGCCACCACTTTTGTAGATTGGAGTGATAATCCCGTGCTTCCACATCTTGGGGAGAAAGAAGTTAAACTGCAATTTTGTCCTGCATCGTGGTATAACCAGGGTAACTTCTATGTTACGTAGGCCCCAAATGGAATTGTGCCGTACTGTTAATGTGGATAGATTGCAATAGGCATTGCTATAAATTACACTGTGTAGCAGTATCAAGCTATGCTTCAGCTTTGGCCACCAAAATGGGTCGAGATGGAGACCCTGGCACCGCTCCTGATAGTTCTTGATGGAATTTTTCCCAACAGACTTTTAGTAACTGACCTTTGAAGGTTTTCTATCGATGTCATGCCAGATTTTCTCATAATGCCACAGATTATATTGTAATACATCAGGATGGGACGAGTGAAAATTTCAAATAGTGCAACTGGCTGAGATTGTATGCTGACAGTTGTTTAACTCTTTTTATCCCACATGTTCCCTATGGACTCGATTTATGTTCCAACAGAAAACCTACACACACCTATGGATTATCTGACGCTGGTTTGGGGTAAGTCAGTGCTCATGAATTGATCCACCCTAGATGACTCATTCTGGGCGTAACTTCCAGTCATCACAAATCTGTCACATAAGGCACGAATCTGAAGCCAAGCCCAAAGATGATTCATTTGTTTCTTAACCATGAATCACCATAAGCCACTCAGGGACAGATTTTATTTGCCACAGCACTGCTCGCGTACGTCAAATGGCGAATACATGTCAAGTATTGCCAATGGCAGAGAAATGAATGACTAGATACTTAGCTGTTCGTGGTCACAGTATGATCACAGAGCCGTAAGTTACTGCTGTATGTAAGCATCTGTGCCTGTCTTATTTAAAGAACTGGAAAAAGTAGGTGTGCTAACCCGGACAGATCGGATAAACCGCCGCGATTTGTTGGGCTGCCTCGTCGAAGGTAGAGAAGTTTCACAAATTTAGTTTTATCAATTTGTTCGCCGGGATTCCGTTTTCGACGCAGTGGTATCTGACAGCTTGAGTGCAATGAGGTCAGCTCTAATTCTCTGAAGTGCATGCGATGAACGATTATCATGTAATCCGTATTCAATAAGGTTTACGTTCATAGCTTTCCGCAAGCGATGGCCGTGCACGCGCGGGAGCACTACAAAATAGAGGAGTCCAGTAGCACACCTGGATAGTAGACGTAGGCGGTACACAATAACCTTAAAAACCCGGAAATATCCGGAGATGAAATCGCTTCCTAGCGGACCGTAGGAATGTAGCATTCCGCATTTCGATCTCGATCTACTACCACACAGGCTGGACCAAGGGAGTGCGCCCACTCCTGCCAACCTAAAACAATTCAATGGATGAATGTATTTATCACCGTTAAAAAACAAAGATAGATAGTTTCCGTAGGTGAAGTGTGTAAACAGGATGTGAATGTATCTACGAAAACCAAAGTAACGTATATCGGTGAACTCACCGTAGTTTCACTTGTGCACGTAGTTCGCATTTGTCATTATGTGTCTCAGTAGCATTGGCTAACATGTAGTGCATGCTGCGTACTTTTTCATCAAATTGAGTTTTGAAGCGGAGATGCCGGAAATTCGGAGAACGTTCTACCAATGGAACACACAAAGTGAGAAAAGATGCTGGCAGCATTCCAGTCGAATGTACTGTGTAGCTAACTTCAAGTGATGACCCCGGAGTGACGTGTTGTGACTTAATGTCAATACGTGTCGACATGTGCGGTTTGGATCCTTTAACATTTGAAACACCAAAATAAGATCACCACGCAGGCGACGATATTGACTACCAAATACTCCTGTTTGTAGTCTATGCTGGTAAAGATGAGTCAGGCCCTTAACATTTTTTATTGCGCTTTTTTATGGAGTCTCAAGAGCAGCAATATCATGCTTTGACCATGGGTACCAGACCTGGATGGCGTGTTCAACATTTGGCCTCACGTAACAGTTGAGCATTTGTGAAAAGATGGTGGGATCAGACTGGCCAAACGCTATCCGCAAGAGACTCAAGTGTTGATTGGCTTTCCTTGTTGCTTTTTCAGTCTGTTTTCAGCAACGAGGTCTTCGAATACGGGTTGACTTCACGGTCTTCGCAAAATAGTCTCAGCTATGTGGTGAGTGCAAGGGAATTCGTCACAACTGGACTTACGTACATTCAAACTAGCATAGATGGTCATAAGATGACCTTTGACTCAGAGACGATAGCTAAACCAGTCCTCAGTAGGACAGTAAGGTGCAATTCAGTGAAGGGTAAGCAGAAGTATACCCAATTTAAGTGTGGTCATGGTGGCGGTTGCTGTCATTGCCAATGGCACAGTGGCAGAAGTTGAGGTCTAGTATGGTTAAGGTCGCGGATTCGAATGCCGCAGGAATCGTGAGGGATGCACTCCGAGTTAGGGTGTTCAGATCCGGCCAAGAATCCGTCTAGCACCTCTCTGAATGGATGGTGGTTGTCTGACCAAGCTTAGTGGCGACGATTTCTCTCAAAAATCATTAGCTGACGCTTCACCAGTATGTCCGTACACTAATCAGACAATTGATACAGCCCGCTATTTCCTGCTAGTTGCCATTCTCTTGCCCACACTCTCAGTCGTTCTGATCAGAGCTGGCTTGGTGTTCAGTACTTGCTCACAAGTGATGACCGGTTGAGTTCACTAGTTGTACCCTCGTTCTGAATGAGCAACTATCTCTTGGTTCACTGTTGAACTATATGTTGCCAGTTGTGATTTGCGCAGACGAAAGCCTCATTTGTGTTTCTTTGCATTGAATTTTTGTGGAGGATTTCAACACAATTCTGACTGTTGTATGGCTTACGAGGTCAAATCGTCTAGCTTTGCCGGTAGAGTAACCATCATCAGGCATACCCAAACCTAGTGTACCTTATGATTTAAGTGTTGGCAGTGAGATGATGATCTGAGCAATCGATCGATCAACAGGATCATAGAAATCAGTTCGCATGGAACATTACAGCCACAGGACTGTATTAATGAGTTGAATTATGGGCCGCTCATAAAGTTGGAAAAGCGAAAACCTTGCAGTCAACCCTGTATTCTGGGACCTCAGACTGACAGTTGGGGATAGGGATCTGCCTAGGAGTTAGATACAGCTATGGTATCAACCGACATTTGTTTGACTGTGTTAGGGTAAACAGCTTTAGGCTGATAAACTTCTTGCAATGGCGACTTTAGGTAATGACACGGGATTTTATGAAATCCCCATCACACATACAGATGCAACAAAACGCCTTCGCATGGAAAAGCCGCATGCTTTCGAAGTTCGCGTCGTCATTGTAAAGACAATGCTGACTTCGTGTTGTGGTTGCTCGATATGATGGCCTCACTACGCTAACATAGAGCAAGCGAATGACCGACGTGTGCCTGATCGTTCGTATTCAGATGCTGTATGAGTAACAAAGCAACCAACACGATATGTGGCCTAAACCATGAAGAATATTGTATCAGGATTATAACCACGCTTCTCGAATGAGCACATCTGGAAAGTATACCTTAGTTTTGCCATCATTATATACCGGGGTTGTGTCGGCTCCACGAGAGTCCATCAGCGACCCGAAATGAAATGTACCGACAGACAGAAAATCGATCCCTGGCTGAAGACAGGACCGTAAGTTCGCACACAAGTGTTGTGACTCAAAAACGATAACAAAGAAGCCGGATATCACAGACCAAACCAAGTCGCCAGAAGTTAGTTTGGATGGGTCGTATTTACATTGTTTACGGCCTACGGGACACGGTTTAAATCGTGCAATCGAAGGCGTTCGATCATACACTGTGAGGATAAATCATATAGAAAACCCAATTTCCCGACAACTGATCCGTGAACGACGGATTAACTTATGCAAAGTAGATACTAAATATTTAGGCGACCGAGAAAAGTTTCCTGATAGTTGAGTCATTTACTGTGGAAAAGCAGTGAATCCCATTACCACAAGCGAACAAGTTTGGGGTACGATAGGCCCCATTTAATGTAATGATGTCGCACATTACAAATGATGCATTACTGGGGTGGATAATTGTCTGGCACAAATAGACGAACTTACGCAAACTAGTACGAGGTATTTCGAATGGATGAATCATTCAATGGGGTCAACAAAATGTAATTTGAGAAACAACTCGGTGCGTTTTCAGACTGTTTTGAACAGCTAAGGTTATCCAGTATGATTATCCCGAGGCCACTTTTCTGTGCGGCGCATTGTCGTTCTCCTAGTCGACATTTATGAATACAGTGAGATCGTATGCTCAGAAATCGCATTTCACCAAGTCAAACTAAAGTTTGTTTTCAGATGACCATGTATAGGTCCAGTTGAGTTCACTTCGTAGTTCCGCATGATCGTCCACTGCTTTATGTCCCGCCAGAACTTGACTTCATCTGCGAATAGTAGGAAGTCCGAACGAAACACAGCAGCAACATCGTTGACAAGTACTAAGAATAAACTTAGTCCCAGTATCAATCATTGTGACATACCACACTGAACTTCAATTGAATCTGAGATGTAGCTGCGGACTCTCACATTCAGCCGACATTGAATGATAATCAGCATCATCAGGAAAACATGTTAGCTAATGATGAGAAACAAAGCTAATGTGCCGCATTACATAAAATATAAGATACAAAAATTACATTACAAAAAATCCAAAAAGCAAGTAATATAATATTAAATATCATACTATTCGTTTGCAATGAGATGGTAATTAGAGGGTGAATCTAAAGAAGAGGGGCTGGAAAAGTAACTTACAATGTAAACGCTACTGGGGCCGGCTCCTAGACATAGCAGTAAGTATGTCCAACCAGACGTGTTCATCGTCCTTGGGACCTCAGCCCGGCAGTCGGGATGTATGAACAGACGCCAACTCCAAGTGAAATTGTTCACTCCTCTTGACTAAGTCATTAATTGGCCTCCCCTTCTTCTCTTCTATCCAGACCCGGGGGTGCAAACAACGCAAGTCGCGGGAGTCGATGGGGTGGCATGCGCAACAAGTGGCCCAGCCATCAGTGAATGGAGCTATTGCTTATCCAACTCAGCACAGGGTCAGCAATTTCATTAATTCGAGGTTTGTGAAGGAGGATGCGGTGGTTCAGGCGGTCGAAAATTTTAGAAAATTCCAGATATACGACGTCAGCTCTTTCTAATATGGGTAAATACTCTATGTTCCCAACTTGTGGGAACCTGCACTTCATGTAGACGCCGTTGAGAAAACTAAACTAACTGTTCAGAGATGTTCATGGCGGTTGTCTTTAATGTCTTCGGTCTTATGTCGTCCACTCCAGGAGAGCTGTGCACACGCAAACAGAGTGGTCTTTTCACTACATTTGCTGCAGTAACTGCTAAATGGCTTGGCCCTGGAGGCGGGTTGAACTGTCTCAAGAACGGGTAAGGTGACGATACACTATAGGAAGCGCGGTAAACTGTTAGCGAAGTGCAGTAGCTGTCTTTTGTGTAGTCAACGCCAGACGATATGCTGCACATGGATCTTGGATTCCGCGCTGCAGTCTACAGAACTTGTCTATTAAAATGTCTGTACAACATCCTAGGATTAGTACAGAAGTTTATCACTAACTCATATTGGTTCTTGCATTTGTCTTCCTTGACCAACGACACAATGAGTTCGCTGAGTTCTTTAGGTATTCCAGATCTGCACACTTGGACAGGCTTAATAATCTCGCCAGGCGGAATCACGTTAAGCCATGTATTTTCATGTCTGACTCTTCAGAAAAGAATTCGCTTCCCTCAGGCGAAAGACTTCGGGCGCCGACGCATTTGCCTTTATCTCCGTGAATTGTGTAACGAACATCACCCAGGAGACATCAGGAGGCTGCTCAGCTAGGAATGATAAGCTGGTTGCTTGAACGAGGCCCTGCAGTATGCTGTAATAGGTGACGAGGTGGCCTTCCTCGTTGTTTACATATGTGTTAAGCCTAGCAGATGTAACGGAAGAGCAGCATCGCATGACCGGTACTTTCAAGCGATGCGTCTGTGGTTACGGTATAGACCATCGGTTCCTCCTTGGTGAGCACTAGATCTAAAACAGATGGTTCGTTGTCACTTCTGAACCTCTTAGGAGCAGTAGCATGGCTGTATAGCGGCACATCGACGATTACTTTTTGCAAGTCCGCCTTAAATCGTCCGCTGAGTGAAGCTGGGATTTAGATAGCGTGTAGGTTGAAGTCCCCCACTAGAAGGACGTGATTGTACGTCCGCGCCAGGATTTGCCTCATAGCAGACGCCAGGTGGTGACCCGTTTCCATGGTGGATATTGGAGGACGGCACACATATATTACCATGCTTCAGGTGTAGGCAGCACCAAAGAGAAGCGTCACCTTGCGTATCTGCATCGTCAATGGTATGGATATGCAGGTCAGATAGGTAGTAAAAGAGCAGTTCGTGTCCTCGGCTGGGTGGATCATTCATTCGTATGAGAGTCATGTCGGGCAATAAGCTCGGCATTCAGCCATGTCTGGGTTACCAAGTCGAAGTAAAGGGAGTGGGAACCTGATGAGTACGAAGCCCAATCAACTTACTGAGAAGACTCAGCGCATTTGTATACAAGCAGGTGAGAGTCTTAGAGACTAGCATTGTATTTGTGTACATGGCTTTTGGGTGAGGGCTTATGACTACCTTTGTAGAGCCGACTATCGGTCGTTTTATCCTTAAACCGTAATCGCAGCCCTCAGGGTAATACCGGTTTGGTACGTAGAGTTTTCAGTGTAAGTAACGGGATACAAACGCAAAAACCATTCAACTGACGGGGTGTTTTGACTGGTTCCCGGTTCTGAGTGGCAAGCTCCAGGGGTCGCACACTGGGTCTGCTTGTTCAGAGTTATCTCGTCGATTTCTGGCCGGGTGTAAACAACTTTATACCAACTGCGAATGGCAACTTCCTGTCCATTTCGACCGACATTTCGATCGCCTTTTCCGCCATGGATTTAGTTCGCAACTTTATTCTCACTACTAGAGCACCCGTTTTGTAGGTAGGCGATGCGATCAATTGGGGAACATATTTTTGGGTGAAATATTTCACGGATGAAGTGATGTTCATCCTAGTAATGTGCTTGATACCGTAGCTCATTTGGAGTCCCAAGCTCGGGGACACCGTGGACTACGATGGATTTTAAGTCTACTTGCTTGCGGCAGTCGTCCGAGTTTTCCTTGCGTTTCGGGAGTTCGCTTCACGGAGCGTCTAGAAAATTGCCAACAGTGCATTGAGTTGTCCGGAGGCGATTGGCTGACAACAGAACGGTCTCTGCATCCTTTCCTGACGGATGCATTACTTGGAGTAATCGTGGCTCACAGTAGTGTGCCGAGCTTGGATGACGGACAAGGCGCATCATACTGACCGGCTTGGTTTGGATTACGATAAATTGGCACATAATATCCCACTGTTTCTGGTCGTCTAACAGTTTGTTTTTCGTGGAGTCCGTCAAGAGCTCAGGCGCATTAGAGCATCTAACAGTAAGAGAATTATGAGGTTGTTTGGTACGCTTATTGGAGGAGTGTGTGACTGCTTTCGTTGACTAGTAAACAGTTGGCATACTACGTCCCGTGGTAATACTGCCGGTCCTAAGTGCTTTTTGTTTGGCAGCGGTTAAAACCACGATGGACGATGCCTCTGTCAAGTGGATGAAAATGATGGACACGTATGTACTTGGTCTCTCAGCAGTGTTGAATATACTGCGACGCTTTGATGAAGCATGTAGTCCGTGGATCATTAGAAGCAGCCACCGATACAAGAGCAGGAGTCAGCGTGCCCAACCCTTGATCACTGCATTTACACTCGACCTAGCTGCTCAGTTCCGAATAGGAATTTGATGTTGGGCGTCAAATTCGAGGCACTGATTCCTCTCGGTTCACTGGACTGTGACAGTATGGAAAAAGTACGAGGCAACCAACTATAAGACATCGTTAGACAGACATGCGTTATGCACCAATCGGACGAGGCATCACAACATTCAGCCTCGCGTTTCCAGCTACTTCACATTCCCACTTAAGGGCCTACATTTGTACTCAAACTAGGAAGAATGGCTATATTTATTTCTACGTCTAGTTCAAACGAGACATTATTGATTATTGGGATTGTGGTGACATGAGTCAAGACAACTGGGTCTGTCACACAAAGATCATTCGAATCTAAAATCCTTCATTTTAGTGAGAGTGAGTGAAACAGTACGTGAGCGAATTAAAACGACAAAATTGTGATCAGCAAGTCCGTTGTCTTCGCTTTCGCAGTTTTTCCTTTTCTTCTGAAAGCGTTCACTCACCATCCTGCGGGACATGTTAAATTTCGGCATTTCTATCCGCAATATATGATTAAGCATTGACCATCTCGACTACGAGAGGCGGTGATGGTCCACATGAACTCGCTCAACGTGAGCGATCGGTGCTAGGTCAACATTCGTGAAACAGACATTGAATAAAATCTGTCGAATACGAATTCCCCATGAGAAACGGTTGTAGATGTTTATACGAATCAACGGCCCTGAACAGTTGGCAAAGCTGAGACCTGATAAATTTGCCTAAAAAGCTACCCCAGCACACACAGTTTGGATCTCATGGGTGAAAACTGACACGTGATCTGGAAAGCAACGCGATTAAATCTTCGTGTCGCAATATGGTTGTCTGTAAAAACACGTGTGATCACCGGTTAGATTCACATCACGTGCATCCAAAGCTCGTGATCAATGGAACTTTGAGAGTACACACGAGAAAACATATCAGTGTCCGTACGTACTCCTGGTTTGCCGTGCTGTCCGCATACCTGCCGACGGTGTACATAGGACGTGATAAGTGTGACCACGGGGTGTCAGTAAATGGCGTGGAGGAAGAGAAGTGCAAAACCGAAGGAAAAAACTGACCGACCTTCGTTAATCAGTAGCTCTGGACAGTGAACTGGACCGAGTACAACCGTTGCTAGGCAACCGCACCGACATGACGTAGTTTTGAATTCAGTGGAGTTGACATTCGAAAAGTTACCTATAACTCAGCCATTTAAGTTAACGGTTTCGGTTGTTCCAACAACATTGTACTTACCCCTTCGCCAAGTTTTTGCTGCGGTTGTTATGGAGATGCAGTTGGTAACTGCGTCCAATGGAGGTCGGTGGGTGGATAACAGTTTATTGGCTTAGTCGTGACAGAAGGATACTCGAATTGAAACCACGTCGAGTAAAATGGTAAGGAAACAGTGAAGACCCCGTGTTAAACTACAGGAAAGCAGAGTTGTGTTGGCTTCGACTTTAGAGATACATTTGCCGACGAAAACCATTAGTGAAGCGTATGCACAAGGTCCTTCTGCCGATCGATTCACACAGAATCCCACCGCAGGCGGGTGAACCGGCGCCAGAGATAGGTCAACCTAAGCTCCAGATTGGATCCTAAGCTCAACTGAATCGAATGACAAAGTCTGCGCCTAAGATTTTTTAAAATAACTAATACGACACAAATAGTCATTTGAAAGTGAACTAACGCAGATGGACAAGTTTCGCTCCAAGAGCTGAACGAATCGGTTCCGTCGAATGTTGTGGCGTTGGAAATTACGGACTGCACCACTGCGCCAACCTACTGCATAACGTACTCACCATATGACCACACTAGTTTCTATGAATTTTTTGGCGCGAATGGAACTGATGAACGGATGCCCACGAACCGGGATGGAGCAGCCCGGATCTAGAAATGATTTTCGTTGTTTCGCTAGGTTCGGAAGAAGGAACTCAAAGAGATGGTAACATAGGGGTACCACTCACGAAGTTCGGTGCCACGGAAATGGAACACACATTACTACTGCACAAAAAGAAACTGAACAGATGTTAGCGAACAAGCTCGTTTTCAGCGGTTCCTCATCAGACTAATACACCACAAATGAATGAGTACAGGTTGAAAAACCCAGATGGTCTGAGTGACCAAGCTAGGCGATTGGCCACACGGCGATCAACAGTTTGTTTGTTTGTTTGTTTGTGTGTGTGTGTGTGTGTGGCGTTATCCACACTATGTGTCCGTGTTACAGGGGACCAGGTTAGAGTTAGTGCCTGGACAAATTTCTTGTGTGCACACTGGTCAGGGTCATGAAGCCTGATGGCTATCGCCTCGGCCGCTGCCAGTAGACGACATCTAACCACTCTTGTGTGACATCTGGGTACGCGATAGATGGGCTAGAACGCCTCATGCGTTCTGACTTGATGGCTCGAGTCGATCAGGTGTGTAGACACTGCGCTTGCCACTGATCTAGTCACGCCGCTATACAACCAAGCTGGACAGTGTTCCCTGGCTCTCTCGGACAGTCTTCTGGTAGTTCTTCCGATATATCTTGCTCGACACAAGCAAGAGAAAGAGTATACACAGAATGAAGTACTAGAACTTGGAATTCTGTCCTTAAGTTGTTGATTCAGGGTCGGCACTGAGTAGAAGCTTAGCCGTAGGCTTGCTGTATAGTACGTTTGTGCGATTGCGGCAGAAAGCTTTCTAGACGTTGATTCAGCTAAACCGTCCCCCTTGAACGGTAACGATAAGTAGATCGGCTTCTTTCCTACTGAATCCACTTTTGCCTTCGCTTCTCGTAACTCCAAGTTTAGCCGAACGAACCTCTCAGGATAGCCATTTCTATCGAATAGGCTCCGCAAAAAGTTTAGCTCGTCCGAAAGCATGTCCTCGCTACAAATCCTTCTTGCTCACTCGGCTAGGCACCGAACAAGTTTCCTTTTCTGGCTGAGCGGGACGAAGGTGGCAAAGTGAGTACATTGCCTATTCCACGTTGTCTTTCTATGGACACTGCGCTGGACCGACCAGTCAGACCTTCGGCTAATCTGAACGTCTAAGTAAGACATTGAGTTGTTGCACTCAGATTCAAGGGTGAATTTTGTTTGCGTGGGCTGAGTTAAATTGCCTCACTAATTCATCCGTGTATAAATGACAATCTGAATCAACAACTTAAGGACAGAATTCCTAGGGCTAGTACTTCATTCTGTGTATACTCTTACTCTTGCTCGTGTCGATCAAGATATATCGGAAGAAATAACAGGAGGCTCTCCGAGAGAGTCAGCGAACACTGTCCAGCTCGGCTGCATAGCGGCGTGACTAGATCAGTGGCAAGCGCAGTGTGTACACACCTGATCGACTCGAGCCATCAAGTCAGAGCATGAGGCGTTCTAGCCCATCTATCGCGTACCCAAATGCCACACAAGAGCGGTTAGATGTCGTCTACTGGCAGCGGCCGAGGCGATAGCCATCAAGCTTCATGACCCTGACCTATGTGCATACCAGAAATTTGTCCAGGCACTAAATCTTCGCTGGTCCCCTGTAACATTGACACATAGTGTGGACAACGCCACACACACACACATACAAACAAAGTGTTGATCGCCATGGAGCCAATCGCCTAGCTTGGTCACTCAGACCATCTGGGTTTTTGAACCTGTACTCTTAACTGATGTTTACGTTCATATCATTCATTTGTGGTGTATTAGCCTGATGAGGAACCGCTGAAAACGAGTTTGTTCGCTAACATTTGTTCTGATGTCTACTCCCGGGATATTTTGTCAGTCAAAAGAAACTGCTGGGTGCGAATAACAGCGAGTCCTCCTGCCAGCGCATTAATCACCTGAGCACGTAATAAGCCGTGGTGTCAGTGAAGTATTACTTAGAATGCTAGTCGCGCGTTCCTACAGGATGGGATGTCCCTGTATGCGAGGCATATGTAATAATAATAATAATAATAATAATAATAATAAGACGCATTTATAACTGAATTCAAGAGACAGGTAAATAAGTGGCATATTCCTCTACAGTGCGAGGCACAGTCCAACTGAGTGGTCAGATCCACTTGCAAAGCGGAATCACACAAAACAGATAATTGTCCGAGTAATTTTACAATAGACCCCAAACGATTTTTGGGAGTCATCGACAATTTGAGTGAATTGGAGATTGCGAAACGGGGAACGGTATCAAATGCAGATTTGGTCACATATTCAAGTGAAGTAATAAGGCCGTTTAAACGGCCTGCTTTCATGAAGACTATTCCCTTGAAAACTTTCACGCGCACCTCCAGGTTTCATTTAGTCGTGTGCAGGTGGAACAAAATAGCAAGTAAGCTACCAATCACAGCTGTAACATATACTAAGGACTGTTTTCATTAGACGCACGCGTTATGACCCTAATCAAACTGTGGGCAATCCCCAGCAAGAGCAATGAGTTCTTACCGGTAAGAAAGCTAAAGTTTAACAGGTAACCTAAGATGGTCATAGTGAATATTACAAAACAAAAAAACTGCCAAGAAAAGTATGTTCACACCGGTGGAGCCCCACAGTATACGTATTATAAATGGTAAAGCCACTGTAAGTCCATAAGGAAGGACGACAAATGAGATGTTGGTAAAAATCGTGCCGCTTCCTAGTGAACACGTGCAGGTGAAAAGGTGTTATATATTCTGGGTGTTGACTGTCAGTGAATTCCCTAGCAGATACTCGTGTTTAGTCGTGGACAATGAGTCATTTGAGATGGTACAGCGAAAGAAGTGCATGGTCAACTCGGGATTTGAACTCGACCAGCTTCTGGGCACAGATAATACATATTCCGGTAGGGCGTTCCACGCTTGGCAAACACGTACGGAAAGGAAATTTCTACGCATTTCAAATGATTGTGCGGCCTTGCGAAGTTGAGATAGTGACCACTCAGATTACTGTTGTGACTGAGCTCTAGCAAATGGTGGCAATAATAATAATAAACAACAGTAACAATGACGGCAAGTGTGGTTGGGATCTCCCAAAATGTGGTAAGTCAAAATAAGGCCCCTGCGCAATCGCCGATATTGTTCGCTGAAGACCCCGAGCACTCGAGGTCTTTGTTCATATGACAAAGGATCCAAAGTTTTACCAATCTTTGTTGCCCGGCATTGGATTATTTCCAAGGCGACGAGATCTCTTCAGCCACATCTGCCAGACCTTAAGTACGTATTCCACATGTGGACATGTGTATGAGCCTAGAAGCTGTCGAAAATTCGACGTTTGGAATCGTCCGAATGCACGCATCAAGATGCCTAAGTGTTGAATGACCCTTTTTGACACCCCAAACTGATTCCGACATCCAAGGTCGGCCTAGACTAAAACGCCCAGATCCATTTTACCGGGAGACGTTTGAAGCTCCTGGTTACCAAGTTTGTAGGAGCATACCACCTGGTGCGGTAAGTCTAGCACTCAACCTTTAACCATAATTAACCAGTTCAAGAGTTTACCTAACTCACTGTGTGTATCAAAGGTTGACAAAGAACGCCTCCGAAAAATGGTGCAATGATTTCGAAATTTTTGGTTACGGCCAACATTAGACTATCTCAATTGTTATGATTAATTGTCGCCTAATGACATCATCTACCGGTCCCACGAGAATAGAAGGATATATTGAGTACAGGTAAAAAGCTGTCGTCTGGGAAATGAAAAGTTGCTATCATGCAACATAAAAGAGTGAACTGTCGCTATGAATATCTAGGTGTTATAAGCGCTGGGATGCCAGCATGTCTCCAGCGGGTCAGAAATGTGGTTTGTTAGCCGACATTCGCACCAGTAGCATCAACCTTGTTGGTAGCACGGCTCCGCGTCGTTCACATCAAGGTAAAGCAATCGTGAGGTGTCGACTCAACCTGTTATCACTTTAACCTAGTCGCTCAATCTACGGAAAAGATATCGGTGGCGTGTTGTTCCCTAGTTTTGAGCCCGTCCCAATAGCCGCCACAATTTGGTGGCACAGTGGATAAAAAGTCTGAGGGCCGAAATGAAATTGCTGGCTCAGAAGAGGACTAAATCGCAAGCACGTTGCATTGCTGAGATTGGGAGACATTAATAGTCTTTGCAACTGACAGTTGTCGATCACCGATAATTTATCATTGCCCTTAGCGGTAAGCAGGGAATTAGTAGAGGGATTCAAGTGGTTTTTAACAAAAAATAATCAAAAGTAAACATAAACAGATGACTTCAAAGTAAGTTCAATACATTCTCCGATGCTTTTGTCGGAGGTCCGGACGTGTTACATTTCATCTAAAATCGCAAGCCCATCGCTCAAGAAGCACCAACACTCAGAACTGACGCAATAATATCGGTGTGAGCCAAGAGAAGTAAGACCGCTTTTGACATTGATCCTGCACGCAATTCAGGAATAATAGTGGTATGTGTACACACTGTCAATGACTGGTCGCATACAAAAGGTACTCTCCTGTCACAGACATTCACGTCTTCCTCTCCACCTAACGCAATCATCATACACTCATTCGAATCGGATTAGTCCCGTGTTTAGTGGGCATCCTTTTACGGAGTTATTTCCTAAATAAAGTGATTTGTGCCGCCCCAGTTGTTGTAGCGCGCTTCGTGCTTACATCCAGAGGTGCCACCCTGTTGTTTTTTAACAGCCTTCATTGCTTAGACACTGTGATCGACCAAGGATCCTCCGTGCTATCTGGTACTTCTAGAATTACTTCCATAGGATCATTTCTAACGAACCTACGACTCAATATGTAATTTCTGTTGTATTCGTCCATCGCTGATACTTGTAACTGACATCCACCAACTACAAGCCAATTCAAACGGCTGTGCCCTAAAAGAACCAGTGTGGAACAATCAGCTAGCCAAACTCCGTGCATGTGTGTTGTTGTCGTGACACACGCACCTACGGTAGCCGACGTCGAGGGTGCGACTAGGACAAACGATGCGAGGAGCATGCGCCCTCTACTTCACGTGACTAAACAAGTGCAGCATTCCACTGCCATAACGATCCTCAATGGAAAGGACGCCAAACTAACAGCAAAAGTGGTGAGCCGAAATGTGTACGACGGGTTGGAAGTGTCATCATAGGTGTAAACTGCGTTCTTGCGTTTCAACCCAGGTGTGCTGGTGCAAGACAGCTAGAATGAAAGAGAGAAAGCAACCTGACTGATGCGCTCTGGTCCTGTCAAACATGCACAGCAATTCAAATAGGCAGTTGTATAGTACCGCTCATGAAAAATCATGAAAACCTGACTAAAACAGTCCAGAAGATGGCGAGTTGCAGGGCTGTTATTAGCCATCAATCGTCTATTCTTACACAGCCGACGCTGTCAAACAGTCACTAAAACAATGGCAGACGTATAAACGCAAACTATGCAGTTATACACACATTTGTTGGGTGGCGCCAGAATGAAAATGCATAATGGCGGACGGCGTGTTCTGGACTGGGGTCACCAAGTGTTGGGTGGCGCCTGGAATACTAGTCGGTAATCAATGACAATAAGAGCTGTGTCATATACGGGACAGTATAGAAGTTGGAGGCGACTGAACCCAACGTGCATTGTGCAGGCTACAAAAATAGGAAGCGAATCAAGTAGAGCGAGAAACGGTGCAGCAAGATACTCACCAAAGCATTTGGTGTCAACGGAAGTGCCGTCAGTAAAACAAGTAGATGTTTTGAAAGTTAAAACAACGGTAAAATGCAAGGATGCAAAATACTGAAACACTGTGTTTTCCGGTACAATGCAGGGGCTTCAGCCTAGAATACTGAAGAATGGAACCCTTCGATGGAGCTGTTAGTAGGGGAAACGGGAGGTGAGGATGGGTGCGAATAGTAGCATAGGTTTGAACAAGGGTTTCCAAGGTGAAGTGTGTAGCAGAGTTCGCTGGGCCAAGGTTTTTGTCATTAATTATTTATAATGATCTTGTGGACCAGAGTGCATCATCAGTGGGCCATCGGAGCGGGCTGGTCGGACTGCAAAAAAACTGGCCAGTCCAGAAAAGAGGCCGACAGGACATTCCCTTCGTTGCAGACCCGACGGTGCACTTGGGAGGTGTCACTCTAACCACTGCACTCTAGCCCACAGTCCTTGTCCCACGAAAAATTCCGGGTGGCCTCGTCCCTGGGAGAAATCCGGACGTCCTCGTCCCATGAAGAAATCCGGCGTCCTTGTCGGTAACGCCTAGCCAGGCGTTTGGGGACCAGCCCATTCGTGGCCGTCCGCGGCCGAGAGCGACTTACTTTTCCTTGGGTCAGGAAGGGGGCCTTGGGTCGGCTGGCGACGCACTCGGGGGTAGCTTTGAGCCGGTTGGCAAGTCACTCGAGGATTGCTTTGGCAGTTCCGGCGGTTGAGTTTCTGGGAGCTAGAACTCATAGTGGGTGTGCAAGGGTCGGGGGAAGGGGCTTAACGCCGCAGAGGGAACATGGCATGCATGATAGAAGCAAATAGGCCTTCTAAGTTTTCAAAAGCATTGGGTTTTTTTGCCGATTTTGCAAAACGTTTGTAGCTGAGACGCACGGTTAGCACTAAAGATGAAAAAGTCTTGTTGGTGGAAATAGCAAAGGTTTACAAATATTGTAAAACGAGCAGGACGTTAGACCTGTCTACCGCGTCGGTCAGTTGCCTGGGGTTGAGGCGGGGTAGGTTAAGGTTCAAGGGGAACGGAGGGTTTCAGGATATTCAGTGCTCGGGAAGCCACCGCAGGCGCGGCTGGTTTTGTGACAGCATCATGATGAGCTGCAAGTGGTTCGTCAAATAAAGCCACTTTGAGGTGATCGATGGACACCGTTGTTCCGTGGCCATTCTGATTTGACTTGAAATGTTCCGGAGTCCGTTGCAGGACTCTGAGAGGGCCAGTGTAGGGAGGCTGGAGAGGGCGCCGCACTGCGTCGGTGAAGAGAAAGACGTGAGTGCAGGTAGAGTTCGCTGTGTATTTGCACATCTCTAGTCTGCTAACGGGGCGGAGTCGAGCGTAGTGAACGCATGCGTTAAGCTAGGGAGGATGCAAAGTTAGGCGATGCAGGAAGCGGAACGAATTCTCCTGGCAACTTTAGCGTTGTGCCGTAAATCAGCTTTGCTAGTGCATATTGTAAGTTAGCTTTAATGCTGCTGCGGATGCCTAAGAGTACGAACGAAACGTTTTCACTCCAGCTAGGGTCAGAGGAGGCGCAGGGCGAGGCTTTGAGCTCCCTATGGAAGCGTTCAACTAACCCGTTGGCTGCTGGGTGATACGCTGTGGTGTGAATGCGGCGGCAACCTAAAAAGTTGCGGAACGTGTCGAATTGTGAAGATTCGAAAGGCTTTCCTCGGTCAGCTGTAATGGTAGATGGGCATCCGTAGTGCGAAACCCATCGATCTAAGAAGGCCCGGATTACAGTCGCAGCTGTGCAATCTGTTACGGGAATGGCTTCTGGCTATCTGGTGAAGCGGTCGACACGTGTAAGAATGTATACGAATCCGCGTGAAGGACGCAAGGGACATACCAGTTCTAAGTGTACATGCGAGAACCGAGAGTCCGGGGTAGGAAAATGAACCAAGAGGACTGCGGATGTAACGATGTATTTTGGAGCGCTGGCATTGAAGGTAGGCGCGAGTCCGGGTACGAACCTCTTGGTTTATGCGTGACCAAACGAAACGTTCGGTGTCCAGTTTCAAAGATGCACTTATACCAGGATGTGATAGTGAGTGCAGTGCGTCAAAGACTGTGCGTCTGAAGGAGACAGGCACGGGGGTCTAGGGCAACCTGTGGAAGTGTCAAAGAGAATGGTTCTTTCCGTGGGTTGCAGAGGAACAGGTTGCGCATGCAGCGAAGTGGACTGCAGAGTGCGTTGTACGTCTTTATCTTGAGTCTGAGCCGATGTCATGGCGGCAAGTTTGACGGAAGGCAAAGACGGAAGAGTGAGGTTGACGAGTGAAAGATCGTCGGGGAGGAGATTGCCGATACCTGAAACATGAGGTATGTCACAGTGAACTGTGTGGCAAAGTCTAGATGTCTTATTTCCCGTGGTGAATATTTGTCGCAAGCAGAGTTGAAGACGAGGATGAGGGACTTGTGGTCAGTGTAGATCGTAAGAGTGTGGCATTTGAGTGTGTGCCGGAAGTGACGAATGGCTAGGTAAATGGCCAGCAGTTCTCGGTCAAACGTGCTGTAGCGGGATTCCGCTGACTGCAGTCACTTGGAGAAGAACCCAAGGGGCTGCCATTGCTCACTAACGTGCTGCTGGGTGACGACTCCTACCGCGACGGCTGAGGCATCAGTCGTAATAAAAAGGAGTACAGTCGGTTCGGAATGAGCGAGGATGGCTATGTTAGAGATAGCATCCTTGAGCTCGGCGAAGGCTGCCTATGCTGTGTCGGGGAAAGCGAACTTACGTTCATTATCTCTGAGTAGGTCATTCAGAGGTTGCATGAGCTGAGCGCAGCGCGGAATGAAGCGTCGATAGTAGTTGATCAAACCGCGAAATCAACGGAGGTGCTTGAATGAAGTCGGAGCTGGGAAGTCCTTGATTGGTTGAATCTTATCAAGAAGGACTTCGATACCAGACGACGAAACGAAGTGGCCTGGGAATTCTACCGTTGGTTTGCCAAGTTCGCACTTAGTCGGGTTGACTGTGACACCGTGTTTGATCAAGCGCAGGAAGAGAGTTTGAAGGTGGTCGAGGTGCTCTTGTTCCGATGAACTGGCGACTAAAATATCATCGAGGTAGGAATAAATGAAGTCTAGGCTACGAGTGACATCGTGGATGAAGCGTTGGAAGGTATGTGCGGCGTTACACAGTCCAAATAGCATTTTTAAAAATTCAAACAAACCGAAAGGAGTGATAACGGCTGTTACAGAAATGTCATTTTCTTATACAGATATGTGGTGATAGGCGCGAACCAGATCGATCTTGCTGAAGATCGTCTTATCTGTGAGGCATGCGGTAAGTTCTTGCGTGTGTTGGATGGGATACCTATCTGGGACGGCTAGCCAATTGAGTGCGCGGTAATCAACGCAAGGGCGCCAGTCAACAGATTTCTTGGGAACTATCTGCAGGGAAGAGGACCAAGGGCTGTCGGAAGGGCGGATTATTCCAAGCACGAACATGTGCTCTAACTCCGCCACATCACACCAAACTAAAATCTTTCTCACTACTTTTCTATTCCTTCCATTCCCCCTTATTTCCCCCAACCCACCTACATATTATCTTATCCACTTTCATCACCTTTCCCCTCATCTAACCTATTCATCCCTCTCAATTCCACCTTTTCCCCTCTTATTTCTACACATTTTCATACATTTTCCTTCAACCCCCTTATAACATCATATCACACTTCTTAATCCTCCCTACCCCATCTAAACTAATCCCCCCTTTATACTCAACCCCTTCTCAACCTCCACCCCACCCTTCCTAACCCATCCAACCACCAACCCAACTCCCACACCCCCACCTACCCCACCCACATCCAAATCCACACCCTAACCCCCCCCCACTACCCATCCCCCACCCACCACCACCACCACACCCCCACCCCCAACCCCAACCCCCCCCCCCCACCCCCCCCCACCCCCCCCCACCCCCCCACCCCCCCCCCCACACCCACCCCCCCCCCCCCCCCCCCCCCCCCACCCCCACCCCCCCCCCCCCCCCCCCCCCCCCCCCCCCCCCCCCCCCCCCCCCCCCCCCCCACCCCCCCCCCCCCTCCCCACCCCCCCTTTACCACTGGAAGCAGTTAAGCCTGTCGACAAAGAAGCAATAGGCTCACTAGGCATAGGGGAAATGACGCTGATTTCCGCCCCGGTTAGAACTAAGAACTGTGTCTCGGCCTTAAGTTTTGCCGACGTCGTTCGTGGCCATTACAGGCCGGCGTGAGGAATAATCGTTAGCGGAGTAGCTGTACGCACTTAGGGCTTTCATATCGAAACGCGAGTGGTAAAAGCAGTAACCTAGGGCATCAGGTTTTGTGCGATGGAGCGATGATCCAGAGCGGCTGCGGTGTTGACGGTTTAAAGCAAGTTCCTCGATCTGGCGCTAAAAGGACGCTATGTGCGATGATAATGCGTCTATTGCCGACGGCTGGCTAGTCGCAGGTGTCGGTGTGGTCGCATCAGGACAAAGTGCTTTGGCTTCAGTCTCTGGCTGGCGCCGTTCGATGACGCGGTCTGCCAGATCAGCGATTGCTGTGAGTAGCAAGTCATTTGCTGCTGTAAGAATAGTCTGAATGCTTTCAGGAGGGCGTTGTATCCACAGCTCGTAGAGAATCCCTACGTCTGTGTTGGACGTTCCGATGAGCTTGTGGATTTCGCGTGACAATTCTGACGGCATCCCATGTCCTAGTTGCAGATCACTAAATAGTTGCTGCAGACGGACCTTGTCAGGGGGTGTGATTCGCGGAATAATAGCCTTTTTGAGCTCTCGTAGTTCATTACAGGATGGCGTCAAAATATGTCTCTCACCTGCGAGAATATACTCTGAGGAACGCGAGATATCAGCTGATTATACATGGCGAAATCAGAAGAAATCCTACAAATGTAAAAAGTGGATTTTAGGTACAAAAACATAAAGAACAACCATACTCCCAAAAACATAGAGGGGCCAACGCAACTGTAGTAACCAGGACAGGCTCTACGGCGCTAACCGCGTACGGAGATGGATTATCCTCTATATCATCTGAAGTGTTCGTTCCTCGCCGGCATGGACGCTTGATTCCCAATCAAAACCCGAAGTCACTGATCCCCACAGGACCGAAGGAAGACCGGATCGGACGAGCAGAGCAACAGGGATATATTAGCAATTCACATCGTTCATTATAAAGGTGAAATGGAAAGTTCGTGAATGGTATTTAAAGCGCACGTGGAAGGCTCTGGAAAGGTCAACTTACAACCAATAAAGGAAAGCCGCCCTCGAGTTAATTGGCCGTTTATCCCGGTTGATTCTCTGTTCGCCCCAATCAGGGCGGGTGAGTTTGGGTAGCCTGCCGCGGCAATGGGGTCCTGGCTTATTGGCATCGAGTATTCCTTTCTAACACTTCCCCCCTCTGAGTTGTGCTGTACGATTTAAGCTTGGGGTTGACTTGCATGGGTGACACGAATTTCCGTCACCGCTTCGGCCTCTGTGCTGCTAGGTTTCGGTGCGAATGTTGTGGTTGCTGTGGGGGGGCATGTTTGGGAGTCTTCGCTTCACCTGCGCTGCTGGTACTTGTCGCAGTTGTTCGCCAGTCCCTGCCTTTAGAAGCCGTTTGGCATGTCTTACCCAAATTGCCGTCCCAACCTGGATACCGTAGATCAGGTCACCACGTTTGGATAGCACACGGCCCATAGCTCATTTAGGATATTGAATACGATAATCTCTCGCCAGAACTTGTTGAGCAACATTAAAGGCTCGCTTCCGAGCACCGTGTCGAATGCTGTGTTGACGCTTCATCTGTTAGTTGCGGGACAGTAACTGATTCTTCCTGGGTCTGAGGGCATCATGCGGCACACGGATTTTCCTTTGAAACGAAGTTTCAGCTGGAGATAGTGCGTTCGGTGTCTGCGGATTCGGAGTTGTGCGTTAAGTCTGAAGAAATATGTTAAGAATCTCCTCCAAGGTACCTTCCGCTTTCATTTGTAGCAAGGCTCTTTTAAGTGTAACTACAAAGCGTTTTGCTTGCCCGTTCGATTGGGGGTGGAAAGGTGGAGACCTTACATGGACGATGGCGTTTCTGCGACAGAAGACAAAAAAATTCAGAGGAGGTGAATTGTGTACCATTGTCCGAAAGCAACGTGTGGGGAACACCGAAACGAGAAAATACCTGTCGGAGAGCGGAGACAGTGGCTGCTGCGGTGGTTCTCACCACTGGAATCACCTCTGCCTATTTACTATGTGCATCTACAACGAGTAGAAAATGATGACTGTCAATTGGACCTGCAAAGTCGACGTGTACTCTTGACCATAGTTCCGTTGGTATTGGCCAGGATTGCAATTCCGTCTTCCTTGGCTGTTTATCTGCACTGGCACATCGGGGACAATTCTTCGTTAAATTCGCGATCTGGGAATCCACATAGGGCCAACATACATAGCTTCGTACCAGCGATTTCATGCGATTCATTCCTGGGTGGCCAGTGAAATTGTCGGAAGACTCTCCCTTGAAGGAGGAGAGGAATGAAGACGCGGTCTGAGAACAACAGACAATTGCTGACGACCGATAGTGCTTCCTTTCGTTGGTGGAATTGTTGAAGCGCCGGCGTTATAACTCTCTTAGACCAGCCATTGAGGTGGAAATCAATCACTTGTTATAGGGTAGAATCATGATGGGTCGCTTCCTGCACCGTTTCGAATGTTACTGGTAAGACACCGAAAATGTCAGACACAATTTGATGTATTTGGATTCTACGGAGATTTGAGCAACTACCAAATCCTCTGGTTCTTGATGCTGTGTACCAAGTAAAGGAGATAACGCATCCGCTTGACCAATGTTGTGTGTAGATTGATATTTGACGACAAAATCGTGTCCAAGTGGAACTGTTGCCCAGCGTTAGAGACGACTGGCCGTGCAGACTGGAATGCCTTTCTTTGATCCAAAGTTTGGGACCAAGGGTTTGTGGTCAGTGAACAGCGTGAATTTTCGTCCATAGAGCATTTTGTGAAATCGTTTGACTGCAAACACTATAGCCGAAGCTTCTTTCTCGATCTGTCCATAGTTGCGTTCCGCTGGGGGTGAGTGATCTGGCTGCATGTGCTACAGTTTTCTCCGAACCATTGGGGAAAATGTGGGATATGACTGCACAGATTCCGTAGTCTGACGCGTCACGAGCAACTATGTTCTCGACCTCCGGATTGAGATGTGTTAGCAATAGGTCAGAACACAATATAGACTTGACATTAACAAATGTGGCTTGACATTCAGGAGACCACACAAATTTGCGATCCTTTACCGGAAGTTCATTGAGCGGACCTCGTAGCCGATGCATTTCGGGCACAAAAGAGCTGTAATGATTGATCAACCCCAAGAATAATCTGAGCTTCGCGACATTGTCAGGCGGAGCCAACTGTTTTATGGCACTTATGTTGGAAGGATCCGCACGACGGCCATCCTTTGTCGATGATGAAGACAAGATACTTTACACACTTCATGCCGGTATTGCACTTCTGTGCTTTTAAGTGGAAACCGTAGTCGTTAACGCGGTGGAGAGCAGCTTCCAGTGTTTCCGTCAGCTCTCGAAAGGTAGTCACTTTGATTATGATGTAGCCCAAGTAAGCTACGACTCCTGATAACCCAGCTAAAATTGTATCCATAATTGGTTAAAAAATCGCGGGAGCTGATTTAACACCAAACGGCAAACGATTGAACTGGTAAAGATCTCGGTGCGTACTAATTGCCAGCAACTCATTTGAAGCATCGTCGACTTCAATTTGAAGACATGCATCTGATAAGTTTAGTTTCGTAAAGTAAGCGCCACCACTGAGCTTAGCAAAAAAATCTTCTGGGACTGGCAAAGAATACCGGTGCATTTTAAAAGTAACATTTAATCCCGTAAAGTAGTCATCACAGATACGAACGGTTCCATTGGTCTTCTTGACGACAACAATAGGTGCTGCCCACACTGAATAGTTCACAAGTTGGATGACACCGGCCCGCTCCAAACGATCAAGTTCCGCATCAACAATCGGCAGCGCAGCGTACGGTACCGGTCTTTTGGATCGGAACAGCGGTTTGTCACCCACTTTGAGAGTAAGGCTTGCTTTGGTCTTTGTGCATCTTCCTTAGTCGTTGCGAAACACGGACGGGAATTTCCTTCGTAGCTGCTCTATCAGGTTGATGTTTGGTTCGTCACCTGAAGAGGGCCTCGTATATCCGAGCCGGAGAGGATTGCAGACTTGACTCAAAGGAATGGCGAACAAATGGAGCTTCTGGATCCAGTCGAGCCTAAGCAGATTCAAATGTGACAGCCCCGTAACGTACACACGGTTTGCCCGAGCAGCGCCAAAAACCATTTCACACTGCAGCTCACCAATGAGATTAAGTTAACCTCCTGAAGCGAAAAGTGCAACATGTGTCGTTCGGCTGATTGACAGAGCACTAATATACTGCCAAGTTTTGCTGGAGATAATTGTGATGTCCGAGGCTGTATCTAACTGAAGTAGCAGTTGTTGCCCGTTCAGGTGAACTCTGATGTACTTTCTGCGAGCCACATGTTCATCAGAGTAGGCCGCTTGAACCGTACCATAGCTGCTGAATCTTTTGGAAACATTTGAATTCGGTCGCGTATCTCTAGCACGCTTGAACTGCAGTCTGGATCGACAGTGCGTTTCCTTATGGCCCCGTTTATGACACTTGTGGCAAACATGTTTCAGGAATGGACACACTCGAACAAAATGCCACACCACTTCTCCAACACGCAGTCGGGGGTTTGGGACTCCCTGGGCTTTTCATGGCCTGTTTCACTTGGAAGCGGTTTCTTTGAGGTTGTTTTTAAGACACTAAGACTTGGGGTTGATTGTTGCTTCTCCAGCATAAGCGTGTCATGCTTCAGGTTCAGCAATCGTTGGCATTTAGTAGTTATGGCCTGTAGAGTCATTTGCTGGTCTTGTTCAAGTTTACTCAGCAGCCTGGTGCGAATCTCCGCGCCCCGTGGGGAATGTAGGCCACAGATAAAAAATCAGGCATTTGAACTGATCTGCCGTGATGGATTTGATATCGAATTTTTCGCACTCGCAATTGACAATGCCAGCGTAAGTGATGTAGTCATCAGCGTCCCTCTTGGTGATCTTCAGGCACTGATATCGCGTGTTGAAGATGGATGACTGCTCTCCAAATATTTGACCCAACCATTTGACAGACTCCTCAAAAGTGCAGTCTCGAGCGTGCTTGGACAAAGTTGATATACCTGGAGTGCTCTGCTGTTCAAAGTTTCCTTAACAACAATCGGACTTTCCAATCGTCATCATAGTCTCCAAATTCAACGCGGAACACATCTTCATAACGCTTGAACCAAGATTCAAGGATGAGGCCAGCATCAGCGTCGTACGAAAATTCGGTAATGCTGTTAGTGATTGCGTCTATTGATGCGGATGGCTTGACGGTCGTAGACAGTGAACCGATCTGGATTGAGAGTTGGCGCGCAAGAGTTTCGATCAGCCTGAGTTCCATCCTGGATTGCCGCTCGTTTTGGAATACCTACGTCAACTCTGATTATGCCTTGGTACGCTGTCGTTTCTCCATGAACTTTCCCGGTAGGCGCACCAAGCGTCTCCCCTGATTGGCAAAGGGAGGAACTCTCACCTTTCGGTCAGGCAAGCCTATCAGAACGCATTGCATACCGAACTTTCGCTCCCTTTTTCTAATGACACTGAGATTCACTGAGATATGACACTGGCCGCCATACATGACGCAGGAGCATCTGCGTGTGCGTCACCGCACCGGTCACTGGATATCCGAGAGGTCGGTGAAGCTGTTGGAATCCAAAAGAAACCACCCATCTGGCTCTGAGCACAATGTGACCCGACGGACTATTAGGCGCGAACTAAACTGAAGCCTGCGTGCTGACAAGGAAGCATGGTGGACCAGTTGGGCTCAAGAAATGAAGGAGGAGGGAACAATAGGCAATTACCACAAGCTCTTCCAGCTGATCCGCACCTCCGGTCCCAGGAAACCAGGCGTCAGGGATACAATCAGAAACAGAGTGGGTACTCTGATATGCAATAAAGAGCGCCGTATAGCTCAGTAAGGGAAAACTTCCTAGATCAGTTTAGTTGGGCACCTGTTCCCGGATCTCTTCCTACTCAGGTGACGCAAGATGAGCCATGGCCGGTTAGTTTAGAGTTTCCATCGAAGGTTGAAGTCCGAAACGCGATCATATACGTCAAACGTTTTGGTTCCGCTGGCCCGAATTCCCTCCTACCTGCACTAATTAAGGATGGAGGTGAGGTCCTCTGCAAAGCACTGGAAGGAAGAGAATGTCCCGGCTATTTAGCGAATCCAAACAGCGCTTGTAGTCATCTTCTGAAGTTGAATTACAATACTACGCTGAGACGTCAACAGCTAAAGCTGACCACAGAGTATAAGCATTGGGATTGTCGGCGGAATTTTCAGCACCGCGTGTGCTAACCAGGGATATATGGTTGGCGACATCCGGTGTCGGATTTGCCTATCACTGTGGCCATCCACAGGACGCCCGCGCCTACAGAGGGACCATGGATGACTATCGCTGCACCATCCACAGCTCCATCCACACACCCCATATTCAGGGTAAACCCGAAGGAATGAGACCGGGAGGCATGCGGATGAGAGCCACGTTTCATCAACGGAGCCGGCTCACACTCCTTCACATGCAAGCACAAGCACGCTGTATTTGGGGAATCAACTCCACACAAGACGGTGACTGGACCGTAGTCTGTTCCACACTGAGTTCTAGGAACCACTCTTCGAGTCTAGCACGACCACAAGGAACGTGAATCCCGTCCCCTCCAGCAACGACCAACTGTCTCCTGGACCCAGATGGACGAGGTAGTGGGTAATAGACAGGTAGGCACCTTGTGAACATGCACATCAAGCGCAGTCACACCTGGGATGTCAAACAACAGCCAATCATTCGAAATGCCGATATCGAATAAAGCAAACGCATATGACGACACAAATGCTCGCTAAATGAGCATACGGATGAAATTAGTTAAATGTGAATACGCAATAAGTACAAAATGTCCGAAAGTTATTTAAAAAATACCACGCGATAAAATTACGCAGGTTTAGCACAAGTTGCGTGAACGACGTGTGCAAGTAAGGAGAAGATTATCAAGTACGCGGAACAAACTAAATAACATGCAATGAATTTTATGCAAATTAAAACACTTAGTTTAAGTGTAAGTTCGTTTAGCCCAACTGCGGTGAAGAAGCATCAAGAATGCAACATCAGCCTCAGCAAGGGACTAAACCCACATACACTTAAACTAGGTCCTTTTAATGTGGATAAAATTCATCGCATGTTATTTGGTTTGTTCCGCGTACTTGATAATTTTCTCCTTACTTGCACACGTCGTTCACGCAACTTGTGGTAAACTTGCGAAATTTTATCGCGTGGTATTTTTTAAATAACTTTCGGACATTTTGTACTTATTGCGTATTCACATTTAACTAATTTCATCCGTATGCTCATTTAGCGAGCATTTGTGTCGTCATATGCGTTTGCTTTATTCGATATCGGCATTTCGAATGATTGGCTGTTGTTTGACATCCCAGGTGTGACTGCGCTTGATGTGCATGTTCACAAGGTGCCTACCTGTCTATTACCCACTACCTCGTCCATCTGGGTCCAGGAGACAGTTGGTCGTTGCTGGAGGGGACGGGATTCACGTTCCTTGTGGTCGTGCTAGGCTCGAAGAGTGGTTCCTAGAACTCAGTGTGGAACAGACTACGGTCCAGTCACCGCCTTGTGTGGGGTTGATTCCCCAAATACAGCGTGCTTGTGCTTGCATGTGAAGGAGTGTGAGCCGGCTCCGTTGATGAAACGTGGCTCTCATCCGCATGCCTCCCGGTCTCATTCCTTCGGGTTTACCCTGAATATGGGGTGTGTGGATGGAGCTGTGGGTGGTGCAGCGATGGTCATTCATGGTCCCTCTGTAGGCGCGGGCGTCCTGTGGATGGCCACAGTGACAGACAAATCCGACACCGGATGCCGCCAATCAGATATATATATATAAATATATATATATATACATATATATATATATATATATATATATATATATATATAAACACAGCCAATAATACAATCGGCATAATGCCACAACGTATGGAAAATACAAAAACCAGGGAGCGCCCTCCCCCCTTGCGTTGTTTCTTGCCCCACACTGAAGGTATATAAAAAAACGTCTAGACAATGTACTCATATATTTGCGTTACGCCAAATAATCCGCTATATCCGGGCGTCTGTCTAGCACTAAAAATTAACGTGCGCATGTTCATCGTCAACACTACTGGATATACCTAGCCCGTCGACCCAGGAAAGTTGCATGCGAGTATGCGTTGACATTTCCCTTATTTATTTTTCTCGCATATTTCGTATACTAAAACCACTCCCGATATTGCTTTCCGTGCGCACACTCAAGCCTCATTGCAAACTACCTTTATACATCACTGCAGTTAAAGCTGTATTTCCAGGTTTATTCAACCCTCCTGTTCTTGGCAACCCTATCCAAGTTCGAACCTCCCAAAGTGCATGGCTCAAAACCGGTCGCACACATTCCAATACCAACAACAAGGCTTTTATTGCACCCCGCTCGTTCTTTAAGCTGGTTATGTTCAATGTTCGAATGCCTATACAGGTTGGTTCACAAGCTGACCTTGCGCGCACCTTGGAAACGCTCTCAATCGACGTTTGCTGCCTAACCGAAACCCGTTTAAAAGACTCCAGCACAACGCTGCGATTTCACTCACTATTTCCAGGTTCAAATTGCACATTCACCTTGCGCTTATCTGGAGATGCGACAGCGGCAGCCTCTGGTTGCGCCGGCGTAGGAGTTGCATTAAGCGCGCGTGCTAAGGCAGCGCTCATTGACTGGTTCCCGGTCAACAGCCGCCTTTGTGCAGTCCAACTGGAAAGTGCAGTGCGATCTTCCAACCACGGGAACAGTAAGCGCTGCTTATTCATTGTGGCGGCGTACGCTCCTACGGACTGCAGTTCGGACGAAGCTAAAGACGAGTTCAACCGGCAACTCACCGACCTCCTCCACAAAAAACGCCGCACGGACATCGTGATACTCGCCGGAGACCTAAATGCGCAGGTCGATAGACTAGAGGTTCATGAGCGCGAACTTGGGGGTTAACACAGCTATGGTACTCGCAGGACGGACAATGGCGATCGACGCCTGCAACTGTGCGTCAACCACGGCTTGTTCCCATCTAGCACCAATTTCCGACATTTCTGCCGCCAAGGAGCCACCTGGCGACCTTTGGCGCCTGACCAAGCTTGGACGCAGATTGACCACATCGATCTTAGTTACCGTTGGTGAGGCTGCATAACGGACTGCAAGTCAATTTGGAATACTTCCTTACTTCGGACCATGCGCTCGTGTGTGCTAAGTTCGTTTTGCGTTTTTGAGGCACCCAACAGCGTCGCCAGAAACGGCTTGACACAGACAAACTCGTCGCCCCAAATGTTCTTGTTGTGTCCTCAGTTCAGGTTGAAAAACGCAGGCATATTTTACCTGAAGCTGTTCAGCAATAGTTTGACGTGGATGAGGTGGTACGGTTGTATGATGCACCATGACGTTCGTTTCGGAACACACGATTCAATGGCACACTAAACAAATTCAATCTTTCGATCCAATCAATCCCAAGAAGATTAATGTCAATAGAAGAAATTAGGTAGATGGTTCCACAGAGCTTCAAATTCTTAAACTTAACTTCACATGTAAACTCACCATCTAACCTCAGTGGTTCATCGGATGCATTTTGGGCGGTCAAATTTGTGTGCCTGAGTGGTGGTCTACCGAGTCTCATCCATGATGATCGAGAAAGTATGGTAATGCCGATGCCGTATCTAGTTGCAACGATATGGGAACATTATTAATTTCAACGGTAAGGTACTTTCGCTGGCGAGGAAGCAACTCGACTTGGTTCCTCACCAGCGCGATTTTCCGTAGAGTAGGCTGGTCGAGACCTAACAGTTCTCGGCGCAGTTCAAAACACATTAGCCTCCAACCTGCGTCCCCCATCCTCCGATGTTGAGACATACCGAGCACAGATCCAGAGCGCCCAGAACGCCACTACCCTGGTCTGTGGTTTCACTAGACGAGCTGCTAGTTATTTGATCTCTGCACAGTCTCTCCAATTAATGGGAAGTCGTCGAAAAATTCCCGCAGGAGTTGAGTACAAGGCACTACGCAGAACCACAGGTGCTGAGCTCAGACAACTCCACAGGAAGGATTGCGAGGTTTGGTGGACACCGCCCCTCGTTGAGATGGAGCGGGTAGCCATATCAGGAATCTCCCGCAAACTCTTCCAACTTATTCGCTTCACGTGAGGCAGGAGGCCAACAGTGAGTGAAGATTTGCGTGAAAATGACGGTGAACTAATTCACAGTGGTCGCCGTCATCTGGTACGATGGGCAGAGCACTTTGAAGATCAGTTCAACTGGCCACTAGCGCAACCGAGTCCATATTCAGCAGTTCACAATGTTCCCTGGTGCGTGGAGGTTTCTCCACCGACTGAGACTGAAAATTCAAAAGAGATTCGCCTACTGAAGCGCCACAAGTCACCTGGCCCTGATGAACTTCCTCCTGTCCTCTTCAAATATAAGGGTCCTGCTCTCACTCGCGAACTGCCAGCTCTCTTCCATCAGATTTGGACTACTGAAGCCATTCTATCCGACAGGAATACAGCGGATGTTGTACCAGTTTACAAAAAAGGAGACCGGACCATTTGATTCAACCATCGTATCATCAATCTCATTTGTGTCGCATCCAGACTGCTCGCTGCCCTACTCTTGCGGAGGCTCAGTTGCGTGTATATATGTAGATATACAGTCGCCCCATGCTGAGGCTGATGCATTCATGATGTTCCTTCATCGCAGCTGGGTCAAGCCAATTTACACTTTTAGCGGGATAAATTTCATTCCACTTTATTTGGCTTGTCCTTCTACTTGAATAATCTTCTGTTGACTGGCCACTTTGCTTGCGCTAATTGTGGTTATCTTTGTTAAATTTGTTGCGTTTGTAGCATTTTTAAATAACTTCTGGACAATTTGTACTTATCACGGGTGCGTTGCTAACCAACCTACTTCAGAGGTAATTTAGCGAAGAGTTATTTCGTCATGGCCGTATGATTTCATTTCAAGTGATTGGCTGTTGTTTGACATCCCCGGTGTGGCTGCGCTTGATGTGCACGTTGACAAGGTGCTTATCTGTCTATTACCCACTAACTCGTCCATACTGGCTCCAGGAGACAGTTGGTCGTTGCTGGAGGGGACAGGGTGCATGGTTCTTGTGGCCGTGCTAAGCTCGAAAAGTGGTCCCATGCACTCAGTGTGGAGCGGACTACGGTCCAGCCACCGCCTTGTGTGCGCTTGATTCCCCAAATACAGCATGCTTGTGTTTGCCTGTGAAGGAGCGTGATCCGGCTCCGTTGATGAAATATGGCTCCCATCCACATATCTCCCGGTTTTATTCCTTCGGGTTTACACTGGATATGGGGTGTGTGAATGGAGCTGTGGATAGTGCAGCGTAAGCTACCCATGGTCCCCTGTAAGCGCAGGTGCCTTGTGGCTGGGCACAGTGACAGGTAAATTCGAAACCGGATGCTGCCACCCATATAGTCGCTTAAACCGACGACCCACTTATCCCATGATCTATATTTTCCCACTGTAACCCCCTAAGGGACTTGTCAATCACCTGCTTTTTTACTCGTGATAAATCACTGTTCATAGTCACCCATCCGTTAGCAAGCGTGAGTATATTCCACTTTGGAATGAGTTTAATTTCAAAACCTTGGCTAGATGCTGCACATGAGTGGACGGGAGTATGTTTGTGGGAAATTCTGTGCCCCATGGGTATTGTCAGCCATTACACGCTCTACGAGACCGCTACTTGCAGCAAAACTGATCTGAACACGGTGGTCTTCACCACAAAATCCAACGATAAAAACTCGGTGACCAAACGCTACGATATGTTTAATTTGGTTTTAGAGGTGAAAATTCCGGTCACTTAAAATGGTTTGCCTTGTGTGCCAATTATGAGCAGTTCTTCTCTTCATTCGTTTGCAGATTGTTCTGTTTACGAAGACTCTTAGACAATTCCTCTCTCAAGTAAGTACCACGCCATGATATGTCCAGTTTAATTCATACCAGTATTATGTATTCGGTTGCAGTGACCAAGACACAGAGTTAATACATGAGAGTTTGTAATGTGTTCCAAGTTTGTGATTGGGTTACTACACGCAATTATAGTGGTGGTCTTGGTTTGTGACACCATATTCTCCATGTTGAGTTCCGGGCACATGCCCGCTGCTGGCTTAGTGAATTCCTAACCATTGGTGTAGGCATCGAACGCAACCTAGTGATCGAGGCATCTAGACAGCAATAACAGGTTGAAATCCAAGTAGCAAATACTAAATCGGTAAAGGAATTATTCTTACTAGTGGAAGTTTTTGTGCTAGAAAAGATAATCGAGCCATGTGATGTCAACGCTTCTACCATACCATGTAGATCAGTCGATCTGAGCAGATGTTAAAGGTGGTGCTAGTACAGCCGCGATAACGGCTGGCGCACTGAAACGTACGAGCTGCATTTTGAGTAAGAAGAGATGTTGGGGAGCCGGTCGTTTCAAATCATATGAATGACAACGCAAGAATTAACCCGTTCAGAATGGATGCTTTGGGCGCATTGCACAGGTATTACTGCAGATACTGTTTGACAGAATGGACGAACTCAAACTGGCGAATGGTGAAAAGGAATTTGGGTTATGACCACGCAGTCAACCTGGTTAGTGAATTGAAAATGAAAAAGCTGTGGTATTCGTTGAGTGTACGTGCTCACTGAACAGAGAACGAAAGTGATGATCCGTGTTAGCAAGTGTCGATCAACCCAGTTTACATTTCACTATGGGGGTTCTTGCAACCCGCTTTCTGGTAAGTTGTCGCTACTGAAGGGATGTTGGTTAGGTTGTGAGACTAGCCGGTGAGTTGCTTGGGTAGGAAATTCAGACAAGAAGTGGACTGATGAGATCTGAAGAAAAAGTACTTCACAGGTGCTCCCTGAATATTGAATACTTTCTTGAATTATCGCAGCAAATTAGTCAGATGTAAACAGGTGAGTAGTTTACTTTTTGATGAGTTTACTGTGCTTTCATGATTTATCTTGAGAAGCTCATTCCCGGCTCTACATCAAATGTATTCACCACAGGTTACACCACGCTGGCTCGGCCGTGCGGTAGCCACGCCTACACAAGCCAGCCATCCGGCTACTTCGATGAGTAAGAAACAGATGGAGCAACATCGTTGAGACCCATGGCACCATGCATCATACACCCACACCCACCCACACACACACACACACCGAGGTGCACTTTACAGGGATGTTGGCTTATTGCGCCAATTCCACATGAATATTTTTTGCCTTCCCCCAACAACCTGTTCCATGGAAGAGGAAGAATTTCGGTACTTTCGATATATCGCTGTACATGTGAATGAGTTTTGAATCGAGTCGATGATCTCTTCTTTTTCCCAATTGATGAAGATGAAATCAAATCACCCAAGCGCGTCAAAATATGATCTGAGGTGCGAGAGATGTAGTGAATATAAACCATATTAAGATAAGAAACAGAAAAAGAATAACGAAGAGAGGTAGAGGAACGCTAATGAACGCGAAAGGAAGGAATCCGCGAAGAAACAATAAAAAGCGCGTTGAATAAAAAATAACATAGACAAAATTTGAATGCAATTCATTAGCAGCAGTGACTGCTTTGATAGTTAACTGAGGGCCACATATCGACCATCGAGCCACATGATGGAAGCTTCGAAAACGCATCCCCACACGATAGTGAAAGATATGCCAAGATGTGGATCGATAAGCAAAGGCGCGGTTGTGCGGTAGTTAGGTCAATCTAGCCTGACGAGTGATGGTTAACATCGCACGCCAAGTAAGTGAATAGCCAGATGGGTGAAGGATAGACTGAAAGGAGGGTTAGAGCCCATGTAGGAGAACGAAGCGGAGTAAGCGCAGAACCCATTTGCTGTTATTGAGACGCCCAGCACCATCGATCGGGGGTGAAATATTCCAATCGTCGCTTAACAAATGGGAAAAAACAAAACAGCATGTAGAAAGGTTGTTCAAATTGAGTCCAGTTCACGTCACCGCGAGGTGTATTGCCCAGTAATCCAAGTGCAGAACTACGTAAGTTGGCGTAGTGTCAACTGCTTGATTATAAGGCTCCGTATATCCGAGGAAGTCAACGACGGACTAAGCTGGGCAGGTGGACAAAGATTTTGCCTCTGCTCATATTTGTTAAATACAGGTGTCCGCTGTATGATTGACATTGGTGGTGCGACGAGCAGTTTTGGGTAAAGTGCGATCGGAATAAAGTCAGGAGATAAATAAAGAAATAAATGATATAGTTCTCCATAGACGCAGACCAACTACTTGGTCTGATCACTCTGTAGAACACAATCGCATAGTGGAGATGGTTCGCGTTTTACGAAGCAGTTTCCAAGAGTTTTTGGCTTGTTCAACTAGTTAAAAGCAATCAAAAGATGGAGAAATTGGGAGTCTCAATAAATGTACGTATAGCCAACAGTTCAAGTAAAGTAATACGACCATCCGTGAAATCGACTCCCGGGGACTTGTTTCCCTGAGGGGTAGGTAGTCCCTCGAAAGGCGTCATCCGCACTTTCACGCCCAAGCTGGTCATGTCCTAATGTGGTGTAAAAGTAAGTAAGCCGTCATCGTGTAAACGCGTTTCTTTTATCGTTTAGTTAGGATCGCCGTTATGTGCTAAGCACTTCCACCATCCAGTTCATTGCACCAGATAGCCGTTAAGAGTCCGTAATTTTAGTATTCGCCAGTGAGTCGTCTGTGACGATTCGCTTTGCGGTAGATGTATTAGTCAACTTAAAGGCTTTAAACTGTCACCTCAGGAGAATTGCCCAGTCGCGGCCAACAATGGAAATAAGGAAATATAGAAAAATAGAAAAAAGAACAATAAATGATGAAAAAATGACGTTTGTCCGGCGGTTGTTTGATTCCAAGTATACATAAACATATCTGATTGTTCGGAAAGTAATTTCGTTTTATTTAAAAATCAGTGTATTTTCACTGCCAACTTCACACCTAATCCGCATAATCAATTGTTATGTTGAAAGACGATATAGTAAGGGTTGCTTGTGAAAAAGTTCGATTTATTCTATGCAGTAGTTTCTTGTTGGCGCCATTTCGAAAACGGGAATTTGAAATCAATACTATCAAGAAGGGAAGAAAGGTTGTTCAAGCAAGAAAACACTATCAGATGTGTATGGAAAAAATGTATTGATAGAGTGCCGGTGCCAAAACCAGTTTTCAAAATGTCGATCCGACAGTAATTAGTTAATTAATTGCGTTAATTAAGTAAGCAACTAATTGCTTCAATTATTTAAGCAATTTGCATTAGTTGATGTAAACCGGCGAACAACAGCTCATAAGATCGCTGAGATGTTAAATTTATCTAATTCGACCGTTCATGATCATTTGAAATGCCTAGGATTCAGCTCAAACTCGATCTATGGGTTTCTCATGTTCTTAAAGAAAGAAATTTGTGCCGTCGCGTTGACGTCCGTGATTTACTTCTCAAACGTAAAAAAATATTCATTCTTGAAGCACATCATCACTGGAGACGAAAAATGGGTTGTCTACAACAATGGTAAACACAAGAGATCAAGGAGTAAAAAAGATGAACCGGCTCCAACCACTTCGAAAGCCGATACTCATCAAAAAAGATACTACCTGTTTGGTAGGATTTCAAAGGAATCGTTTTGTGAGCTTCTACCGGAAAACACGACGATCAAATTTGAAATATACTGTCATCAGCTGAACAAATTGAATGATTCAATTAAACAGATAAGTCCACAAGGAATCAATAGAAAAGATGTAGTGTTGCACCAAGATAATGCGAGACCTCATACAAGTTCGGTAACTCGTCAAAAGCTTTTACAGGTTGGGTGGGGTACACTGCCCCACTCACCATATTCTCCAGATATGACACCTGATTTTTATTAGTTTCTGTCTCTACAAAACATTTTGACTGTAAAACATTTACTTCAACTGATGAGGTCAAAAATCATTTGGATCAGTTTTTGCCAGCAAAGAACAAACCTATTATGAGCGTGGACTCAAGCTACTGCCAGAAAGATGGCAAAAGGCATTGGATCAGAATGGAGAATATATAGTCTAATAAAATATTCATTGAAAAAGGCACCACCAATCAAAATATCACAGTCAAGACCATGGCAACCGAAATGATTGCCTCAAGAGTTTCTGTGCACATAGCACAGGTTGATAAGCCTTAATTAACAACGCCTCACTAATTGCTAGTATTATCGGGTTTTTGTTACGTAATAACACTTTGAACGCTGTCTCGGGGTTCACGTGATGACGGGTTGTCATGAGGTGCTTGGTGATAGACGATGCAGGGCTCCGATTGATTCTCAGATTCGTCCCATCAATCGGAGCCCTGCATCGTCTATCACCAAGCACCTCATGACAACCCGTCATCACGTGAACCGCGAGACAGCGTTCAAAGTGTTATTACGTAACAAAAACCCGATAATACTGGCAATTAGTGAGGCGTTGTTAATTAAGGCTTATCAACCTGTGCTATGTGCACAGAAACTCTTGAGGCAATCAATTCGGTTGCCATGGTCTTGACTGTGATATTTTGATTGGTGGTGCTTTTTTCCATGTATAAAATCCCTTATGTGATTCTGATCGTACTGTGTTTGCAACTGATGAGAAAATATTCATTCATCATAATAAAATTGCTTTCATTTTCATCGAAAAAACGAAATTACTTTCCGAACAACCAGATAATAGAAGAGGAAGAGTTTCAATGAATCACGGGCAATGCTAATCTTTAGCAAAGCAAAGATTCCCATTTCATTAATATGAATCAATATCAGAAATCATTTCAGGGTAAAGAATTCTTTTCGGTAACTCTCATCAGACCCAAACATTTACATAACAGTGATTGTGGAGATAGCGTCAACTGGGGCTGGGATTGACTTCTTGACTGTTTGAATGACCAAAATCGATAACTTGAGACAGAGATGGAGATGGTAGACCAAGTAAACTAAATAAACATGTGTACACAAGGCTCAGTAGTACAATGTAGTTAAGTAGTTAAGATAACAGCCAAATAACTAAGTAACGGTGTCCGTTTGCCAAGGTAGTAGTATCGGCCGTATAAATCGTTTTTGGACACATAATTCCGGCTTTAGATGATGAATGTACATAGCCTCGGCGATGGATAAGAGCTGTTTGCGGAATCCTTAGGGGAAGTGTTCAGGTAATGAGTAAATGACTTTGAAGTCATTCTCTGAAGCTGTATGGCCACATTCAAGGAGGTGCGACATGATAGAGCTGTCTGAAGACCACATTTCGCTTTTGTAAAACCATGCCGGGATGTGTTCACGAACCCTCTGAGATAGACGTCTCGTCGTGCGACCCACGTATCGTGCACCACAGGAGCACAAGTACTGATAAATAATCATTGAACGGGTCAACGGCGGTAGTCTATCCTTCAAGGGTTTTGTAAGCAACGGCTTATTGTGAAAAACGATTCTCAGGCGGGCCGCGAAATAAGTTTTCTCGACAACATCTTTCAGGCTGTTATCTTAACTACTTAACTACATTGTACTACTGAGCCTTGTGTACACATGTTTATTTAGTTTACTTGGTATACCATCTCCATCTCTGTCTCAAGTTATCGATTTTGGTCATTCAAATAGTCAAGAAGTCAATCCCAGCCCCAGTTGGCGCTATCTCCACAACCACTGTTATGTAAATGTTTGGGTCTGATGAGAGTTACCGAAAAGAATTCTTTACCCTGAAATGATTTCTGATATTGATTCATATTAAAGAAAAGGAAGAACAACTCGAAGAGGTCTCAAAATGATACTGACGTGAAACCGACAACCACGGGTGATCGAAAAGGAGGGAAATCGATACCGCAAATGCACTTCGTGGGACAATGGGAACTGCTACAGGTACCCAGATTGCTATCTCCGGGGAAAGAGAGAAAACTGCCATCAATAGAGAGTAATTGCAAAAAATGAAAACCTCTAAGGCAACTTTCCACCTTGGTCGGATTGGACGTGGGGCTACATAGATAATGCTCCTACTGATCCTGGCTCAAAACCATGTAACACTGCCATCAAATTAGTTTTACAGTAAGAAACAAAAGAAAACGAGGTTTAAATGTAAGAATGGGTCTGACGGAGTGACAAGTACGTTGTGCACTTTCTAAGTATTCCCCGGTCCTTGTAAGCATAGCTCCTCCATCGTTATCTGTCGTATTCGCAGGAGAAATCGATTTAGCTCAGAACTGTGAGTTAATGGTGTCCTAGCCTGTCAGCCTAGCCCAAATTGAGAACATTACTAATGATCGCGACAAAGCTTGAGTATCAGGCTCTGACAGATGAAACATGCAATGCAGAATAGGTGAAGAGGAAGCAGAGAGAACTCTGCTGTTGAGACGCAAGGTCTCTATGTTCGGGATCAATACAAGAGAGCGAGTTTGTCCGCGGTAGCAAGGGTAGCCCTCGAATGGTCAGTGAACAGCCATCGTGCTGGAGTTATCCAACACCGTGGCCGCGGAAAACCACAGGACACCGCACTCACAATGGGCTGAGTGGCTACCGCTGAGTTACCCACGTGTTCCATATCCATATTGCGAATCAGGACTAAGAGACCGTGGGAAATGCGAGTTGGAAACGCGAACAGTGCAGAGATAGCAAACACCAGTGGAGGGTTTAGATGTTGCTCTCTCCCATCAGTGCATTCCACGATTCCTTTCGGCCCTGTTTGGACTCAGCACAGTGACCATGGCGATAGCCGCCAACCATTCTGTGTCGAGTTCCACTCCAATATCAGGCCATCTCTATCTGAGGAGTGTAAACCAAGACGAAACCGTCGGTTGTGGAATGCAGTGATGGGAGAGAACATGGAAACCCTCCACTTCGGATACAATCCCACTGATTGAAACGGAAGCGGCTAACTTCAACATGAACCGAAGTCACAATTGAGATTGTGTGTCGCAATCTAAGACACACGGCGAGTACTCCGAAACCGGATAATCAACAAAGCAGAGAGCAGTTCAAGGTTCGTACAAGCACTGAATAGCTGCAATCGCGTAGCGGTGCCCCACGACCATGTGAACGCCAAAAGGCACAAACAGTAAGACGATGGTGTATCAAGTGCGTACGCGAGCACCTCGAATAACACCGCGTGAAGAAAGTAAGCACATCAGACGTGCTCAATCGGGGTAGCCTGAGGTTAGCTCATCCTACAGTGAAATAAGTCTTTGGACTGAGTAAAATCAGAAAGACCACGCACCAGATTACCCAACAATCGAGATGGTGGCATCAAGTTGCTAGGCATTTTACTGAGAGCGAATCGCGCGAGCCAAGCTACAAAACATGGTTACTGTTGTGTAGCACACTACGAGCCAAGACAAAGCCTGAGCACCGATCGAGATCTGCTATACATGAACCACCAATTACACTGTGTGGAAATGTGAAGTGATACCACAATGCGGCCACTTTCCGCCGGACACCGCCAGACTGTCATCTTACACGCCGCTTATTGATTTGCATGGGCCGTTTGTCCACCGTGATCGGCTCAACCTACACCTGTCCTGTCCGCGATCATGTGGAGTTTGGACAGGTCAATTTTACGTTGTCCACCTAGCCACTGCAATACTAGTCAGGTGGCCAGGGTTGTACTTGATCCGACTTTTGCCCGCTCATCTCGCGTCGGCTACACTACTTCAGTTGACCAGTCGCCATTGCACGCCATGTCGACAGCTAGATTAGTTAGCGTGCGTGTGCTGTTCAGTCACTGTAATTCATAGCCAAACAGTGAATGATGAGTTTTGAAACGAAATATACCAAATTCTAACGAGAACGATAGAAGCATCCTACAGTTACTCAACTGCTCCTCATGTTCACGCGTGACACAAATGTACGGCGTCATCAACGGCAAGGGAACGCTATTTTTAGCGAAGATCCGCGAAATGTGTGTCCAGAAATCTATTGGACTTCAGCACCGATTTCACCTCAACAGCGCGTGTCGGAAAGCTGCTACAAACATTTGACGCTCGAAGCACACATGTGATAGGCAACTCGCTTCCGGTACTACAAGCTTGTATCGGTGTTCGCGTGCTGTACATGCAGAGCAATGGCTCCGGAAAGTCACGAAAATATAGGATGCTGATTACGATGAGGTCGACAGACAAGGCCAGAGGCGTGTCAAGAGGGTCGCAGGGCAGCATTTTTAGTGCGGAATATTGTTCGATACCAAGCGCAAGCTCATCAAAAGTATTTCCATAATCGAAATGGCAAAAACGAAGGGCGTTAAGCATAGTGAGAGCGAAAATCAAGTTGATAATGTGAACGTGGATATCTGGGCAACAGAACCCGATACTGACGGCATTGATGCAGCTGGAAATGTTTGTAATGCTAATGCAGAAGTTGTGCACGAAATTGAAGAATGGTAAAGCTAACAACTAGATGGCATAATAACAAGCTCATCAACTACTTTTTAGGAAGTGAATCTGTGGCCAGTTCAGATTGACCACGAAGTTCACACTACGCTTGTCCGGCTGGGACCCACTGTTGTGCTGCACTTCGATGATGAAGGTGAAGTAGTGTGACCTGGAACGAATACAACAGTTGAAGCTAGAAAGCCAAAAACGAAATCGAGTTTTCCTGATTTGCGAAACGGAGAGCAAAAATTGCAAACATGAATGGTGCATTTCCCTTTCAAAGAAGCTTTGTTTTGTTTTTGCTACAGACTGTCCTCAACGGGACACTCTAGTTTTGCAACTGAGGGTCTTAGAAACTGGTGGAGATTAAATGCAAAGTATATGAACCCAAATTCAGAAAATCGCATGCTCAGGCATTTCTCAGCTAGGATGAGCTAAAGATCCGGTTAGTTGGAAGAAAGGCAATTGGCAAAATAGAGCAAACACATGCGGAAAAGGAAACAATAAAGTGGATAGAAATTCTAGCTAGATAACTGGATGTCGTCAGGGTCCTCGCGAGGCAGAAGACAGTACTGCGTGGTCACCGAGAAGACAACCAAGATGAAAAAGGACAGGAAAATAGAGGGTAGTTTTTAGAATTAGTGTATTTGCTGGCCATAAGCATTTGATGACGTTTCGGCTGGGAAAGAAAATAGCAGTTCTTATTCGTTTCCAAGTGTTCGAAATGAAGTTGTATTTTGACAAAGCAGATCAGCTCAAGGAAAGCAAGTGGTTTGCCTAATTTCCATAGCACTACCGATGTACCTCACGAAATTAAGGAGAGGAAATTAAGGATCGCTACATAAATATGGATAAAAAGGAAGTGAAAGTTTAGCAGTCGCTTCTTCGGGGCCAACAACAAAAGCACAAGGAAAATTGCTAGAATGATTTTAAGAGAATTGGAGAAGGATGGACTTCGGACTGAAAACTGCCGTAGCGGGCTAACGATCGAATGTTCATAGATGCAACTGAGAAATTAACAAAAAGGCTACATTTGTGCCATGCCCGGATCATTCCCTGAATCTGGCTTGTGTACATACAGCTTCTGCGACAATTCAGTGTGCTAGAGATTTTGCTACAATGGAGCGGTTGCTCACGTACTTTATACATCGCTGGAACGTCTTGACTAAAGGGACTAGTCGAGCAGTCGCAGTAAATGTTGTGGTGAATAAATACACAGAAATCGTCACTGCTCCGAAAGAGCTGAAGCGAAGAAAATGCAATTTCAAGATCAGATACTTCTTTAATTATCATCTCGGAACTGTCGTTTCGGTTTGTCTCATTTTTGAGCTTTTGGAGATCTGTTCACCCTGAAATCAAAAATGCACATAAATATCCTCAAACAAAAGGGCTAAATCTAGAACAAAGTACTGTTATGCTTATGACGTTAAAAATTTTCATTCTTCAGAATAGGGAGAATATAGTGAAGAGTGAAATGGATGAATCCAAAAGCTCTGTTCGAAATTAGAATGGAGAATCAAGTCCGCAAAGAAAACGAGTGGATGGGGAAGAACTGTTTGATACAGCGAGGGGATTTGATGCAGAGTTGAAACGAAGAATGCTGTTTGTCACAGACAGGTTCATTGATGAAATACGTCGAAGAGTTAAGCAAATTCAAGACTTTGCAAACAAATATGTTTGCCTTATACCGTCAAATCTACTTGATGGTAATTATGATTGTCCGCTCAGCGCAAGAGGATATGAATTCATTGACGGAAGGAGATTGTAGTGCTTTGTGAAAGCTTCAGAAAACAACAAAATAAATGGAGCCTTTGAACGTTTGAGATTCATTCATAAATATTATCTTGGGGAACTTTCATTGAATATTGTGATCTTGTTATGCAACTTTCCTATCCGAGCTATAGCATAGCCAGCTATGAGTGGTCTTTCTCAATAATCATGTTTCTAAAGAGCTACATTCGATCAGCAATGAATCAGATAAGGATCATGAACTTGGCAACCATCGCCATAGAGAGGTAAATTCGCAATGCACTACTTTTTTGATAGCGTTATAGACAACACGTATTGTAACAACACAAATACCTGCATTTACAGTAACAACCCAAAACTAGATATTTCACTGTAACTCTGAGACGAAGTATATTCGTAAGGGTGAGGATTTACGGATTTGGAAAGTACAAGAGAGGAGGGACAAAATCGTACAGGCAAACGACAGAAATATCACATAGGCCTCATGACAGCTAAGTAACATCGAGGGAAGAATCATGGCCAGGTGGCATTACCAGTACGCCGGTGCACTGTTCCGACGTTTTGCTGCCACAAAAAGTCGTGCGAGAGCTGGGTGTACGGCAAGATTGCCCGTACACCTACGAGGACTCGATCTGGCGATCTCCGGATTAGAAAGCAAAGGTGTAATCTTTCGGATAGCGACCAAGTGGGAACCAGTGAAAAGGTATGAGGCGATGAAATACATATTTTCTGAGTGAATGGATCCAAGAGGGGTGCGAGGAGCTATCGTGGAGGGGAGAAGAATGGAAGGAAAATCCCACTGATAGTAGTTTATTGAAATACAAAAAATAACACATTTATCTTCACATATGCGGTGCACATGACCATGAGATCGTGGACAACAGTTAGGCAGAGCCTTTACAAAAGAAGTTCGTAATAGATTGTACGCCTTTGATGGTCTTCCGCTTTTTGGGTCCTTGAGACTGAAAAAAAGAAAGTTAACAAAATTAACGTCAAACTAAACCATGGGAGGTAGTACATGCTAAAGAAAAAAGGGCAAATTAGTGACAGTCGGTGGTAGGTGCGCACCAGGATTTGGAAGAAGGGTTCGAGGCGGTCCACTTTGTTACTGATGAACGCACATTAGGAAACTCACTTCAGCACCCTTGGATGAGCCAAACTTGCTCAAAGAGTTGGAATAGTCTTCGGTAGGCTGAGCGGAATCCTGCATTAGGCACAGGGAAGACGTTAAAGGAGATGGGCTAATTAGTACTGATACATAATATATTTATTCACAAGTCTGAGAACAGACAAAAGTGCCGTCAGAACAAAGGCTGTAACGGTATAAGAAAGTGACAGTTCAATAAAACAAAGGAAAAATTGCTTTTTCATTACTTTTGTTTTCTTTTTTAGTATTTCAGACACGCCGTTTTGAGTTTTTTGTGTAAAATTTAAAATTGGATGAAAGGGAAATGTTTGAACAGCACTGACTCCCCTGATTTCGGTTACGAGTCATAACTTCCAAAACTTGCAGTCATTTGGTGTCCTCATCACGTGGTCCCCAACCTAGAAGACGGACAGATCCTGGTGAAGCCAAACATACGGTGATATTCTTGATATTCCTCTTCGACGTTAGCGGTTGTCCACCCCGGCATTTTCTCTACTCACGCACAGAAATCGCAAATAATGCTCGGCGAGGAAGTCGATTGGTTGGCATGCGCAAAACGTGAACAAGCCAAGGCAAACGGTTTTCGAGAATAATACCCTGGAGATTGGGATTGTTTGCTCCGAGTACTCGGCTTCTAACTTCCGAGTCGATAATGCGGTGTTACCACACAATAGCGATCAAACGCAAGCAGTGGTTGTCGAAAGTGGCTAGTCATTTCAGATCTTCTACACGAACAGGCAAGGTCTCGCAGCCGCACAGAAGGACCGCACAGACAGTGGCACTGTACAGTCTGCCTCTGAGCCTTATACTGATGTCGCGGCGGCCCCACAGGTGCGTCAGATTAGTAAACGCCAGGCGAAATTTAGCGGTTCGCTGAGACACTTCATGCCCAACACCGCACCCCGCCGTGATGCAACCCCCAAGATAAATGAAGCGATTCATCTGCTTCAGGCAATCACCTGCAATTGTGAGTGTTGGCACCAGCACTTACCAATTTTGGGGCAAGGTTATACACGTGGATGTGGCAAAATACAAAGCATAATGTGATGCCTCGATAAATAAGGGGTTCAAAACGTTTGGGCTGGCCTGTGAGTCTTCCCCCAGCAAAGTGATGTAAGCAGCATAATCCAAGTAAGAAATGCTGTCCGCGGGGAAGAGCTCAACTCCACAGCTATCGGCTTCCTCCAGAGCGCGGTGAAGAACATCATCGATAGCCAAGTAGTGATAAAAAGGGCATAAAGCAGTACGCGGGTACTGCGTACTGGCGTTTCGCTGCCGCGCAACCACCAGCAATCGCCCGGTACGTACGCAGGCTCGAACCCGCGCCCTCGGATTACAAGGCAGGCTTGTGATCTTTAGGGTTATTGGCCAGGAAGATAGGCGAATTACATCTGGGCTATCGAACTGGAAAGGCTGATCCAATAATAAAAGACAACACGATTCAGTAAAAGCCAGGATGGCGCACGATCACTCCAAGTGGGCAAATTGCATCAACTAAGCGGGTCAATTTCTACGCCAATCCGGCTGAAAATAATCTGACGTTCCACATACTGAAAAACTAAACAAAAATCCAAAGTGAGTGACAATAACGGCAAGTCATGTTTGTATAAAGAGCTGCTAATGCAGAGTACAGCCAGAGTGAAACGCTATCCGTATTAGTAAGGCTAAATGGAGACCCCATTTCGGAACATCTGAGGAGGCTGCAAAAATGGCGACTAGACCAAATCGAAGAACACTGGACGGATCGTGTGGTCAAGTTGAATCCTCTAGAATAAATTGGGGGCTTCAAATGCACGCAAGCCTTTTCCTGTGTAAATAATACCTTTTCCAGGACGATACATATGGGCAGGGGTGTAAGTGGTTCACAGTGTAAAAAAGCAGTTGAGTCATGTACGTGAACTCGCATTTAGGCAAACTCAGGCATTTGGCGCGAGAAGAACCCAGCAGACACACTTACGTAAAACATGGGAACTAGAGGTTGCAACCATTCAAAGTCCCCGTATAAGAGAACAAACAGTCACTGAAATGACATGTTGCGAGGACATAGGCAATGCTATCAAGGCTTACTAATAATAAAGTATAGTCAAAAAACCATGACACCAAAATGTTTGAGAGGTCAAGGTTAAATAGGCGGCAGGTATGATAACAGGCCCAGATGTAGCAAGCCTACAACGATGGACAATATTGGTTGCAGTCTGTGGTCCCTCTAAAGCAAATACATGTGCAGATAACAGTAAAGCCCATAGTGAAATCACGAAACTATGGCGAGAGGAATATAATCCAGTCGGTGACATATCCAGGACACATGATATAGTCTGCTAATGATTTTTGCTTACGGTAGTCCTAACGGCCTATTCGAAATCGCCAAGTCCATTAACAGAAATCGGATTCGCTTTCTAGACGCCGTGTTTGGTAAACGGGAGTACAGTAATGTGCTGATAATGGAGAGTAAAAGCCGGAAAAAAGGACCCAGTTTTTTTCAATCGCAGTAGTATCGTCTCCAGAACCACAGAAGAAGAAAAGTCAAAGTGATACAGGTCAATTGAAAGATCCATCAAGCACTTTCCAGAGGCGGACAAGACGAGAAGAACAATATAAGGTAGTGAAATTTTACGGATTCGTCCCAGCTGTACACAAACCAGATTGTCTAATCCTTAAGCCGGAAAAGCATCAGGCGACCGTTTCGCCCTATTGAGCCTCGTCAGTGCTGCACATTCCCTTTACTTTGTTTAGCTTTTGTAGTGTGACTAATAAAATTTTGCAGTGCGGCAAATTAGCTGAGGTGTTTCCCACCCTCGGCTAACGTGCATTGACAATGGCGCATTCCCTCAGTCCACTGCAAGGAATCGAAAGCGTGACCGTTGGTAGACTGGGCCAAGTCAGCAACTTTGCCACTGAATCATGGGAAACAAGGGCAGACCGTCATAACTTGCAGGCCAAATATCGTCAAAAATTCTCCTACTCGTTAGTAGTTAAAATGGGGTAATTTAGTGCAACGGCGGAGCACTTGAAGATACACACGAAAGTAGATTTGACGAAACTCCCTGACAATCCACGACACGTTAACACATGGCAGAGGGAATATATTGATGCGACCGCATTGCTGCTCCAGGTTCATAAAAGCACCGCTTAAATGAGTCATCTTTTCGGAAATTACCAGCAACGCGAATTCCCATTGAACGTGGGGAAGCAAACACAATAATTTAGTGTGTCAACGACGCTGATAGGTCGACGTAGATGTCGGCAAAAAATGCGACCGATTTTCTGGTGCTGATGTATGGTAACTCATCCACCAATGTCGTGCACGACATCTACAAGAAGGGTGATTGACGAATTAGTCTTTGAATTCATAACTTTGTATTCACAAGGTTCACACTGCTGAAACAAACTAGATGGACAAGTGCTGATCGAGAATAATTTAGTACAAGCTTAACTCACTGATTTGCCAGTGGATGAAAGTGGATTCAAGTTTTCCAAGTTGGACTTTGAGTCCCCGTTAACAGGGTGCGTCGAAATACCCATGCGCTCAGCCAACTCTGAGGCCAATTCCGGGTCCAGATAGTCGGAAATGAGTTGGAAAGCGAATCGTTGGCATTCGTCGTCGGTTAGCTGATTGATCATTAGCGCCTCAGCCTGCTTCGAATCTAGAAAAGAGTAGTGTGCGGAATACCGGCATTAGGAAAAAATTAAGTAGCCAATCAGACAAACCAACGAACTGGTTTATCTGACACAAAATGACCCAGTTAACAAAACGCTCACGCCCAAAAAAGTATGAAATGCTGGTCTGATTATGGAAGAAGCAAAGTAACTAGAAAGAGTTACAAGAGGAACACCCAAAATGCAACAAGAATGGATTACATAACGGACAAGGTGATCATCCACTTCACTGGCAGTGACAGGAAAGGCGCCCACCCATCAGATAACAATACCTTGGTAAAGAGACTGCCACTCGGTAATGATAGAGCTATAGCGAACAGTCGATATGGCAGTGCTTGGTTCTGTGACAGATTGCATCATGAAGAGGGCCAAGTCTGATACACTGGCCATTTACTCTGAACATGCATAGGTTGCGGCCATAATCTTGTTTAGATGAAGCAATAGCGGACAGCGGCGAAGAACGCACCGAGGCCCCATGAAATGCACAGGTTCTTTCGACGACCATGATATATTAACCTGATTCAATTGCCAAAGGACGACACATGTCAAGAGGTGAACGTAGCGTCTGAAACCGTGTCTGTAATCCACGTGTCACCTTATGATAGTATCTCGGTGTCCTTATCGGGAGAAGAATAGGTCAGGGGATGATAAGGCACAACTCACCTGTGGCATCTAAGTTGATCTAAGCGACTTGTGGAGGCTCACAGCCAGCTCAACCACTATTCATTGTGCCAGCATCTATTGGCACTCTAAGTTTCCTTAGACGACGCATCGATGATGACACCCCGTTTGATAAAACGGTTGCAGTCCAGCTACTAAGCACCGCGAACACCAAGCCAATCCGAGCTATCAGTAGTCCATAAAGAAGGCCATAGTTTCACACTTAGGTATCCGACAGCTGGCTTTGTATATCTCTGTCGCAACGACACTGAACATTAATGTGGTGTGACGGTTTGTTCACCTTGTCGACCTATTGAGCTATACTCTGTGGGATCTTTGGGTCACTTAACAGCTACTCCTAGTAGGTTGGAGGTCAGACGAACTGTCTCCTGGTCCACCAAGTTGGGGGTTGAAATGGCATGGCGTCCGTTACTGTAAAACCGAATTGTGGTCGCATCCGCTGCGTTGCGGACAGGCTTTTGAGCCAAAGGCTTTGGTCGAGGATCCTAACGGTTCTCTTGTCTAGGTCAGGGCACACTGTCCGTATCTCAGCCCACGTACAAGCATGACTATTTCTTCAAATTGCAAGCCCATGCTGCATCGGCCGTCGCGCAGTTTATTAAGTGTCAACTCACATGCTACATACAGCAGAGCGGATAAGCGAAAACATGCTACTGCTTGCGTCTGTTTCTCTTACTCCCCTCCCAAACTCCATTAATAGCCTTCCTCAGATAATTCTCGGCTTAGTTGACAGCAATTGCAAAGTCACTGGAGTCAAACCAGTTGCAGCTATCTTCCCGCAATGGACAACAATCGCCAACAGCCACCCTGGTTCGTTTCCCTGACGGTGTTCAACATTTGCACTCCAAGACAAACGGGTCAACGGGCTGCACCCGCACGCATATTTGACAGACTGGATATTTGCGTGTGTTGTGTGTCCGAAACTAGGATCAATGACACTCACTGGGTTGTTGGATTAAGTGCCCGATTTAGGCACTCGCTATTAGTTGCACGCATCCCGACACACTGATGTGGCAACAACTGGTTAAGCTGGGGTGGATATGGTTCTCAGCTCCAAATCTAAATCATCGTTGTTTGTTTGAATTCCCGTGAACAGCCGTTTATGTTCAGTCCGTTCGACGACATCAACTAAGGTTGATTCACGGAATAGCACTAGACGCTGTTTGTTTGTGGTTTCCGCTTGTGACCCCCTCGGTTTTAGCTTTAATGCTGCGAAGGACGCTTTCTACCACGAACTGAACACGCTACTACGCAGTGTTACCAGTTCATATGCCATAGTTCTTGCAGGGAATATGAATGCGCATGTATGTTGTCTGAGCTCTTCAGAAACTCCGCTAGGTGGTAAGTATTGACTTAACTCCGACCGTTCGGACAACGGCGAGCGTCTTTTACAGCTGTGTGCGGAGCACGGGCTGTTTCCTAGTAGCACCGCTTTTAGACACAGTGGGCGCCGAAGTGCCACTTGGCGTCCACCTGTAGCTGACCAGCCATAGACCAAAAGAGATCACGTTGTCATAAGTTACAGATGGCGTGGTTCCATCCTGGATTGTCCCTCTTTCTGGCGCACTTTGGTCGACGCTGATCATGATTTGATAAGCTATCAATTTTCCATGAACTTAATCAGTAGGAACACCAAGCGTCGCTCCTGGCAATTGAGAAGTTATCCAGGCCCACGTTCAGGAAAACCTACCAGAATGCACTGCGTATCGAGCTTTCGCTCTCTTAACCTAGTGACAATGGGCTTCAACGGAATAGGATCTCGGCCGCCATGCATCATGCAGAAGTCCGCTTGCGGCATTATCAATCGTCCCTGCATCAGTCACTGGATATCCGAGAGGTCGGTGAACCTGCTGGAATCCAGAAGAAAACTCCCGACTGGTTCTGAGCACAATGTAACTAGGCGGGCTAGTATGCACGAATTAAAGCGGAGACTGCGTGCTGACAAGGAAACCTGGTATGTAGATGTTGCGAGCACGTCAAGTAACCCCGCGAAAATGCGCCACAAAATCCAGTGCGTGGGCTGCGAGACGCAGTTCGATTTCTGCCAACAATGTAGCAGGACCCAGCCGCTCGGAGTCAATGCACAACTGGGCTAAAGTGAACGATGTTCTTTCGTAAATCACCAGCCCTACGTGGTGATTCATTTCACCCACAAAGTGAACCATTGTCACAACTGTGATTCCGTCTTTGTGGGTCGTAAAAGAAATCTCAAAGGTCCGCTTCGTCTTGTCTTGTTTCCTCTTGTGGGTGTTTGGGAATCGCGCGGTCACGTGATCGTGTGCGGCTAAGTCTCCCGGGTCTAGTCCCCCGGTTGTATGCGTATTGTTGTCAGTTTTCGAGGACTCGGCGCCTTACCCGAATACGTGCGTGCATAGGGACCATGTTCAGGTTACGCGTAACTTTCGGTTAAACTAATGCCACCAGGTCTGCGCAAATCCACCACAGTAGGTATGTATTGGCAACCGTTTAACAAATAGACATAGAGCTAAACAAAACCATGGAAATCACCACATCATCATGGCGTCTTAGCTGAAGATGAGCAACACACTTCAGCTATTGTGGCGTAAGAAGAACGGAACGATTATTGTTACTTCCTCACTAGCAATTGCTCAATTTTTGCCGTTTTAAGTTGTTAAGCATTAGACATCAGAAACCAAAAAAGTATGTACACAAATCTTCCACTGGTTTCAACTACGCGCCACATCCTGCATTGTTTCTAGCCATCGGCACTCTTCGTTCTTTGGTCCCCAACAAGGTAGGCGTGTGGGTCCAACGGCAGCAAGACGTGAAGTCAACGATTTCATATGCTGACGCCAAGTGGACGGCTGACTACCACACGGTCTCTTCCAGCCAAGCTCTGCACGAGCTAAAAGAGCGCAATAAGGCAAACGCTCAGCTGGCATGGGCAAAACGCGACCGAGCCATCTTAGCTGACGCAGCAAAACCAGTTTGTTGAGAGGCATACTCGTATCCCCTATGACACGACGTCGGAGTTCACCATTAGAAATACGTTGATGCCACTACACACGAGCAATCCTCCACAAGCACCCATTGTCAAAAGCCAAGAGCCAGCGCATAACATCCACACGAACTGGCCACGACTCATTTCTATATAGCAACACCACTCCAACGGTGGCACTGTACACGCGACTATTTACCACTAGGGAGACATCCCGACGATGCCACAAGTGCTTCAAGTTGACAAAAACTGATCGAGCTTTAGCGATGTGGAGAGAAACTTCCTTCACAATGGGGCCACCAGCAGACACGCAGCTGTTCAGGTAGACAACGCTATCAACGTGTTCAAGCTGTGTATCTTCGCGAGTGAGCCCGGGAATGGGCGAGTGCCAATGCTGGAGCAGCACCTTACACTGCGATAAGGCGAAGCACAGACCGAACCTAGATGTCTCAATCACCAAACGGTTTGCATGCTCTGAGTCGTCACCAAGTAAAGCGATGTCATCGGCATAACCTAAGTCAGTCGCTCGTTTGCCCAACAGGAGTTGCAGTCTAAAATTTTGACAATCTTCCAAAGCTCTCGTGAGAACGTCTTCAATCGCAAAATTGAAGAAAAATGGGGAAATAGGACAGCTTGTCGTACACCGCTATTGACAGCGAATGAAGACGAAATCTTGCCATAGACCCTCACTCTGCCGGAGATGTGGAGATAAAGTGCGCGTAGGATGGCAATGTACTTTACTAAGACCCGGTTCTTTAGCAAGCAACGCCACAACGCAGGTAGATCAATCGAATCGAATGCAGCACGGATGTCTAAAAATGCAAGATTGGAGGCCTTTGGTAGAGGTGGCGGTGTTAGAGGATTTGGCGGAGCGTGAATATTTGATCGACCCACCCACAACCAGGACGGAAGCCAGCATGTTCTTCCAGGTGCTGCGATTCACAAAAGGGTGAAAGTCTACGGAGTAGAATGGATGCCAAAAGATTGGAAGCAACCGAAATGAGACTAATGCCCCGGTGATTGGTGCATGAATCGCGAGCACCCTTTTTACAAATCGAGGTAACTATTGACACCCCAGGAAGAAGGCACCTCTTCTACAATCCAGGTTTTGGAGAACAATGAGGTTAAGTGACTGATGATAACTGCGCAGTCCAATCTGCAGGGCTCAGCAAGGTTTCGATGTACCTCCACTGCTTTGGGGTGGAAAACTGATGCAGTTGGGTTAATCTGTTCGCAACGAAGGTTGTGAACCCTTTGGTCGTATTACGAACCAGCTGTAGCACCACCACCAAATCTGTCCGAAATGTCGGTGATCTCACTAATTGCAACTCTTGAACCACTTGAATAGCTAACCGGAGGGAATGCACCGCTGCTGTTAATTCTAATCGTGGTATTGAAACTGATCTTATTGGCGAAACGCGTGGTTTTCCCATTATGAGGGTAGACCGGATCAGATTTTTTCGGTCGACGATCCTAGCTTAAATCACTGCTCCGTACCCATCTTTCGAAGCATCTGAGAAACAATGCAGCTGTACATCGTCGTCAGTGAATGGTTTTGGTCTGATACACCGGGGAATCCTCAACCGTTCAAGTTGCTGGGCGTCCTTCGAGAAACGATACCATGCTTTTCGTTCTGATCCGCCTACCTTAGACTAAGTAAGTCCTCTTCGTACGAATGATTGCAAAAGTTGCTTAGCACGTAGCAGTACTGGGATTACTAGACCTAATGGGTCATAAATCGAAGCGAAGAAAGACAAAATCGATTTTCGGGTGCGATCCCTCTCGAAGTTTGTTAGACTAAAGGTTATGCAATCGTCTGACAAATTACACTTCAATCCCAGAGTGGGTTGTATGTTCTCGGATTGCAGAGTTAATTGAATTGATTCGTTGGATGCCGGATTCCTCGTAATTTCGCACAGGGTTTGGCAGTTGTTACACTTCCATTTTCTTAAGCGAAATCCACCCTTGGATGCAATTGCTTCAAAATTCGTAACAAGACAGCGAGCTTCTTCCCGGCTACGACAGCTGAACAATCGTCAACGTAAAACCATCGCTGCATCAGCGCCAGTGTCTACTCGGGATATTCGGTCTTGCAGTTTTCGATTGTTCTAAGTGCGAACGATTCGCAACATGGTGAAGATGTTGCACCGAATGGATGGACAGTCGTACGCACCATTTTAGATGATTTGTGTAACTGACCCTTTGGCCACCATAGAAATCTTAGGTAGTCTGTATCTTTCGGGGTCACCAATAACTGGTGAAACATAGCTTCAATATCTGCAACCACCGCCATGGTGCCCATTCTGAACCTCAGCAAAACGTCGACCACTGTTCACCAGGTCCGGCCCTTTCAACAAGCTTTGGTTTAAGGAAGTATGTTGGTTGATGCCAGCATAGTCGAAAACGACAAGAACTTTACCACATTTATTTGGGTGCGTCCCTGCGTGATGGGGCATATACCAAGCACCGTTCTTATTACCAAACGGTTCCTTGTCAATCATTTCTGTAAATCAGATTGTAGTATACTCCCTAACCGCAGCCGTGTACATCCGACGTAAGTCTGGAATACCAGTGAGTTTTCTGAGCAGACATCAACCTTCGGTAAGCCACCGGATAGTGGTTGGGTAGATATGGGCATCCACCGCAGTTAATAACGGACGACTTCAACTGCTCTAGAGCACGCTTATTTTCGACAGACATTCCGAGTCTTAAGCTACATGACTCAGTAAAGTCCAACTCGGACCTACTCTCAGGAAAGGTCGATCTATAATCTCCGTTAATAGCGTCGATACAAATGTTCGATGCGTCTGATCCTCCAAACGGCCAAAGAAGGATCCAACCCAATGGCGTTCGTATAGCGAAAAAGTCCAAGGACTTTCTGCTACGGAGGGCTAGAGCACAAGCCGAGAAGCGTGGCGCAAGTGCGGATCGATCTACAATTGGAAATCGAACGCGAGTAAAGATCAAAATACGAATCAGAATCGGAATCCCTTGATCCGGTTGTTTTCTTAGCGTGCTCATTTCGTGGTTGGGTGAACTGGTTGGGGAGGTACTGCAGATTTCGGGCAGGTTATCCGTAGTCAGCGGAAACCACAACCCATTTCTGGAGACGGTCAGCTGCAGGGTAGCAGCAGGGTAGCCGCACATTCAGCGGCACCATACCATATTTATGGCGACGGGAGGCAAACTTAATTCACATGGCAATCTCATCAGAAGAGCTGAAAAGTAGTTTGCTGCAACATTAGCGGCAGTTCGAGACCTCACAACTATATATGATCGAGACTTTCACTCGAAGACTGTCACTCCAGTATGAAGCTATCTCTTCGGAGCAAACGCAGACGCTCCTACAGATCCAGCAGTCAATGTTGGAGGAATCACGGCGGCAACTGACAGAGATGCTGACACAGAAGTTGAACATTCAAGCAGAATGTGAACTGAAACCAGAAATCACCTCAGAGCACATTGCAGGTGAATGGTACAAGCAGCTCAACTCGGGATTAGACACCAAAATGTTGAAAATTCAAATGCCAGATGTGAACTCCCGATCCGCTACACAGCTAATGGAGGCCATAATGTGAATCAAAACATGCCGAGGCAAAAGCACCCCACTGCGATTATTGCCGCATTCCGCAGGGATGAAAGCCTACCAAGAGACCCTTTGTCGCTAGACAGAGAATTTGTCTGCGGATCGAAATGCAAGGGTCTGCAACTGTCCAGATACACAAACCAACAGCCCCCAAAACAGTGGCCAATGAGCACCTGCGAGAGGGGTATACAGTCGTTTTTCGGAAAGGACTTACAACACCAATGGTTGATCAGGAGCTTTGTCGCTTAGAGAGCACAGTTCTCCACTCGGTGAACCACTCACTTTGGGACCCAGGAGGGACCTAATGTGCTTTGATCAGTGGCCACAAAAAGGAACGAACTTGCAGCCACGATGATGCACTGATCGGGTGTGGAGACACGTCATCAGAATGCACCTGGACCCATGACGGAAGTCGCGCGTCATTTTGCGCGAGGGATGTGTTACGAAGAGCCAGCGCGCACAAGCCGAAAAGCGTGGCGCAAGAGCGTATCGAGCCACAACTGGAAATCGAACGCGAGTAGAGGTCAAAATACGAATCAGCATCGGAATCCATTGATCCGGCTATTTTCTTAGAGTTCTCATTTCGTGGTGGGGTGAAGTGGTTAGGGCGGCACAGCAAATTTCAGACAGGTCCTCCGTACTGTCAGCGGAAACCACAACACATTTCTGGAGACGGTCAGCTGCAGGGTAGCAGCAGGTTAGGCGTACATTCAGCGACACCACAACACTTTCCACATTGATGCACAAGTGCCCAATGGTCTTCCGGGACCTTCATACCAATTAATACCCCGACACCTCTATCACAACTGTCGAACTGCAGGTCCTTTAAATGCTCCTAATTATGCAATCGTTCTGGTTCCGGTATTATCCGTCGTAAATTAGGCAGCTTTTCGACTGACCCCGCATGATCTACGTGCAGCTCCAGTTGTACCGACTGCGAGCGCACACATAAGCAACCGGTGACCGTTGCTAGCTGTACAACTGATGGCCCAGTTAGAAAATTAAGTTCCCGTAGTAGCTGTTCATCAACAAGCGATGAATCGGATCCCAAGTCAAGTAAAGCATTGGTCACCGATGTCTTATTCTTTCTACGCAATACAAGTGGAATAATTCCTAGAGCTACTCGGCCCCGAGACGCAGTGGCTTTGTTGACCACTGACCTTGGCGAGGTCAGTTGTTTAATTTTGGTTTCGGGTAACAAAGGGTGGTGTTTCAACTGGCAACCATTGAGTCCGCAAGTGAATCGGGAACACGTGGTTAGCTTAAAGGTACAATTCACTAAAACCTTTCCCAGAAACGGCGAGCAAGCGTTCAGCACTATCCATAGTTTAGAATCGATGACACTGATCAAGATAATGATGCCCTGTGCACATTACACACGATGGTGCGAGTCTCTGGATCTGCGGTAATCTTCCTCCAGTTACCAAAGCGGTTATATGATTACCGCGATTTCGGAGTCTTTCTGTCGTACAGGACCCTTCAGGTCTTCTAGTGCTTTCATTTAAGTACATGAGCTGCGTTACCGCGGTTACTGCAGCATCACAGACAACTTGGTACAGGTCTCTGAAGGCTGGTTCTCCATGAGGGCACAGGATGCTGGTGGCTTTCTTCGACCAATCGAGCTGCAGAGCATAAGGCACCGTCTGATCATTGTCGCAGTCGCATTCAGGTCGGCCTCGTAGTTCAACTGTTGTAGCTTAGTCAAGCAAGTTTTCATCTGCCCAGCCAATCTATGCAGCGCTTCAGAACTGTTTGCCGTTATCGATTGTCCCTTGACTAAGTTGTCGATTTAAGCCGTGACTATAAGGTGAGGACGGCTGAATCCAGATTTCACCGTCTCTATGGTATTATGAAAACTATTTTCTATTTCTAATGTAACGCAACTCTTGATCGCCACTCGAGACTGGCCTTCACAATAACTAATGAGGTAAGAGAGTCTTACCCCAGGATTATGGGTAACACCCATGCCATTTGCTTGAAAACTGCGCATAAATATCCAGCATTGCATCGGGTCACTGTTAGAGCGGGCAATCTCCCTTTTCAGCAAACTAGCGAGAGCTTACGGTGCACCCGAGGCGTTTCCAGGGAAAGCGTCGGGCGGAACTCGAAATCGGAAAAATCGTGTTATCGGCAAGCATGTATCCATAAACACCAGGTTGCGCTGAGCATCGTCTATTACAATGTAGTCTTCACCAAAACCAGCAGGAGTCGAAAATTCCGATGCCATCCGTAGGACAATTTTGGATCGACTAGCTAGTTTAACGGCTCCTGAAGATACCTTTACCATATCCTTAGAAGTATAAGCTTCCCACTGGCTTTCTAACTAGGTAATTGTAAGCAATGCCGCAGATAGTTGATCAGCGGTGGACCTAGATGCACTATCGTCTGCATCCCGCGAACGCGGTGACAACGAACGCATGCCTGATTCATCTAACAGAAAGAGTCAGATCTATTCAACTTCTGTAACGGAAAAACTGGCTGTTTAACGGTGAACTGACGACACCTATCTAAACGCACGGTCTGGGCTGTGAAAATGAAAGGCGGTGGGCAGAACAATTGGTACTGAAGCAACCGTGGTTCTGCATAAACAATAATGAAGTAAACAGAAACGTATAACTTACGAATACGTAAACGGACTCGTAATTACGTGGTCACTTCGGGCAGCCTGCGCTCATTCGATGAGGTAATAAGTGGTGCATTAAAACAGTTCGGATATCGGAACCTTCCCACCGTCAGTAAATGAAAAGTCATATAAAAAAGACTGAGGAAAAAGTAAACCAGTGTACCGAGGGTTTGATAAGAGCCTTTCGATTCTGCTCAGTCGGTCGCAGATCAGCCGCGCAGGTCAGGGTGAGATTGGAGCGCACTAATTTGCCGACCCACCAATGGCATGTAAGTCTACTATATTTACTCACCCACGCATGTCTGGGAGTGTGAATACGACGTTAGGACGCATAGCGGTGCATGTGTCCTTGAAATATGTTAATTACCCCCGGCGATTTCGACACCGCTCAGTTCAGATTGGGTCGCTGCCGACGTTTCTGGCTGGTGGTTTGCAACATCTCGACAGCAGTGCATAATGCATTGGCTACCGTGTTCAAATGTTGGTGGTGCTTCGACAGTTGCTTAATGTTATCCCAGCAAATGATAAAAGGGTTAGTGACAACGCTGTTGTAGACAGAATGTTACCTTCACACAAATCACCTTAGCAAAATAAGAATTCGTAACAATTAGACGGTGAAAATATGAGATGCTACTTCTGCATAAATGAGTCCGGAAAAGCTGTCGTTGACAGACTACTCCCGTCACAGTCTTGATAGCAATTGCAGGAACCAAGTGGGGTGCACGCTGTCTAATTTGTTTAACAGTGACCGTGACGGTGTAACATGAAAGGCTGACAGTGTCGCACAGTCTCTTAGGAAAACGTAGGTGTATATCAATCGAAATGATCGTTACATGCTGCCGTGTATGCCAATTAAGAGACTACTCGTTGCACGTGTTTGTGGAGAAGGACTGCCGATGAACTCGCATTGTATGCGTCATTGCACAAACCGATTGAGGAGCTGTGTCTAAGCTAAGCCCAAGAGGATGCCATCAATTGCACATAATCGCACCCTGTCCGTGTATTCCAGAAACAGCTTGGGAGAAATTTGTGGGCACGTTCACATCCCTAGTCGCGACGGCATCAGAACCGGAAAGCTTTTCATCCTCCCCTCAAAACGAAATGTTTTCAGAGAAGCCCAACCCGAAAATATATGGCCTTGAGGGACCGGACTAGGCATGGTTATAGAAACAAGCGCAGTTCAGAAAATTGGACGGTGTACGCAACTCAGGCGAACGACTCTGTGCACTTGGTGCGTGAGGACAAGTTCACAAACTAGCAGTTTGATCCGGCGTAACATTCACTGCGGAAACGGTACTGAAAATGCCATTATCCTTGCATACACACAGATCTCTTGGAGTGGACAATATCCACCCCAAAAGCACTAAAGGTAACAATCACGCACCTAGCCGGATTATTTCAGCCATCTCTGGACTGCAACATAGCTCCGTCGAAGTGGAAACTAGGTTTCATCAATCCTATTCACAAGGGAGCAAGTCGGTACGAGCCTGCCAATAACCGCCCAGTAATCTTCTCCCGGTGTTCGCCAAAGTTATGGAAGAAATTCTGGCCGACGCATTGACGGGCTATGTGGAATGCCATGGTATCTTTATCTACGATCTAGCCAGTGTAATCACCCCAACCCTGTCGGCCAACGAGACCTTTCGGCGCTGAGGCCCATCTATAGGTACAACGATTTATTCCGTGTACGCTGCTCACGTTAACGTCTTGTTCTCTTCAGGCAACTCCCACACTATTCCCTTCACACTGACGCAATATCGGCACCATTAGCCATAGCAGCGATTTAGTCCTGAAGTCAATGGTTATGCGAAAGATGTATTGAAATGCAATACGTAAAACAATCAACGCAGTAGATGCTCGAAATGCCCACCGCCGTTTTGCTGGCACAGCAGCATTCGCCGGATGCTGTTGGCTATAACCCTCTGCAATGCGTCAACCGATATCGCGCGACATTCTTCCACGATGCTCCGCTTCAGTTCTTCCACACACGTGGGTTATACTTTATAAACTCTTCGTTTCAGGTATCCCCAAAGGAGGAAATCAAGGGGATTCATATCCGGTGAACGTGCCGGCCACTCCATTGGTCCTCCCCGACCAATCCATCGATGACCGAATGTGTCGTCCAGGACTTGACGCACGGTTTGTGCTGAATGGGCCGGTGCACCATCCTGCTGCCACCAAACCGTACTCAACAGTCCTTCCACATGCAACCGCGGAATCACCCACGTCTGCAACATTTCTTTGTATGAAGAGGCTAAGAAGTGTGATGTATTAGTTCTGCTACACAACTTACCCGTCACATTTTGAGAAAAGAAGAAAGGTCCGATGATTGTTCGACTTGTTAGTACAGCCCAGGCCATGAGCTGTGTGCCATGTTGCACACGGGAAGCGATGCATTGCCGTGGGTTATTGGTGGCCCAAACATGCCGCTTTTGTGTACCATGCAGACGGAAAATGGCCTCATCGGTAAATATGATGGAATGCACGTCCAAGGTATTCAGGTACAAGCGAAATAGTCATCTCAGCATTCGGAGAATCGCCCAACACTGTGCCACTACACCATATGCTGTGCACCGAATATTGAAGGAAAGAAAATTCCGAAGGTATGGTGCATTGCAGGTACAAGTGTTAAAGCCCGACGATTCGGTGAATCGTCTTACATTCGCTCGCTTGTACCTGAATACCTTGGACGTGCATTCCATCATATTTACCGATGAGGCCATTTTCCGTCTGCATGGTACACAGAAGCGGCATGTTTGGGCCACCAATAACCCACGGCAATGCATCGCTTCCCGTGTGCAACATGGCACACAGCTCATGGCCTGGGCTGTACTAACAAGTCGAACAATCATCGGACCTTTCTTCTTTTCTCAAAATGTGACGGGTAAGTTGTGTAGCAGAACTAATACATCACACTTCTTAGCCTCTTCATACAAAGAAATGTTGCAGACGTGGGTGATTCCGCGGTTGCATGTGGAAGGACTGTTGAGTACGGTTTGGTGGCAGCAGGATGGTGCACCGGCCCATTCAGCACAAACCGTGCGTCAACTCCTGGACGACACATTCGGTCATCGATGGATTGGTCGGGGAGGACCAATGGAGTGGCCGGCACGTTCACCGGATATGAATCCCCTTGATTTCCTCCTTTGGGGATACCTGAAACGAAGAGTTTATAAAGTATAACCCACGTGTGTGGAAGAACTGAAGCGGAGCATCGTGGAAGAATGTCGCGCGATATCGGTTGACGCATTGCAGAGGGTTATAGCCAACAGCATCCGGCGAATGCTGCTGTGCCAGCAAAACGGCGGTGGGCATTTCGAGCATCTACTGCGTTGATTGTTATACTTGTTTTACGTACTGCATTTCAATACATCTTTCGCATAACCATTGACTTCAGAACTAAATCGCTGCTATGGCTAATGGTGCCCATATTGCGTCAGTGTGGAGGGAATATTTTGGGAGTTGCGTGAAGAGAACAAGACGTTAACGTAAGCAGCGTACACGGAAGAAATCGTTGTACCTCTAGGTGGGCCTCAGCGCCGAAAGGTCTCGTTGGCCGACAGGGTTGGGGTGATTACACTGGCTAGATCGTAGATAAAGATACCATGGCATTCCACACAGCTCGTCAATGCGTCGGCCAGAATTTCTTCTATAACTTTGGCGAACACCGGGAGAAGATTACCGGGCGGTTATTGGCAGGCTCGTACCGACTTGCTCCCTTGTGAATAGGATTGATGAAACCTAGTTTCCACTTCGACGGAGCTATGTTGCAGTCCAGAGATGGCTGAAATAATCCGGCTAGGTGCGTGATTGTTACCTTTAGTGCTTTTGGGGTGGATATTGTCCACTCCAAGAGATCTGTGTGTACGCAAGGATAATGGCATTTTCAGTACCGTTTCCGCAGTGACTGTTACGCCGGATCAAACTGCTAGTTTGTGAACTTGTCCTCACTCACCAAGTGCACAGAGTCGTTCGCCTGAGTTGCGTACACCATCCAATTTTCTGAACTGCGATTATTTCTATAACCAAGCCAAGTCCGGTCCCTCAAGGCCATATATTTTCGTGTTCGGCTTCTCTGAAAAGATTTCGTTTTGGGGGAGGATGAAAAGCTTTCGGTTCTGATGCCTTCGCGACTAGGGATGTGAACGTGCCCACAAATTTGTCCCAAGCTGTTTCTGGAATACACGGACAGGGTGAGATTATGTGCAATTGATGGCATCTTCTTGGGCTTAGCTTAGACACAGCTCCTCGATCGGTTTTTTGCACTGACGCATACAATGCGATTTCATTGGCAGTCCTTCTCCACAAACACGTGCAGCGAGTAGTCTCTTAATTGGCATACACGGCAGCATGTAACGATCATTTCGATTGATATACACCTACTTTTTCCTGAGAGGCTGAGCGACACTGTCAGCCTTTCATGTTACACCGTTACGGTCACTGTTAAACAAATTAGACGGCGTGCACCCCACTTGGTTCCTGCAATTGCTATCAAGACTGTGACGGGAGTAGTCTGTCAACGACAGCTTTTCCGGACTCATTTATGCAGAAGTAGCATCTCATATTTTCACCGTCTAATTGTTACGAATGCTTATTTTGCTAAGGTGATTTATGTGAAGGTAACATTCTGTCTACAACAGCGTTGTCACTAACCCTTTTAGCATTTGCTGGGATAACATTAAGCAACTGTCGAAGCGCCACCAACATTTGAACACGGTAGCCAATGCATTATGCACTGCTGTCGAGATGTTGCAAACCACCAGCCAAAAACGTCGGCAGCGACCCAATCTGAACTGAGCGGTGTCGAAATCGCCGGGGGTAATTAACATATTTCAAGGACACATGCACCGCTATGCGTCCTAACGTCGTATTCACACCCCCAGACATGCGTGGGTGAGTAAATACAGTAGACTTACATGCCATTGGTGGGTCGGCAAATTAGTGCGCTCCAATCTCACCCTGACCTGCGCGGCTGATCTGCGACCGACTGAGCAGAATCGAAAGGCTCTTATCAAACCCTCGGTACAGTTAGTTCAGATTCTGAATGTGACCAATGGTAGTAATCTGTCCAATCATGGTGGATATAAATGTGAAGAAAAATGTACTACTTATAAATAGATAGCAACAGTTACAACAATGAATCAGGATTGTACAGCAGCAGTGAATTAGGAAGTCACGGTCACCGCGTGCATTCTCTTATATCATGTACACGCAACCTATAAAGGAAGCAAAACAAGGTCACACGAAATTGACTGGTGGCCAGTCAGTGGATGATTTGTGTACTTCAAGCAATCATGGTGTCATTGCTAGCTGTTTTGAACAAAAGGGGAGCGCTGCGCGCGATGGATAGCAATGGTCTCAAGACGCAATCTCGTAACCTGCGTCTTCTGACACTCATTTGAAATCGCATAGGAAATTTCATAAATCAAATCCTAAATGGACCTGGTTCGAAATATAATAGCCGAAGATAAACGTAAAGGAATGAGACTAAGCGCGACATGGAGCGGAAGAGATATGTGGAAGTGAAAAAAGGAAGCAAGCTGACAGTTCATCTAGGATCCCAGTTACAATGGACAACGTTAATAACCATGGAAGCTCGTGACTCTCCGGCTTAGAAAACAAAGAGTAAGGACGACCTTAGCACAACCAGGTCTGATGGTAGCACATTAAAACCATGGGCCGAGGTGAAATGCGAATTACTTCGCTATCACGTCCGGGGAACCACATGAAAACGGTGGATCACAACATAGCCAAGGGTTGAAACCGAACGATTTTCCCGAAGCCTCTGGTAATGTATACGAAGCTACCGACGATCGTTCATGAGCGTCAAGAAATTTTAAGTGAGACCTATGGACAGCCACCTACTCAAAATAGCTTAACCGCTGCGTCAAAAAAGGAATTCAAGACACTGATAAGTTAGAAGCGGCTAAGACTATAAAGGCAGTACCGCCAAGAATGATTTCTTATAAGTATCAATTCCTCACTCCTTACATCGAACATGGGCTAAGAATACATCAGTGAACCAGCGAGAAACCTGAAGGTAACGAAGAAAAGACCCTAAAGTGGCGGAGAATGCAGAAGTGGTTGGGTATCACATTTTGAGAAACACAAGATACGAACAAAATAAGCTGTTGGCAAGGATTCCAAAAGTGAGGGGAGCCGAATTTGCTTTGCTGGCGACCAATAACGCTAAAATGATGCAACAAAGCAGACATCACAATCTACCTTCCCACAGAGTCGTAATGAGTGGGTAGTAAGGTTTGTTCACACACCGGAAGTTCCAGAGGCACACATGTAAGCGTCGGACAAACAAACTCTATGGAATTCCGTCCTCTTTGCCCGTCTGTGAGATTTGTGGATCTTGGCAGAATCAGTTCATGATTTGCGATGCAAGTGCTGCGGAAGTTTGAGTGAGCAAATTGCTAATCGTTCCCAGTTGGACATAAAAGTATCCGGTCAAGGAGACAGTGTAATTTTCGTCGAAACATAATTGCCAGTGCGGATAGAGGCAAATACTGAGGATACGAATCAGTTACATAAAAAGTTGCTGTCCGTGAAAACGACATATTCGCCAAACCGCGCCAAAGAGAACATCATCGTCTTCCTATGCCAGTGCGCTCCCGATAAAATGAGTTCACTGTAGAAAAACCCAACAAGAACATTTTCAGTGTGGTAGCTGTTCCTATTCAATCGATAAAGACTCCAGCTGTATCGTACTGTAAAGCCGCGCGATTAAAGAGCTTGATCGATGAATAAGATGTTTGCTACCCTATCAACAGAAACCATCTGTCCATTGCTTCAATGAAGGATAGTGTACCGGAAAAAGCACGTTGTTTTGGCAAGAAATAGAGTTCTGGTCGCTGCCCAGAATTTGACCTTGTTGCTTGGAGGACCAATCGACAATAATTTTTCAGTCTTGTGAACGGTGTATAATGTTGAATAGTGCAGCACATAGTGTGGTTACTAAGGTGGGATAACCCAAGCAACTGTAGTGCGCGGTTTACAGTCATTCATCCCATTGAGGATGTCGGATTTGTTGTTTAGTGCCCTGATGACATGATGAACATATCTATTCGGCTGGGTCCATTAATGGGTTTGGTATGGTTGTCCAAGTAAACGAATAGACAGGTGGCTACGGGTAGAATTGAGGTAAGCATTCCAACTGATTGTGAGCCAGCTTAGTCTTGCGGGGATAAGTTGAACTGATAAATCATACACGGCATGCCGGTCCAGAAAAAAAGTGCACATAACGAGGTGTCCAACTTGATAGGGCGAAAATGAAGAATGTGTGGAAGAGAAAGCAAAAATGTGCAAAGAAAAATTGTGATTACCGTATGAAGCCAGTGCTGTGTGTATCCTCAACTGCAACTAAAGAGACGCGAGGGTGAACAATGGAGACGGCGTTGTCACAGCAATTGCAAATGACGCATGGGGGAAGCAAGGGTGGCAACTAAGCGGTATTTGATGCCCACTGAAAGATTCCTCTGCTATCTCGCGTCGATCCCATACCACTCCAGCCTACCCGCACCGGAATTCAAGATTCAACGCCTATTATTTCATCATGAATATGCAGAGAACGAATACATCCGTTCTGTAATTCGATATGGCGTTTTTTGTTCTTAGTGCAAGGCATTCACATAGCATGGCACGTGCCTCTCATAATTCCGATGACCAGATGGGTAGTTGACTATCAGCAGTGTGTCAGTACGCTCAACTGACCATTCGCTGTCACGAGAGGACTCCAAGAAAATTGTGAAGTCGACTGTACCTAGGTAAATGCGAACCGGTGACCTTCGGACTAAGAGCAGATGTTTTGTGTCAATCGAACACCGGTGCATTTGGGAGTTGACGATTCATTTGAATGTAGAAACTGTCGTTCCGTCGGTCTGAAGATCTGATGCGCCTTCAAGACTTTGTGAATCGTTGTCTACGGAATATTGCTGGATGGCACCAGAGCGTCCGCAACGAGGTTGTGTGTAGGCGAGTATTGGGCAGTGATAACCAAGCTAGTGCTCTAGAACAATAGATATCACTGAATAAGTTGCGTTAGCTTGGGCACGTACTAAGAAAGCCAGGTCACCGCTCAGCTAGGAGGGCATTGTTTTGTCTGCCATATGTAGGCTGGCGCAAGGCTCGCGGTGAACAAAAGTTGACTTGGCAGTGTGAAATAGTCACTAAAGATCAAACTGAGTGCCGTCGGTCCGTCTCGCCTTCCGGGATGCAATCCACGTGACCCGCCTTGGGCTCGGTTTTAGAATTTATAGGACATGACTCGCAGTCTACATTGGTGGCGCGTCTGCTGCCACCTAATCGGACTGCCTGTTTAAAGTGTGCTTTGTGCTGAGTTATCTGCGGGGTAATGGTTGAGCATGACGCGGCGCAGTGAAGACTGGAAGGAACCTGTCTCTAAGATGCCGCCTGCAGGAGTCAGCGGTTTGTGGCGGTATGTTGTTAACATAAGTTGTAGGCGCCTTGACCCTGAATGTTTGTTTAGGGCATTAAGGTCTTCAGGTAACTACTCCTTCTCTCCCTCTTATTCTTCATTAAATAGGTCATTATGGTTGTATAACAACGAAGCGCCAGTTCAAACATCTGATGTACTGCTGTTGTTGATGGGAAGCTGTCGCAATAGTGGCGAATTTCTAAATCCGATACTTGGTGAGAATTCCAAGTCATTCGTACACGGCGCAGGCGCAGACTAAAGCATGGTTATGATGAAAAGAATGAACGCCCGTGAAAGTAAGCCTGTATTGACAGGAATTTCCTGACCACTGTCGCAGTAGGAATGCCCTTAGTGACCATAACGTTGTTTTTGATTCCAATTATTCGGACATCTGATTTGTGTGAATAGGTGACGAATTGTGACTGGTGAAAGTTTGGTAAAGACATCGGTTGGGATGGAAGCATTAATTACTGATTAATCAAGTAAACAAATGGTAATGGTAATGAAGACAAAAATAATCACAATGAAGATGTTGGCTAGTAAGTAAAAGCACTAAACTCGACTCGGAACTTGCGCCGAAATTTAGCCAAGCGTCTCAGACTGATATGCACCTTATACCGTAGCAATGCTACCAATTTTCTCGAGAGTTGCAGTATTGATGTGCATACCGAAGGTATTGCAAAAGAAAACAGAGTGGTCAACAGGCAGAAGATATTTGGTACACCTGAAAGCATACTATTTTAGAATTTTACAGCATTAGAGTTTACTGTTGTTTGATCCTTCCAAACGGCCATTTGTTTTACTGAATGTACATTCGTTTTCACGAATTGCTCTGGCGAGCAACGTACCACGCAATTTCTCGCTAATGCTGATTCGTTTCATACTCCTTCTAGCCTGTACATTATAGGTTGGGTCCAGATGCCTCCATCGTTTCTACAGTCTCACGTCGTTTATGTGCCCTTGCTGCTTACTAGTATCCTAGGCGCCACCTAACAAATCAAATAGAATGAATCAGATGTAGTGACAATACCCCGTAGATTTCCTATGGTCTATATTTTGTTATTTAAAGCTGGAACTGCCCCATGTGGTCGAGCCTCACTAGAGTTTTAAGCTGCAGGCAACAACACGAACTTGTGGGGACTTGTACGTATACAAACACACAGCCACACAATCGCAAATAACACACTGACCCTGTAATTCAACAAAGATAGAAAATGTAAATCTTACCCGCAGCATAATCCGGTGCGGCTGCGTCTGTCATTGACGGAGTGATGGAGGAGGCAACCGATCTTACCTGCTGGTAAGAAGTGGTATCGTCAAGCTGGGAAACACCTTTAGATACATGGGAAACACGTGTGGAAAGCCAATTCAATGCCTTATCCTTGCTGTAACGGTACAGAGTTTGGTCGCCGAGTGCTGTAAGTCAAAGAAGTGGTGACCAAAAGTGAGATGTCAGGTTCGTGCAAAGTGGGGCACCTGGACTAGAGAAGGATAAATACAGAGTGGGCAGTTTTCCTGTTGTCTGTATAATATGCAAAAGTTGCGTTGAGGAAAAAAGTTACTCGATCAACTAACAAAACTAATTAACCTGAACAATGCGCAGAAGGCTGTTTAACGATGATGCAGGATGGGATATTGCGGGGAAAACAATATAAAAACAGGAAATAATTAAAACACAATAATGGGTATTTCTGGCACATGCAAGTCGCATGTGCCCCCCATCTACAGAGCCTCAGCTAATGAACTAAGTGGTTCCCTAGAAACTGTTCCGCTCCCTAGTAGCTACTCAAACTGGACATCAATCAGATAAAGGAAAAAGTAACGCAGGAGCCGATGCAATGGAGCACACGGACAGAGTCTAGCATGTGCAACCAATGGAATAGGCGACTTAATGTGCAGCGAATATGGTGTGGATATATATAATTATATTTATTCACAAGTCTGGAAACAGACAAATGTGCCACCAGAACCATAGCTGTAATGGTATTAAAAAATGAGGGTTTGAAAACAAAGGAAAACGGCCTATTTCTTTTCATTTGTTTTTTTTGTATTTCATACACGCCTTTTTAGTTTTTTGTTTGTTTAAAGGAAATAGTTTTAACAGCACTGACTCCACTGATTTCGGTTACGAGCCATAACCTCAAAAACTTGCAGTCACTTGGTGTCCTCATCACGTGGTCCTCAACCTGGAAGACGGACAAATGCTGATGAAGCCAAACATACGGTGATATTCCTCTTTGACGTTAGCGGTTGTCCACCCCGGCATTTTCTCTACTCACGCACAGAAATCGCAAATAATGCTCGGCGAGGAAGTCAATCGGTTGGTATGACCAATCCAACGTAAACTGTTTTCGAGAATAATACCCTGGATACTGGGATTGTTTGCTCCGAGTACACGGCTTCTAACTTCCGAGTCGCTAACGCGGTGTTGCCACCACACAATAACAATCATATGCAAGCAGTGGTTGTCGAAATTTTCTAGTCGTTTCAGATCTTCCAGATGAACAGGCGAGATCTCGCAGCCGTACAGTGGCATTGTACAGTTTGCCTCTGAGCCTTGTACTGATGTCGCGGCGGCCCCACAGGTGCGTCAGAGTAGTAAACGCCAGGCGAAATTTAGCGATTCGCTGAGACACTTCATGCCCAACACCGCACCCCGCCGTGATGCAACTCCCAAGATAAATGCGAAATACCTGTTCAAGGCAATCACCTGCAATTGTGAGGGTTGCTACTGGGGCTTGTTAATTTTGGAGCAGGGTTTTACACTTGGATGGGACAAAGTACAAACCATAATTAGATGCCTCGATCGCTAAGCGGTTCAAAACGTTTTGGATGGCCTGTGGGTCGTCCCCCAGCAAAGCGATGTCATCAGCATAATCCAACTAAGAAATGTTGTTTTCGAGGAGGAGGTCAAAGTCACAGGTTTTGGTTCCTTCCAGAGCGCGGTGGAGAACATCATCGATGGCCAAGTAAAATAAGGATGGTGAGATCGGGCAACCTTGGCGTACTCCGCTGGTAACAGCAAAAGAGGAAGAAAGCCTTTCCTAAGCTTTAACTTGCCCAAAATGTGGCGACACAGTACTCTCAGGATTGTGACGAATTTGTCAGGTACACCGTTTCTTAGCACAGTTCCAAAGAGATATTCTGTCTATGGAGTCGAATGCGGCACGGATGTTCAAAACACCACTATTGTTGGTCTTCGGTGGATGTGACAATATTCGAGAATTTGACGCAGCGTGAAAATCTGGTCAATGCAACCTCGACCGCTGCGAAAGCCAGCTTGTTCTTCGCGAGACAAACTTTCTCGAGTAGCTGAAAGTCCGCGGAGCAATACCGACTCAAAAACTTTAGACGCGACGGAGACAAGTGATATTCCTCGGTAGTTGGTGCAATTGTTGCGGGATCCTTTCTTGTAAATCGGGACCACGATAGATTCGTCCCAAGGGTTAGGAATCTTCTTATTGATCCACACTTTCGTGGAAAGCGAGAGCTGTTCACTAATATCTGTATGTCCTCCATCTTTGAATAGGGCCGGAAAAAGGCTGTCAGGGCCTGGGATTTCGCATCGTTTCAGAGTCTGGATTACTCTTTAAATCTCAGCCTCGGTGGGATGGTCTGTGTATACGGGGTTATCATAGGTGGCTGAATCGCATAATTAGATTGAAGAGCGAAGTGCTCTGCCCAGCAATAAAGACGTTTGAGTAGATTAGTGATCCTCGTACCGTCTGACGCGCAGATTGTCTCGCTGATGGAATGTGATTTGCATTCAGTGGATCTGATGAGGTAAAGTAGTCTGCCGGTGTTTCCAGAAGCGGCTACAGATTCCATTTCCGTGGCTCGATTGGACCACCAGGATTTACGATCGCGGCGAAGACTTGCTTTTAGTTGTTGAGAAATGGTTCGTCGGAGTTCAGTGTGCCCCACACTGACGGGAATGGACCGCCGACGATCAAGTAATTCCGACGATGTCGAAGAGATACAGCCTTTAGCTATTGAAAGAACAAGATCACAGGTAGACAGGTCCGCAGAAAAGATGACCTGCAGCCAATGTTGGTAAACGTCCAGAGGTGGGGGAAAAGTGAGATTGTCACGGAGCATCCGTTGATATTCCCTTGGACAGCGGAGTCTTCCAATTTATCAAAGTTCAGATGAGTTTGTTTAGGCGTAGGCGAGCCACCGAAACGCATGCATACCGTCGCACGTACCAGCGCATGATCAGATTCGATGCAAGTTGACCAATAAGATCTGCAGTCTCGAACACTGCCATGCCACCGGCGACTTATGGCGATGTGGTCAATCTGCGACCAATGTTGCGATGATGGAGCACGTCAGATAGCGTAGTGGCGTCTCGGGTTGCGGAAGTTCAACTTGGATAGACAAACTTGGTGGTCCGAGTATAGACTGAGCAATTTTTCTCCATTATCCGTGCGATCGTTATCGTATCTATGTGGGCCTCCGAGATGGCGTTCGCTTGGTAGCAAACAATCAACATGCGCGTTGAAATCCTCCGCCATAACAATGATGCCCGTTTTGGGGCCATTAGGTCATGAAGGTTCTATAGAAGAGGTCTTTGACGGTGTACGGGCTACGATCAATGGGCGCACAGGCGGAGAAAACAAAAAGAGCGCGTTTGTCTTCTCGACGCCTGTTAACTTTGGATGAGCCTTGGAGCCGCATAGCGCAGAGGCGACTGTTGATGGGAATCCAGTCAAGAAGGGCGGCTTCGGCTCTGGAACTAAGGGCGATCCCAACACCAGCTTGCCCAGCTGCAGTGGACTCGGCGTCTCCAGAAAGGCGGAGGAAACAGGGTGTATAGGTGAACGGGTGACGACAATTGGTAGACTGTGTTGGAGTCTTGAAGTCGGGTTTCAGATAAGCAAAAGATTATATATATATATATACATATATATATATATATATATATATATATATATATATATATATATATATATATATAAACGGTGACAGGCTGCTCTCACAGTGCATCACTAACAGCCTGACGATCACCAACACTCGATTTGCACTGAGTGCGAGTGATTTAGCAATTTGGACGCACCCACGGTGTGATAACACTCACCTACTCGGCTGTCATCGTAGGTCAGCGTGATAGGCGTGAAGTGAGCATGACAAGTGTACTGCGTGAAGCTAAGTGTGGCACTGGTCACAAATTGGTGCGAACCAAACTGTACACACATTTTCGTAAATCTATGTATTGCACTCCTGCCGTGAATCGACGTAAATTTAACTGACTCTCCCTCGGTACTGTAGCGAAACATCTTGAGCTGAAGGCGATGGCTGCACGGCTGTGTGATGTGGAATGCATAGAGATAGTGGCACCGCATTCGCGAGCAGGTGACAGCAGCTGCCGAGGAGACCACTGGACGCGCAAACTGTAAACGGCATGATTGCTTTGATGGGCACAATGCGGCGATTGGCGCATTTGTGTGTGAGAAGAATGCAGCATTTGCTGCACATGTGGCAGACTCCAGTAAGTTGGGGAAGAATAGAAACTTTAGGCGAATTCGACGACGACTGACCCGAGAGCTTCATCGCATTAAAAATGCACGGCGGACGGAGAAGGCGAAGCAGATGGGATGCTACACCGAACGCCGCCAACACAAGGAATTATTTGACTCTTTGAAGACGGTGTATGGACGAGGGTTGGAGTCGCTGAGGACGCTTCTCGATGGCAGTTCAGGCGCTGCGTGCACACAGACTGCAGACATAATGCAGGCCGGCCAAAAACACTGACTGTCTCTTGAACAACCGTTCAGAGAGTGACTGGCCTACATTGAACGGCCTGAAGCAGAAGGAGGTGTAAGCGGATCTGGAGGGACACAGGCACTGGATGAGAAGCAGAGAATACTTGTTCAGCTGCGAAATGGCAAGTGTGCCGGCGCCGAAGGGATCCAGACAGTAGGATTGAAACACGGCGGACCCGCGTTGGCGAATGTGTTGCACCAATTACTGCAACGCGTGTGGGTTGAGGAGGTGCCTCCTGAGCTGAAGAATGTCCTTGTGCTACCACTGTACAATGGCAAAGAAAGCAAGCAACGCGGTACGAATTACCCCTCTAGGTGCAAGCGTCCACCGTTGGTTCCTCTAGCGATTTTTCAGCTGGATCTGTGGCCCCTCCGTCCTCTTCCTGGACGTTGAGACCCATATCCTTAACCGTTACATGCCCCACAGCCATTGCGGGAGAGGATCGACCAGGCATTTCCAATTTTACTTGTGAATTTCCCCTCGCGTCCGCGCCAACGCTAGTATTTCTCACTCTGCTGCAAGCGGCCCAACAGCTTCATTCCAACTGTGCTTCTTCTGCCAAGGAGGAACACTCTATGCTTCGGAATCTGGTGAATGCCTTCGCTACGGATGGATCGAGGATCACTTTTGGTGTGGTCCTAAATGATCTGTGTGTTATTTTCTTTCTATACAGATGGAGGCCCTCGAATTAACATGTGCGTGATGTTACGATTCGGAATAACCAACACCGGCGACGCCTTCAATATGGCCATACTCGCGGAAAGATGCCGCCGATACAGTGATTGACGGAAGATGGCGCACAGTCTTTCTAAATGAGGACGAGAAGATTCCAGGATTCCTGGGAGGATGTCCTCTCCAAACCTTCTGCTAATGATGACCGCGCACCGCGTCGTTTCCTTCCAGCTAATGACGAGTTGGTGAAACCGATTATCCTAGAGGAGATTCAGTGTCTTCAAAGATGCGTGGTTCTGCTCCCGATGTAGACCGTATCAAGCCCACCGACGATGCAAGGATGGATTCCTACTTTGGAACTTCTTTTCTCAACTATCTTGCTTCCTGTCCATTTCCCATCTACATGAACGCAGCCCGGATAATCTTCATACCCAAAGTCTCCCACCCAATCTCCCCTGATCAATTCCGTCCAATCACAGTTTCTTATGTCGTCACAAGCCTCCTTCGTCGTATCCTCTGTGATCGTTGCATCCCGGCTTTCTTTACCGAACGCCTTCAGTTTGGCTGTTTTCGTAAAGATGGCTCTTTCAGAGCCCCCCATACTTCATGGGGCTCTTTGCCATTCTCACTCCTCTCGTAGCCCACTTTCATTTGCGGAAATGGATACCACGAAAGCGTTCGATTCCATTTCGCACCACTCTTTACTTCGAGCGGTAGCTGCTTTCGGAGCTCCCCCGCTACTGTTGGATTACCTGGTCTCGTATTACAGCTCTGCGTCCTCAATGTTTAATGACGTTAAGCTTCATCCCGATAGATGGGTCCAGTAATGAGATACACTTTCCACTTTGCTTTTCATAATGTCCCTCGATGAAGTTATACACGTAGTCGCCACCTCGCCTTGGATATCACCGGCTGGCCCGATTGAGTACCTCGCTTATGCGGACGATGTGATCATTTTTGCACAAGATCGCATTGCACTCGGGGATCACCTGCAACGACTGCAGTGCGTCAGCCTCATTACTAGTCTCCTGAAGTCTTTCTAGGTAAATATAGTTGTTGACGGCGCTTGCAAACGGGCCATACTGGATACAAATGTTTTAGACTATGACCCTTGTTTTATTCCGTCTGTACAGCCAGATGAAAAGTTTAAGATGTTGGCCCTGCCATTTAAATGGAAGGGTAAACTTCCTCCAACAGTAATTGACGACATTACTGCGCAACTCAACGAAGTCACCAAGGCAACGCTTAAACCACAGCAACGACTGGAGATTCTGAGAACTTATCTTTTGCCCAAACATATTTACCATTTGGCTCTCGCAGTGGTTCATCGGAATACACTGAAGCGGCTAGATCGCATTGACAGGTCGCACGTCCGAAATTAACTGCGTTTGCCGTCAGACACCTCAATTGCGTGTCTTCACGCTGATATTGGGAATTCTGGTCTGGGTATTCCCTGTCTGTCCACGAATATTCCCCTGCTGCGGAAAGAGAGGCTGGAACGGCATCTTGCTAATTGGTATCCAGTTACCAGTTGGGCGATCCGGAATCCTGCAGTCGCTACCATCCATCGTCTAGCAGGTTCTGATGGTACCACCGTAAACATCACAACGAAAGTGCGCAACAGATCACGAGGCAACTGCGGCGCCGAAGCACTAACATTGTTACGGAGCCGAGGGGATTCCGACTGCCACCTCTTCCATCAAAACAGACTTCCTTGCGGTTCAAAATTCCACGGTTCACATTGCGGGTGCAGCCATTTGTGACGCTTACCGAATGGAATATAGTTACAAATTGAAAGTGGATAAACATGGATGAGGGGGAATAGAACAGCTATTTCGCGATACATATGCGAAGAATTTCCTGAGATTATGAATATTATTCACCAACCCGTCATTATCAATAATCGATGAATGATATACACAACTACAGCAAAACATCTTACTGCACTCGGAAAGACATCACTTGATGTCTCTGACCTTCGTGTTTCGAAACTTCGTCTTAGTCTTACTTACATGCGAGGCACTGTATCACGCCTTAGATAACATGCCCATGGTGACAATTGAAGCGGTTCCGGCCACTGTTTGAAGTTTTTATCTCAATCATTGTTTAATACTATGCCGGGACATTTGTCCCCTCTTGGCATATTGCTATACAGCTCATCCTTCCAGCCATGCATGCAAATGTCCAAAATACAAGTTAATGTTATCAACCTGCTGAGTTGTGTGAGCGAGGTGATTGCCCGAATCCTACTCAACCGCCTCGTCAGTCAGGTTGTGGAATAGAACGTAGAGGGAGAGCAATGTGGATTTCGTTCGGGTCGCAGCACCATCGGTATGGAGTTGGCGGATCGTCATTTGCAGGGGAAGTGCAGAGAGCGACACCAACCGTTGTACTCACAGTTCGTTGATTTCATCAAAACATCTGATACGGTGAAACGCCAGGCACTCTGGCTGGTGTTGGGTAAGTTTGGTTGTCCGGGCAAATTTGAATGTTTGCAGGACGAGTACAGCGGGCGAGAGTACAGCTGTGGACAGACCTCGGACGAGTTCGCAGTTTAAAACAGTTAGTCCCCTTCAGTAGTTTGAACAACGAAATGAGATGACGAATATTGGCAGATGCTAGCATTTCGTATTATCTCGTCAGTACCAATACAATAACATGGAAATTCTTTTATATGTCTTAAAGGACATAGTCAAACTAATCAAATTTATTGTTGTGGTCATTGTTGTCAGATCAGGTCCACGGCAACCGCAGGTTGACAACTATTTGCTTTTGGACACACAAAGCTGGTCTAATTCGGCTTATCGCGACGGCCTCGGCAAATCGTAAAAGGCGTGCATTAGTATGACGTAACAAGATCCGGAAAGCTGATAAGGGATTGACCTGGTGACGAGTCGCCAAGATGTGCCTGCCTATGGAGGACGCCGGTGGCTTACGCGAACACGTATCATCGGAGGTGGATTGGGTAACTTCGCGCTGAACCCAGTTTGGTAGGTGTTCCTTCACTCGCGATAAGCCGAATTAGAGCAGCTTTGTGTGTCCAAAAGCAATTAGTTGTCAACCTGCGGTTGCCGCGGACCTAATCTGATAACAATGACCGCAACAATAAATTTGATTGGTTTGACTGTGCCCATTAAGACATATAAAAGGATTTCCATGTTATTGTATTGGTAATGACGAGATAATACGAAATATATATTCGTCTTCTCATTTCGTTCTTCAGACTTCGCAGTTGTCTCTGAAGTGAAGCAAGGCTTCTGCCCTGTTTAATATTTATCTGACTGCAATGATGTCATGCGCTTTTGATTCCGCATGTGCTTACGGTGTTCGTGAGAAGCACTGTATGCATGGCGGGTTGCTAAACATCCGTCGATTCGCTGCGAGAACCTATTTTGTGAGACAACTATCGGTAGGTTGCTCGTTGCTAACGACTGTGTGTGGTTTGCACACAGCGCGGATGAGTTGCAGCAAATGACTACTGCTCTGGCCTTGACAACGGCCAAATTCGGGCTCACCATCAACAGAAGAAAAATTGTCCGTCTCGTCCAGTTTTCACCGGAGGTGCAATCAGCAATGGTGTCGCAAATCAGCATCGGTAGTGAAGTATTGGGAAGCACTGTAGCCCGTAGCCTAGGGGTAACGAGCCTGTCTCGTAATCTTACGGCGCGAGTTCGAGCCTGCGTAGGGGAAGGGCGACCCTCGCAGTATCCTAGCCCATGTGCGACCGGTCGTGGTTGCACGGCAGCGAAGCGTCAGTAGTGCGTACCGGCGTACTGCTGATTCCTTATATATGAGAAACCACCTCCCGCTTCCGCTACGTTGGGAGTATGGTTTCGACTGACCAAAAAAATATACAGTGAGCTTCGCATCCGCGTATCTAAGTCAACGGCGGCATTCCGGAAGCTTGAGTACCGAGTGCGGAACAACAACCAGCTTACCGTTAGCACGAAGTTGATGGTGTACGAATCCATGGTGCTGTCCGTTCTTCTATACGGCAGTGAGTGGACGATATACCAGCGAGATGTGAGATATCGCGACCGGTTTCATCAACAGTGCGTGCGACGGATTCTGCGTATCGGTTGGTGCGACAGAGTTGCAGACACGCAGGTGTTATGTTGAAGTAGAATGTATGCAGTGGACTGAATACTTCTTCTGAGACACCTGAGGTGGCTCGGTCATGTGTGCCGTATGGATTCGACGCGGATACTGAGGCAGCTGTTAGATGGTCAGCTGAGTATGACTAAGCGGTATATGGGGAAACCAAATCCGTTAATAGGACATGATCAAAGTGAGCCTACACGTTCTAATGTTGTTTTCAGGTGTTGGGAATCGAAGTCGGTTGACCCGCGTGTATGGCGCGACCTGATCACGAGGGCAACTGCCGAGATGCAGGAGAAAGCCCTCGTGCATGCAGAGAAAAAGCGGCAGGTGTGGAAACGATAAGCGCCGATGGGGTACACTCCATCAAGGGCCAGCGCATGGTGTTGTAGCACATGCGGTCGCGAGTGCCTGAATCAGGCAAGTCTAGTGAGACACGAGTGAGGCCACTCGGGACCAGTATCTAAACGACGACGGGTCCTGCTGAGAATGTAACCAGAACCGGTGCATCGTTGGTAGGTATGCTGCATGCGCTTCCATTTCATTTGCTAACCGCGTACTTGAGTAGTGAGTCCCTATTCTAGGTGGTCGGTTGGCCATCTTATCTTAATGCTTATTTTTATACCTTATTTTAATATCTGCCTAAATAATCTTTTATTAACTTGCACACGTCGCTTAAGCTAACTTAAGTCAACTTTTCGCGTTTTTGGCATCTTCAAATATCCTTTTCTTACACTTTGTACTTATTGCGGATTTGTTGATAACCAATATACTTCACATGCACAATTAGAGAAGAGGTATGTTGGTATATCCACATGCTTTGTTCGAAACATTTTAGTTGACATTTCAAGTGACTGGCTGTTGCTTGACATCCCCGGTGTGGTTGCACTTGATGTGCATGTTGACAAGATGCCTACCTGTCTATTACTTACCACCCCGTCTATGCTGGCTCCATGAGACAATTGGTCGTTGCTGGAGGGGACAGGGTGCACGGTCCACGTGGCCGTGCTAGGCTAGAAGAGTGGTTCCATCCAGCGTGGAGCAGACTACGGTCCAGCCACCGCCTCGTAGGCGCTTTATTCCTCAAATACAGCGTGCTTGTGTTTGCCTGTGAAGGAGTGTGGGCCGGCTTCGTTGAGGAAACGTGGCTCCCAACCACATATCTCCCGGTCTTATTCCTACAGGTTTACATCGGCAATGAGGTGTGGGGGTGGAACTGTGGATGGTGCAGCGCAAGCCACCCATGGTCCTTCAGTAACCGCAGCGTCCTGTAGCTGTTTGCAATCTGAGTGGCAGATAAATCGGAAAACTGATGCCGCCAAGCATATAGAGACTGTCCCACAGTCACAGTTACGATGTTCTGTACCATGACGATGGGCAAAAACGATTAGCGATGTGAATTAACGGCAATAAAGATTTGGAGTAGAGTTGAAAAACGAAATATAAGCAAGACATTACTTTTGACATCACAAATGAGAGATAAACGATCCTCTACATCAGGCCGAGCCGATAAGATGGTAGCTAGATTGGTATCTTCTGAGAACAGGGCAGTTAAAGTGGTAAACTGTTGCTAAAAGGGTCCAGTAAGTCATCAAAAAATCAAAAACTTACATTACCACTGGCCGCAAAGAGCAAGAAGAACAGAGGGTCACATGGAGTGCAGAGGTACAAACTGCCATCTAGCAAGCCAATGAAATGCAGGTCAAGACGCACCTGATTTAACGTGAGATCCGAGTAACCATGATCTGTGAAGCTCGTGGACACGCTGTAACTCGTACAGCTTGCCCATTTTCTTGTTCCATATGAAGAGAACCGGTTGTTCTGTGATGCATCAACACTGATAACGAGGAGTAGAGAACCTACTTGATCTGGGATGAGTCAACTTTATCGTAGTGCATTTTCCGATGCTTGAAACAACCGCCTCTAAGAACACATGCATGAGAGCCAGTACCCTTTTCGGTACCTTCTGAAACCATTATCACTTCAGAAGAGTGCATTTCGATGAATAGACAACAAAGATAAGCAAGAAGTGGGATTCAACTGCAGAAAAGGAAAGAGCGCTAAAGATTAATGCAGATAAAAAAGAACAATTTACGCGAGAGCTAGCTGAAACTTTTACTATCTGTATAAAGGGAGCTGTAACTTCAAACACAGAATGTATTGAACAGTACGCAGGGGATTAAAGCAAGACCGTATAAGCGTCGGGGCGTGGCTAGATAATTGGATGGCAAATATCAAAAAGTAGTTAAAGGTAGAGATTCAAACACGAGCGACAATATAATATGGGAAAATAAGTTCGGGTAACGCCACACAATGGCCACAAAGTTGAAATACTCGTCAGCTACAGGTGTACATCAAATTGGTATATGTACCTGGATTCTGATCAACTCCTAATTCGCGTAGGCATGGTGTTCAAGGAAACACTCGGGCCTTATGCTTCTCTCATTCTCAACCTGAACTCATAGTCCATAATCCAGTAATGCCACGATGAAATGGCCCACTAGTTACCAATTACAAACGAAATTGGTGAGCCGAATACCAGCTGCAATCATCCCAAATGTACTGTGAGGAATACCACTGGAGACTTCTGTGAAGTGATATGTATAAAGTGTGAATAAAATTCTGAATAATAGATCAGTTGGGTCGAAATATGCATACAGATGCCGTGGAATACTCTGCTGTGGTGTATCCGTAACACCCATAAATGAGTGCTGGGTAGGAGTGTGCCCTGTTTGCAGATGATTTGAAAATCTGGAGGATCACTGAGAACCAGAACGACTGCGCTCGCCTCCAGCATGACTTAGAGCAACTGTCAACGTGGTCCACTGAAATGCAACTGCCTTTTAACGCAAGCAAGTCGGAGTTCATCAGTATCATCAGACATCCAGCCACTCGATCATACGCTGTCGACGGCCAGTTGCTCCACCCTAACACATCTGTCAGACATAGGAGCGATCGCGCGACATGATATGAGATCACTAGAAAATACAGAGAAAATGGACCGTGCGGAACTTCGCATGCTCTGGGCATTATGACGCAGTTTCTCCACATGTTCCGAAGAAACCGTCCCTCGCCTATTCACCTCGCTCATTAGACCAGTCCTTGAATACGGCGCCCCAGCTTAGCATCCGATAACCCAGTGGGAAATTGAAAAGCTGGAGAAAATACAGCACATCGCAACTAGAATGATACCCAGTCTACGAAATCTTCCGTATGAAAGACGTGAAAGGTTCGGATTCTACACACTATCCTACTGCCGAATAAGAATAGATCTTATTATGACCCATCGAGTACTACATTTGAATCATTTCCCCATACTGCGGCCAATACTGCACCTGCGGGAACTCTGTAACACCCGAGTACACTGTTACAAACTCAGGGTCCCCTGCATGAACAAGATATCACATCAGCTTTGTATAGAACGAAGAATCGTAAACTTATGGAATACACTACCAGAAGGACTAGTAGAGGCCGATTCTGTGAAGTGTTTTAAAACGTATGAACGATTATTTCGGAAACCTGTGCTTTTGTGAAACGGTGCGCACACAATGCAAAAAATACATTCCATACTCGTAAATAATTACACCAATACGAATTCCTAACCAAACAATAATAAACGAGTAACTGACCAAATACTACCGCTGAGGATACGCAATTAAAGGTTATTGATTTTTCATAATTCGAAAGTTGTACAGAAACCTTTCTACTTGCTCTTAAATAGTCTCAGTCTCAGAAGAATTAAAACTGATCGGGAGCATTTGTGGGTAGCAAGAGCTCAGGGAATGAAGAAGGCCCAGTACCGTTCCGATGCATCCACAGCATGGACCCGATAGAACACTCCGTTAGTGAGGCAATAGCCGAAAAGATGGACAGTTAGGTTATATTCAGCCGCGTCGACTAGTCCGTTAGTTGGACTATTACGAAGAGCAGTTCCGCAGGCCTGCTGCGACACTACCGCTTGTGTAAAATCTGGACGCACGTGGGAAGTTGATAGCACACCTCACACTTCAGGAAAAAACCGACATGGACTCGACGTGCTGAAAAGAAACAAGGCTCATGGAACCGACGACGTCCCATCTTTGTTTAATATGGAGGTGACTTTTGGTAGCATGTCTATCCGCTTTACTCAACACAATTTGGGTAACTGGAGAGGCACACTTAGACTGGCGATTGGCAATCTTTATTCCCGTTTTCAAAAAGAGTCAAAGGAGCTGGGTGTTCTACTCCCAGCTTTGCTATTTCTACCTGATGAGTCTAACCAAAGACGAAACCGTCCGTCATGGAGTGCAGGGATGGGAGAGAGCCACACCGAAACCCTCCACTTCGGTGACGGTCCCAGTGACCGTATTGGCAGAGGCTGACCAAAGTCAACCGAGGCCACGATTGAGATTGCGTGTCGCGATCCAAGACACACGGCGGGTGCTCCAAAACCGGAAAATCAACTTCTAACCGCTGTGTTAAACACCGCTCGCGGAGCTCAATGGTCTAGTGATCATGGCGATTGCCGCCAAGCACTATGCGGCAAGTTCCACCCGCAGCTCGGCTATCTCTACCTGATGAGTCTAAACAAAGACGAAACCGTCGGTCATGGAGTGTAGGGATGTGAGAGCACCACACCGAAACCCTCCACAGTTAAAGGACTTATTTTTATTGCCTCCAAACTTCCCTCGGATCACCTTTTGCCACAGCTCGTTGGCTTCGTATAGGTGGAATCAGTACGGGTGGCTTTTGCCCTGGTCATGATTTCAGCGAGCATGTGATTGCTCTTAGCCAAGTATCGGGGTCGAAACATGCCACTAATTCTAAGTATCACCGAATTGCCACTTGTTTATGATCAATCGACTCACTTACATTGATTTTTGGGTTACAATTGGCGGTCATACTACAGAGATTACTTCACGCGTCAGCAAAGTCCGTCTATAGAGACGCCGGAATTATCAGTCGATCAATGTAACATATACCACGCTGCGATAAGGCCACCGAAACTGTGCAGATCGGACCTGAACAATTCGCGTTGAAGACAGTAAGGTGTCGGTCGCCTTTGATCACCTACGATAATGGAGTATAGTTCATCTATAGTGGGAACACCTGTTGGTCTGGGAAGAAATCCTATGATGCTGTAGTGCTGAACTTGAACCGTTTACGCTGTTTAACCCATGTTCTCAGTATGCCCGTTGATAGAATTCCTCCCTGTGGATTAGACGTTCGTGCTGTACCTAGTCGAGCGAAACTGCGAGAGAATTAAGCGATGGCATAGCATAAAGACATGAACTGACTGAGAGGCTTTGTCAGGCTGATGTTTGCTGTCCTCGTAGATGGGGACATAAGGATCAGCCGTATCAGTGATTGGTAACTCTATTGGATATGGTGCAGTGGAGCAATCAGTGGCGTTCTTGCATCCTGTCGGTTGCGTCTAGATATCAATCTTCTATTCCAATTAATTCCATCGACTGTTCTCAACCTTTTACGCGAGTCGTGACAAACCGCACCTTCCTTTAATTGAACTCAACTGAAAATAAGGCGGCAGTGATGGGGCAACTTACTTGCCCCGTTCCCCTTCACAACCACCCCTGCTGGATGTTAAGCGCAGCAACCATACCCCAACTTTCACAGTGGCATAAAACCGACTGCAACGCTATACAAGCCCAAGCTAATCGGCATCAACACAGTTCAGTGGAAAAGCTCGAGTGAAATCCGCGAAATGTAGAAAAGAGAGAGGAACCAGAAGTAGGCCGGTGTGGCATATTGACACTTCGCTACCAGCGCAACTACCAGTCGCGCGTGGGTTAGGGGTCCTGCGAGACCACCAGCATCGACTCAAAGTTCAATTTGGGGAACCCGTTGTGTCGTTGGGTTGCGACACGCAACTTCTACTGAGCCCTCGGTGCACTTTGAGGTAAACCTCGGGCATTCGGATCGCGAGGACCGTATACGATATGGAAATATTTCTGCGTTTCTCCTCCCAACAATGGCACACCAAGACCGCGGTTTCCTCCTGGTTTGGACCCATCAAGTGGCGATAGCCTGAGGTGAGGTGGAACTCAGGCCTAGTAGCTCACGGCTGATACCCTGAACACCGGGCTACTGAGATTCGCGAGCAACGCTTGGCACAGCGGAAAGGAATTCAAGGTTGAATTTGAGGAACCCCTGTGTTGTTGGGTTGCGACATGCAACCTGCATTGAGACCTCGGTTCAGTTTGAGGTAAACCTCGATCATTCGGATCGCGATGACCGCGGTGGCTGAACCGTGGTCCGCTTCACACTGAGTGCATGGAACCACTCTGTGAGCATAGCAAGACCACAAGAACTGTGCACCCTGTCCTCTTAAGCAATGACCAACTGTATCCTGGAGCCAGTGTGGACGAGGTAGTAGGTAATAGACAAGTAGGCACTTTGTCATTATACACACCGAGCGCAACAACACGGGGACGCCAAACAACAGCTAATCACTTGAAATAGCATTATCAAATAAAACATCTGTTAAAGCATACGGCCATGCAGACATAAATATTCGCTAAATTAGTATATGAAATAAGTTGGTTAGCAACGAATAGGCCATAAGCACTAAATGTCCACAAATTACACAAAAAATGCCACGAATGCAATCAAGTTAACCAAGAACACCACAAACAGTGTAAGCAATGTCACCAGATAACAGAAGTTTATTCAGGTAGGAAGAACAAACAAAATAAGTGGAATGAAATTAATCCAGGTTAAAGACTTAGTATAAGTGCAAACTGGTTGAGCCCAACTCCGGTGAAGAACCATCATGCATGCGATATTCGCGTCAGCGTAGGCGCACCGTCGGATGCGTCACGAGCGATCAATGGGATTTTGATAATGCAGCTATGGTACAGGGTAAAGTTCAGTAGCGATCGGAACGAGAGGATAATCCCGTGAATGTTCCTTCCTATGCGTATCGTTGGACCGCGAATTGATAGGTCTGCTTGAGATGTTCAAAAGCCTAAAACAAAGACCGCATCATATCACGTCCAATTAATTACTTCCCAGATTTGAGGTTTGAGCGTCAACCAGATACTCTTGGGTGGCAACACGAAACCTTTCCTTTTTCCTGACTAATTCCCATTTTCATACTTCGATTCTATTTTCTGTACTTTTCCTCACCGTTGGTATTATTCTCTTTAATTGATTTACTTTACCTTCGAATTTTCTTCCTTTCTTACTTCACGTAAGTGACATAGGAGGGACAGCTAATGTAAGGAACGTGGGCATTAAATTGGTGGGCCAGGGTATTTTTCGGTGTTCTCCCTTTATACACACCAAGAAGTCGGAGCACCTCTATCAACTGCTGGATCGAAGACCCGCTCAAGATGGAACACTTACGGGATTCATCTTATCGTTCTAGTCCCACTTGAACTTTACCCTGCCAGACCGGTTTGTTTGAAGTAGATTGAAGGATAAGCTAAGAAAACAATAGGAGGAATGTCAGCTAAATAGTGATAATACCAATTTATGAGAAGAAATTAAAATAATGAAGTGAAAGTTAAAGATACAAGTCGGTTAGAAGAACGAAATGGTTCGCTACTGCCACCGAAGATCATCTAACTGACGCGCGAAACACTCTACCGTAAACTCCCTAACGACCTGCTCCGGAAGCGAGTTCCAACCTTCAATAACTCGGCGCGACAAGCGAGTTTCCGTCCTTACCCGGTCAGAACGCAGTTTGTGCAGCTTCAACAAGTGATCTCGGTGACTAGGCAGCTTAGCGGGACCAAGTAGCCAGGACAAGTCTGGACCGATCGTACCCGTTAGGATACGGTAAATGAGGATCAAGTCTCCTCTAATTCTGTGGTAGTGCATTGAGTACATACCCAAGCTAAGCAAACGTTCGGGATATGTTTGCCCTCGTAATTCCTGCACTAAGCTTGTACCCACACGCAAAAGCCTCTCCAGTTCCATTGTGTCCCTTACAAGACAAGGTGGACAAGCCTGGATACAGTATTCTAAGTGGCGTCGCACGAAAGCTGAGAACAGCTACAAAAAGATATCCGCCGTTAGAACACCGAAGGAGCGGCGAATAAACCACATCATACGGAACCCTCTACAATCAGCCTTCCTCCAATTGTCCCCAGAGTGAAGCACTGAGGTGTGGACGACGCCTAGATCAGCCTGCTGAGTGACAACAGGAAGTTCACTTCCACCAACCACATAGCGTGTGGGAGGACTAGCACCTCTAATGCGGAGGACAGAACATTTCGCCTGATTTGTAGGCATCAACCATAAAGTTGACTAGTCCCAGAGCCTATCCAAGGTACTCTGAAGTGCCTCAGATCCCCCAGGGATATCCACAATATTCCAGAGCTTGAGGTCATCAGCAAGTAATAGCGACGGTACTTCAAGCTTCTGGGGTCATCATCAACAGCAGTACATCAGCCATTTGAACTGATGCTTCGCTGCCATACAACCATGAGGACCTGTGAAATAAAGAATAAGAAGAGGGAGAGGAGGGGGACTTACCTGAAAACCTTAATGCCCTAAGCAAACATTCCGGGTCAAGGCGCCTACACCTTGTGTAGACAACATACCGTCACAAACAGCTGGCTATCGTGCAAAGATAATGCGGCATCGGCGAGACAGCTCCCTTGCGACTTTCACTGCCACGCGTCATACTCAGCCATTACCCCGCAGATAACTCAGCACTAAACACACTTTCAACAGGCAATCCGATTAGGAGACGGTAGCAGACGCGCCACTGGTGTCTACTGAGAGCCATGCCCTGTAAAGTCTCAAGCCAAGCACAAGGCGAACCACGTGGACTCCAGCCCGGAAGGCGAGACGGACCAACGGTACGCAGTTTGGTCGTCAGTGACTTCATTTCCCGTTGCCAAGTCAACTGTCCACCTCGAGCTTTGCGCCATCCTACACCTGGCAGACTAAATAAGGCCCTCCTGGGTAAGCGGTGACCAGGTATACGTAGCATGTGCCTCAGCAAACGCAACTTATTCAGTGCTATCTGTTGTTCTAGGGAGCTAGCATGATTAGCACCACCTAGTACTCGCCTACGCACATCATCATTGCGGACACGCTGGTGCCATCCGACTCCAACAATGTTTCTCAGACAACGATGATCAAAGACTTGAAAGCGCCTCAGATCTTCAGACCGAAGGGATCAAGTCTCACTACTATGGAGCAGAACGGCCCTCACTGTGGCCTTGTATGCACGGCCTTTCAGACGAAGGGAAACTCCCTTCTGTCGCCAAAGACGCCGCAGGTTCAAGAAGGTAGCTCTGGTTTTTGCAATGCGTGAGCTCACGTCAGTTTCTATGCGCCCATCATTGCTGATGCAGCTGCCAAAATAAGTGAATTGAGCAACTACCTCGGATTCCTCGTTAGCAAGGATCAAGGAGTTATCAAGTGGCTGGTGGTTCTGCAGCAACACTTTGCACTTTGAAGGTGCGAAGTGCATACCAAATAATGGGACCACTCTGGACAGGCTATTCAGGGTTGAAAGTACCGCCGCAGCATCTTCAAAATCAAGACGATATCGTCTGCATATTCTAGATCTACTAACATTTCACCAGGCAACACTTCAACGCCTACATCGTGAGATTCCGCAAGGGAACACTCCATGATGGTATCCACGATGAAATTGAACTGACGAACGCCACTTGTGGTCGGAAAGCTATCCGATAGGGCACCATAGACCCTGACGCAGCCTGTAGTGTTCGAGTATAAAGCACGAAGGATGTTCACATATTTCGTGGGAACACCTTTCTGCGCAAGTATTTCGAACAGAATCGATCGATCGACTGAATCGAACGCACTCTTGAAATCAGGGAACACAGCAATTGTCGGTCTGCGGTATAGGTGGCGCTGCTCTAGCACCTGCCGCAAAGTAAATATATGGTCTATACAGCCACGTCCTGGGCGAAAACCGGCCTGCTCTTCCCTAATCCGAGATTCCCGTTCTGCAGTGAGGCGACGAACGAGCATCGAGGCCATTAATTTTGTCACAATTGGCGTAAGACTAATATCCCTGTGTGACTGCCCTTCTTGTATATTGCCACTATAATCGATTCGCTCTCTTCGTTCCAGATACGTTCGAATAGGGAGGTCAGTGGGAGCATAAGCAGAAATCACAAACAAACAGCGTTTTGTTTTACTTTCGCGAATTCACCTTAGCTGATGTCGTGAAACGGGCTGCACATAAACGGCTGTTCACCGGAATCCAATCAACCAACGATGACTCAGCCTTGGAGCTGAGAATGATACCTACACCAGCTTGACCCGTGAGTGGGAACACCGCGTGAGCAATGAGCGTGTTCGGCGTCGCGTATTTGGTGCAGGCAGAGCGAGTGAACCGCTCAGCAGCATTATATCACGCACCAGGCTCCGATGGCTGGGCCACGTGTTGCGCATGCCAGCACACCGACTCCCGCGACGTGCATTGTTTGCGCGTTGTGGGTGCGGTTGGAAGAGGAGGAGGGGAGGCCAAGTGATGACTTGGTCGAGAGAAATGAAAACCCTCACTTCAAAGTTGGCGTCGGTTGGTGTATCCCGACTGCCTGGCTGGGGTCCTAAGGACGGTGAACACGTTTGGTTGGACACACTTGCTGATATGGCTAGGAGCCGGCACCAATGGCGTTTGTGTTGTGATTTCCTTTGCCCATCCCCCTCCTGTTTAGTATCCCCCTCCAACCACGATCTCATCTGTTAGGCATAATATGATTCTCTTTTTACGGCAGCCAGCTGTTAGCTCTCCGGAACGATGTCCATCCGTTACTGGGGACTCAGCGGGCGTGCCACTGTTTTTCCTTTTCTTTTATTTTGTATTGCGGCACAATAGCTGAGGTGTATTCCACCTCCAGCTAACGTGTAATGATGATGATGATGATGATGACCCGTGAGTGCCGCATCGGCGTCGCCGGATGCGTGCAACCAATAACGAGAGGATAAGCCGGGTGCAGTCAATTCAATAACCCCGTTAGGGTCATTAATGCTAGTTTCGGACACACAACACACATCAACACACAGTGTGACAAAGGTGCGTGCGAGTGCAGCCTGCTGACCTGTTTGTCTTACAGTGCGGATGTTGAATGTCGCCATGGAAACGGGACAGCGTGGCCTTTTAAGGGACTTTTGCCGATAGGTGCTGTGGGATGGTGGCTGCAGACGGTACTACTCCAGTAGCCTTTCGGTTGCTGTCAATTAACCTGGGAATTATAGGAGGAAAGTTAGTAATGGGGGCCGGGATGGGAGTAAGAGAAAAAGGTGGAAAAAAAAGAAGGGAGGCGCCAGCAGTAGCATGTTTTCGCTTATCCGCCCTGCTGTATGCAGCAGATAAGGCGACCCTTGATAATCTGCGCGATGGCCGATGCAGGATGTAGTTTATCTTTGAAGAGAATGTCATGGTTGTATTTGGGCTGGGATACTGCCAGGGCGCCCAGACCTAGACAGGAGAACGATTAGGGTCCTCATCCAAAGCCTTTGACTTAAAAGCCTGTCCACGAGGCAGCGGGGAGGTGGCAAGAATTTAGTTTTACAGAAATGGACGCCATCCCATTTCAAACCCCCAACCTGGAGGACCAGGAGACTGAGTTTGTCTGACCTCTCACCATTGACCAACGTGGTAGGAGTAGCTCTCAAGATGCTCGGAGGCATCACCCAGTATAGCTCAATGGGTCAATGAGGTACGCAAACCGTCGCACCACGTTAAGGTCCAGTCTCGTTGCGACGGAAACCCCTTAACCGTAGCTTCCTTGACAACATTTTCAGGAAGCAGGTTCCAGTGCTCGATGACTCGACGTGATAACCGTGTCTCAGCTCTAACTCCATCGGGCCGCGCTTTGTCCATCTTCATACAATGACCGTGGAGACCAGATAATCTAGCAGGACCAACTAGCCAGGACAAATCAGGGCCAACCTTCCCAGTCAAAATACGGTAGGTTTGGATTAGGTCTCCTCTAATGCTTTGATAGTGCATTGAATGCATCCCCAAACTAAGTAGGCGTTCGGGGTACGTTTGTCCTCGTAAGCCCTCGACCAACCTAGTACCGACACGCAACACCCTTTCTAGTGCCATTTTGTCCCGGACAAGGCATGGTGGACAGGCCTGGACGCAATGTTCTAGGTGAGGTCGCACAAACGCTGAGAAGTGCTTCACAAACAAATCAGCGGTTAGGGTGCGGAAAGAACGAAGGATAAACCACAACATCCGGAACCCTTTACCAGCCGCCTACTTCCAGTTGTCTCCAGAGTGTAGTGTGGAACAGTGGACGACACCTAGATCAACCTGATGAGTCACGTGAGGAAGTTCACTCCCATCGACCACATAACTTGTGGAGGAAGCAGACGCTCCGATACGCAGCACTGAACACTTTGCCCGGTTTATGGGCAGCAACCACAAGAGAGATCTTTCCCAGAGTCTATCCAGAGCCCGTTGAAGAGCCACAGGACCTCCAGGGATATCAACAATATTCCAGAGCTTTAGGTCATCAGCAAACAAGAGCGATGGTACCTCAAGCTCCTCCGGCAAGTCATTCACGTAGACTGAGAACAGCAGCGGATTTAGGACAGAGCCTTGCGGAACGCCGTTAAGTACAGCTTGTCGAAACGAAAGACTGCTTCCCACACGGATATACTGTTCCCGTCCATCCAGAAAAGCTGACACCCACTGGAGAGCACGACCAGATATTCCATACGACCTCAACTTCAGTGAGAGTCGCGAATGGGGGACAGTGTCAAAGGCCTTGGAGAAGTCAATGAACACTACATCCACCGTATGTCCACTGTCTACGGCTTCAGCCCAGCTCTCACGAGCTACCAGCAAGTTCGTCTGACACGAAAATCCTTTGCGAAAATCATGTTGCTCGACGCAAAACAGGTTAAACCTATTTAAATGGTTCTCCGCTGTATCTCGTACTATTTTTTCAAGTAACTTAACGACCACGCTAGTCAAGCTGACAGGCCTGTAATTAGCCGGTAGGTCTTTGTCACCGCACTTGGAAATCGGGCAGACAACAGCCTCCTTCCATTCGGTAGGCAAGATACAGCTGTTGAGTGACTTCTGAAATACACAAGTCAGAGGTCCACTGAGTTCCACTGCCAACTCGTGAAACAATTTTAGATGAAGAGAATCTGGCGCGGAAGCCTTAGCTGAGTTTACCTATCAGCAACCGGAGAACTTGGGACTCAGTTACAGGAATTTCATCCAGACAACAGTCCTTAGGGACTCTTGAAGCTAACTCTTTACATGGCGTATTTGTCTCGCGGACAAAGACGCTTGAGTACTGCTTACCAAGCACGCATGCCTTGTCATAGTCGCTATAGACATGGGTCCCATCTCCTCGAAGCAATGGTGGTATGGGCGAGTTTGCACCACAGCGTCGTTTAACGTAAGCAAAGAATCTCTTGGGATTTTTCGAGGCAGTATCAGCTAAGCCCTTTTCATACTAAAGCCGGGCCAACCTAAGACGTAGCTTGCACTCATTTCGAACCAACCGATACTTGTCCAACGTGCTGTTTGACGGAGCTCTTCGGTAAGCTCGCCAGCATCTGGACCGCTTCTTTAGCAGGCCCTTCCCCGCTGAATCTATCCACGGAGGCTGCGCTCTCGATTCCCTTCTTTTTACCAGTGGGACGTGAGGTGCAGAAATGTCGACGAGGTGAGCCTTAAGCTTTTCCCAGGCTGTGTGAACAGTGTCGGTCTAAGATATCACACAAGGCGATGACCTAGCTCTATCCCGCATCGCTTGGAAGTCCGCGGCCCAAATGTTCGGATACCAACTGGTAGTAGCTTGGCAAGGCCTGATAAGGGTACACTGGGAAGACAAGCAAACGTGATCGCTAGCGCCAAGAGGCGAGTCGTATTTAATGTCATTTACAAAGTCAAGTGACTTAGCAAAAACAAGATCTAAAATGAACGGCTGCTGATTGCTCATGTACCTAGTGGGGAGGTCACCGAACTGGTGTAGTGGTACCTGCAGCGTTAAGTCCAGCAGTTCTGTACCGAACGATTCCAGAGCCGAACTGCAAGATAAATCATCCCAACAGACCTCTGGGAGGTTGAAGTCTCCCAGCACCAGACACTTGTTCGCAGAGTGAGTGCGTATAAACTCAATGATTCCATTTGAGGTGCTCATAGGGTTTCTATACACTAACACGACCGTAATCTGAACCGAGGAAGCGCAAATCAAGAATGCGAGAGCCTCAACAGATTTGTCGAGAGACTGAAAAACGCTGGTCCTCAATACGTCGATGTGATAACTCACATAAAGAGCTACACCACCCCCTTGACGGCCAGTGGAGCGATCAGCGCGGAACAGTGCGTAGCCAGGCAGATATACTTCGCCATCTGTGATTTCCCCAGACAGCCACGTTTCAGCGTGTAGCAGTCTGGAGATTCCCCGGTTTGCCTGTGTAAAATTCTAACTAAAATTATTTAATTGTACACCTAGGCAACCGGTGTGGTTCGTTGAACTGATTGCTGAGTTCGAATGCTTGACTTGCTCATCGCCATTTTTGCTTGGCGCTCGTTTCGGTTGCAACTCGCGACTGCCCTGTGTGCTGTGCATGCTCCGTTCCCCTAGCTAGAGCGTCCACGGTGTCGTTCCTTTATAGCTAGGTAACGGAATCTTTTACTGTACCAATAAAAGTTTCCCAGCAACTCGATCTGTCTTCTCGAATCGCTCTCGGCTCCCGGTACAGGCGACTCACTAAATTGGTGACCCCGACTCCGGAAGAATCTCAGCGCCGGATATTTCGAACTTTTCTCCGGTGAGCCCGTTCCATTTATTTTTCATATTTTGCGGTTTATTTTTGCATACGGTAGCCTATTTTTGCGTCATTTTTTAGCCATGGATTCTGTAGACCCTAAGGTAGAGCCTCTGCTAAGCGTTGTATCTCTCTCTGTACCACCTTTTTTGGGACATGGATCCTCTTTTGTGGTTCGCTCATCTTGAGGCTGTTTTACAACCACAGAATCACTTCCGACTACGCGAAGTATAGCAAGCTCCTGTCCTATCTCCCCAAGGAGATATCAATGCAGGTTCGTGACGTTATCATTTCTCAGACCGAAAACCGCTATGAGGCTCTCAAGGAGGCCACGATTAAGCGTGTTATGCCCTCTGAGAAACTTCGCCTGCAGCAGCTTTTCAGGGATCTGCAGCTGGGCGACAAACTGCCCTCAACCCTGCTACGAGAGATGCAGCAACTCCTTGGTTCCTCAACCATGGACGAGACATTGCTTCGCGAACGATGGCTATAGCGGCTACCGGAAAACACGCAAGCGATTCTCGCTACAGTGAGCTCCGTTTCGCTCACTCAACTAGCAGATTTAGTGGATCGAGTTATTGAGCGATCACAGCCACAAGCCGACGCCAGCAAGATCAATGCCGTCGCGTCCCAGGGCACTTCTATCACTGGCTTACAGTCAACTATAGAAGCCATGCAAACACAAGTTGCGACACTTAGTCGATAGGTCCAGCAGCTTACTATGAACCGTCGTCATCATAGCCGCTCAAAATCGCCCTGCAAACGTTCTAAGTCTAGCAACAGGCAGGCTAGCTGTTGGTACCATCAGCGTTTTGGTACCGCAGCTCGTAAATGTGTCAAGCCTTGCAACTTCGCCGAGCAGCAGGGAAACTTCTCGGCCGGTCCGTAACGGCGACGGACGCGACGGTCAACCCCAAAGTCGCCTCTTCCGCGTTAGGGATTTAACTTCCGGCACCGAGTTTCTAGTCGACACAGGAGCCGAAGTTAGCGTTATACCCCGTAGCCCAGATGAGGTCATCTCACCATCGCCGACCAAACTGCGTGCCGCCAATGGCACACCAATCGCAACTTTTGGCGAAAAGCTGCTAACGATCAATTTAGGCCTCCGGCGAACCTTTCACTGGCCTTTCATAATCACTGCCATGCTTTGCGCCATCATAGGCATAGACTTTCTCCAACGCTTCGACGTCATCGTCGACGCTAAAAGGAAGAAGCTTATCGAATCTAGGACACAGCTCAGTGTTATCGGGACTAGGGCCAACGTGACTGCTATCACTCCCATTCGTGTCCTGCCTCAAGCTTCACAACCTTTTCTAGAACTTTTCAACAAGCATCCTAAACTCGTTCGCGTCCTGAACAACTTGCCTCCTGTGACGTCAAACGTCATGCATCACATTTGCACTAAGGGCCCACCTGTTTCGGCCGGCCCTCGCAGACTAGCCCCGTACAAGCTCAAAGCTGCTAAGGCGGAATTCGAGCACATGCTCGAACTGGGAATCATCCGCCCGTCCAAAAGTCCATGGACATCACTATTACACATGGTACCGAAGAAATCCGGTGACTGGCGCAACTGTGGTGACTACACGGCACTTAACAAAGTTACCGTCCCGGATAAGTACCCCATTCCGCACATGCAAGACTTGACCTCAGCTCTAGCTGATAAGTCCATCTTTATCAAAGTCGACCTAGTTCGCATCATCATCATCATCAACAGCAGTACATCAGCCATTTGAACTGATGCTTCACTGCCATACAACCATGAGGACCTGTGAAATAAAGAATAAGAAGAGGGAGAGAAGGGGGGACTTACTTGAAAACCTTAATGCCCTAAGCAAACATTCAGGGTCAAGGCGCCTACACCTGGTGTAGACAACATACCGTCACAAACAGCTGGCTATCGTGCAAAGATAACGCGGCATCGGCGAGACAGCTTCCTTGCGGCTTTCACTGCCACGCGTCATAATCAGCCATTACCCCGCAGATAACGCAGCACCAAACACACTTTAAACAGGCAATCCGATTAGGAGACGGCAGCAGACGCGCCACTGGTGTCCACTGCGAGCCATGTCCTGTAAAGTCTCAATCCAAGCACAAGGCGAGCCACGTGGACTCCAGCCCGGAAGGCGAGACGGACCAACGGTACGCAGTTTGGTCGTCAGTGACTTCATTTCCCGTTGCCAAGTCAACTGTCCACCTCGAGCGTTGCGCCGCCCTACACCTGGCAGACTAAACAAGGTCCTCCTAGGTAAGCGGTGACCAGGCATACGTAGCACGTGCCCGAGCCAACGCAACTTATTCAGTGCTATCTGTTGTTCTAGGGAGCTAGCATGATTAGCACCACCTAGTACTCGCCTACGCACATCATCGTTGCGGACACGCTGGTGCCATCCGACACCAGCAATGCTTCGCAGATAACGATGATCAAAGACTTGAAGGCGCTTCAGACCTAGTTCGCGCCTACCATCAGATACCTGTCGCGTCAGACGACATTGCTAAAACAGCAGTCATCACGCCATTCGGCCTATTCGAGTACCTCAGAATGCCTTTCGGCCTCAGTAACGCTGCTCAAACTTTTCAGCGTTTCATTCATGAGGTAACGCGAGGACTCGAAGGCGTATATCCTTACCTAGATGACATACTCATCGCCAGCTCCTCTGACGAGCAACATCATCATCTCGACGCTCTCTTTCAACGCTTAACACAGCATGGGGTTACCGTCAACCCCGATAAATGCGAGGTTGGCCAAAGTTCCATCGACTTTCTTGGCCACCGCATATCCGCTTCTGGTATTGAAGCTCTGCCATACAAAATCCAGGCACTGAAGGACTATCCTGCTCCCAGTTCCTTCAAACAGTTACGCCGATTCCTTGGCCTGGTCAACTATTATAGACGCTTTATTCCTAACTGCGCGAGCATTGTTCAACCAATGACTGACTTGCTCCGCGGTAAACAACGGTCTTTTCATTTTGCAGATGACGCTAGACTGTCTTTTGAGAAGCTCAAAGACGCTATCTCCAACATAGCGCTTCCCGCCCATCCAGACACGTCTGCACCACTCTCCCTGACGACTGACGCATCCGACACTGCCATCGGTGCAGTTCTTCAACAACTCATCGACCATCGATGGATACCTCTAGGTTTCTTCTCGAAACCTTTACAACCTGCCGAATCGTGTTACAGCACCTTCGGTAGGGAACTGTTAGCTATCTACCTAGGTATCAGACATTTTCGTCACTATCTCAAAGGTCGACATTTTACAGTCTTCATTGACCACAAGCCATTGATCTACGCAATCAATGGCGCAACACACAAGTATTCTCCGCGGGAAACTAGACACCTAGACTACGTTTCTCAGTTTACGACAGACGTACGACATGTCTCAGGTGCTCTCAATCCCGTCGCGAATGCGCTTTCACGCATTCAGCAGATCAGCTTATCGCCTGGCACCAACATTGACCTAGCCGCTACAGGCTGATCCCGACATAGACAAGCTACGATGCAACACCTCTTTGAAACTACGCGAAGTTCCACTAGCTTCATCTGAGGGGACCATTCTTCGTGACGTCTCACAAACTTCTCGCCGACCCGTAGTTCCTACTTCGATGAGTCGACTACTTTTCAACGCTTTACAGAACTTGTCTCATCCCGGCATACGTGCTTCGCAGAAGCTCGTAACGGTACGCTTCGTATGGCCCAACCTTAATCGCGATATCCGCCTTTGGGCACGCGCATGCTTAGTGTCAGCGCGCCAAGGTATACAGACACACCAAAAGCCCACTTGGCGTCTTTCCCGCTCCTGACTCTCGTTTTGCACACGTCCATGTCGACCTGGTCGGACCTTTGCCTCCATGCAAAGGCTACGTGTATCTCCCCACTTGTGTCGACCGATTCACCCGTTGGCCAGAGGGGAGTCCGATAATCAACTGCTCATCTGAAACAGTTGCGCAAGCTTTCCTAGAACGCTGGGTAGCTCAATTCGGTTGCCCAAGCGTAGTCACCACTGACAGAGGATCGCACTTTGACGGATCATTCAGCAAACTGCTCAACGTTCTTGGTTGCCAATATAACCGAACCACCGCATACCATCCCGCAGCTAATGGGATGGTAGAAAAGTTCCACCGGCAACACAAAGCATCACTGTGCCCATTCTAACACATCTTTGCACGAAGCACTTCCGCTCGTTCTCTTAGGCATAAGAAACACGATTAAAGCGGTTATACGCCACTCCATCATCGCTAGTCTTTGGATGCACACAACGCTTACCTGGTGAACTCGTCTCACCAAAAGCACCAACAACCTTCGACTATGGCGACCACGCAACTCGCGTATCTCATCACATGCGACAGCTTCAGCCTGTGCAACTCAGAGCATAGAGCTTGCGTACCAACGTGGACGAACGCTTAACTACTTGCACGCACGTGTTCGTTCGCACTGAAAGCGTACGCCGGCCACTTCAACCTCCTTATTCTGGTCCGTACCGTGTCGTACGCAGAAGCGACAAGACGTTTACCGTTGACTACAATGGTAAGACTGAGACGATCAACATCGATCGACTCAAGCCAGCATTCCTCGACAAGTCTGACTCTTCGGTGCGGCAAGCACCTTCGCAGCCTGCGCCATCACAGCTCGCACCGCAACCTCAGACGAGTCAGTGCGCTCCAGCAGAACCGACAACCTCAACCGACAGCACTCCTACTCGCCCTACTATCAATCGACGCGGTAGGAAGCTCAAGCCTCCAGTTCGTTTTTCGGACTTTGTTAGCACTCACTATTTTACCTAAAACGTGTCTCTGAAATTTTCTGCTCTTACCAAACGTTTTTGAAAATCCACAAAAAAGAGATCAAAACGTTTTGAAACTACCAAAAAAGAGCAAAACCTTTTGAAAACCCAAAAACAGCTTTGCACGTTTTTCGCTTTGCACTCTTTTGTGTATGGCTATGCATTTACGCTGTTTTTCATTTTGCTTTCCATTTACACCGCCGGTTGGTTGCACCTCGGTTTCACTTTCCGCTGGATCCCCGCATATCAATTGGAAGTGGAACGAACTTCTGGCTTAACCGCCTACGTGAACTTTACTAACTGTCCCCCCACAAACAGCTTTTTACCGTTTCGACACCGTAGGGAGGAAACGGGTGGGAGCCCGCTAGGGTCCTATTGCATGGTTCTCCCCCAGCAGCTGCATCAGGTTTCACAACTTGGTCTCGCAGAAGGCTGGCCCGCGACGAAGTCCTCACGTAGATCGAAGGACTGCTTACACAGTCCTGGGAGAGGGCTATATAGCAGTCTGGAGATTCCCCGGTTTGCCTGTGTAAAATTCTAACTAAAATTATTTTATTGTACACCTAGGCAACCGGTGTGGTTCGTTGAACTGATTGCTGAGTTCGAATGCTTGACTTGCTCACCGCCATTTTTGCTTGGCGCTCGTTTCGGTTGCAACTCGCGACTGCCCTGTGTGCTGTCCATGCTCCGTTCTCCTAGCTAGAGCGTCTACGGTGTCGTTCCTTTATAGCTAGGTAACGGAATCTTTTACTGTACCAATAAAAGTTTCCCAGTAACTCGATCTGTCTTCTCGAATCGCTCTCCGGGCTCCCGGTACAGGCAACTCACTAAAAGCGCAGCATTTGGCCCAGCTGAAAAGGAGGTGGACGCTGGATTATAGCATTTTGTACCGTTCAGCTTGTAGGCCGGTACGGCTTTTGTGATACCAGCGGCAGTAGATGTCACACTGCATACCGCCAGATAAATCTGTTACTGGCTCTGAACAGTTAAACTATCCGCAAGCTGCACTAGACTCGTCAAACGAGGACCCCAGAGGTCCATTCGCCTGGGTGTTTACGATACAGCCATGTTCAAGTGGAAAACAGAGCAAAATTAAAACACGAGAGCGTTGGATTAAACAAAAACAACGGACTGTCCTTCTGCTGACAGTTTAACCGTTGACGAGGCGTTCATCTTACCGGACGCTCCAGTTCACGTGGATATAACTGACACAGATGCTTTGGACGGCATTGTTGACCCGCCCCAAATGGAAGGCGGGTTACGGGCTCCTGGGCCATTGAAGAATAAGCGTAAGAGGGCAAGGAAAACTCGCAAACCCCCTGCCCCTAAACCGGAAGGTGATGAAGTGCTCAAGAAACAGGCGCCTGTGTTGGAAACACCACCTGGTGTTGCATTTCCCTCAGTGAGACATGAGGTACCGTCGCCTTCGGTTCCACCGATTCCTGTCAAACAACCGTGTGGCGTGAATGGTAGAGCATGTGGTGTAAATACACCTCGTCGAGGCGATTCTTACACAGATAGCAGTGTGATTTTCAGAAACGTCACGGAATCCACTGCCGCTCTTCCCACCGAGCGCATGCTTGATGATCTTGGTTGGCTTAAAGTTTGCGTGACCAGGCTTTTACCACCAGGTTTTCCTGGCGTTACTGTCAGGAAGCTCATCAGATTGGGGAACGTTCCGGTGGGTCAACCAAATCCTCGACCCCGTTTGCTTAGGGTGGCCCTCTCCACCCTAGAAGAGCGCAGGGCCTTACTGAGATTTGCCTTCAAGCTCAAAGGTACCACGGTTAGTGTGCAACCAGACCTTCCGTTAGCGGATAGGTTAAAATTAAAGGAAGCCATCAGAGACCTAAAAGCCCGGCGTGCAGCTGGCGAGCAAGGTCTCCGATTGGTGGGTTTTCAGGTGGTCAGCCGGCGGTCATTTTTTGCCCTGCCAGAACCTATACTACTGGCGCACGACCCAGGGCTGGTCGTGCCGAAGCCCTCCAAGTAGCACTTAGTAACGTGCGTAGCCTGAGGAACAAGATGTGCGAGGTGGGTCTGCTCGTAGACAAATCTCGTCCAGATATACTTGCTTTCACTGAAACGTGGCTGTCTGAGGAAATCACAGATGGCGAAGTATATCTGCCTGGCTACGCACTGTTCCGCGCTGACCGCTCCATTGGCCGTCAAAAGGGTGGTGTAGCTCTTTATGTGAGTTATCACATCGACGTATTGAGGACCAGCGTTTTTCAGTCTCTCAACAAATCTGTTGAGGCTCTCGCATTCTTGATTTGCGCTTCCTCGGTTCAGATTACGGTCGTGTTAGTGTATAGAAACCTTATGAGCACCTCAAATGAAATCATTGAGTTTATACGCACTCACTCTGCGAACAAGTGTCTGGTGCTGGGAGACTTCAACCTCCCAGAGGTCTGTTGGGATGATTTATCTTGCAGTTCGGGTCTGGAATCGTTCGGTACAGAACTGCTGGACTTAACGCTGCAGGTACCACTACACCAGTTCGGTGACCTCCCCCCTAGGTACATGAGCAATCAGCAGCCGTTCATTTTAGATCTTGTTTTTGCTAAGTCACTTGACTTTGTAAATGACATTAAATACGACTCGCCTCTTGGCGCTAGCGATCACGTTTGCTTGTCTTCCAGTGTACCCTTATCAGGCCTTGCCAAGCTACTACCAGTTGGTATCCGAACATTTGGGCCGCGGACTTCCAAGCGATGCGGGATAGAGCTAGGTCATCGCCTTGTGTGATATCTTCGACCGACACTGTTCACATAGCCTGGGAAAAGCTTAAGGCTCACCTCGTCGACATTTCTGCACCTCACGTCCCACTGGTAAAAAGAAGGGAATCGAGAGCGCAGCCTCCGTGGATAGATTCAGCGGGGAAGGGCCTGCTAAAGAAGCGGTCCAGATGCTGGCGAGCTTACCGAAGAGCTCCGTCAAACAGCACGTTGGACAAGTATCGGTTGGTTCGAAATGAGTGCAAGCTACGTCTTAGGTTGGCCCGGCTTTAGTATGAAAAGGGCTTAGCTGATACTGCCTCGAAAAATCCCAAGAGATTCTTTGCTTACGTTAAACGACGCTGTGGTGCAAACTTGCCCATACCACCATTGCTTCGATGAGATGGGACCCATGTCTATAGCGACTATGACAAGGCATGCGTGCTTGGTAAGCAGTACTCAAGCGTCTTTGTCCGAGAGACAAATACGCCATGTAAAGAGTTAGCTCCAAGAGTCCCTAAGGACTGTTGTCTGGATGAAATTCCTGTAACTGAGTCCCAAGTTCTCCGGTTGCTAAAAGAGGTGAACCCAACTAAGGCTTCTGGGCCAGATTCTGTTCATCCAAAATTGTTGCACAAATTGGCAGGGGAACTCAGTGGACCTCTGACTTGTATGTTTCAGAAGTCACTCAACAGCTGTATCTTGCCTACCGAATGGAAGGAGGCTGTTGTCTGCCCGATTTCCAAGTGCGGTGACAAAGACCTACCGGCTAATTACAGGCCTGTCAGCTTGACTAGCGTGGTCGTTAAGTTACTTGAAAAAATAGTACGAGATACAGCGGAGAACCATTTAAGTAGGTTTAACCTGCTTAGCGTCGAGCAACATGGTTTTCGCAAAGGATTTTCGTGTCAGACGAACTTGCTGGTAGCTCGAGAGTGCTAGGCTGAAGCCGTAGACAGTGGACATACGGTGGATGTAGTGTTCATTGACTTCTCCAAGGCCTTTGACACTGTCCCCCATTCGCGACTCTCACTGAAGTTGAGGTCGTATGGAATATCTGGTCGTGCTCTCCAGTGGGTGTCAGCTTTTCTGGATGGACGGGAACAGTGTATCCGTGTGGGAAGCAGTCTTTCGTTTCGACAGCCTGTACTTAGCGGCATTCCGCAAGGCTCTGTCCTAAATCCGCTGCTGTTCTCAGTCTAAGTGAATGACTTACCGGAGGAGCTTGAGGTACAATCGCTTTTATTTGCAGATGACCTAAAGCTCTGGAATAATGTTGATATCTCTGGAGGTCCTGTGGCTCTTCAACGGGCTCTGGATAGACTCTGGGAAAGATCTCTCTTGTGGTTGCTGCCCATAAACCGGGCAAAGTGTTCAGTGCTGCGTATCGGAGCGTCTGATTCCTCCACAAGTTATGTGGTCGATGGGAGTGAACTTCCTCACGTGACTCATCAGGTTGATCTAGGTGTCGTCCACTGTTCCACATTACACTCTGGAGACAACTGGAAGGCGGCTAGTAAAGGGTTCCGAATGTTGTGGTTTATCCTTCGTTCTTTCCGCACCCTAACCGCTGATGTGTTTGTGAAGCACTTCTCAGCGTTTGTGCGACCCCACCTAGAACATTGCGTCCAGGCCTGTCCACCATGCCTTGTCCGGGACAAAATGGCACTAGAAAGGGTGTTGCGTGTCGGTACTAGGTTGGTCAAGGGATTACGAGGGCAAACGTACCCCGAACGCCTACTTAGTTTGGGGATGCATTCAATGCACTATCAAAGCATTAGAGGAGACCTAATCCAAACCTACCGTATTTTGACTGGGAAGGTTGGCCCTGATTTGTCCTGGCTAGTTGGTCCTGCTAGATTATCTGGTCTCCGCGGGCATTGTATTAAGCTGGACAAACCGCGGTCCGATCGAGTTAAAGCGGAGACACGCTTATCGCGTCGAGTCATCGAGCGCTGGAACCTGCTTCCTGAAAATGTTGTCAAGGAAGCTACGGTTAAGGGGTTTCCGTCGCAACGAGACTGGACCTTAACGTGGTGCGACGGTTTGCGTACCTCATTGACCCATTGAGCTATACTGGGTGATGCCTCCGAGCATCTTGAGAGCTACTCCTACCACGTTGGTCAATGGTGAGAGGTCAGACAAACTCAGTCTCCTGGTCCTCCAGGTTGGGGGTTTGAAATGGGATGGCGTCCATTTCTGTAAAACTAAATTCTTGCCACCTCCCCGCTGCCTTGCGGACAGGCTTTTGAGTCAAAGGCTTTGGATGAGGACCCTAATCGTTCTCCTGTCTAGGTCTGGGCGCCCTGGCACTATCTCAGCCCACATACAACCATGACATTTTCTTCAAACATAAACTTCATCCTGCATCGGCCATCGCGCAGATTATCAAGGGTCGCCTTATCTGCTGCATACAGCAGGGCGGATAAGCGAAAACATGCTACTGCTGGCGCCTCCCTTCTTTCTTTTCCACCTTTTTCTCTTACTCCCATCCCGGCCCCCATTACTAACTTTCCTTCTATAATTCCCAGGTTAATTGACAGCAACCGAAGTGCTACTGGAGTAGTACCATCTGCAGCCACCATCCCACAGCACCTATCGGCAAAAGTCCCTTATAAGGCCACGCTGTCCCGTTTCCATGGCGACATTCAACATCCGCACTCTAAGACAAACAGGTCAGCAGGCTGCACTCGCACGCACCTTGGACACACTGGGTGTTGATGTGTGTTGTGTGTCCGAAACTAGGATTAATGACCCTAACGGGGTTATTGAATTGACTGCACCCGGCTTATCCTCTCGTTATTGGTTGCACGCATCCGGCGACGCCGATGCGGCACTCACGGGTCAAGCTGGTGTAGGTATCATTCTCAGCTCCAAGGCTGAGTCATCGTTGGTTGATTGGATTCCGGTGAACAGCCGTTTATGTGCAGCCCGTTTGACGACATCAGCTAAGGTGAATTCGCGAAGTAAAACAAAACGCTGTTTGTTTGTGATTTCTGCTTATGCTCCCACCGACTGCAGTTCTAATGCAGTCAAGGACACTTTCTATCACGAACTGAACGCGCTACTACGCAGTGCTACTAGTTCAGATATTATAGTACTTGCAGGGGATATGGACGCACAAGTAGGGCGTCTGAGCTCTTCAGAAGCTCAGCTGGGTGGTAAGTATGGACTTAACGCCGAACGGACTGACAACGGCGAGCGTCTGCTGCAACTGTGTGCGGAGCACCAGTTGTTTCTTAGTAGCACTGCCTTTAGACACAGTGGGCGCCGAAGTGCCACTTGGCGTCCACCTGTAGCTGGCCAGCGATGGACCCAAATTGACCACATAGCCATAAGTTACAGGTGGCGCGGTTCCATTCTGGATTGCCGCTCGTACTGGAGTACCTGTGTCGACTCTGATCATGCCTTGGTGCGCTGTCGTTTCTCCATGAACTTTACCGGAAGGCGCACAAAGCGTTTCCCCCGATTGGCAACGGAGAAATTGTCCCAGCCCTCTGTCAGGCAAGCCTATCAAGAAGCACTGCATAGCGAACTCTCGCTGTCTTGTCCTAATGACACTGAACTTCAGTGGAATAGGATCTCGGCCGCCATGCACGACGCAGGAGCATCTGCTTGTGGCACTATCAATCGTCACCGCACCAGTCACTGGATATCCGAGAGGTCCGTGAACCTATTGGAAGCTAGAAGACACCTCCCGGCTGGTTCTGAACACAATGTGACCAGACGGGCTATTAGGAGTGAACTAAAGCGGAGTCTACGTGCTGACAAGGAAGCCTGGTGGACCAGTAGGGCTCAAGAAATGGAGGAGGCAGGAGCAGTAGGCAATTACCGCAAGCTCTTCCAGCTAATCCGCACCACTGGTCCCAGAAAACCAGGCGTCAGTGAGACAATCAGACAGCGCGGGTGCGCTGATACACAATAAGGAGCGCCGTATGGCTCGTTGGGCGGAACACTTTCAAGATCAGTTCAGCTGGCCCCCTGCCCCCGGACTTCTTCCTACTCAGGTGATGCAAAACGAGCCATGGACGGTTAGTTTAGAGCCTCCGTCGGAGGCCGAGGTCCGAAACGCGATCACAGCCCACAATCGTTTTCGTGCCGCTGGCCCGGATTCCCTCCCACCTGCACTATTTAAGGATGGAGGTGAGGTCCTCTGCAGGGCACTGACCTCCTTATTCGAACGTATCTGGAACGAAGAGTGTGCCGGCTAATTGGAGCGAATCGATTATAGTGGCAATATACAAAAAGGGCAGTCGCACAGACTGTGCGAACCACAGGGGTATTAGCCTAACGCCAGTTGTGACAAAATTACTGGCCTCGATTATCGTTCGTCGCCTCATTGCAGAACGGGAATCTCGGATTAGGGAAGAGCAGGCCGGTTTTCGCCCAGGACGTGGCTGTATAGACCATATATTCACTTTGCGGCAGGTGCTAGAGCAGCGCCACGCATACCGCAGACCGACAATTGCTGTGTTCCTCGATTTCAAGAGTGCGTTCGATTCAGTCGATCGATCGATTCTGTTCGAATTACTTGCGCGGAAAGGTGTTCCCGCGAAATATGTGAACATCCTTCGTGCTCTATACTCGAACACTACAGGCCGCGTCAGGGTCTATGGTGCCCTATCGGATAGCTTTTCGACTACAAGTGGCGTTCGTCAGGGTTGTCCGATTTCCCCGTTTTTGTTCAATTTCGTCGTGGATTCTATCATGGAGTGTTCCCTTGCGGAATCTCACGATGTAGGCGTTGAAGTGCTGCCTGGTGAAAGGTTAGTTGATCTAGATTATGCGGACGATATCGTCTTGCTTTTCGACAACGTTGAGGCGGCACAATCAACCCTGAATAGCCTGTCCAGAGTGGTCCCATTATTTGGTATGCACTTCGCACCTTCAAAGTGCAAAGTGTTGCTGCAGGACCACCAGCCACTTGATGACTCCTTGACGCTTGCTAACGAGGAACTCGAGGTGGTTGATCAATTCACTTATCTTGGCAGCTGCATCAGCAATGATGGGCGCATAGAAACTGACGTGAGCTCACGCATTGCAAAGGCCAGAGCTGCCTTCTTGAACCTGCGTCATCTTTGGCGACAGAAGGGAGTTTCCCTCCGTCTGAAAGGCCGTGTATACAAGGCCACAGTGAGGGCCGTTCTGCTGTATGGTAGTGAGACTTGGCCCCTTCGGTCTGAAGATCTGAGGCGCCTTCAAGTCTTTGATCATCGTTATCTGCGAAGCATTGCTGGTGTCGGATGGCACCAGCGTGTCCGCAACGATGATGTGCGTAGGCGAGTACTAGGTGGTGCTAATCATGCTAGCTCCCTAGAACAACAGATAGCACTGAATAAGTTGCGTTGGCTCGGGCACGTGCTACGCATGCCTGGCCACCGCTTACCTAGGAGGGCCTTGTTCAGTCTACCAGGTGTAGGATGGCGCAAGGCTCGAGGTGGACAGAAGTTGACTTGGCAGCGGGAAATGAAGTCACTGACGACCAAACTGGGTGCCGTTGGTCCGTCTCGCCTTCCGGGTTGGAGTCCACGTGACTCACCTTGTGCTTGGCTTGAGACTTTACAGGACATGGCTCGCAACCGACACCAGTGGCGCGTCTGCTGCCGTCTCCTAATCGGATTGCCTGTTTAAAGTGTGTTTGGTGCTGAGTTATCTGCGGGGTAATGGCTGATTATGACGCGTGGCAGTGAAAGCCGCAAGGAAGCTGTCTCGCCGATGCCGCATTATCTTTGCACGATAGCCAGCTGTTTGTGACGGAATGTTGTCTACACAAGGTGTAGACGCCTTGACCCTGAATGTTTGCTTAGGGCATTAAGGTTTTCAGGTAAGTCCCCCTTCTCTCCCTCTTCTTATTCCTTATTTCATAGGTCCTCATGGTTGTATGGCAGCGAAGCACCAGTTCAAATGGCTGATGTACTGCTGTTGATGATGATGATGGTTAAGGGGTTTGAGCGTCAACTAGATGCTCTTGGGTGGCAACACGAAACCTTTCCGTTTTCCTGACAAATTCCCATCTTCATACTTCGATTCTATTTTCTTTGCTTTTCCTCGTCATTGGTATTATTCTCTTCTTTTAACTGATTTCCCCTACTCTCTTACCTTCGATTCTTCTTCCTCTCTTACTTACTTCACGTAACTGACACAGCTGGGACAGCTAATGTTAGGGACGTGGGCATTAAATTGGTGGACCAGTATGTTTTTCGGGTGTTTTCGTTTTAGACCCATGAAGGAGTCGGAGCACCCCTATCAACTCCTGGATCGAAGACCCGCTTAAGAAGGAACGGTGGTTTGTTGAACTGCTTGCTGAGTTCGAATGCTTTACTTGCTCATCGCCATTTTTGCTTGGCGCTCGCTTCGGTTGCAACGCGCGACTGCTCTGTGTGCTGTGCTTGATCCGTTCCCCTAGCTAGAGCGTCCACGGTGTCGTTCATTTATAGCTAGCTAACAGGGAATCTTTTGCTGAACCAATAAAAGTTTCCCTGCAACTCGATCCGTCTTCTCGAATCGCTCTCTGGGCTCCCGGAATAGGCAACCCTCTAAATTGGTGACCCCGGATCCGGAACAATCTCAACGCCGGATATTTCGAACTTTTCTCCGGTGAGCTCGTTCCATTTATTTTTCATATTTTCCGGTTTTATTTTTGCATACGGTAGCCTATTTTTTCGCGTCATTTTTTCAAATCATGGAATCTGTAGACCATAAGGTAGAGTCTATGCTTAGTGTTGTATCTCTCTCAGTTCCACCTTTTTGGGACATGGATCCTGTTTTGTGGTTACTTACGGGGTTCATCCGATCGTTCCAGTCCCACTTGTACTTAAACTTCTAATGCACAATAATCCAGGGGGGCACGAAGGATTGTCAATGGCTGAAAAACGCTGGGAAGAACTGATAACGATGGCAGCATGCGTCACAGTGGTCACAGCGCACGAGATAAGTCAGAGCAAAACACAACGTGCACACGGCAGCGTGTAATTGGCAAGAATCCAAAATTCAGGTAATTCAAACAAATGGGGGCTAACTGTACACAAACCGGAATAGGAAGTACAACAATAATAATTACTATTGTTCTTTAAAGTCATTGTCATCTGATAAACAGTCCAAATGTCTTGCTTGGTTGTCAGACCGCCGATCTGAAAGGGAAAAAAGAGTTCGATCATTGGCACTACACCATCCCCCTCTCCGAGAGGCGTCGTCCTCGCCGCCTTAACTAGTAATCGATACGTGGGGCTCTGTGGTCGTTACTTCCACTTCTGTTAACGCATCTGGTGGGTCAGTGTCGGTTACCGGACGCTGAGAAGATGAAATGGGATGAGTACTGAGAGTTGCCGGTTTGAGACGATTGAAATGGACGACAATTGAACGGTCGGTGTCTTCACCTTGTCTGTAACTTCGACAGGTAGAATCAGTATATACTTACACGACCACGAATGGACGGGACCACTTCTCGTGCAGCTTCGCCGGAACGCCCTGAGATGGATTCGGAGTGTGGAGGCAGACTTGTCGTCCAGGTTGAAGTGGACAGTCACCGTTAGAACTAGGCCTTTGGTAGCTGTCTCTCCGTCCCCCACCGGTTTTTGATGTTGACACTAACCTATGCAACTGGCGGCGATGCGTAGAAATGTCTCTGGCTTGAGTTAACGAAGAACACAAATCGTCGGTTATCATGAATTCACTTAGTGATCGAGTTCAGGAAATTTTGTTATCGACTGAGATTCGCCCTGATGCCTGTCGGAAAATCTGGAATCAACTAGAGGCACCTATTCCAGACAAGGAGCACGGGTCGGCTACTCGATCCATATTCTGGAAAAGGTTTCGGCGAGAGGCAGAGTCGGCCGATGATTTTTGGGGGGACGTTCGGGTGCTATCGGCCAAGGCTTTTTCAGGGAAATATGTAACAGAAAGAGAGGCCTTCATTTTAGAGCGGTTTATTGAAGGCATCAACGACGATCGCACTTCGGAGCGTTTTATACGAGAGCTGCCGAGAGGCTTGGCGACCGCAGCGCGGATTGCGCGCGAAGAAGAGGTGATCTGCGATAGGCGTCCGAAGGAGGTCGACAAACTGATGGCTATTAGTTGTGTGCCGCCGACGATGAACCGGACTGAACCGCCTCACAGCCTAAGCTCACATACTTGCCGTCGTTATTGTCCCAAGTGCCAGAATTCACCCTATGAGAAGCAGGTGCACAAGGAAGTTCTGACTCACCGTCAATGAATCGCACTCCCGGTGATTGTTCGCGCCTTCGGAAATTGCGGGGGCGTCGTACCGACTTCTCATAGGGTGAATTCTGGCACTTGGGACAATAACGACCGCAAGTATGTGAGCATAGCCTGGGAGGCGGTTCAGTCCGGCTCATCGTCGGCGGCACACAACTGCTGCACGGTAGTCGCAGACCTAGCAGGGTACTTTAAAGATGGTGACGTTTGTTGATTGGTCGGACAGGAGTGAAACAATTGACCTCTAGACTCTGACATTCTAATCTGGTGTAACCTTAAAACTGTGTTTTAGTGTGCTAAAAAGCTATCAACCGTTTGCCGCCGATTCGAATGCTTGGCAATAGGGTTAACCAAATGCTGCAAATTTGGTAAATTAATTAGACAAAGCAATTTCCACACCCTTATGTCCATTATTGCACAGTGAGCGCATTATAATGGCAAAAGCCAAAATTAGGTCGCCTGTTATCGTGGATGCAGTATTTAACTAATTCGCAGTCTTGGAAGTCCGTTAAAAACATTGGATTTCCTCATCGTATACCGTAAAAGCTTTCTCTCTAACAAGCTTGTTGGCACGAGAATCCGTTAATAGACCGTGGGTTATCTTTTATGCGTCCTCTCGGCGTCCTGTCTAGATGTTGTTAAACGCAAAACAGAACACAGACGAAATGTGCAGCAAAACGGTTTTGAAATGAATGCAAACTGTTGTCCACTCAAGCAGCTGGGCACGCTGCGTTGCGAAATTGCTAATATCCAATTGGCGTTACTATGCGTCTACGTATCGATATGGAAACATCGAAGTGTGTAATGCATGCAGCTATATTTGCCTTAAATATGCGTAACACTAATGCAATATTGGTAACTAAAGTAGAAATTATTCACTGCAAGGTATAAAAGATAAGCATACAGTTTCTGAGCCCATTTATTAAAAATTCCTTCCGTCCACTTTTAGTTTCTTCCTGGACTACTTAATTAGTCTCCCATTGTGCCGATATTTTTAGCCTCGGAATTTTAATGTGAAACGCATTATTAATATAATGAAGTAAGTAACACTTGGGGATTGTGAGTTTCCTAGCAGTGGATACATCATAGCAGACATAATTAAGTGGCTTTCTTTAACAGCGAAGATTTTGT
>OX104061.1:45903797-45923076 GCA_944474145.2 Dicrocoelium dendriticum
AACCTTTCCTTTTTCCTGACTAATTCCCATTTTCATACTTCGATTCTATTTTCTGTACTTTTCCTCACCGTTGGTATTATTCTCTTTAATTGATTTACTTTACCTTCGAATTTTCTTCCTTTCTTACTTCACGTAAGTGACATAGGAGGGACAGCTAATGTAAGGAACGTGGGCATTAAATTGGTGGGGCCAGGGTATTTTTCGGTGTTCTCCTTTTATACCCACCAAGAAGTCGGAGCACCTCTATCAACTGCTGGATCGAAGACCCGCTCAAGATGGAACACTTACGGGATTCATCTTATCGTTCTAGTCCCACTTGAACTTTACCCTGCCAGACCGGTTTATTTGAAGTAGATTGAAGGATAAGCTAAGAAAACAATAGGAGGAATGTCAGCTAAATAGTGATAATACCAATTTATGAGAAGAAATTAAAATAACGAAGTGAAAGTTAAAGATACAAGTCGGTTAGGAGAACGAAATGGTTCGCTACTGCCACCGAAGCACATCTAACTGACGCGCGAAACACTCTACCGTAAACTCCCTAACGACCTGCTCCGGAAGCGAGTTCCAACCTTCAATAACTCGGCGCGACAAGCGAGTTTCCGTCCTTACCCGGTCAGAACGCAGTTTGTGCAGCTTCAACAAGTGATCTCGGTGACTAGGCAGCTTAGCGGGACCAAGTAGCCAGGACAAGTCTGGACCGATCGTACCCGTTAGGATACGGTAAATGAGGATCAAGTCTCCTCTAATTCTGTGGTAGTGCATTGAGTACATACCCAAGCTAAGCAAACGTTCGGGATATGTTTGCCCTCGTAATCCCTGCACTAACCTTGTACCCACACGCAAAAGCCTCTCCAGTTCCATTGTGTCCCTTACAAGACAAGGTGGACAAGCCTGGATACAGTATTCTAAGTGGCGTCGCACGAAAGCTGAGAACAGCTACAAAAAGATATCGGCCGTTAGAACACCGAAGGAGCGGCGAATAAACCACATCATACGGAACCCTCTACAATCAGCCTTCCTCCAATTGTCCTCAGAGTGAAGCACTGAGGTGTGGACGACGCCTAGATCAGCCTGCTGAGTGACAACAGGGAGTTCACTTCCACCAACCACATAGCGCGTGGGAGGACTAGCACCTCTAATGCGGAGGACAGAACATTTCGCCTGATTTGTAGGCATCAACCATAAAGTTGACTAGTCCCAGAGCCTATCCAAGGTACTCTGAAGTGCCTCAGATCCCCCAGGGATATCCACAATATTCCAGAGCTTGAGGTCATCAGCAAGTAATAGCGACGGTACTTCAAGCTTCTGGGGTCATCATCAACAGCAGTACATCAGCCATTTGAACTGATGCTTCGCTGCCATACAACCATGAGGACCTGTGAAATAAAGAATAAGAAGAGGGAGAGGAGGGGGACTTACCTGAAAACCTTAATGCCCTAAGCAAACATTCCGGGTCAAGGCGCCTACACCTTGTGTAGACAACATACCGTCACAAACAGCTGGCTATCGTGCAAAGATAATGCGGCATCGGCGAGACAGCTTCCTTGCGGCTTTCACTGCCACGCGTCATACTCAGCCATTACCCCGCAGATAACTCAGCACCAAACACACTTTAAACAGGCAATCCGATTAGGAGACGGTAGCAGACGCGCCACTGGTGTCTACTGAGAGCCATGCCCTGTAAAGTCTCAAGCCAAGCACAAGGCGAACCACGTGGACTCCAGCCCGGAAGGCGAGACGGACCAACGGTACGCAGTTTGGTCGTCAGTGACTTCATTTCCCGTTGCCAAGTCAACTGTCCACCTCGAGCGTTGCGTCACCCTACACCTGGCAGACTAAATAAGGCCCTCCTAGGTAAGCGGTGACCAGGCATACGTAGCATGTGCCCGAGCCAACGCAACTTATTCAGTGCTATCTGTTGTTCTAGGAAGGTAGCATGATTAGCACCACCTAGTACTCGCCTACGCACATCATCGTTGCGGACACGCTGGTGCCATCCGACTCCAACAATGTTTCTCAGACAACGATGATCAAAGACTTGAAGGCGCCTCAGATCTTCAGACCGAAGGGGTCAAGTCTCACTACTATAGAGCAGAACGGCCCTCACTGTGCCCTTGTATACCCGGCCTTTCAGACGAAGGGAAACTCCCTTCTGTCGCCAAAGATACCGCAGGTTCAAGTAGGTAGCTCTGGCTTTTGCAATGCGTGAGTTCACGTCAGTTTCTATGCGCCCATCATTGCTGATGCAGCTGCCAAGATAAGTGAATTGATCAACCACCTCGAGTTCCTCGTTAGCAAGCGTCAAGGAGTCATCAAGTGGCTGGTGGTCTTGCAGCAACACTTTGCACTTTGAAGGTGCGAAGTGCATACCAAATAATGGGACCACTCTGGACAGGCTATTCAGGGTTGATTGTACCGTCGCAACATGGTAGGAAAGCAAGACGGTATTGTCTGCATATTCTAGATCTACTAACATTTCACCAGGCAGCAGTTCAACGCCTACATCGTGAGATTCCGCAAGGGAACACTCCATGATGGTATCCACGACGAAATTGAACAAAAATGGGGAAATCGGACAATCCTGACGAACGCCACTTGTAGTCGGAAAGCTATCCGATAGGGCACCATAGACCCTGACGCGGCCTGTAGTGTTCGAGTATAGAGCACGAAGGATGTTCACATATTTCGTGGGAACACCTTTCTGCGCAAGTATTTCGAACAGAATCGATCGATCGACTGAATCGAACGCACTCTTGAAATCAGGGAACACAACTATTGTCGGTCTGCGGTATGCGTGGCGCTGCTCTAGCAGCTGCCGCAAAGTGAATATATGGTCTATACAGCCACGTCCTGGGTGGAAACCGGCCTGCCCTTCCCTAATCCGAAATTCCCGTCCTGCAGTGAGGCGACGAACGAGTATCGAGGCCATTAATTTTGTCACAATTGGCGTTAGACTAATACCCCTGTGTGACTGCCCTTCTTGTATATTGCCACTATAATCGATTGGCTCCGATTAGCCGGGACGCTCTCTTCTTTCCAGACACATTCGAGTAAGGTCAGTGCTTTGCAGAGGACCTCACCTCCATCCTTAAATAGTGCAGGTGGGAGGGAATCCGGGCCAGCGGCACGAAAACGACTGAGGGCTGTAATCGCGTTTCGGACCTCGGCCTCCGACGGAGGCTCTGAACTAACCGTCCATGGCTCGTTTTGCATCACCTGAGTAGGAAGAAGTCCGGGGGCAGGGGGCCAGCTGAACTGATCTTGAAAGTGTTCCGCCCAAAGAGCCATACGGCGCTCCTTATTGTGTATCAGCGCACCTGCGCTGTCTCTGATTGTCTCATTGACGCCTGGTTTTCTGGGACCAGTGGTGCGGATAAGCTTGAAGAGCTTGCGGTAATTGCCTACTGCTCCTGCCTCCTCCATTTCTTGAGCCCTACTGATCCATCAGGCTTCCTTGTCAGCACGCAGGCTCTGCTTTAGTTCACGCCTAATAGCCCGTTTGGTCACATTGTGTTCAAAGCCAGCCGGGAGGTGTCTTCTAGCTTCCAACAGGTTCACGGACCTCTCGGATATCCAGTGACTAGTGCGGTGACGATTGATAATGCCACAAGCAGATGCTCCTGCGTCGTGCATGGCGGCCGAGATCCTATTCCACTGAAGCTCAGTGTCATTAGGACAAGACTGCGGAAGTTCAGTATGCAGTGCGTCTTGATAGGCTTGCCTGACCGAAGATGGAGACATTTTTTCAGTTGCCAATCGTAGGGGACGCTTGGTGCGCCTCCCGGTAAAGTTCATGGAGAAACGACAGCGTACCAAGACATGATCAGAGTCGACGCAGGTACCCCAGTACGTGCGGCAATCCAGGATGGAACCACGCCATCTGTAACTTATGGCAATGTGATCAATTTGGGTCCATCGCTGGTCAGGTACAGGAGGATGCCAAGTGGCACTTCGGCGCCCACAGTGTCTAAAAGCAGTGCTACTAAGAAACAACTGGTGCTCCGCACACAGTTGCAGCAGACGTTCACCGTTGTCAGTCCGTTCGGAGTTAATCCCACATTTACCACCTAGCTGAGCTTCTGAAGAGCTCAGACGCCCTACTTGTACGTCTGAGATAGGTCATTGACACAAATTGCGCAAAGCAACGGCCCTAGAACCGAGCCCTGCGGAACGCCACTAAGAACAGATTGTCTAATCGAAAGGCTACGCCCCACGAATACACATTATTCTCTCTCCTCTAGAAAAGCAGAGACCCATTTAAGGGCAGCTCCAGATATCCCATACCTTCTCGCCTTCAATCAGAGTCATTGTTGTGTGACAGTATCAAAGGCTTTCGAGAAATCAACGAAAAGCACATGGATAGCGTGACCATTGTCTACTGCCTCAGCCCAGCCTTCACGGGCTAGAAGTAAATTTGTCAGACAGGAAATCCCTTACGGAATCCGTGCTGTGCCGCACTAAGAACGCAAATTTAATCAGGTGATTCTCCACCGAATCCATGACCAATTTATCAAACAACTTAACTACTACGCTTGTCAAGCTGACTGGTTGGTAGTTCCCGGGCAGAGCTGCCACCACCCTTGCAACTCGCACAGAAGATTGCCTCCTTCCATTCCAAAGGTAAGGCACAGCTGTCGAGCGATATTGTAAACATGCATGTCAGAGGGCCACAGCTCAGCGAGCAATTCATGCATCAGCTTGGGATGAATTGAATCAGGGCCAGAAGCTTTGGAAGCATTTAGCTCTTGCAATAGTCCGTTATGCTGATTTCAGTTAAGTAAGAAGCCTCCGGGACTTTAGTGACCAGCTCAACCTGAGGTAGAGAGAGGCCTCACGAGAAAGGACACCAGCATGCGGTTCGCTAAGTATACAAGCATTATCAAAGTAGGTATGCCCACAGGTCCCGTCTGCTCCTAGTAAAGTCGGTGTAGACGAATTTTTACGGCTGCGTCTCTTTACGTAAACAAAGAACCTCTTTGGATTTGTTGCGGCTGCGTTAGCCAAATCCTTCCCGTACTGAAGACGAAGAGCTCTAAGATGTTGCTTACATTTATTTCTAACCGTTCGATAGCCTTCATGGGTGCTGATTGATGAATCCGCTTGGTAAGTTCACCAGCACTTAGAGCGCTTTCTGAGCAGGTATTTACCCGTATGATCTATGCAGGAAGGCTGCGCCCCTGTCACTCCTCTATTACTGAGTGAGATGTAGGCAGCAGCAGCGGTGAGGTATGCCTTAAATTCCTCCCAGGCTGTCTCAACCGTGCCAGCCACGATGATCGCACAACGAAGAGCTGTAGCTTTGTCTCGCATTGCGTTAAAGTCCGCCCACGAAATATTTGGACATGCCTCAGCGGTAGCTTGATTACAGTTAGAGCACATCGAAAGGATATGCAGACATGGTCACTGCCTCCTAGAGGACAGCTGTATGTAATATCACGAAATCGTGTGACTTCGCAAAAATGAGATCCAAAGTAGACGGAATTTGGTTGCGCATATATCCCATCGGGAGGTCCACGAACTGATGCAAAGGGAGTTGCAACGTTAGCTCGAGGAGATCCGAACCGAAAGTGCCCACCGCCGAACTGCAAGATAGATCAGCCCAGCATACTGCAGGGAGGTTGAAGTCACCCAGTAGTAGACACCTATTGGCAGTCTGAGTACGTTGTAATACAGTCCATGGTTTTGCGAGAGGGCGTGATACCATCCGGTTGCCCAAGCCGAGGTAGGGAGTTGACTTAGGGGACTCCTCCCCGAGCCTTTGGCTAAATAACCTACCCGCAAGGCAACGGGGCAAATTTAGGGAATTGCGCCCATTGGGAGGCGTTGACTGAATGATCAATTCATGAGTCTTTGTTTGGCAGATTACCAAACATGGGCCCAATACTCCCCATGAAGTCAGCACAATTGCTGAAATACAATACCCCACGGAGGTGGAACATTGTCGCCGAACACTCTGCTGGAACGGGGTAGTGAGTACGAATAAATTCAATAACCTCCATGGAGATACTTCCCGGACTTCGATATACCACTACAACTGTAAACTGAGCAGAGGAAGTGCAGACAATAGTCGACAGGACTTCAACAGTTTCATCCGGCGACTGGAACACACAGGTCCACAACACATCAAGTTTACAACTCACGTAAAGAGCGACGCCATCATCTTGGCGGCCAACGGAGCGATTACATCTAAGCAGTGCGTAACCAGGTAAACCTACGTCACCATCTGTGATATCCGGGGACAAACACATTTCAGTAGAAGCAAGTATGTCGGGAGAAGACTTGTCTTCTGGTAGACACACCTTGTATACCTTGTTCCTTAGGCTATGCACATTGCTAAGCACTACGCGAAGGAACTCGGCACGCCCAGCCCTGGGTCGTACGCTACCAGGAGGGGTTTTGGTAGGGCAGAATTTGAATTCTGGCTGACCACCTGAAAACCCACAAGGCGAAAGCTTTGCTCACCAGCTGCCCGCCCGCTCTTGAGGCTTTTGATGGCTTCCTTTAACTTAGTCAATTTGCCAGTGGGAGGTCCGGCTGAACGCTGACATTACTACCCTTGAGTTTGAATGCAAGGCTCATTAACGCTTTGCGTTCCTCCGGGGTTGACAGGACTACACCAAGCAGTCTGGGTCGCGGATTTGGCGTGTCGACAGGGACATTCCCCAGTCCGGTTAACTTACTGATAGTGACACCGGGGAAACCAGGTGGAAGCATTTTGTTGACGCAGAGTTTGAACCACTGGAGGTCATCCAGAATGCATTCCTTTGGAAGAGCAACCGCGGATTCAACATCGTTACGAAAGATAACGCTACTATCAGTGAAAGTATCACCTCGACGAGGCGTATTCACTCTACGAGTCTTCGATGCGACCCCAGTTTCGACCGGTTTCGCAGGTGACACGGCGCGTTTCTTCGCCAAGGGTGCTGAAGTAATTGAAGTTAAGGCTTTGTGTTCTAACTCCAACTCCTTCACCGGTCTAGTCTTTTCAGACTTTGCGGGTGTAGCCGAAGTCGACACGGCGCGTTGCTTCGCCAATGGAACGGGGGTGATTGGAGTTAGAGCTCCGTGCTCTACCTCCAATACCTTAATGGTTTCAGTACCTTCAGGCTTTGAGGGAGCCTTCCGGACTTTCCTAGCCCTCTTCCTCTTGCTTTTATTGGGCACAGGGGCTATAAGTTCGGTCTCGTTTTGGACGGCTTCCAGTATGACAGAGGCCACTTTAGAGGCATTCTGGACCGCTGGGGCACACGACACGGTAGCCATTAACTCAGTCGGATTTTCATCGACAGCAATTGTGGTTAGTTGCGTGTCTTCCTCCCATGAGCTGACATCAATAGAGACGTTCATTTTTCTCATCAGTAACTCCACTTTGCGCTCAAGCGATGTGAGAAAAGACCACATCTGTTGGTTACCCAGCCCGACGTTGCTCGATGTCTCCTCAGTGACCTCAAGAAGCGCAGATCGATGGCGACGGCATAGAAGACAATTGAACAGCATGCTATCGCTAGTCGAGAGTATTGCGTACTGATCAGGACACAAATCAGGACAGGTCTCACTGTACCAGCAATTGCATACATAGCACTGCATGCTACCAAACTCGTCCGTCACGGGCTTTGAACAGCTCAAGCTGCCGCACACAGCATTAGATCTGTTGATCAACGCAGCCGAAGAGACATTAGCGCCGGTATGCAGTGAATCCGACATGACGCTTTCAAACAGTATGAAACAAGTATTGTAGCGCCTATAAAGATAACTGCTACCTATTATGTACTATTTAATTGTTGGCCAATTGTACATTGTTCTTCCTTGTTTTAATCTTACTTACAATCGTTTCGATACTTGACCGCCTTGCGCGCCTATGCTTAGACGGACTCCACGTCTCAAAGGTGAAGCTTTCTACGTGTTACGAGACCTCACTCCCGAAGACCGAATTAAAATAAAGAAGGCTGTAGCGGAGCTACGAACGCGCCTGGCGAGTGGTGAAACCGACCTACATATCGTGGATTTTTGCGTAGTTCGGAAGAGCACAAGAACCCGCTGGGGACCGATTCCTGCCACCCCCAGAGAGTAAAGCATAAAAACGGACTACGCGTGCTATCTGACAATGTGCGCAGTCTAAGGAATAAACTGGATGAAGTTTAGTTGCTTACTTCGGAGAATCATCCAGACCTGATGGCCTTCACCGAAACCTGGCTATTCCCAGATACCAGGGACTCGGAGTTGTCTATCCCTGGATATCACGCCTCCCGGTCCGATCGCCACGGAATGAGGTCAGGTAGTGGAGTAATTCTCTACTGGAAGACAGATCTAAAGTACATTTAGTTGAAGCTATCAGTGACCATGATAATTTCGAAGCTCTCTGGTGCCGTGTTCATGACGGATGCAAATCTCGCTTGGTCGGTGTCGTCTACAGAGAGCCATCGTGCCCGGAGCGCGCTTGTTGGGCTCGATAAGGATGCACGCTGGGCACGAAGACTAATGTTGGGAGATTTCAATGCACCGGATATCGATTGGGACCTACTTCTTTGTGATCGCCGATGACTCTTTCGATGCCACATTGCTTAAAACCGCTCTCGACTGCAGCCTCGTTCAACATGTCTTGACCCCTACTCGTGTTTTCTCAGACCAAACCACGCACATCCAAGATCTCGTGCCCTCCACGGCAGATTCAGATGTCACGAACCTAACCGTTCTTCAATTCATAGGCAAGAGCGATCATTGTGTTGTTTCATTCCACTGGACTCGCCGTTTCACGATCCATAGCCAAAGTGGTCACCGCCGAAATTTTTGGCGTGCCGATCCACTCGGTCCGAAAACGGAGGCAAGCGCTACGGATTGGGGTATCCCTGAACACATTCACCTCGATGACGCGTGGAATCTTGTACTCTCCAAAATGACGTCGCTAATTGAGCAGGTCGTTCCCTCCTCCCATCGAGGTCCATCTTGGATGGATCGAGAATCTAGGTCAACTATGAATAGAAGGCGCAAATCATGGGACCCGTTTAGGCAACCTCAATCGGAACCCGACTTCTCTCACTATAAGGCTGTCAGAAATGTTTGTGTCGCGATGAAGCGCCAGAATTGCCAACAATACGAACTACTCTTGGCCCAACACTCCAGAATCGCGCCTAAAATGCTCTACTCTTATTTGAAAAGAAGCACTAAAGCGGGTAAAGGCATCCCTGCTTTGTGTTCCTGTGATCTTCAAGTCTTACTTCACGAGGACGCTGAGAAAGATAGTCACTTGATTAAACAATACGCTTCTGTTTACGCGAAAGAAACACCAGTTAGTGACAGCCGTATTCACCTTTCCATCTTCGTTGGCCCAAGTGGATTTTAACACTGATACTGTGATGAAACTTCCTCTTGAGTTAGGTCCGTACAACTCACCCGGCCCTGATGGATTGCATCCTTTGTTCCTCAGGATTGTGGCGGAGTACATAGCTTCACCCATATGTCAAGTCTTTCGTCGCTCACTAGAAGCTGGCCGTCTTCCTTCAGCTTGGAAAGTGAGTATCGTCAAACCCATCTACAAAGGAGAAAGTCGACATTATCCGAGCAATTATCGTCCAATAGTGTCAATAGTCAATAGTGTGTAAAGTTATGGAACGGATCTTAAAACAGGCTGTTAATCTTCGTCTTGGGGGACAGAATGTCATTTCTTATACCCAGCATGGGTTCTGAAAAGCACGCTCCTTTACGTCGAACTTGCTCGTTGCTAAGGAGACCTGAGAAAGGACGCTAGACTCCGGCAAACGCTTGGAAGTTGTGTTTGTTGACTTCAGCAACGCTTTTGACAAAGTCCCGCATGAATGGTTTCTGTTTAAGCTCCAAGGAATCGGTAGTTCTTGAAACCTCCTGTCTTGGATCTTCGACTTCCTAAACGACCGCTCCATGCAAGTGAAGGTGAACAACACATTTTCTGCTCCTGTTCTCTTGACGAGTGGGGTCCCACAGGGCTCTGTCCTCCGTCTCGTACTTTGCAATATCTTCATCAACGACTTACCGTCCACTCTTCAGACGGATTGCCTAATCTACGCTGACGAACTAAAGCTATGGATGGAAGTACCCAGCCTTGAAGACGCGGACAGATTACAATCTACGCTCGACCTACTCCATGATTGGTCGATTAAGTGGCAGTTGACCGTAAATCGTGATAAATGCTCTGTTCCCCCGTTGGACCCATTTGGAACTTACCACATTGGTCGTTCCTTGCTCAGAAGCGCAACCCAAGAGAGGGATCTAAGAGTGATAGTGTCATCAGACCTCAAATCTATTCAAAACACCCGAAGATGGTTGGCGCGGACTACAGGATGTTCCATTCTAAACGTAGCAGGTTTTCTCTACTGACCCCAAGGCTTTTCTGACTCCCCTTTGGCTCACATGTACGACCGATTCTCGAATACGGGTTAGCCACTGCCTACACTCTCACCAAATCTGAATGTGATATGATAGAGAAAGTTTAACGGTGTGGATCCAAATCCGTCCCTAAGTTGCGAGATTTGTTATCCACTCCGAGTTCAACGACTGAACTTGTTATTCTAGGTTACCGCCGTCACCGCGGAGATTTGATATTTACTCGACGTATTCTCAGAGGAGAACAGCGTTGCGAGTTACAGGACTTCTTTCAACTCAACACTGAAAGTTCGACACGAGGCCGCCTCTTGAAACTGTTCAAACCGAGGAAGCTCCGTGTGCGGCTCAATTTGGCCTTATCAACTCGCGTAGTGAGTGATTGGAACCGGTTGCCTTATCTTGTTGTTGATGCTGAGACAGAAGAACGTTTCAAACAACTGTTGGATTCTCACTTGAGCGCGCTGGGATTCTGCTGCCTCTAAGACAGCTACAGTGGTCTTCTAGGAACCTTGTGCCGCAATGACCCACGCCATCTCTACAATGATCGGGAAGTGAAGGAGCTGACAAAGGATCATCCGTCTGTTCTCTAGCATCCAATGATCCCATTCATCCGTCCGTGTCTTCTTGTAGCCCATCTACATTTTGCAAGGCAAAATGTAAGAGCAAGTGCGGTACGTTTCCCTGAAACTCATAACGCTATATGTATTACAGGTTAGCATTTGAAACACGGCAATAACACTGTACCAAATGAACTCAAGAATAAAAAGTATACATAGATAATCAGCAACAAAACGTGCACAAGGGAAGTTCGGTTTCCTTCTCCTTGGCGGTAAATTGAAATTTTTGAGCGTGCTGTCTTCTTGAGTTTTCACTATCAAAAGACAGTTCCACAACAGTGTTATAAAGTGTCGTGAAAACAATTAGACTTTTGTTAAATTTCGCTTGATCCAAATAATTTCGGATCATCGTTTTCCCCGGATTATGTCGTTCACGTTTTCGGGTGCATAGCAAACATCGTCCATCTTTTTCCGGTTCAGCCTTTGGCTAGTTTCCAGGTATTTTTGTGCTTTGTAATCCGTTTTGCACCTTGTATTAACCCCCAACTGTTTCTGTCGACTGCTCTGCAGGTAACAGCTGCTCGGTTTTACGTTTCGATATTTGTTTCACACACATTGAAAGCGTCATGTCGGATTCACTGCATACCGGCGCTAATGTCTCTTCGGCTGCGTTGATCAACAGATCTAATGCTGTGTGCGGCAGCTTGAGCTGTTCAAAGCCCGTGACGGACGAGTCTGGTGGCATGCAGTGCTATGTATGCAATTGCTGGTACAGTGAGACCTGTCCTGATTTGAGTCCTGATCAGTACGCAATACTCTCGACTAGCGATAGCATGCTGTTCAATTGTCTTCTATGCCGTCGCCATCGATCTGCGCTTCTTGAGGTCACTGAGGAGACATCGAGCAACGTCGGGCTGGGTAACTAGCAGATGTGGTCTTTTCTCACATCGCTTGAGCGCAAAGTGGAGTTACTGATGAGAAAAATGAACGTCTCTATTGATGTCGGCTCATGGGAGGAAGACGCGCAACTAACCACAATTGCTATCGATGAAAATCCGACTGAGTTAATGGCTACTGTGTCGTGTGCCCCAGCGGTCCAGAATGCCTCTAAAGTGGCCTCTGTCATACTGGAAGCCGTCCAAAACGAGACCGAACTTATAGCCCCCGTGCCCAATAAAAGCAAGAGGAAGAGGGCTAGGAAAGTCCGGAAGGCTCCCTCAAAGCCTGAAGGTACTGAAACCATTAACGTATTGGAGGTAGAACACGTAGCTCTAACTCCAATCACCCCCGTTCCATTGGCGAAGCAACGCGCCGTGTCGACTTCGGCTACACCCGCAAAGTCTGAAAAGACTAGACCGGTGAAGGAGTTGGAGTTAAAACACAAAGCCTTAACTTCAATTACTTCAGCACCCTTGGCGAAGAAACGCGCCGTGTCACCTGCGAAACCGGTCGAAACTGGGGTCGCGTCGAAGACTCGTGGAGTGAATACGCCTCGTCGAGGTGATACTTTTACTGATAGTAGCGTTATCTTTCGTAACGATGTTGAATCCGCGGTTGCTCTTCCAAAGGAATGCATTCTGGATGACCTCCAGTGGTTCAAACTCTGCGTCAACAAAATGCTTCCACCTGGTTTCCCCGGTGTCACTATCAGTAAGTTAACCGGACTGGGGAATGTCCCTGTCGACACGCCAAATCCGCGACCCAGACTGCTTGGTGTAGTCCTGTCAACCCCGGAGGAACGCAAAGCGTTAATGAGCCTTGCATTCAAACTCAAGGGTAGTAATGTCAGCGTTCAGCCGGACCTCCCACTGGCAAATTGACTAAGTTAAAGGAAGCCATCAAAAGCCTCAAGAGCGGGCGGGCAGCTGGTGAGCAAAGCTTTCGCCTTGTGGGTTTTCAGGTGGTCAGCCGGAATTCAAATTCTGCCCTACCAAAACCCCTCCTGGTAGCGTACGACCCAGGGCTGGGCGTGCCGAGTTCCCTCGCGTAGTGCTTAGCAATGTGCATAGCCTAAGGAACAAGGTATACAAGGTGTGTCTACCAGAAGACAAGTCTTCTCCCGACATACTTGCTTCTACTGAAATGTGTTTGTCCCCGGATATCACAGATGGTGACGTAGGTTTACCTGGCTACGCACTGCTTAGATGTAATCGCTCCGTTGGCCGCCAAGATGATGGCGTCGCTCTTTATGTGAGTTGTAAACTTGATGTGTTGAGGACCTGTGTGTTCCAGTCGCCGGATGAAACTGTTGAAGTCCTGTCGACTATTGTCTGCACTTCCTCTGCTCAGTTTACAGTTGTAGTGGTATATCGAAGTCCGGGAAGTATCTCCATGGAGGTTATTGAATTTATTCGTACTCACTACCCCGTTCCAGCAGAGTGTTCGGCGACAATGTTCCACCTCCGTGGGGTATTGTATTTCAGCAATTGTGCTGACTTCATGGGGAGTATTGGGCCCATGTTTGGTAATCTGCCAAACAAAGACTCATGAATTGATCATTCAGTCAACGCCTCCCAATGGGCGCAATTCCCTAAATTCGCCCCGTTGCCTTGCGGGTAGGTTATTTAGCCAAAGGCTCGGGGTGGAGTCCCCTAAGTCAACTCCCTACCTCGGCTTGGGCAACCGGATGGTATCACGCCCTCTCGCAAAACCATGGACTGTATTACAACGTACTCAGACTGCCAATAGGTGTCTACTACTGGGTGACTTCAACCTCCCTGAAGTCTGCTGGGCTGATCTATCTTGCAGTTCGGCGGTGGGCACTTTCGGTTCGGATCTCCTCGAGCTAACGTTGCAACTCCCTTGGCATCAGTTCGTGGACCTCCCGATGGGATATATGCGCAACCAAATTCCGTCTACTTTGGATCTCATTTTTGCGAAGTCACACGATTTCGTGATATTACATACAGCTGTCCTCTAGGAGGCAGTGACCATGTCTGCATATCTTTTCGATGTGCTCTAACTGTAATCAAGCTACCGCTGAGGCATGTCCAAATATTTCGTGGGCGGACTTTAACGCAATGCGAGACAAAGCTACAGCTCTTCGTTGTGCGATCATCGTGGCTGGCACGGTTGAGACAGCCTGGGAGGAATTTAAGGCATACCTCACCGCTGCTGCTGCCTACATCCCACTCAGTAATAGAGGGGTGACAGGGGCGCAGCCTTCTTGCATAGATCATACGGGTAAATACCTGCTCAGAAAGCGCTCTAAGTGCTGGTGAACTTACCAAGCGGCTTCATCAATCAGCACCCATGAAGGCTATCGATCGGTTAGAAATAAATGTAAGCAACATCTTAGAGCTCTTCGTCTTCAGTACGGGAAGGATTTGGCTAACGCAGCCGCAACAAATCCAAAGAGGTGCTTTGTTTACGTAAAGAGACGCAGCCGTAAAAATTCGTCTACACCGACTTTACTAGGAGCAGACGGGACCTGTGGGCATACCTACTTTGATAATGCTTGTATACTTAGCGAACCGCATGCTGGTGTCCTTTCTCGTGAGGCCTCTCTACCTCAGGTTGAGCTGGTCACTAAAGTCCCGGAGGCTTCTTACTTAACTGAAATCAGCATAACGGACTATTGCAAGAGCTAAATGCTTCCAAAGCTTCTGGCCCTGATTCAATTCATCCCAAGCTGATGCATGAATTGCTCGCTGAGCTGTGGCCCTCTGACATGCATGTTTACAATATCGCTCGACAGCTGTGCCTTACCTTTGGAATGGAAGGAGGCAATCTTCTGTGCGAGTTGCAAGGGTGGTGGCAGCTCTGCCCGGGAACTACCAACCAGTCAGCTTGACAAGCGTAGTAGTTAAGTTGTTTGATAAATTGGTCATGGATTCGGTGGAGAATCACCTGATTAAATTTGCGTTCTTAGTGCGGCACAGCACGGATTCCGTAAGGGATTTCCTGTCTGACAAATTTACTTCTAGCCCGTGAAGGCTGGGCTGAGGCAGTAGACAATGGTCACGCTATCCATGTGCTTTTCGTTGATTTCTCGAAAGCCTTTGATACTGTCCCACAACAACGACTCTGATTGAAGGCGAGATGGTATGGGATATCTGGAGCCGCCCTTAAATGGGTCTCTGCTTTCCTAGAGGAGAGAGAATAATGTGTATTCGTGGGGCGTAGCCTTTCGATTAGACAATCTGTTCTTAGTGGCGTTCCGCAGGGCTCGGTTCTAGGGCCGTTGCTTTGCGCAATTTGTGTCAATGACCTATCTCAGACGTACACGTAGGGCGTCTGAGCTCTCCAGAAGCTCAGCTAGGTGGTAAATGTGGGATTAACTCCGAACGGACTGACAACGGTGAACGTCTGCTGCAACTGTGTGCGGAGCACCAGTTGTTTCTTAGTAGCACTGCTTTTAGACACTGTGGGCGCCGAAGTGCCACTTGGCATCCTCCTGTAGCTGACCAGCGATGGACCCAAATTGATCACAATGCCATAAGTTACAGATGGCGTGGTTCCATCCTGGATTACCGCACGTACTGGGGTACCTGCGTCGACTCTGATCATGTCTTGGTACGCTGTCGTTTCTCCATGAACTTTACCGGGAGGCGCACAAAGCGTCCCCTACGATTGGCAACTGAAAAAATGTCTCCGTCTTCGGTCAGGCAAACCTATCAAGACGCACTGCATACTGAACTTCCGCAGTCTTGTCCTAATGACACTGAGCTTCAGTGGAATAGGATCTCGGTCGCCATGCACGACGCAGGAGCATCTGCTTGTGGCATTATCAATCGTCACCGCACTAGTCACTGGATATCCGAGAGGTCCGTGAACCTGTTGGAAGCTAGAAGACACCTCCCGGCTGGCTTTGAATACAATGTGACCAAACGGACTATTAGGCGTGAACTAAAGCAGAGCCTGCGTGCTGACAAGGAAGCCTGATGGATCAGTAGGGCTCAAGAAATGGAGGAGGCAGGAGCAGTAGGCAATTACCGCAAGCTCTTCAAGCTTATCCGCACCACTGGTCCCAGAAAACCAGGCGTCAATGAGACAATCAGAGACAGCGCAGGTGCGCTGATACACAATAAGGAGCGCCGTATGGCTCTTTGGGCGGAACACTTTCAAGATCAGTTCAGCTGGCCCCCTGCCCCCGGACTTCTTCCTACTCAGGTGATGCAAAACGAGCCATGGACGGTTAGTTAAGAGCCTCCGTCAGAGGCCGAGGTCCGAAACGCGATTACAGCCCTCAGTCGTTTTCGTGCCGCTGGCCCGGATTCCCTCCCACCTGCACTATTTAAGGATGGAGGTGAGGTCCTCTGCAAAGCACTGACCTTACTCGAATGTATCTGGAAAGAAGAGAGCGTCCCGGCTAATCGGAGCCAATCGATTATAGTGGCAATATACAAGAAGGGCAGTCACACAGGGGTATTAGTCTAACGCCAATTGTGACAAAATTAATGGCCTCGATGCTCGTTCGTCGCCTCACTGCAGGACGGGAATTTCGGATTAGGGAAGGGCAGGCCGGTTTCCACCCAGGACGTGGCTGTATAGACCATATATTCACTTTGCGGCAGCTGCTAGAGCAGCGCCACGCATACCGCAGACCGACAATAGTTGTGTTCCCTGATTTCAAGAGTGCGTTCGATTCAGTCGATCGATCGATTCTGTTCGAAATACTTGCGTAGAAAGGTGTTCCCACGAAATATGTGAACATCCTTCGTGCTCTATACTCGAACACTACAGGCCGCGTCAGGGTCTATGGTGCCCTATCGGATAGCTTTTCGACTACAAGTGGCGTTCGTCAGGGTTGTCCGATTTCCCCGTTTTTGTTCAATTTCGTCGTGGATACCATCATGGAGTGTTCCCTTGCGGAATCTCACGATGTAGGCGTTGAACTGCTGCCTGGTGAAATGTTAGTAGATCTAGAATATGCAGACGATATCGTCTTGCTTTCCTACCATGTTGCGACGGTACAATCAACCCTGAATAGTCTGTCCAGAGTGGTCCCATTATTTGGTATGCACTTCGCACCTTCAAAGTGCAAAGTGTTGCTGCAGGACCACCAGCCACTTGATGACCCCTTGACGCTTGCTAACGAGGAACTCGAGGTGGTTGATCAATTCACTTATCTTGGCAGCTGCGTCAGCAATAATGGGCGCATAGAAACTGACTTGAGCTCACGCATTGCAAAAGCCAGAGCTACCTTCTTGAACCTGTGGCATCTTTGGCGACAGAAGGGAGTTTCCCTTCGTCTGAAAGGCCGGGTATACAAGGGCACAGTGAGGGCCGTTCTGCTCTATAGTAGTGAGACTTGACCCCTTCGGTCTGAAGATCTGAGGCGCCTTCAAGTCTTTGATCATCGTTGTCTGAGAAACATTGTTGGAGTCGGATGGCACCAGCGTGTCCGCAACGATGATGTGCGTAGGCGAGTACTGGGTGGTGCTAATCATGCTACCTCCCTAGAACAACAGATAGCACTGAATAAGTTGCGTTGGCTCGGGCACATGCTACGTATGCCTGGTCACCGCTTACCTAGGAGGGCCTTATTTAGTCTGTCAGGTGTAGGGTGACGCAACGCTCGAGGTGGACAGTTGACTTGGCAACGGGAAATGAAGTTACTGACGACCAAACTGCGTACCGTTGGTCCGTCTCGCCTTCCGGGCTGGAGTCCACGTGGCTCGCCTTGTGCTTGGCTTGAGACTTTACAGGACATGGCTCTCAGTAGACACCAGTGGCGCGTCTGCTGCCGTCTCCTAATCGGATTGCCTGTTTAAAGTGTGTTTGGTGCTGAGTTATCTGCGGGGTAATGGCTGATTATGACGCGTGGCAGTGAAAGCCGCAAGGAAGCTGTCTCGCCGATGCCGCATTATCTTTGCACGATAGCCAGCTGTTTGTGACGGAATGTTGTCTACATAAGGTGTAGGCGCCTTGACCCGGAATGTTTGCTTAGGGCATTAAGGTTTTCAGGTAAGTCCCCCTCCTCTCCCTCTTCTTATTCTTTATTTCACAGGTCCTCATGGTTGTATGGCAGCGAAGCATCAGTTCAAATGGCTGATGTACTGCTGTTGATGATGACCCCAGAAGCTTGAAGTACCGTCGCTATTACTTGCTGATGACCTCAAGCTCTGGAATATTGTGGATATCCCTGGGGGATCTGAGGCACTTCAGAGTACCTTGGATAGGCTCTGGGACTAGTCAACTTTATGGTTGATGCCTACAAATCAGGCGAAATGTTCTGTCCTCCGCATTAGAGGTGCTAGTCCTCCCACGCGCTATGTGGTTGGTGGAAGTGAAATCCCTGTTGTCACTCAGCAGGTTGATCTAGGCGTCGTCCACACCTCAGTGCTTCACTCTGGGGACAATTGGAAGAAGGCTGCTTGTAGAGGGTTCCGTATGATGTAGTTTATTCGCCGCTCCTTCGGTGTTCTAACGGCCGATATCTTTTTGTAGCTGTTCTCAGCTTTTGTGCGACGCCACTTAGAATACTGTATCCAGGCTTGTCCACCTTGTCTTGTAAGGGACACAATGGAACTGGAGAGGCTTTTACGTGTGGGTACAAGGTTAGTGCAGGGATTACGAGGGCAAACATATCCCGAACGTTTGCTTAGCTTGGGTATGTACTCAATGCACTACCACAGAATTAGAGGGGACTTGATCCTCATTTACCGTATCCTAACGGGTACGATCGGTCCAGACTTGTCCTGGCTACTTGGTCCCGCTAAGCTGCCTAGTCACCGAGATCACTTGTTGAAGCTGCACAAACTGCGTTCTGACCGGGTAAGGACGGAAACTCGCTTGTCGCGCCGAGTTATTGAAGGTTGGAACTCGCTTCCGGAGCAGGTCGTTAGGGAGTTTACGGTAGAGTGTTTCGCGCGTCGGTTAGATGAGCTTCGGTGGCAGTAGCGAACCATTTCGTTCTCCTAACCGACTTGTATCTTTAACTTTCACTTCGTTATTTTAATTTCTTCTCATAAATTGGTATTATCACTATTTAGCTGACATTCCTCCTATTGTTTTCTTAGCTTATCCTTCAATCTACTTCAAATAAACCGGTCTGGCAGGGTAAAGTTCAAGTGGGACTAGAACGATAAGATGAATCCCGTAAGTGTTCCATCTTGAGCGGGTCTTCGATCCAGCAGTTGATAGAGGTGCTCCGACTTCTTGGTGGGTATAAAAGGAGAACACCGAAAAATACCCTGGCCCACCAATTTAATGCCCACATTCCTTACATTAGCTGTCCCTCCTATGTCAGTTACGTGAAGTAAGAAAGGAAGAAAATTCGAAGGTAAAGTAAATCAATTAAAGAGAATAATACCAACGGTGAGGAAAGGTACAGAAAATAGAATCGAAGTATGAAAATGGGAATTAGTCAGGAAAAAGGAAAGGTTTCGTGTTGCCACCCAAGAGTATCTGGTTGACGC
>OX104061.1:45923576-45949653 GCA_944474145.2 Dicrocoelium dendriticum
ACACACAGACTGTGAGTAACATTTCAATTGCCAACGTGACCCACATGTATGCTTATTTATTGTGACCAAGAAACGTATTTAGGCTTCAAGAGAATGGTTTCCAGGAGGGCTTGTACGAAAGAACGTGGTTCACATAGCGCTAACTTTGTGGTCAACGTGAGGGTTTCACTCCCATTTGAACCGGACATAAGCATTCATTAAGAAAGCCTGGCAACAGCTTCAACGCACAGGTTGCGCAATAGGTCAGTTAAGGTTCGAGTGCTTGGGCAGTTTGCTCATTTATAAAGTAGGTAAACTGTGCTATCGGCATGAACCCTTTTGTATCGAAACAAAAATTTGGCCGCGAGTATCTTAGTCTCCTACCCTAGGGTTTACAGTGGTGCGAAAAGTGGGTGGAACAACCGAACATCATTATAGTAAAGTTGGTTTTACCGTCAACAGAAATTCAAATAAGCCAAAAGTACCATACTAGGCGGAAGGGCCAAACAATGGCACGAGGTCGTTAGGTAATAATAGCAACTCAGTGTAAAATCAGCGGTCCTATGAACTAACAGACAACGCAACCACCATATAGAAAAGACCCCACGTTGGATTGCATAGTATTACCAAGAACAAGTACCAACCAGCAGGAGATCTAGATCCTAAACAGGTGATGTATTAAAATGTTTTGCACGACAAAAATTGAGCAAAAGGAAGTGCCGTCAGTTTGCTCGGAAGCAGGTTGCAGGTGACGACGCCAACTTGCAATACAACCCGAGACTACTGCTAAACAGTAAGTAGTCAATGGTAGGACCAGTTGCCCATATTTAGAATTCACGTGATGCGTGGATTAGGTCGAAAAAACCCGATTAGCCCATAAAACTGGTTCACAAACCGTGATCTATAACATGCGAGAAAAAATCAACAGAGGATGTGGTCAGGCAAAACGTAAGCTTCAGTTCTTACCTGAGTGACTGAGTGACTACATCGAAAGCAGCTTGCTCGGTTTCCAGTGGATGATCAGACAGACTGGGCTGCCAATCGGTGGCGGACGGAGTGTGATTACCCGCACGATAGACACGACCGAACTGATACCGCTTGAGGCAAAAGTCCTCTTCGGTTGTGAGCAGCACGGAACCAGAACGAGCCAAGTATCGAGCGAAGCGTAAGTGCAATGAGTCAGAAAGACACACAGGTGAGCCATGCACATCTAGGAACACCGGGCCAGTGGACGCGATAGTGTTGCGTGCCTTGGATATAGACTGGTCTAAAGACTGAGTACTTGTCTTGGTGGGAACTGGGGAAGACTCGGGTTTGGGCTGCGGAGGGGAGACTGGTCCTTCACTCACTGGCATCAATGACGGAGGTTGAAGGAAGACGCCATTGTGTACGAGAAAAATGGACTCCAGTTGACGCACCAATGTTCTAAAAAAGGTGGCAAAAACAGCGGGGTTAAGATTTGAGCTGAAATGCGGCGATATACTGTAACAAATAAAAACGTAAGCATAAAAATTAGAAATCAATATCCTAGTTCAAGATGAGAAGAAAGCACCTGTGCACACTCTGATAGGCCAAGTGGAGCTGATGCTCCATCTCACACGAGGTGATCGAAGTCCAGCTGCGATTGTCCAATTCTAAGCCAGGATCATCGGAAGACAGATTGCCGAGCAAAAATTCTGACCCAATCTCGCGATCGTAAAGGATATCCTGCAATAACAAATATAGTAAATGCTTAATAGAAGCGTAAAAGAGGGCGATGAGTAGCAGCGGGTGGGAAAAGCGGTGCTAGTGAAACCATACAATGACATACATGCAGGCTGCAAAAATGAATGCAGAAATGCAACAACCAGTGGCGTTCGAGAGAGGTACAATTCATAGTGATTAACCTGGTGGAGGTTTGGAGATTGGGTTCGAAAGAGGGCACAGGAGAGAGGAAACTTGAGGGACTACAAACATTATAACTGATACGCCGGAAACGGTGCCCCACCGTTGCGCAGTCAGGAGTGACATGAGTGGTTGCCATCTAGAAAGCAAGATTAATAAGCCATGGGAAGAATCCATGGAATTCAGGTCGAGACACTAATGCGAGCGGGAGCAAAACTCATTCCGGCAGCAGCTGGAGATTATAGGCAAATAAAATGATGGAGAGCTGCAGTTCGGATTCAGCTGTTCCACTTCACAAAACAACTTTGTGAAAAGGTTGAGGCCGCTGGGCTGTTCGGAGCTCGGCGGTAGCGACGTGTCAGGCGCCGTGGGCTACACACCGAATCCCTCGGGGATCTTTCACTGTAAGTGCACAGTCAGTTGGTTAAAGTTGGTCACTGTGACAGACAGTAGGAGTCAGCGGTTCGGGCAACTTGTCGTTATTTCTTTGGATGCCTGTATAACCTCAGACCAGCGTGTAACTGCACAAAAAACTAACAGTAAAAACGTGAAAAGAGAGAGAGAGAAGCCGTTTCTCAAACACAATGAGTTCCTTTGGTGTGATTGGATTGAACATGCTGTGGAGGTGAGGTAAAAGGAGTGTTGTGATTACCGAATGGACCGCTTAATACGCAGGTCCTTCAAGTAGCGTGACAGTAGGAAATTAAATTTTGCACGACCCCAAGGTTGTCTACAGCGAAGATTGTGAGAGAGTATTCCAATGCATGTCTCGGCAGAGGTAAAAAATGTCACAGCCCAATCACGCAAGCGGCAGTGGTAACTTCTCATCCGGAATAGCTGTACGGTGATGATCCATGAAAGACTTCGTACCATCATTAACTTTGCGTTGGGAACAATCCTCTTCTAACAAAGGTTTTACTTTGTACCACGACAGTTTCGTTTACTTGGTTGCGCAGCGGCCAGTCTCTACTACGTCCGGCACCATCTGTCCAAAGATATTCAACGTGGCCACAAATGTTCTCATGCCAAATAACCTGTTCTAACCTGCTATCGCACAAGTTCATCCCCACATCGTGTGGCAAGCCCCCTTTTCGGGCCACACCTGCGCACCATAAAGTGGACGGTCCGTTCGATGGTTCATCAGAGGTCCTGACTACACGCCACATCCATCGTGCACTGATACGTGGCCTTGCTGTGTCACAGGTCCACTGTCCCCCTAAAACTCTTCCATTATACTATTCGAATTGAATCATCTGATCGAGTATAGTCGGGTGCTTATATGTAGCCGTATGCAGAAATCGTTGAGGTTTGTACATCGTAGCTCTGCCGCCCCGTTGCTCCTATGGTCCGGTTCGACTGCACTTCCAGGCTTGCCTGCTCAGTGATGTTTAGATATGTATTATAGTTCCTGCTCTATAATTTTTCAATAGTAACGCACAGCACTTCCGACTGTGGTGAAGTTTTCATTAGTCTGCGCGTTGCTCAACTTACCTAAATGGTTTGTTGCTTATACGAAAATTATGGTGTGGAATAAAACAATCAAGTGACCACTACAGACCTGGATAAAAATAAAGAACGAAGCAAAAATTTACCAGGATCAAATGGTGCTGCGAAGGGAGACACTAATAGGCGACAAGTTGCTGTGAAGATGTGAAAACCCAAGAGTACACGAGAACTCACTGTTGCACGAGAGCAAGATTGCGCAAACATAGTGTTTGCCACAAATCGATACATTTTGCTATTTGGCTCTTTGCAAATTTCAACCAATTGCTTACGAAAAGCCGCTTCCGTGGATTTCAGCGGTGGCACGTAAGGAGAAGCGAGCAGATCCTAACAAAGAGAAGGGTGATTTGTTTCAAGATGTGTCGAATTCAATCCATCAGAGGATGAACACGCATGAGAGCTGATAATACTGATAGCTTACAGATGCACTTATACGGCGATCGGGATCATGCTCGAGCATGGAACGAATCAACCGTGTTTGGTTGGACAGCTTTTTGGTGTGCCAATCCGCAGGAAAAACAATTTGCTCTTTGCGAAGTTCAGACAATACCTCGATTCGTTCGGCCACAGTGGGCATGGCGTGGTAGAACATTTCGAATAGGATGATACCCAGGCTGTATATGTCAACGCGCTGAAAACGAAAGGTATATGTAAGCGGGTGTAGCTAAATTAATCAAAGAAAGGTGTAGAAGGATTATTTAATAGTGCCAAGCACAACAACTGGAAGATTAAGACCTAACCGGAAAGCTCACTCGAAAATGTGTTAAGAAAAGGAACGGCTAAACTGCGGAGAATGCTGATATGCAGCAACGATGCAAGAGGTCGACGGTGACCACATGAGGTCAGGTGCCAATGCAAGAGTACCAGAGTGGTGAATATGATGTTTACAGTTGCTGAAGATGTACAGATAGTTAATCGAAGAACGATCAACATAAACATAGCGTTGAAAAAAAGTGGTTTCAGTGAAGGACTAATGCAAATAGGTTCATGCAAACACAGGCAGGATATTAAGCCCGAAGGTGATCGGAATGCTTCTTATGGGAACAGCTAAGAAGCAGTCCAACCGGTTTTAATCAAAATCAGTCAAGTGCACAATCAACAAGGGGAATCAGACAACCTTAGCCTATCGCTATTTTAACCCCATATGTACTAGCCTAATGAGTAGTGTAGTAGAGAAAATTTTCGCTGAATTGAATGTTTACATCGCTATGGCCATATTTCACGAGCTGAAAAGAAGCAAGCCGCCCGCAGCGTTAACTGAGCTCAATAAGTATTTGAAATTTAACGCCAGACTTGCAGAAAAGAAGACGGAAATTCGATGCTTGCAGGAAAGTGTACACGGTAATTAATGTCCTATAGTTCACTGGAAGTCACTCAGGCAGTGCCACATTCCGTCGAGGTCAAACCCTCTAAAGCGTCATGCTCAAAACCTATTTGTGACAGTGAAATCCCGAGTTCACTCTTTCAAACTAGGGTAATGATCTCTAAACAGACCATTTTGAGTCCTTCAAAGGATACACGGACCAAGTATATGCAAAAAAGGACGATAAAAATGACACAAGGTTGTTGAAAAGCCTGCAGCCGACACCACCAGAAACAAGTTTTCCGGTAGAACACTAGAACTAGGGGCATTAGCACTAGGTCTGAAACTTCAGCATTTTCAACCACATCATGGACAAGTTCATATAAAAACCCAGTTTAGGAACCTAATGCCCCAGCTGTCCAGATTGCCTCCTAACTCTCCCATTGCCAGTGACACATTCAAAACCATCTTGATGCAACTGTGACAGCAGTATATGAACTACGAGACAAAATCTGCCAAAGTCCTGTCTAGAAGACACCGAGATGCCATCACAGAAGTGAGATGGAATCCTGAATTGATCATTTCCCGACCAGACAAAGGCGAAGGATGGGTTCGGATGGAGAAATCAGACTACATCTCAAAAATGCGTACAATTCCTTAAGATACTGGCTAGTTCATGCGCGATACAGTACAAAATGATAGATACACACAGAATGAGACAGAAATAACTAGTCCGTTGAAGCAACTGCTAGATTTGAATGTGATGGATTATTTGGTCAGCTAACTCCAGTCGGATCACATGTACCCCGACTGCGTGGATTACCGAAAGTGCAAACCGCACATCTCCTTGCACCCGGTTATTGACTTGTCTACTTCGCCTTCCACTCGGTCGCCAAATGGATTGTGGAACTGCTAGAACCTGTGCGCAAAGCACCGTGTGCTCATACTAAAATATCCCTTCGATTTTGTTACACTATTGTAGCATCTAGGAATAGATGAGAAATTAGTGCTATCGTTCGATACCGAGTCACTTTACACAAAAGTTCTGGTGCTAGAAACTGTCAATTTCATCAGGGATTATATATATATATATATATATATATATATGGGCAGGCATCCTATCACTTAAATTGGAAGAACTGATCTTACGAGGCACTTTCAGAAGACAATTCTAGTTTGAATGATGTTATTAGAGATATAGAGTTATAATGGGGTCACCGCTAGGGCTATTGCTGTCTTCAGTGCTACTGTAAACGCCTCGTTGAATGACCAATGAAAAAGTGCCTTTACTAATGGATGTTGAATGCTACCGAAAGCAATCGGGTGCCTAGAGTTGATAAATAGGGAAGCAATAAAATGCAATTACAGTCGACCCTGGACTCCGGAAGCTCCAAAATAAAAATGGAGAGCCAAAAAGTTACGTACGTTTGTCGACTGACAACCAGACATTCATAATTGGTTTCGTGACGTGAAAAGGTAGCCATGCAACTGTATATGTCTCCAGCTGATTATACGAATCCTGATGTAGCGGTTTGTCGTTGGTTAAAATCATTGAACCGATAAAGATCGGCCTGGGCTCCGCATAAGTATAAGATAGGCAGACCCATTCTATTCTTTCCGGGTTGTAACCCGGAATTCTGTATATTGTACCTTTAGGGGCCACAGGGCAAGTGGAGGTCCACAATAATCCCACATTTTTCTTCTAAGTGAAATGGTTTAGATGTCCACGAACGGGCATTGTTCATGATGCCGCAGCGGAGAGAGGTTACGTCGGGCGAATGACCAACTAGAAGGGTCTACGAAAGAGGATATGACTCCCTCATTGTTAGGATAACATAATGCGTAAGTCCAGTGGAACAGTACATCAATATTGTTTCGCAACTTAAGACGTGTCCTGTATCACTGATTACAAGGCAGCGTCGTTCAAATGGACGGTTGTATTGGCGCCAGCAGTCAAGCTGTTGATGGTATGAGCTGCTGCTGGTATCAACAAAGACTAAAGTAAAACACCAAACCCTAACGCTTTGTGGTGTGTGTGCTCTGCGCGAGGAACATGTTCGCGGCCTACTGCTCGCAGCAATATAAATGCAACCCATCATATAATTGACCACGAGTTAACCAGCCGGTTCAAAGCGACCATAAAGATGAAATGGTTTGCAGATATGTATGCTAAACAAACAAACTGACTGTATGGAATACAGTTACCTCGTCATAGAACAGCCGCTTCCGTTTGTTGTCCAGGACCTCGGGGCTCATGTACAAATAGGTGCCAACATCCCGGGTCATAGAGCGCTCGAACATCGCCAAATTTTTGGCACATGCTTTGAATTTGGCGCTAGGCGATAGGCCGGGAGACGGCTGACCGCTTACTTCTGCTGCCTGAGATTGACCGGGAGCAGCTCCGATTTCCCCTGTGTGCTTCTTGAACGAAGACGGATAAAAACAACAAGAAGAATCGTTAAAAGCAAGTAATACAAGGACGGACTGTCGCGGTAAGCAAATGTGATGATAGAACGCCTGCAGACAGAAACCTCGAAATAAGAAAGTGCCCGTGCCCAATGTGGACATTGTACTTCTACTGTCAATACGCAGAAGATTGGGATAAGCGATGAGCCTCTAGAATGCTCCCATTCAAGGCTGATCATCATTGTGACGACGCTTTGATAGATAACAAATTAAGACTGACGACTCATAAAAGGTCGCCGTTAATTCGAGTGTACTCCGGGCATGCTGGAAAAATGAGAGTGGCAGGGAGCACCAAAGAACGCATGTAGATTATGATAGCGGGATACATCAGGTAAAAGCTGTCTTAAGTCAGAAACGACTCAGAAGGCGTTAGTAAGCAAATAAGTAAACAAGTATTATCATAGGTTCACTGGACATGTATATCATGGTGGTGTGATCGCCTGCGGTAAGTCACACTGCTGCAAAGTAAACGTCCTCCGTTACGTCTGATGGTTGCTTAATAGGTGTTAGTTGGATTAACAAGCGAAGTCTGGGTCCAGATGTATAGTATGGGTGGTCGGATGTGAATCATATTGCCGAAGGTTAGCGGCAGACTAAATATTCGGTACTTATACTCAATGTGGCTTCTGAGACTCCAAATCCAGTTTGCTGAAAGGCTAGCCCTAAGTGCAACTATTCAGGAACAAATGATATCTACAAACTGAGTGCGAGCGGAAAAAGAGCAAAAATGAGCAAGGTAGCTTCAGATGAGATAGACAGTAAGACTGGGGGTTATATGAGCTAGAGGTCTGAATATTCGGTACATCCTGGCGCGTCTGTAACACCGAGCGCCATCAGTATCATCAACAGCAGTACACCAGCCATTTGAACTGATGGTTCCCTGCCGTACAACCACGGGGACTTACGGAACGAAGAACGGGGAAAGAAGGGGGCACTTGGCATAAAAGCTTAATGTCTTAAACAAACACTGGGTGAAAGCGCCTACACCTTGTGTTAAGAACATACCATCACAAACGGTTGACAATCGTGCAAAGATAAGGCGCTACTGGGGAGACAGCTTCCTTGCAGCTTTTACTGCCCCACGTTATAATCAGCCATTATCCCGCACAATAATCGTGTCGACTGCGAGCCATGTCCTGTAAAGTCTCAAGCCTAGCACAAGGCGGGTCACGCGGACTCCAGCTTGGAAGGTTGGACGTCAGTGACTTCATTTCTCGCAGCCGAGTTAACCTCCGCTCCTCTCGAGACTTGCGCTACTGTACATCTGGCAAACAAAACAAGACGCTCTTCACTAAGCGGTCACTGAACACACGTAGTACGTGCCAAAGACAACGCAACTAATTTAGTGCCATCTGTTGATCTAGCGAAAAAGCATTAGTATCACTGCCTAGCACTCGCTTACGCACATCATCTATGCAGACAAGCTGATGTCATCCGACACCAGTAATGCTCCTCAGACAGCGAGTATCAAAGACTTGAAGGCACCGAAAGCCCTCTGATCCGAGGAGTCAAGCCTCACTCTCATAGAGTAGAACGCCTCTCACTGTGGCCCTGTATACAAAGCCTTTCAGACGGAGGGAAACCCTTCTGGGGCCAAAAATGTCGCAGATACAAGAACATAGTTCCATCTATTGCAATGTATTAAATGACTACAATCGTTCCGTGCACCTCGTTGCCGATGAAGGTGCCAAGGTAGATGAAGTGATCAACTACCTCGAATTCCTCGCTATCAAGGGTGAAGGCGTCATCCAGTGACGGGTGGTCCTGCAGCAACACTGCACTTTAAACGTACGGAGTGCATATAAAATAATGGTACCAGTATAGAGAGGCTATTCAGGGTTGATTACGTCGCCCCAACATCGTTAAAAAGCATGACAACATTCGCACAATTAAGATCAACTAGCTTTTCACCAGGAAGCAATTCAACGCCTACATCGTGAGGCTCCGCAAGGGAACATATAGGGTGGAGTCCACGACGAAGTTGAACAAAAATGAGGAATTTGGATAACCCTGACGAACGCCACTTGTTGTCTGAAGGCTATCCGACAGCTCACCGTAGACCCTGATACGACCTGCGCGTTCGAGTATAGAGCACGTAAAATGTACACTTATTTCATGGAAACACCTTTCCGCACAGGTACTTCGAACAGAAGGTATCGATCGACTGAGTAGGACGTACCCAAAAAGTCCAGGAACACCGCTATTGTTGACCTGAGGTACGCGTAGCGCTGTTCTAGCACTTGCCGCAGAGTGAGCATATGGTCTACAAAGCCCCGTTCTGCACAGATGCCGGTTTACTCTTCCTTAATAGGGTATTCCCGTTCCTTAGTGAGACGACGAACTTTGGTACCACTGGCGTTAGACTAATACCCATGTAGTTAGCACAGTCGGTGCAGCTGCCACTCTTGTAAATCGCTACTATAACCGATTCACTCCAATTATGCGGCGCGGTCTCTTCCTTCCAGACATGCTCGAACGGTGAGGTCAATGCTTTACAGCGGAACTCACATAATCTTTAAGTAGTGAAGGTGAGACGGAATCCGGGACAGCAGCACGAAAATGGTTAAGGACTGCGATCGCGTTTCGGACCTCAGCTTCCGATGGAGCCTCTAACTAAACGGCCATAGCTCAGCCTGCAATACCTGAGTATGAAGAGGTCCACAAGCAGGGAAACAACTGAACCGATCTCGAAAGAGCACCCACCCAATCAGCCATACGGCGCTCCCGATTGTGAATAATGGCACCCGCGCTGTCTCTGATTGTCTCGCTGACGCCTCGTTTTCTAGGAGAAGTGGAGCGGATCAGTTGGAAGAGGTTGCGATAATTGCCTACTGCTCCCGTCTCTTTCAATTCTTGAGCCAGAGTGGACCACCAGGCCACTTTGTCAGAGCGCAGGCTCCGCTATAGATCGCTCCTAATAGTCCGCCTAGTTACATTGTGCTCAGAGCCAGCTGGGAGTTTTCTTCTGGACTCCAAAAGATTCATTGACCTCTCAGATATCCAGTGTGGTGACGATTGATAGTGCCGCAAGTAGAGGCTCTTACATGGTGTATAGTGGCCGAGATCCTGTTCCAGTGAAGCGCAGTATCATTAGGACAAGGTAGCGAAAGTTGGGTACGCAAGCCATGCTGGTAGACCTGCCTGACCAAGGGCTCAGACAGTTGTCGATCAGGGGAGACGCTTGGTGCGCCTCCCGGTAAAGGTAAGGAAAAATCGACAGCGTGCCAAGGCATGATCAGAGTCGACGCAAGCACTCCAGAATGAGCGACAATCCAGGATGGAACCATGACACCTGTAACTTATGGCAACGTGATTTATTTGGGTCTATCGCAGGTCAGCTATAGGTGGATGCCAAGTAGCACTTCAGCGTCCACTGTGTCTACAAGCGGTGCTACTGAGAAACAGCCGGTGCTCCGCACCCAGCTGTAAGAGACGCTCGCCGTTGTCCGAACGGTCGGAGTCAAGCCCATACTTACCACCTAGCAAAGCTTCTGAAGAGCTCAGACGATCTACCTGCGCATTCACATCCCCTGCAATAACCTTGATATCTGAACTGGTAGCAGTGCGTAATAGCGTCTTCAGTTCGTGGTAGGCGTCCTTGGCTGAATCAGAACTGCAGTTGGTGGGAGCATAAGCCGAAACTACCAACAGCGTTGTGTACTACTTCGTGAATCAACCTTAGTTGATGTCGTCAAACGGGCTGCTCACGGAAATCCAAACAACCAACGATGACCAGTTGCCGTATCAGCATTTCCGGTTGCGTGCAACCAATAGAAAGAGAACAAACCAAGCGCAGTCAATTCAACAACTCTGTGAGGGCCGCTGATCCTAACTGCCGACACACAACACACGTCAATACCCACAGGTCCAAGGAGGGTACGAGTGCAGTCTGTTGACCTATTTGTCTTAGAGTGTGAATGTTGAACGCAGTCAGGGAAACGGAACAGCGTGGCCTTATAAGGAGCTGTTGGTGAGTGGTGTCCAGTGGATGGTGCGAGAAGATGTCGGCAGATGGTATGTTCAGTCGGTTCAGTTGATCAACTATGATCCGAGCAACGAAGTGCGGTGGATCCAGTTGCCATGACTCACATCGCAAGGATAACAATCAACAACAACGACAAGATAGTGGGATTAAAGGCAAAAAGAATGTAAAGAAAATGGAAGCAATAATGAACGAAACGAAAATTAACGACCAGATGCAAGGAATCGAATGCAGGAACGCCAATGACTGCGTGACTGCGCCATGTCTGAGATGGTCTCCAACCCTTGATATGTATCGTTCCGATGCCTCCCATCCACGAAGACCGCACACACTAGCCAGAGAAAGTCTCTCAGTTAATTGTTTCCTGCCTCTATGCCACGTCATGGACTGGCCACCACGCGGTTTCGCCCGACTTGGTGCCGCCACAGCGTATAATGTGAGCCGAGGAAGCTGGTAAACCGAAATACGGAGGATATGGCATAAGGAACGTAAGTGATTAAAATTCAGCAAATCTTCGAGTGAGGAGCCAGAAGGCTTTTTGCCAAAAACCAATTTTCGAGTCTCTGCGTTACTCACCCGGTGTTTCCACCAAACACGAGCAATACTCTGCAAGCAACGGTGGTAAAACGCAGCCGAGCGTTTGATGTCTTCGCCGCGAACTGGCTAGGTCTCTGATCCATACAATAAGACCAGCCTTACAGAAGCGTTATACACTCGACTTTTCACTGACAGGCTGACATCCCGCCGTCTCCATAGATGGTTGAGTCTCTGGAAAGTCAAACGGGCCTTGCTGATATGCGAAGTAACTTCCTCAGTTATGTGACCACCAGTGGTGATACAGCTATCGATCCATGACTTATGGTGGCTGCTCGGTGATGGCTAGAACCGGAGGTGTGTCGGTCCAGTCCTGTAGCAGTACTTTGCACTTTGAAAGTGTAAAGCACATGCCGAAGCATGTCTATCCAGCAGTGTTTCCATAGCCATTATGTCAGACCGAAGAAGAGCTACGTCGTCCGCATAATCCAGGTTTGTCAGTCGGTCACCTGGAAGAACTTCAACTCCGATAGAGGCAGATGATATAACTCCAGTGACAATGTCGTCGTCATCACTTAAACTGGGAATTATAGAAGGTATATTAGTAATGAGCACTGGGAGGGGAGTAAGAGAAACAGGTAAAAAGGAAAGAAGAGAGGCGCCAGTAGTAGCATGTTTCCGCCTATCCGCTGTTCCGTATACAGCAGACAGGACGAACCTTGATAAACGGCACGACGACCGATGTAGGATACGGTTGAAGTATGAAGAAGTTGTCACGGTTGTGGGTGGGCTGAGATACTGTCAGAGCGCTCAGACAGGAGAACGATTAGGGTACTCAATCAAAACCTTTGGCTCAAGGCAGCTGATGTGGCAGCGATTCGGTTTTATGGAAATGGACGCCATCCAATTTCCAATCACTAAACTGGAGGACCAGGAGAGTGAGCTCTTCTGACCTTTAACCTTTGACTAACCTGATGGAAGTAGCTCACAAGATGCCCGGGGGCCGCAATCAGTATAGTTCAACGGGTCGACGAGGTAGGCAAACCCATGCACACCACGCTCAGGTCCAATCTCATTGAGACCGTCTATAAAACAGAAGATAAGGTTGGCTGTAGCGGGACTATCAAGCGTGTACTTGAACATTGTCAGTCTCAGCTGAGACCGGGACGCGCTGTGATTTGAACAACCGTCACATCAATCCTTGACAAACTAAACGCAGCGGGGTGCAAGCTAGATTGACAAACACGACGGCAAATGGAATGCCAAGTGTACAAGTCGATGTGCATCGTGCTGATATTCGATGAAACCCCTCTGGCGGTAAGCGCCCTGCAGGTAATTAACAGTGTCTGCAGATAGAACGCTCTAGGTCTCATGCGGATTAACTTGATTGCGCAATGATGCGGAATCCCAACTTCATTAACGTCATCCAGTTAGAAGAGTTCCTTTGATCCCTTCGTACGATGGCGAACACAGCAAACAAACTCACGAATTCAGTCACACTTCTAAAGTCCACTCGCCATGCCCAATAACACATACAATGGCGGTTAGTGGAATCCGGTTTCGGAGTTGCCCGTCACTGTGGCCAGCCACAGGACGCCTGTGCCCACAGAAGGACCATGGGTGGCTTGCGCTGCACCACCCACAGCTCCATCCACACGCCCCATATCCAGAGGCATATGGATGGAAGCAACGTTTCATCAACGGAGCCGGCCCACACAGACAAATACAATTACGCTGTATTTGGGAATCAATCGCACACAAGGCGGTGGCTGGACCGTGGTCCACTTCACAATGAGTGCATGAAATCACTCTTCGAGCCTAGCTGTCCGGGATAAAGTAAGAACTGCCTAGAAAATCCACTATTTTAGCGAGTAATCGATGATCGCGTCGATTTCGAACGTTCTGAAAGGTTCTAGTTTCTGCACGTGACTAAAAACCGCCTACACCTCGGCAAAAGTTAAGGGGAACTACTACATTTGGTAGCTGACCTTCCAGTTCTAGAAATTGAAGGTCACATACGCTTACATATATACAGACACACAAATCCAGTATGTTAATGCTTAAGCTGCTATATTTTATATCACCACCGACCGTACCTGTTTGTATTATCACAATCATGCCTTCGCAAGTGTGCCCCGCACTGTCGGGAATAAAGCATTTATTTATTTACGGTAGAATATAAGTGAAATGGCGATTTCATAGGTAAGCTACCTGCATCATCTCGACGTGATGCAACACGTTGACCACTTGCTCGTTCACAGTACGTGTAGCCAGTCCGAAATCCACAATTTTCACGTGATCGTTCGTGTCGAGCATAATATTGGCTGGTTTCAAATCCCGATGGATCACGTTTTTGGAATGAATGTACGCGAGGCCGTCAGTCAACTCGCGAAACAGGCCCCATGCTCGACCGGGATTTGCCGAGAGGCTTTCGAAGTCGATCACATGACGCAGCGTCTTCGTTGCACACAGCTCCATTTGGATGATCATGTACTATAAGGGGGAGAAGGAGAAGACGGAGGAGGGCATATGAGCTAATTGAATGGTGAGAGGAGAGTGAAATGTGTTGTGTGTCAAACTGATGTCAGAACACAAGGAAAGACGATGCAAAGAATACTACCATGTACTTATGAGTAGGGGATTTTGATGTAATTAAGTGAGGTTCTTCGTGGCCACTTTCCAAATCAGATAGTCGTCCACATGCCTGGAAAAGCACTAGACCGTAGTTTCGGATTGTTGGGTATCGTCAGTATTGCGCATCCATCGGATCCATCAGGATTCGAACTCATGACCAGCAGCAGCTTGAACCGCCAGTCAGCACCTTATGCCACTGACGTCATGATTTACAAGCTGTGCGATATAGCGCGTCTTATGCTCCACTGCCATGCAAGTTACGAAAGTTGCAGAGGACAGGGTTGGCTCCGAAAGACACGACGTTCACTAACAATAGCTATGTACGACATAGCATTTAGAAACGGTCAGGGCGGATATATTTTGATGTACTTATGAGCGGTTCAAGCCGCTGGCCAGAGACACTTTCAAAACCACCTTAGTGCACCTTTGTCAACAGTATCTACACTGCGAGAAGAGATTTTCAAACATTCTGTCCAAAAAACATCGAGAAGCAATCAAAGAATTGAGGTCAAATCCTGATCTTATTCTTTCTAGACCTGATAAAGGATCGGGATGGGTGCTAATGGACAAATCAGATTACATTTCGAAATTAAAAGTTATCCTGCAAGACACGAGCAAATTCTTGCATGACACAATTCAGAAGGACAAGACGGCAGACGATGAAGCAAAGATTACAAAGATCTTGAAAGAATTAAAACAGATGAAATTGATAACCGATATTCAATTTCAGCAGTTAACTCCAGTTGGCTCCCAACCTCCTCGGCTCTACGGCTTGCCTAAAATACACAAGCCACAAGTCCCTCTGCGTCCAATAATTGACATGTCCGCGTCGGCACACCACTTAGTCGCGAAATGGATTGTGCAGTTATTGGAACCCGTACGTAAGGAACTCTCTATTCATTCTTTGAAGGATTCGTTCGAATTCGTCGATAAAGTTAAAGAGCTGAAATTAAATGGTAAACAAATGTTTTCCTTTGATGTAGAATCACTTTTCACAAATGTCCCACTGTTTGAAACTGTTAATTTCATCTGTGAGTATATAACGGAAAGGAACCTAAACGTTGGCATTCCGGTGCCCAAGCTCAAGGAGTTAATCTTGCGGTGTACCTTTAATAGACAGTTCCTGTTTGACGGAATCTATTACAGGCAAATCGATGGCGTGGCTATGGGGTCCCCCCTTGGACCTCTTCTTGCCGACATCTTTCTCGCTAAGCTTGAGCGCGGTCCCATCCAAAGGCTTATTGCCTCATTTGATTCTTATTGGAGGTATATGGATGACACTTTCATCATCTGTGATTCGCACATTGATGTCAACCATTTGCTCGACCAGTTCAACAGTGCACACCCCTTAATAAAATTCACTAGTGAAATGGAGAATGAAGGTAAGCTGGCTTTTCTGGACGTTCTGTTGAGGAGGCGCGAGGACGGATCACTTGAGCGTAGAGTCTTCCGCAAAGCTACGTGGGTAGGACAGTACACACACTTTTCGAGCTTTGTCCCTCTGAGGTACAAACGCAACTTAGTACGTTGCTTGAATTACCGGGCCACCAAAATTTGTAGCCCCGAAACTCTCGAAGATGAGAAGGACCGAGTTGTGAAAACACTTCTTGCGAATGGATACCCAGAGCCTTTCATCAAAAAGCATGCCATGACCTGTGAGCGGGATAAGCCCGTAGCAACGGTTCCGAAGAAGGATGTGTTTCTCACTGTTCCTTTTAAGGGAGATATCGCCTTCGATCTCCTGAACAGAAGACTTTCTAATGCCGTAGCAAGAACCTACCCGGCCGCCCAACCGCATGTAGTTGCAGAGACCGCTCCCTTCATAGCTCAACGCCTTAAAGACAGACTGCCAGTGTCGTCCGAATCGTACATTGTTTACCAGTTTACTTGCACCTGTGGTGCAAAGTACCTCGGGCATACGACCAGGCGTCTGTCGGTACGAATGGCTGAACATTGTCCAGGGTCATTGCGGAGAGGCATGCACAGAAGTATCAAAAGCTCAATTATGGAGCATCTGATTCTTAGTGGGCACCAGATTCTGACAAAAGATGCTTTCAAAGTCTATTATGCCGTACCGAGGCGATACCCGAAAGGGCTAAGGAAACGCCTCCTGCAGACAGCTGAAGCCATCGCGATCAGGCTAACACAACCAGAGCTATGCAAGCATAGGGTGCTCGTGCAACCCTTGACTTTGCCATGGCCCTGATGATAAGGTTCCCCGGAGTATCTCGCTTATCCGGGTGCTATTCATTTGCGTAATTAACTAATTTTATTTGGTTAGTAATTTTGCCCTTTCTGTTTACACTAGTTATTTAGCTGTCGGTTAGCCCGATCACGATGTCACCTGATTAAATCGATTCGAGCATCAAATGAACATACTAAAACTGTTCAAATCGTCCCATCCGTCCTCTTTGTTACTTTCACCAGTTTACTAATGCATTTTACAGTCCTGTAGTTGTATTTGCCTGATGTGAACTGCCGAAAAGAGATCTCTTTGCAACACTGTGTTTTAATACGGTCTCACAGAGAAATTAAGCGAGCAAACAAGATGTGCATTTGAGGCGAGGGGACAGATAAGGCACGGATGACCAGAGTGAACAATGTCGATCTGATATTCCAAAGTGCTCTTTGCAAAGGCCGATCGGTTACCTCATTTTGATGTCACTTCAGGAATTTCGAACGAACTCTCCCCATCACTTAGAGACGAAGTGCAGACCACCGTTTAATCTCATAGTCAACTTCAGTGGTGTATGATGGGATAAAAAGCACAACTTTACACGACCCACAGGATGAATAGGCACAAGAAAACTAAAATCAAAATGTCCCAACGTGGAACGTGAAGTATCAGTGGTTAAACCATTGCACTTTATCAAACTGTTATGTAGCATTTATCACTAAGATGAAAGTCTAAGAGTCTTTCGAATGTCGTCATGTCTGGTGCGTTCACCACATATCTTGGTAATGCATTCCAGTGAGAACAGATTCTAAGTGAGTAAAAATACTTTTTACAATTCAGACGGGATTGTTGCGTCATTAGTTTCAGGTGGTTGCCTCGTTTTTGTTTGTAAGGGGCTAGGGTCAACAGCGATGTATATAGATGCTCGCTTTCAGTTAGTATCCGGTATGTGAGATCTCCGCGAAGCCGTCGGTATTCTGATGAGAACACACCGAGTACACGAAGACGCAGTTCGTAACTTAGACCGGATAGTCCACGTGTTGCCTTTGGTGTTTCTTTGGGGTTGTTCCAATAGGCGATTGTCTCGTTTTAACCATGGACACCAAGCCTGAATTGCATATTCAACGTGAGGACGAATATAGGAGTTAATCAGCATTGGTACTAGTCGTCGAGAGCTCGCCTCAAAGTCTCAAGTTCAGGTTCGCCACACTTGCTGCTGTCGAACATTGGAGCGAATTGCCAAGACTCTCTTGCACGACCATACCTAAGTCGCGTTCACTTGTCACGTGTTGCAGGACGTGTTGCCCCAAAACGTGCGTTAACAAAGCTGCTGCGCACCGTCAGCAGGTGGCACTTTGCAGAGTTCAGTGGGAGGGTTCGCTTCTGCCCATTCGGTAATCTGAGCCCGATCATCCTGAAGATAGACACGGTCGGATGCTGAGAGAACTGCTCTCCACATTTTAGCATCGTTTGCAAATATTTGCATCGGGGATAGAATGTCTGCTGGAAGGTCATTAATATAGACTAAAAACAGTAGCGGGCCGAGGACGGATCGTGGCATTACACCACTGGAGACGCACAGGCTTTCAGAGTGAGTGTCGACTACTCTTAATTGATTGCCCTGTTGTGTGAGTAGTCTTCCAAGCAAGTGAACAGGGAACCGTTGATACCGTAGACAGCAAGCTTTTGGAGGAGAAAGAAGTGCTTGCCCCTGTCGAATGCTTTAGAAAAATCCAAATAAACCACATATATGCGGACTCCTTCATCAGTCGCCCTGGTCCATGAGTCCCGAGTAAGCAGCAAATTGCTAAGACAAGATCGTCTGCGTCTGAAACCATGTTGGGCATTAGAAATTATTTGTAGACTGTCAAAGCATCGCGTCAGTTCATCTACGATTACCGATCCCATCACTTATGATAAAACAAGAGGGACAGTAATAAGTCGGTAGTTGGCAGAATACGATCACTTACCACCTTTGTATATCGGAGTGATAATTCCATTTTCCCACTCAGATGTGAGTGTGGGGGTTAAGCAGACCCTGGAAAAATTTTGCAAGTGGTGCTGCTATGGTGGAAGCAAGAGTTTGCACTACTTTTGGGCAAATCATGTCGATTCCAGGGGCACTGTACTCCCGGAGAGACTGTAATTTGATTACAACAGTTGCTAGGGTAAAGCTGACGCTGGATAAGCCAATGACATTTGTTGGTAGTTGATGGGGCGAATGTTCCATGATATTTGTAGCTACCGAGCCAAACTGCAGGAGTAGAGCGTTCGCGGTATCCACAGCAGTAGTTGTTAGGCCACTGGCCGACTTGAGTGGTGGTATTCCGGGCTTAACCTTTCTTTTGCCACTCACAAATCGGTATAGTAGTTTGGTGTTACTCGTAAATTGCAACACCATGGGCACCTGCCATTCGTACCTATCCACTCTAATGAGCGATGTGCAGTAGTTTCTGAATGCTTTGTAATTCTGCCATGTGGTATCACATGGGCTTAGCGAATGTTGCCTCCAGATCTCATCTCTTCTGTTGATCCATTTAAGTGTGCTGCTTCGAATCTAAGTATTGGTTCGGCGCGATGCTCGTAATGGTACAACCGCGATATTGATTGCATGACCCAGTTAATTTTAGTTTTCAATTCATTCCACGCGTCATTCGCTGAGCTGTGCGTCTGTAGGTCCCAGCCAACGGTTGCAGCTAAGTTGTGCAGCTTAAAATAGTCCGTAATAGTTCGTTGAGTCGCTCTTTCTTTAGCAACAATACTGGCATAACACACATAAACAAATGTTAGGACTAAATGGTCGCTACGGCCCAGTGGAGGATCGTATGCTACTGACTCAACCATCAACTCTTCATTAGTCAGGATTAAGTCCAGGAGTGATGGCTTGTTGGGACCGCGGGGACTGGTTCGTCGATGCACATGGCTATACAAAAATGCCATATGCATGAATTCAAGGAGCTTCCATTTAAATGACGGCCCATTAGGGGACATCGATGCTATGGAAGGAACATTAAAGTCACCCATTATGAGACAGCGAGTAATTTTGTGAAACAGCATGACGGAGAGCGTTTAACAGCATGTTATCGCTTTCTGCTGACGAGTTCGGAGGCCTATAGATAACTGCTAAGAGGCAAGCATCACGCGTCTTCTGTGAACCAACATCTCGATCTGCAAGGTGCAGTCGGCAAAATAGGGGATCGGGAATGACGAGGGAATTTTCCGTAAGGGCCTCACATTTCAAGTAATCTCAATAGTAGGGGGAAACATCGCCACCGCGAGATGGACAATCATTTCGAATGACTGACATCTCATTGAGTTCAATCTCTGGATCAAGTATGTCGTTTGAAAGCCAAGTTTCAGTAACTGCGATGAGGTCCCAAGTTGTTGTTTCATGTCGATGGCGTAGTTACGAGAGCTGAGAATACAACCCCTGAGTGTTGGTGTAGCAGCATTGTATTAGTTGCCGCATTGGCAGCTCGGTTCGCTATGAGTGAACTGGCACAAATAGTGCCGGTCTGCTGAAGCTTTTCGAAACGGTTGTTTGCACGATTGGCTGATCTGAGATAGGTACAACTGAGACTGGTTCATCTGTATCTGAACTCCAACACGTTGCTACCAGGCTCATGCCGAGTTTATGTGGCTTGGGGTATGAAGACCGGTGCGAGAAACTAGGACTCTACACCTTGTCCTACCGTCGAGTGCGAGTCGACCTTATTATGATCTAGCGTATTCTACATCTCGGTGACTTCCCAATGCTAAGGCTAATGCTGCACTTACGAGGGCCATTCAGCACACGAGGACACAGATACAAACTTGTCGTGTCGGATGTTAAATGTGTTCCCCACCCACTGTGTTTCGAACGGAGAGTGGTAAAGATTTGGAACAGTTTACCTGAACATGTGATTGAGGCAACATCTGTGCAACAGTTCAAAACATTGTTAGATTTATATTTTACCACTATTCGATTCAGAGCACGATTGCACACTTACGATGACATATCACATTTGTGAATCCTGAAATATCGTAAGTCAGATATTTTAAATGTTACGTGAGAACGACAACGGTATTCACGGTTGACAACTTTTATAACGTTTTTCACCATATTTCGGAAGAGTTGAACAGAATTCATTTCTACTTGCTCTATAATACAGTATTCAGTATAACTGATGGAATGGTCTTAATCGTACTTCTGGTGGCCCAAGTTTCCTGTTGTCATTCCATGCTTGGATCGCCAATGATACGATTTCGGGCGCAGCCAAGGTAACTTCCACAATTCGTGTCCCACTGCCTTGGTAATTTGTGGAGGCAACAAGACAGCTGACGTCAAAAGCCACGACATTTTGCATGTCGTAGAGCTCTGTGATGTACCTCCATTCTTCTATGTCGTGCATTCGTCGTCCACTGCTACTGTCATACTTCAATTCTGGCACACCTTTAGCCAGTACCACTTTCTTCATCTCATTTTGACGTGACGAACAAGGGTTGGATTTTCGCCTCTGTTTTTCTGCCCATGGCCTGTCAAGAAATCTGAGGGCATTGACAGAAGAGTTCACTAGAATGTGGCTTGCTAAGAGAATATCCTCCAAGTCGCGTGTGTGGTCCAACCTTACTCGCACTAACCGAGGTTCCCCTACGTGTGGAGATAATAGATTTCGTGAACTGTCAGTCCGAGTGCGCAGGTTATTGCAGCCCAGCGGTCTTGTTCCTCGGCTTGTCTACTTGTAGCGATTCGCTAGTGGGTTCTGGGACGTTTGAATATAACACTATCATCGTCTTTTGGTTGCGTAGTAATTGTTTGTTCTGCAGCTCCTTGTGAGCGTAGATTTGTCGAGTGGGAATGTCTGGATTGTCTTCCGTCGACGACAGGCCAAGGCTACAGCAAGATATTTTTTTACCTGCAACCCCGTTAGTTGCACTATCTGTAGGAGACAATAGTTGTTGCCCATCTACTGACGGTTATCGTGTAATTTGTGCGCAACTCTGCATGCTTTGGAGCATTACGTGAGATTTGAGATACACTTCAATCGACCTGTTTTCCCTGCTGTTTATCACTAATAATGTTCGCCTTTCGCTGAACGGTGTAGCATTGTTGCTAGAGAGCTTTTGACTTTAATAGGTCTGGGATTCAGGCTACGTAGTACATTAATATGCAACTAAAGTTCTGAGATGTTTCCTCCAAATATTGCAATCAGTTCTTTTTGCCCTGTCGAGGTAACAGCCAACATCACACATCGTAAGCGTCTGAACAATCTTAATTATCGGACTATCTGAGCATGTCACCGAACCACAATCTATATGTTGATAGGCTGTTAGCTCCGTTAGTGTAATGTTCACATTTGCTGCGTGGTAGGAATTGGCAAAGAACGAACACGTGATTTTCGAGAGGATCTCAGTTCCGCACTTGTCTGAGCTACGAGTGACCTAGGGTTGGTTGCTCACTGGATTCCCCGTTTACAAACCTCCTCCCCATGGATCAATGGTCGGTATGCACTTTTAGCTTGCGTTGGTCACGCCGTTTGGGCTGCCTGTTGTCTGCTCCGGTCAGCGGGTTTGGTGGTGGTGCGTCACTACACGCACGGGTAGCCAAAATCACACAGGCTGTATGCAGTGACATGCATTTAAAAATATGGTGGTAACGTGAGATGACAAAAAAGCCTGTAGCTATGGTATGCAGTGGTGCACAGTACTAGGTCATATATTATCTGACAGCCTTAAAGTAGCTTTCTCGAATTGTATCTCAAAGTTACTCACGTTAGCCTTAGTGAAGGGACTTCCGAAGACCGTTTGTGGTGTGCCGGCGCGGCGGACTTACTTCAAAAATATTGACCCCGTTGGATAGAGCTCGGTGATTCGAATCTAGTGAGCGTACTTCCGAAGAGGTGGCACAAGAATGTGACGGAATAAGTCCAATTTAACACAGAGCACAGGAGTGCACGATTAGCACGCACACGCTAACAAGGTCACAACGGTCAATAACGCAAGGAGAGGAAACATGTCCAACGCAGTGCAATGTCTACAATGTGCTCAACCCATTAAAGACGATCGCACTTTCGCGATCACATTCTCCGTTGGTGCGTTTCAGCGGCTTTTCTGTTAAATTGCCCGCATGTTATGTGTGCGGCGGTGTACTTATGCAACCTTTGCTTGCGGAAACACGGTTCAACCTTGAGTAGGCGCTGAACCTGTCCGCATTATGCGCACCGCCAATCAATTTATGTGTTACCCCTTGCAAATGTGTACAGACTAACTAGTGCAAACTGCCACCATTCCCTGATCCGTTTCACATTTGGTGTGGTGCTTGCGCACACGGGTGACTGCAGGCATCCTTGGATTTGGTAACCGTTCTTAGGGCGTCATGTCCCAGCAGTGCATTCGCAGTCATAGCGCTGATCAGAAGTGCAGTCAGTCGTCCACTTCGAGAGTATCTAACCGATAAAGAATGGCCTCTCTGCTATGAATGGCTGTAATGATGCTTGTGAAACCCCATCGAGCATGACGCGTTGGGTAGGGGAGTCACACAAACCATCCCACCGATTGATTGTGCGATCCCGTATCGTTGATTGAATACGTCACATGGATAACGTTGACACAGGTGTGGCCGAATTCACGAAGTCAGGCTTGCAAACCCAAGGAGGTTATAGTGTGACACATGTAACGCTCAGGCTGATGTACACAGAGCTCACTTACAGATTGTACAAATGCACAGGACGCATTCATTCCAGGATGATAGTTGGTTTATCTACGGTCAGTAGTCGAAAATCTAGGTAGCTTTTTTAGCTAGGTATCTAGCGACCCTGCTGGTGATATATTCGTGAAAGACTCTTCCTGGATGAGGTACTTTCGAAATCGGTGTCAAGGCTACGCAACTCATCACACTACACAGGGTGTGGCTCGAGAGTGTTAAAATTGGTCCTACAGTCAAAACTAAAGGTCACAAGGCTGCTGTAAAGCTGAGGCGTACTTCGTTGCAGGTTGCCATCAGAGCTTCGGGTGAAAGCAGAGAATAATATGCACTCCAGATGAGGTCACCAAAATGAGATCAGAGCTATAATTGCACATTGCACCAGTAATGTGCCTAATGAATCTGTGCAACCTGTCGATTAAGTGAATGATGAGACATCTTACGCCATACGTAGGTTAGGTTTGGGAACAAGACCTCGAAGCACTTGCCAGGTACCTACCGAAAAACGATTAGTCGCCGGTCACTCAGCATTTGGTGAAACTTCACCCATGAATTTCCCAATCACCAACATACTGTTGAACTCTGAGAAACTTTACAGTAAGAACATTAATGTCTAAGGGCTCCTCAGTAAAGTTACCGAATTTCCGGTAGGTTAGGTCGCGAATGCTTGGTACCTAAGTAACCTTGCCGAAAACTGGTTACACCAAGAAGCTGTTGATGCTGAGGCTGAAATAGCAGGAATTTCACTCCACCGGAACGAGCGTCCTAGAAGATGAGGTGGGGTCCTCCTCTAATACCGCAGTGATCAACAATGTGCAACAGTTGATAATCCGTAAACACAAGTTACCGACTCACACTGGTGCCATCTGCGACTAATACACAACGATGCAAGTATCGTAGCTGTCGCTTACCGCCCCCAACGTCCATTCCGGGAATGGATTCTAGCTTTATACGTGCCTTGAATAGAATAACACGCGCTAGGTGCAGCCACATTCTCATCACCGGTGACTTCAATGTACACGACCTGGAAAGATCGGCATGTGCCACGGAACAGTTCAAAGGAGACTTGCATAAAAGTACTGCTAATATTTCCTTGTGACCTCGCTCACTAGCTTCAGGACAGCATACGTAACGTCCATATTGGACCTCGTCCTCACGAATGAAGCGCTCTTGATCAACAAGTTATTGGTGGAAAGTCCACTAGACCTCAGCGACCATTTTTATTAGCGTTTAACCATGATTGTTACCCATAATATCAATCTGAACAGTCGGAAGTAACTCGTACAATTACACGCTACCATATCCTGAAATAATTCATCGAACCATTCGCTTGGGAGTTTCGAACAACGGTCCCTGGACAACGTTTGGACAGAGTTCGTTGGAAGGCTAAGTGACATGGTCAACAGAGCATCAGAGACCAAGCCGCTTCGTTCCGCAAAAGTGCCGTCAATTCTAAGAACCAGGATTAAAAATGCATGGCAAAGAATTGATGCAGTATGGCGCATCTACAATACTAAGCCAGACTCAGACTTGGGGCAACTTCCTGACCCATGACAACCATCGCACCACACTTGTCCGTGAGGACAAAGTAACTTATCAAGTGCCTAGCCAAAAAATTTCTGGCAAATAACAAACTACTGTATAGGCATGTCAACAGTCTTCGTAAAGTAAAGCATGGCATCCCTCCACTTTTCACAACAGGCGGTAGGGTACAAAGCGCCGACGAAGCAGTCAATGCCCTGCGGTCACAAAATGCCCCGAATTTCGAACTCCCAGTCTCCAGCTGTCACATACCGTCAAACATATTACCGACTAAATGGTTTACACATGTATTATGTAACTCAGCAACTGTGCCGTTACCCAGTTTTCAAGGTTCATACCATCGGCAGTGACACAGCTACGTCTCCATCAGTGCTTATGTAAAAACCAAACATGGAATTAGAAGAGGATTCATGAAAAGGCTTTCAAGATAATCAAAATGCTTTTGGCATCGGCAGACCTTCCTGTGTATTGAGACTAACAAAAGATTGTCATTCTCTCTTGTGATGTTTCTCCTTAACGCCTCGGGGCTGTTTTACCGAATGAATTACCGGGGGCTAACAATGACCTATTGCTTATAGTATGAGAATAATGAAAGCGGCAGACATGAAATAACTCGCAGCTTGATCGAGAAGCAGCAGCTCTTAGGTACTACCAGATTTCGCCAATATTCACTTGGCCGAAGCTTCATCATCTATGCAGACCATAAACCTATGTTTACCTCCTTGATAGTGAGAATAGGAATCAACAAATGTTTTCACTCAGAATGGTTCGTTGGTTCCTAATTCTATCTACATATGCATGCAAAATTCAGTACATACTTAGCTGGCAGAATACCACAACTAATGTCCTTAATCGACTTCCTTTAAGAGAGATACCTACGGAGAAGAGCTCGTAAGTTTGGTTCAGCATTGCAATGACTCCCCGGTCACTTCGAAAGACATATGGTAGGAAACGGATAGTGATGCTGCTTTATTGCTGGTAAAGCGCTACGCTCAAATCGGCTGTCTACATACACATTCGAAGAACTCATGTCTATCCGTAATGGGATGCCGAGCTCAGCCTCCGGAACGGATGTTCACCGTCGTGTGCACGATTTCGGTCAATTATCCTCCATGAACTACATGTTGCACACCCAGAAGTTGTCAAAATGAAGTCACTAGCTCACTTTCATGTGTAGTGGCCCGAATTAGACGACGACATTGTAACGAAGGTTGAAAGTTACAGACTGTCGAGAGAACCGAAACGCCGCTCACGGTTCACCAATGCAGCCTTGGAAGTGGAAAGAAACAGCCTGGAAAAGCGTCCAAGTAGGCTGTTTTGGTCCTTTGGAGGGTCAGATGGTTTTATTGTTCGTTGACGCCCATGCTGAATGGATTAAAACCCACATTCTGG
>OX104061.1:45950152-46037652 GCA_944474145.2 Dicrocoelium dendriticum
AAAGGGTTTCCGAATGCTGTGGATGATCCGCAGGTCATTCGGCATTATAACAAATGAAATGTTCGTTATATTGTTCTCAGCCTTCGTCAGGCCATACTTGGAGTACTGCGTGCAGGCCTGTCCTCCATGCTTGGTACGCGATAAGATGACACTTGAACGAGTTCTGAGGGTTGGTACGAAAATGGTACGAGGATTGAGGCATCTCTCGTATCCCGATAGGCTGCTCAGGTTACAGATGTTTTCGCTGCACTATAGGCGCCTTCGGGAGACCTGATTCTTACGTACCGTATATTGACCAACAAGATTGGGCCTGATCTAACTGGACTGTTCCAGCCGGCTCAGATGTCATCTCTTCGTGGTCACCCTCTGAAGTTGCATAAGCCTAGATCTGATCACGTTAGAGCTGACGTTCGGTTGTCACGCAGGGTCATCGACTCATGGAACGCACTACCCAGCGAAGTAGTGTTAGCACCAACGGTGAAGGAGTTTGAACATCGACTCGACGCCCTTGGGTTACAGTTTCAGACCTTTCCGTTTAGTTCTTAACTTCTACATCTATTTCCTTGGCTTCTCACATCTATTACTATTATTGTCTTAACCACACATTCTCTCCTGTACTACAATTACCATTATTTTGTTTTTGTTGGTTCCCTTCTCTTAACCTTTATTCTATTCACGTGGCCGGTACAGTGGGGACTGCTAGTGCAGGCCGCGTGGGCATTGATTGGTTGACCGTTATGTGATTCGTGTGTATTGATTTGGCTCCTCTCGGCTCCAAACCGCTCCCGCGAACTCCATGCTGGTTCAACGACGCATTGAAGAAGGAACACACATGGGAATTCTCCTACCGTTCCTGTCCAAATTGAACTTGAACTTATATGCTTTAGGAACGGTATCCCAGGAAAGTACACTGCCATTCTACGCGCACAGTATTTTCACATCTCCGGCAGAGTGGGGGTGTATGGCAGGCTTTCGTCGTCCTTCGCTTTCAGTAGCTGTGTACGACAGGGTTACCCTATGTCCCCGTTTTTCTTCAGTTTTGTGGTTAAAGACATCCTGTCGAGAACTCTAGGTGGTTACCAAAGTTTTGGTCTATAGCTACTGAGTAAGCAGGTGACGGACTTGGATTATGCCGATGATATCACCTTACTTGTTTCACGGGTTTCACGGGTTTGCGCAGAACGAGTAAGCGTAGCTTTTCGGTGGTTCTGCCTCGGGATCTTACGACAAGGTCCTGATCTCGTCGGTAGGTACCAGATGTTGTGGGTCTCGACGCAGTAGTGGTGTTCAGCACAAGTATTCAGCGAGTTGACTGTGGGAACGTAGATACCTGGAACAAGAGGGTGGTGTAGGTAAATTCGGCAAAGTTGGATAGAAGCAAAATGATAGAAGCGCCGCGTGTTAGCTTGGCAAATGGCCAGGTCTTAGCAACGTGGAAGACCAGCGAGGTAAGAGCCAAGCGTCTAGGCGCTGTTTGAAGGCCTCCGTATTGGGCGCTGAGACAACAACTTCAGGGAGGGCGTTCCAAGCGAAGGCAATACGCACACTGAAACTGTTTCTTCGGCACAGAAGGCGACTGCTACGAGTCATCAGTTTGAGTGAGTGCCCTCGAAGATGATCTGTACGGGCGCGGACCAGCAATCCTGCGTTTGAGTGCCTGTTATTAGTCAGGACGGAATAAGCTAAGATAAGGTCGCCACGAAGCCTGCGATATTTCAACGGGAAGAGGTTAAGGGCCGCCAGACGCTCCTCATACTAGAAGTGGGATAGTCCGTCCACTCTCTTAGTGGCTCTGCGCTGTACAGTTTCCAGCATGGCCTCGTCCTTCTTCAGGTACGGCGGCTGGACAATTATGTTGTACTCCAGCAGCGGACGTACTAAAGTGCTATAGAGACGGACAAATGTCTCTCTAGGGAAAGACCCTAGTGCACGTCCAAGGAGGGCCAGGCGAACGCTAGCCTTTCGCGCCAGTGTAGCTACATTGGCGCTCGGGCTCAGGTCGGCGGATATTATGGTCCCCAGGTCGCGTTCCTGGGATGTGGCTTTAAGATGCACACCGCCGATATTGTACGGATTAGCCACACCTTGCCCAATGTGCATGACTTTGCACTTGTCGATGTTAAACGGGAGCGAGTTTTTCGAGGCCCAAGAATAAGCAGCATCGATATCTGTCTGGAGAAGTGCCTGATCACTTGGCCTGCGGATAGGTCGCCATATCTTAGCGTCGTCCGCATAAAGCAGTATGTGGCTGCTGATACAGGATGGGAGGTCGTTGATGAACAAATTGAACAGCAGGGGCCCGAGGATGGATCCCTGGGGCACCCCGGTCGTTGCAGCCAGAGCGCTGGAGAGTGCGCCGTTTACACGAACTCGGTAGGTGCGGCCAGACAGGTAGGTACTTAGCCAGCAGATTGTTTGCTGGTCGATCCCCAAACTCGGCAGTTTACTCAACAGCAGTGCGTGATTGACCCGGTCGAATGCTTTTGAGAAATCCACGTAAACCACGTCAGTTGGAGTATGATTGTCTGCCTCTGCAGTCCAGGAATCAAGGGCTGCGAGAAGATTCGTGGTGCACGAGTGAACCCTGCGGAACCTGTGCTGTTCCGGGGCTATTAAGGACAGACTTTCTAAATGGCTGCGCAAGAAATCGTCTATGATACTCTCCATTACTTTGGAGGCAGTGGGAAGCAGTGCTATCGGGCGATAATTAGAGGGGTTTGTCCTGTCACCACCCTTGTATATCGGCGTTATGACCCCTTGCTTCCAAGCATTCGGGTATTCGGCACTGGTGTAGGAGCGGCTGTACATTAAGGCAAGCGGCTCGGCCAGTACCGTAGCGCACTCACGTAGAAAAATGGGAGGGACCCCATCCAAACCCGGCGATTTGTCTGTCCTTAATTTTTTTAATTTCTCCAGGACTTTCTCTGATGTAAACTGCACGGGATGTCTGGCAGCGATGGGGGTAAAATTAGCGCCTTCCATTGTACTGCGTGCGAAGGTGCCGAAAACGGACTCATACTGAGTCTTCAGTAATTCCGCAGCTTCTTTGTCCGACGTTGTGGTATTGCCTACGGGTCTGAGCAGGCTGCCAACGGCAGCGCGCGATTTAGTGAGAGACGTTATATGCTTAAAGAAGACCTTGGGGTTATCGGCGAAACTTTTAGCGAGAGAGAGCTGGTACGCTTTTCTGTCCTGGCGAACAGCTGCTATACAGGAATTTCGCACTCTACAGTATTGTGCTCGCGAATCAGAGTCGCCAAAAAGTAAGAATCTGTCCCAGAGGGCCTTCTTCTCCCTGATCAGCCTAAGCGTAGCAGGCTGAAGTTGCCTGTGGCGTTTCGGCGCATAAGCGCGCACTGTGGGGACGTGTGCCCTAATTGCGTCGTGGATGTGGGCGGCGATGTAGTTCCAATGGTCGTCGACTGTGGGGGTTTGTGCTGCCAGGAACCAGTCGACTCGTGAGAGGAAATCTTTGATCGCGTCATAGTCCGCTCGACGAAAGTTAAGCCTGATGGGCAGTGCTTTAGCGTTGAGCGTGACGTTCGCCACCACACGAAAACTGATAACTGCATGATCACTTGCACCAACTGGGGCGCTCAAATTAAAGTTGTCAATTAGATGTGGCTCGTTGGTGAGCAGCAAGTCGAGTTTCGACGGGTTTTGACCGTCTCGCCACCGAGTGTACTGCTGTACGTGTTCGGTTAGGCCATGTTCTAGAACACTGGCAAGAAACTCAAGGCTGTGCTGACTGCGAGCTTGGCCAGAGGTAAAGTCTATCTCCGGGAAATTAAAGTCACCTGCGACGAGTAGGGGGGCACCCAAATCTGAAGCAGCTGCTCGGAGGGCGGCGTTCCAGCACTGCAGCCATTCTGGCGCAGGTGAGGGAGGGCGATAAACCACTCCAAGGGTGAGACTGGTGGAACCAGAGCCGCGGACGCGAATCCAGAGGGATTCGGGAAGAGATAGTAGTTCCGGAGATTTGAGAGGGACGCATGGGAGGCGGTCTGATACATACACAGCTACGCCTCCGCCTTTGCCGCTTTCACGATCGTTTCGAAAGAGCACGTATCCCGGGATAGCTACCTCGGCGTCCACAACGTCTGGGCAGAACCAGGTTTCGGTTATACATATAACTTTAGCTTGCGTGTCCAGCGCAAGGGAAGAGATTTCGGACACCTTGTTCCGTAGCGATAAAGCGTTGGTGTACAAGCAGTTCCACGTGCTAACATGAACTGCTGGCGGGCAGTGGCTTGAAGGCATAGATGGTAGGGTAGTTCCAGTGTGGTTTACGCCGACCCCACAGGGGCCGGCGCCTACTCGTTTTTTGGTATATCCACAAGTCGCGTAATAGGTAGTGATGGCGTGGCTCGGCTGAATGGCGTGGAATTACGTCCCTGAATTTGCCTGCGCTCCTCCCGCGGTTTGTCTGGATGCATCCTGGCTTCGTACGGGAAGTTTCCACGTAGCTCGTATCACCGTTGTAGTACAGTCTGGCGCATCTCAGGAGTGAAAAGAACGACCCTGAGCAGTTTAGGCGCCTGTATCTGCGAGAGGTGAGCTGGCCTCGGCAGCCGGTGAACAGACCACGCCCCACAGTTGTCCACTTGACGAGTCGCAGAGCGTTCAAACCATTCTATACCGTTTGGCGATTGAGACATCTAAGTACGAAATATGGTTTGCCCTGTCAAATTGTGAAGTGCTGCTTCAGGATTAGTACAACCGCTATTGAAGGTACACAGCTTGAACATGGGAATAGCTTTGTCTACCTGGGCAGATGTCTTCCGGTGGTGGAGGAAGTTTCTCTTCACATTGCCAAAGCTGGGTCTGTATTTGTCAGCCTGCAGCACTTGTGACATTGTCAGGATGTCTCCCTCTTGGTTTAGGATCGTGTTTGCAATGTTACCGTTCGGGCGATGTTGCTATGTGAAAACGAGTCATAGCCATTTCGCGTAGACGATATGTGGCGGCTCTCGGCCTTCGACAACGGGTGCTTGAGGCGGTTGGCTCATGTGTGGTGGCAACAGGGTATCTGCAACAGACATCGTGTTTTACAAAATATTAGTATTCCCTTCAGCAAGCTGGTTTTGCTGTTCCAGTCGAGATGGCTCGGTCACCTGCGTATGTCAGCTGAGCCTTTGCCCTTTCGCGCTGCTTGCTCATACAGGACTTAGCTGGAAGAAACAACATAGTGATCCACCATCCACCTGACGACAGCAACTAAAATCGTTGACTTCACATCTTGGCACCGTTTGATCCACATGTCTGCCTGGTTGGGGACCAAAGGACGAGGTGTGCCGATGGCTGGAAACAGTTCAAGATATGGCTCGTAATCGAAACCAATGGAGGATCTGTATACATAATTGTTTAGGCTTGGATGCTTAATCATTGGAAGCGACAAAAACTTAATAAATGGCGTGTGCAAAATAACAAAATGCGCCATTTTTGTCTTTTATTGCGGAACAATAGCTGTGCGTTGCTCATCTTCAGTTAATGTGCCATGGTTCAGATGGACTGGAACGATAGGAAAATCCCTTGAGTGTTCCTTCTTGAGCAAATCGTTGAGCCAGGAAATGAAAAGGTGTTAGTTCTTGATAGATCTAAAACGAAACACCCGAAACACCCTGATCAACCAATTACTGCCCACGTTCCCTGCACTAGCAGTCCGCGCTGTGTAGGTTACGTGAAGTAAGAAAGAAGTAGAAAGTAAATGGAAGATAAAGAGGAATGAAAGTCATTAAAATGAAGGATAACACCAAGGAGTGAAGATAATGACAGAATAAGAACTGAAAGTTTGAAGATGGATATGGTCAGGAGAAGGGAAAGATTTCGTGTTGCCACCCAAGAGCGTCTAACTGACGCTCGAAACCCTTAACCGTAGGTTCACTGACTACATTTTCTGGAAGCGAGTTCCAGCGCTCGATAACTCTACGCGATAACCGAGTTTCCGCCCTGATCCCGTCAGAACGCGGCTTGTGTAGCTTCATGGGATGACCGCGAAGACAAGCCAACCTAGCCGGGCTAAATAGCCAGCGCAAGTCCGGCCCAACCTTCCCTGTTAAAATGCGGTAAGTAAGGATTAGGTCTCCTCGAAGCCGTCGGTAGTGCATTGAATACATACCCAAGCTAAGTAGACGCTCGGGGTACGATTGCCCCCGTAACCCCTCGACCAATTTGGTACCTACTCTCAAAACCCTCTCAAGCTCCATTTTGTCCCGAACAAGGCAGGGCGCGCAAGCCTGGACGCAGTATTCCAGATGGGGCCGAACGAAAGCTGAGAACAGCTTCACAAATATGTCGGCAGTTAAGACCCCGAAAGAACGGCGTATTAACCATAACATTCTGAAACCCCTACTAGCGGCCTTCTTCCAGTTGTCACCAGAATGCAAAGACGAGGAATGAACGACACCTAGGTCTATCTGGTTGGAGACAAGGGGGAGTTCGACCCCACCGAGTACGTAGCTCGAAGGCGGGAAAGTTGCTCCTATACGAAGGACGGAACGCTTAGCCTGATTTATGGGCAGTAGCCACAAAGTAGACCAGTCCCAGAGTCTGTCCAGTGCATGCTGTATGGCCTCAGAACCCCCAGGAACATTTACAACATTCCATAGCTCAAGGTCATCAGCGAACAATAGGGATGATACCCCAAGCTCTCCAGGGAGATCGTTTACGTAGATGGAGAACAGCATCGGTCCAAGGACCGAGCCCTGTGGGACACCGCTAAGGACCGCTTGCTTAAAGGATAAGCTGCGACCCACACGTACACACTGCTCTCTTCCCTGCAAGAACTCCGATACCCAGTGAAGGGCGCGGCGAGATACGCCGTAGGACCTCAGCTTATGTGATAGCCTCAAGTGGGGTACCTTATCAAATGCTTTCGAGAAGTCTACGAAAAGCACATCCACCACGTGGCCATTGTCCACTGCCCCGGCCCAAGCTTCACAAATTCGTCAAACACGAAAATCCCTTCCGGAATCCATGTTGTGCACTACTGAGCAGATTTAAATCTATTCAGGTGACATTCCAACGAATCTCTCACCAGCTTTTCAAGCAGTTTGACCACGACGCTAGTCAGACTAACTGGCCTATAATTGGCTGACAGACTCCTGTCGCCATTTTTGAAGATAGGACAGATGACAGCCTCCTTCCATTCGGAAGGTAATGTACGGCTGTCAAGTGACTTCTGAAACACCATCGTCAGCGGTCCACTTAGTTCCCCCGCCAACTCATGCAGAAGCTTCGGGTGAATTGAATCAGGTCCAGCTGCTTTGGAAGGGTTCAGTTCTTGCAGCAGTTTAAGGACTTGCGTTTCCACCAGAGTAAACTCAGCTAAATAAGAACCATCAGGTATTCTGGGGACAAGTTCAACGCCAGTCAACGCGGCCTCACGTACAAAAGCCCCTGCATACTGTTCCCCAAGTACACGAGCCTTATCTGAGTCCGCATACGCACGAGTTCCATCGGCCCTCATCAAAGTTGGGATTACCGAAGTTGAACCACAGCGTCTCTTAACATAAGCGAAGAACTTCTTCGGATTTTCCGAAGCTCCGTCAGCCAATTCCTTTTCGTACACCAGCCGAGCTTTCCTTAAGTGTTGTTTACACCTATTTCTAGCCTCGCGGTACCTAGCATAGGTGCTAGTTGATGGAGCCGCACGGTAGGTCCTCCAGCACCTAGAACGCTTCTGGAGCAGGTGCTTGCCAGTGGTATCTGTCCACGGCGGCCGCGCCCGTGTCTCCTTTCTCCTCGCAAGCGGGATGTAGGGAGTAGACACCTCCGTGAGATAAGATTTAAATTTATCCCAGGCCGCCTGAACCGTATCAACCACCGAGATTTCGCAACGCATCCCAGCAGCCTTGGTACGCATTGCCTGATAGTTAGCACGCCATATGTTTGGAAATGGCTTAGCAATGCTCTGGTGACGCCTGGTCAGACTATACCTGAACGATAAACAAACATGATCACTAGCACCTAAGGGAGAGCTGTAAGTGATGTCCCCTACGAAGTCTAGTGACTTGGCAAACACTAGATCCAAAATAGACGGGAGTTGGGCGTCCATGTACCATGTAATGATACGGTGTCAAACCTGTCTTGGAGGGATTTCCATCTTTGTTTGGCTCTATGTGCAAGACTGCTGCCCATACTACTAATACTTCTATTCACTAGGCATTCTAGAATAATTCGCATGAAAGCCTTGGCGTGGTTACCTGTATTGACCAAACATGATATATATTTGCAAAAGTCTGTTAACAGACATAATGCCATCAGAAACCATGGGTTTCAAACGAAGGTACAGAAACAGTAAAATAAAACACAACACAACAATGTCCATGGTTTCCTCAGAGGGCGAGATACTACCCGGTTGCCAAAGCCGAAGTAGGGTGTTGACTTAGGGGACACCACCCCGAGCCTTTGGCTAAATAGCCTGCCCGCAAGGCAGCGGAGCGAATTCAGGGAATCGCGCCCATTGGGAGCCGGTGACTGATTGCTCAGTTCATGCGCCTTTCGTTTGTTCCTTTGTCAAACAGGGGCCCAATGCTCCCCAGAAGTACAGCATAAGATTGCTGGAATACAATGCTTCGCCAGGATGAAGCAAGGGGCAGTCACCAAACATGATAAGTAACTGGAAGAACTTGTTCAAACCTGTTCGTAATACCAACTGTCTAAAAAGACTCTCACAAGACAGTTTTTCATGGTCTGCATCGGATACCGCTTCCTCACGACTCCATGTTGATTTTGCTGGACAAATCAATCACCAACATTGCTTTTGTTTGTTGTTTACACTAAATGATCGGAAGTATTCACCATGGATCGTGTCACATCGTGCTACCATCATAAAGCTGCAGTGTGTGTTTAGCCGTTTTGGATTTCCACGGATCCTAGTCTCTGACAACGATACAGCGTTCACTTCCGCAGAATTTACCTCCTTTTGTGAACAAAATTGTGCCCGGTGTGTCCGATCGCCTCCATTGCACTCGCAATCCAACGGCTAAGTGGAACTTTTCGTTGACACTTTCGAGCGACCGCTGTTAAAGTTCAAGGGGAAGGGAACTGCTCCGGAACTCATCGAAACCCTCTTGCTGAGTTACAGCCCAACACCGAATGTTCATACACCAAATGGAAAGCCACCGGCAGCAACTTTAATAAGTCGCATAAAGAACCAGTGCAATTGTCAGCACGCTGCCATAAATCGCACGTTCCACGTTAGTCAATCTGTTGGCTAAGGATTGTGGTGATGATGACGAAAATTGGACACATGGCCCGATTGTACGCTGCACAGCCCAGGTTACCTGTGAAGTGCATATGTACTCGTCACTATGGGTCCGCCATGCTAGCCAGTTGCGTTCCCCTGTCTGCGAAACGAATCTTCACGACGCTAACGTTCCTATCGAGATTCCCCCGCAGAGGTTCGAAACCCAAGAAGAAATCCCCAAACCAGTTACGTCAGTCGAGTACACACCTAGAAGAATGACTGATCGAATCAGACGGCAACGCGTACCTGTGCAGGTGGACCGACGACAACAGTCATACGAACGTCCAGTCCCGAATGTAGGTGTTAGGAGGGCTACTTCCAATTGAACTCATCCTTTTTGTAGATATTTATGTTCATTAATTACAACCATTTCAGCTCGTCACTGATCCTATCCTGGATTATGACGCTATTCTTTTCCCATTGTACTACGCTCAATCTCTCCGGAGACACATCTTTCATAAGCGCTTGTTTGTCTTTTCATTCTTACGTATGTTGACATTGTGATTGATTGACGGACACCGAGAACATAACGGTTAGTTTCTAGATTGGATGAGCCTCTCCATTACACCTACCTCGACTGAGATGGATTTCTCTATGTACTCGCACGAATGACTCGGCCTAAAGTTGTCGCGTCGGCAAATGCTACTCTTTAGATTACTGTGAATTTTCTACTCCTATCTTAGATTCTGTGTGCACAGCTCGTTAACTAGGTTTGGGCGCCGCATTCGCCTTCAACACTTACAGGTTAAAAGTAAAACAGTGGGTCCCCTTCAGCCATTTCGTCAAGGCAGAGAGAAGACAGAGGTTGCGATATGTCAACATTTCGATTGTTCTCTTCAGTCGCAAACACAATACGAGCAGAAACACACAAATGATTATATACATGGAAAAAATAAGCACCACCAATCAAAATGTCACAGTCAAGACCATGGCAACCGAATTGATTGCCTCAAGAGTTTCTGTGCACATGGCACATGTTGTTAGGCATTAATTAACAATTAAGTGGGGCGTTGTTAATTAAGGCCTATCAACCTGTGCTATGTGCACAGAAACTCTTGAGGCAATCAATTCGGTTGCCATCATCATCATCATTACACGTTAGCTGGAGGTGGAAAACACCTCAGCTATTGTGCCGCAATACAACAGACAAGGAAAGGAAAACAAACAGTGGCACGCCCGCTGAGTCTCCAGTAACGGATGGACATCGTTCCGGAGAGCTAACAGCTGGCTGCCGTAAAAGAGAGTCATATTATGCCTAACAAGTGAGATCGTGATTGGAGGGGGATGCTAAGCAGGAGGGGGATGGACAAAGGAACTCACAACACAAACGCCATTGGGGCCGGCTCCAAGCCATATCAGCAAGTGTGTCCAACCAAACGTGTTCACCGTCCTTAGGACCCCAGCCAGGCAGTCGGGATGCACCAACCGACACCAACTTCGAAGTGAGGGTTTTCATTTCTCTCGACCAAGTCATCACTTGGCCTCCCCTCCTCCTCTTCCAACCGCACCCACAACGCACAAACAATGCACGTCGCGGGAGTTGGTGTGTTGGCATGCGCAACACGTGGCGCAGCCATCGAAGCTTGGTGCGTGATATAATGTTGCTGAGCGGTTCACTCGCTCTTCCTGCACCAAATACGCGACGTCGAACACGCTCATTGCTCACGCGGTGCTCCCACCAGACATGAGCTAAGCTGCGAAGGCAGCGATGATCGAATATGACGAGCCTCTTTATGTCTGTCGATCTGATGGGCCAGGTTTCACAGCCATATAGGAGAGTTGAACGGACGGTTGCGTTGTAAACTCTGCCCTTCAGGGCGAGAGTAATGTCGCGTCTGCGCCACAGGTGGCGGAGATTGGCAAAAGCACCTCGAGCTTTTGCTATACGGTTCGTAACCTCGTCTTCAATCCCACGGGTGCTAATATAGCTGCCCAGGTACTTGAATTCCTGAGCGACTTCTAGCAGATCACCACCAAGCGTTAGCGCAAGGTTGGGTGCCTGCCAATCTTGGAGAAGTACTTTGCATTTCGATGGAGCAAAGCATATCCCAAAACGATTGACTGCCAGTGCTAATCTGTCCAGTGCTGTTTGGCATGTTTGGGAGCTGTCACAGATTAGGGCAATATCGTCCGCATACTCCAAGTCTGGAAGTCGCTCACCAGGAAGTAGCTCCACACCTTCTAGGTCGTGTCCAGCGAACGCTGTTTCCATGACTTCATCAATAGCGAAGTTGAAGAGGTAAGGTGACAGCGGGCATCCTTGTCTCACACCGCTGGTGATACTGAAGGGTGGCGAGAGTTTGCCATAAACCCTCACCCTGCTCGAACTATGCGCGTACAGCGCTTTGATAATGTTTACATATTTATCAGGCACACCTTTCCTCAACAGACAGTTTCAAAGGACACATCGATCGACTGAGTCGAAGGCACCTTTTATGTCAAGAAACACGACAACGGTGGGTTGCCAATAAACATGGCGGTGCTCCAACACTTGACGCAAGGTGAAGATGTGGTCGATGCAGCCCCGTCCTCGACGAACTCCGGCTTGCTCTTCACGAATCTGACTTTCACGAGTGCCAGTCAGTCTGTAGAGAATGACAGAGGCAAGCAATTTAGAGGCAGTCGAAATCAGACTGGTCCCTCTATGATTGCCGCATTCCAAACGAGAGCCTCCCTTGAAAATTGGGACAATGACGGAGCGGTTCCAGTCTGTCGGGACTGTCTCCTGCTCTTAAAGTTTTACTAGCAACTCGTGTAAATCAGGTCCCCCGAATTTAAAGAGGGCTGGGGGTATTCTATCTGCCCCTGCGGCCTTATGCAATTTCAAAAGCCTGATCTCACGTTCGACTTCTGCGCGTGAGGGCGGATCCAAGGAGACTGCCCAGGGAGAAGGGCGCTCAATGCTCGAAGAAGAAAGCGATAACTCAGGTTGGTTAAATTGCCTTGCAAAGTGTTCAGCCCAACGCTCCAAGCGTTTTGACAGGCTGTGGATCGGCTGCCCACTCTCGTCGCATATCGTCTCGCCAACACCAGGTCTCCTGCTGCCTGTTTCCCGTATCAGACGGAATAACTTACGATGATTACCAACGGCAGCAGCTGTTTCCATCTCAGAGGCACGATGAGACCACCAGGTTTCGCGGTCCTTCTTCAGACTAGCCCGTAGTTTTGCCCTGAGATTTTTGCGAGCCTCATTGTATTCGCTTCCAGCCAGAATACGTAGGCGAGCATACATAAGTCCCAGAGACTGTGTAGAGACCCAATGTCCGGTTTGGCAATTTGCTTTGCCACATGAAGACATGCCTGCTAACAGCAACGCTTGACGAATATGCGACCAGTGCTCTTCAACGGTGCTTAGTGGGCGCTTACTCAGCCCAGATGTCAGCGCACTTTGGTACACAATCAGAACATCTAGCTTCGCCAGCTGGCTGGTGTCAATCCGTTCACATCGACGTTGCGGACGTACACCGAAACGCACCAAGAGGTCGGCCCAGACAAATGCGTGAGCAGAGTCCACGCTCGTGCTCCAAATCGAGCGACAGTTTTGGACACAGCCTCTCCAGCAATAACTGATCGCGATATGATCGATTTGCGTCCATGGCTGGCCCGAGGCTGGTGGCCTCCAAGTCACACTTCTGCGGGTGCTGTGTCGAAAGTTAGTGCTCGCGAGAAAGAGGTGAGCATCTTCACACAGCTGTAGCAATCGCTCACCATTATCGTTACAGGAGCCTACACCATGTTGGCCGCCCAGATGAAGCTCATCAGAGGACAATTTTCCGACTTGGGCGTTTAGATCGCCAGCCAACACCACAGTATCCGTGCTTCTGTGACGAAGGAGCTCGTGAAGTTGCTGATAGAAATCATCTTTTACCGAATCAGTGCTACAGTTTGTAGGTGCGTAAGTCGCAATGACAAAAAGGCACCGTTTGTCCCCGCGCGACTTCGTAGCACGGAACAAACCAGCTAATCTAACGGCGCACATCCGACTGTTGACTGGGATCCAATCAATCAAGGCAACTTCAGCCCGGGGACTCAAAACAATGCCGACGCCAGCTTGACCGGCATTTGAAGCTGCATACTCGCCAGACAGGCGCAATGAGAATGTGCCGCCAGTGTCGCATGTGGGGGATCTCAGGGTAATCACGGAGCTCGAATCTTGCAGGCGGGTTTCTGATAAGCAGCAAATATCGATCGATAGGGTCTCTAGTGTGCGGGCAAGTGCTGCCTGTTGGCCAATCTGCAGCAAAGTGCGCACGTTGAGGCATGCCAATCTTAGCGAGACACGAGGACTCCAAAGGGAAACGGATGAACTGACGTTGTCCGCTTGGTTGAACATGGACTTGTCGACTGGATTGGAGCGACGCAGTGCGATTGTGTGTGATTTGAAATTAGAAGACAAGCGACTACTGAAGTAAGCTGGGGGAGGGCCAAGAATTGGGGATTGAAAATGGGGGGATATAAGTAAAGTTGGAGCGGGACGATAAGGATGAAGAAGCGCAAGAAGGGGTATAAGAAGACGGGAAGGTCTGAGCAGTAGCATCCATACCCCTATCCACCCTGCTCGATGCAGCAGATAGGGCGCCGTTTATTATCCTCTGCGACGGCCAGAGCATCAAGAAAGTATTGTAGGAAAGGTTCATTGTATTGCGTGGGCAGAATGCTGTCAGGTTGCCCAGGCCTAGACAGAAGAACGATTAGGGTTCTCAACCAAAGCCTTTGGTTCAAAAACCTTACCGCAAGGCAGCGGGTTGCGGCACTGTACTACAGAGCCCGTTTTATGAAATGAGGAGCCACCCCCATTCCAACCCCCAACCTGGAGGACCAGGAGGCTGAGTTTGTCTGGCCTCTAACCATTGACCAATCTGGTATGAGTGGCTCTGAAGGTGCAAAAAAAGCACCACCCAGCATAGCTCAATGGATCTCTGAGGCACGCAAACCATCGCACCACGGTAAGGTCCAGCCTCATTGCGATGGATTCGGTTGCCATGGTCTTGACTGTGACATTTTGATTGGTGGTGCTTATTTTTTCCATGTATATAATCATTTGTGTGTTTCTGCTCGTATTGGGTTTGCGACTGAAAAGAACAATCGAAATGCTAACATATCGCAACCTCTGTCTTCTCTCTGCCTTAACTTTTAGGTTAACATTTTGTGTATATAAATTTATCGGAACTTAAAAAAGAGCAGATAGTTGTCTGGTAAAGTGCCTACGCCTTCGCTTATTTTCCGCTCTATTTGTTTTCAACTGCTAATATTTCGTATATTTTGGTCATGGAATCATTTCATTCGTTTTCAGATATGCGCCCTTGCGGGTCTTTCAGTAATAAATTTTTCACTGCTCTTTTTCTCTTGGCAATTGCTATCTTTGTGCGTCAGTTCAAATGGCGCAACATTTCAGGAGATATTCGACGAGTAGGTTTTTCGGGCTCCACCGCGTTTACACTTGTTTTCCAGGTCATAAAGTTCCTCTCTCGGCTGGAATTATCTTATCGTCCCCTGCCTCAAAAAATGCCTGGCCCCAGAGTCATTGTAGGGTTTGGTGGTTGCGTTGACTTGCGAATTCGTGCAATTCCGTTGCTGTCAAGTTTAGGCTGGCATCCACCGAACGCAACCATGGAGCAGTTACGTGGTTATACTCACACAGATGCACTTGATTCGACTGAAACTGTGCTCATGAGCTTCGCTAGTGCTTTCATTTCCGGTGCAGCGGTCGAGTAAGTTTTGCCTTGTGTATCTGACACATCACTCTCATTCCGAAGTTTTACATTTCAATTATCCTTTGCTTTACATGAGTTTTTGGTTGCCTACAGTTCTGTCAGCCATCTCTTTCTCCTCGATACGCTCGTACATACTGCTGCGGTGCTGAAGACGTGCCGTACCAACTAGTACTCAAACTAAATCTGACTTTTTCTTGATGCGAGGATTGCCTTTACTGGGTTGGCCATTATCTTTGGTATGAAATTTTGCTTAGCGGATTTCGGAACTACAATTCTTTGGGCTGGGGATTGGTCTGCGCGTACTACTATTCTGAGTTGATCACGATTGGTGGGTGTATATAGGATCTGTTCAGTCATTCCTTTCTTTCTAGCTTTTGATATCGAGATGATCGATGACGGCTTGTTTCACTTGCCGATTCAACCTCACACTGCCAATCCAGTCTGATGGGTCATACCAACGCGATCAGCTTCTCTGATCGACTCTTTTATACATGTTTACTCCGCTATCACTTGGTTTTTTTTGCGGATTCGCTTTCTCAAACACTATGTCCGAACGCAGTCTGTAACCAGTAAACGTGTTTCGGTCAACATAAGCATTGCCCATATGCTGGCAGCTTAGTTCAGTCTGATACCCTAAGAGTTGGCTCATCTCACTGCAGAACTTTACAGCATGAAACGATTGAGCACAGATCAAGATATGCAGTGTTCCTTCAAGCCGTTCTTAACGCCTACTCAGGAACCATTTTGTCTTACTACGGAAGAGCTGGCAACATCTCAATCCCTCTTCATCATCATCATCATCATCATCATCATCATCATCATCATCATCATCAACAACAGTACATCAGCCATTTAAACTGACGCTTTGCTGCCATACAACCATGTGGAAATATGAAATAAAGAATAAGAAGGGGGAGAGAAAGGGGACTTACCTGAAAACCTTAATTCCCTAAGCAAACATTCAGGGTCAAGGCGCCTACACCTTGTGTAAACGACATACCGTCACAAACAGCTGGCTATCGTGCAAAGATAAGGCAGCATCGGCGCGACAGCTTCCTTGCGGCTTTCACTGCCACGCGTCATAATCAGCCATTATCCTGCAGATAACTCAGCACTAAACACACTTGAAACAGGCAATCCAATTAGGAGATGGCAGCAGACGCGCCACTGGTGTCTGTTGCGAGCCACGTCCGGTAACGTCTCGAGTCAAGCACAAGGAGAATTACGTGGACTCCAGCCTGGAAGAAGGAGACGGACCAACGGCACCCAGTTTGGTCGTCAGTGACTTCATTTCCCGCTACCAAGTCAACTTTTGTCCACCTCGAGCCTTGCGCCATCCTACACCTGGCAGACTAAACAAGGCCCTCCTAGGTAAGCGGTGACCAGGCATGCGTAGCACGTGCCCGAGCCAACGCAACTTATTCAGTGCTATCTGTTGTTCTAGGGAGCTAGCATAATTATCAACACCTAATACTCGCCTACGCACATCATCGTTGCGGACACCGTGGTGCCATCCGACACCAGCAATGCTTCGCAGACAACGATGATCAGAGACTTGAAGGCGTCTCAGATCTTCAGACCGAAGGGGCCAAGCCTCACTACCATAGAGCAGAACGGCCCTCACTGTGGCCTTGTATACACAGTCTTTCGGACGGAGGGAAATTCCCTTCTGTCGTCAAAGATGTCTCGGGTTCAAGAAGGCAGCTCTGGCCTTTGCAATGCGTGAGCTGTCAGTTTCTATGCGCCCATCGTTTCTGATGCAGCTGCCAACGTAATTGAATTGATCAACCACCACGAGTTCCTCGTTAGCAAGCGTCAAGGAGTCAGTAAGTGGCTGGTGGTCCAGTAGCAACACTTTGCACTTTGAAGGTGCGAAGTGCATACCAAATAATGGGACCACTCTGGATAGGCTATTCAGGGTTGATTTTGCCGCCCCATCATCGTCGAAAAGCAAGACGATATCGTCCGCATAATCTAGATCAACTAACCTTTCACCAGACAGCACTTCAACGTGTACATCGTGAGATTCCGCAAGGGAACACTCCATAATAGAATTCACAATGGAATTGAACAAAAATGGGGAAATCGGACAACCCTGACGAACGCCATTTGTGGTCGGAAAGCTATCCGATAGGACACCGTAGACCCTGACGCGGCCTGTAGTGTTCGAGTATAGAGCACGAAGGATGTTCACATATTTCGTGGGAACACCTTCGCGCAAGTAATTCCAACAGAATCGATCGATCGACTGAATCGAACGCACTCTTGAAATCGAGGAACACAGCTATTGTCGGTCTACGGTATGCGTGGCGCTGTGCTAGCACCTGGCACAAAGTGAATATATGGTCTATAGACATGCCCTGTGCGGAAACCGGCCTGCTCTTCCCTAATCCGAAATTCCCGTTCCGCAGTGAGGCGACGAACGATAATCGAGGCCAGTAATTTTGTCACAACTGGCGTTAGGCTAATACCCCTGTAGTTAGAACAGTCTGTGCGATTGCCCTTCTTGTATATTGCCACCATAATCGATTTGCTAGAATTAGCCGGCACACTCTCTTCGTTCCAGATATGTTCGAATAGGGAGGTCAGTGCTTTGCAGAGGACCTCACTTCCATCCTTAAATAGTGCAGGTGGGAGGGAATCCGGGCCAACGGCACGAAAACGATTGAAAGCTGTGATCGCCTTTCGGACCTCGGCCTCTGACGGAGGCTCTAAACTAACCGTCCACGGCACGTCCTGCATCACCTGAGTAGGAAGAGGTCCGGGAGCAGGGGGCCAGCTGAACTGATCTTGAAAGTGTTCGGCCCAACGAGCCATACGGCGCTCCTTATTATGTATCAGTGCACCTGCGCTATCTCTGATTGTTTCACTGACGTCTGCTTTCCTAGGATCAGTAGTGCGGATCAGCTGGAAGAGCTTGCGGTAATTGCCTACTGCTCCTGCCTCCTCCATTTCTTGCGTCAGACTGGTCCACTAAGCTTCCTTGTCAACACGTAGGCTCCGCTTTAGTTCACGCCTAATAGCCCGTCTGGTCACATTGTGTTCAGAACCAGCCGGGAGGTGTCTTCTAGCTTCCAAAAGGTTCACGGACCTCTCGGATATCCAGTGACTGGTGCGGTGACGACTGATAGTGCCACAAGCAGATGATCCTGCGTCGTGCATAGCGGCCGAGATCCTATTCCACTGATGTTCAGTGTCGTTAGGACAAGACAGCGAGAGTTCGCTATGCAGTGTGTCTTGATAGGCTTGCCTGACCGAGGGCTGGGACAATTTCTCCGTTGCCAATCGGGGGAGACGCTTTGTGCGCCTTCCGGTCAAGTTCATGGAGAAACGACAGCGCACCAAGGCATGATCAGCGTCGACACAGGTACTCCAGTATGAGCAGCAATCCAGAATGGAACCACGCCACCTGTAACTTATGGCTATGTGGTCAATTTGGGTCCATCGCGGGCCAGCTACAGGTGGACGCCAAGTGGCACTTCGGCGCCCACTGTGTCTAAAAGCAGTGCTGCTAAGAAACAACTGGTGCTCCGCACACAGTTGCAGCAGACGCTCACCGTTGTCAGTCCGTTCGGAGTTAAGTCCATACTTACCACCCAGCTGAGCTTCTGAAGAGCTCAGACGCCCTACTTGTGCGTTCATATCCCCTGCAAGTACTATAATATCTGAACTAGTAGCACTGCATAATAGCGCATTCAGTTCGTGATAGAAAGTATCCTTGACTGCATTAGAACTGCAGTCGGTGGGAGCATAAGCAGAAATCACAAACAAACAGCGTTTTGTACTACTTCGCGAGTTCACCTTAGCTGATGTCGTCAAACGGGCTGCACATAAATGGCTGTTCACCGGAATCCAATCAGCCAACGATGACTCAGCCTTGGAGCTGAGAATGGTACCTACACCAGCTTGACCCGTGAGTGCCGCATCGGCGTCTCCGGATGCGTGCAACCAATAACGAGAGGATAAGCCGGGTGCAGTCAATTCAATAACCCCGTTAGGGTCATTAATCCTATTTTCGAACACACAACACACATCAACACCCAGTGTGTCCGAGGTGCGTGCGAGTGCAACCTGCTGACGTGTTTGTCTTAGAGTGCGGACGTTGCATGTCGCCATGGGAAGGGGATAGCATGACCTTATAAGGGACTTTTGCCGATAGGCGTCCGATAGGTGCTGTGGGATGGTGGCTGCAGATGGTACTACTTCAGTAGCACTTCGGTTGCTGTCAATTAAGCTGGGAATTGTGGAAGGAAGGTTAGTAATGGTAGTCGGGATGGGAGCAAGAGAAAAAGGTGGAAAAGAAAGAAGGGAGGCGCCAGTAGTAGGATGTTTTCGCTTATCCGCCCTGCTGTATGCAGCAGATAAGGCGACTCTTGATAATCTGCGCGGCGACCGATGCAGGATGAAGGTTTTGTTCGAAGAAAATGTCATAGTTGTATGTGGGCTTGGATACTGCCAGGGCGCCCAGACCTAGACAGGAGGACGATTAGGGTCCTCATCCAAAGCCTTTGGCTCAAAAGCCTGTCCGCTGTCAGCGGGGTGGTGGCAGTGACTTAGTTTTACAGAAATGGAGGCCATCCCATTTCAAACCCCCAACCTGGAGGACCAGGAGACTGAGTTTGTCTGACCTCTCACCATTGACCAACCTGGTAGGAGTAGCTTTCAAGATGCTCGGAAGCATCACCCAGTATAGCTCAATGGGTCAATGAGGTACGCAAACCGTCGCACCACGTTAAGGTCCAGTCTCGTTGCGTCTTAGAGTAACTATATTGTGTAGTCGGAATTACATCCTCATTGCTCATTTCGGCCGCAAATTTGAAGCAGAACTAGTAGCTTGGTCAACCCTAGCATACCTCTAGTTGTGTTCTCATTATACCATTTTCACTTTAAACTGGACATTTTTCAAACCAAACTGGACATTTTGCAAACCAAAGTGGACATTTTGCAAACCAAAGTGGACATTTTGCAAACCAAACTGGACATTTTGCAAACCAAACTGGACATTTTGCAAACCACATTGGACATTTTGCAGACCAAACTGGACATTTTGCAAACCAAAGTGGACATTTTGCAAAACAAATTGGACATGTTGCAATCTAAGTAGCAACTGGCCAATTTGTTGGTAAGAAACGAGCAGTAAGACTGCTGAATGATGTTCAGAATATACATTGTGATGACGCTAATACACCGGCATTGTGTAAGCAGCGGGCTACACTGTAAAACATTTGCTTGCTCGTGAGCAGCGACCGAAGTTCTGAACTACACTCCCCTCTCCCCATTGACATTCGCCTAGTTGGTGTGCAGTGCCCATACGCATCAACCTGTGTAGGTGTGTGACAGTTGGAAAATCGGACTTCCGAATCGTAATTGTGTATCAATCATTTTGTGAGTGGATTGCGATGCGCAATCTCAATGTGCACCGTTATTCTCATTAGAGAGAACCTTGTCCGATTCGGTCAATGGGACCATGTCGGATGAAGCAGGTAGGCGGTGTCCCAGCTTCGCCCGTCTCTCTATTAGCTTTCGCAACTGCCACGTTATTGTATCAGCGTAGGCTGTAATGACCCCCAGCAAAACCAGTCTAGAGCTATAGCCTATTGTTGCAACATATCAACTACTGAGGAGTGGGCCGATTACACGATGTTCAGGCCACATTGTGGTCACGATAATGTAACCGAACTGCGTACGTAGCGGGTGATTGTGTAAGCCCTTCTCTTGACATGAGTGCCGTTCGCCTCGGTCAAAATCGGTGACCTATTTTCCCCTACACCCCCCCATAGGAATTCGTGTGTTTTGTCTGGGTGTGTGGACCGACCTATGCAGCGGTACCACTATTGGAGCCGAGCATACGATAATGGTTCCACTCAACCCAACTTAGCTTTATTAGCTCCGTGCCGCACGAAACGACCAAAATGAGTGACGAACAACAGGAGAGCTGGTGTCCGACGCGACGGCACTGCAGGCGAACATCATTTGCGCAAAGAGAAATTCTCACAAAACTTGTGCTGGTCGACGGCAAAACTACTCGGGAAGCCGCTGAAGTCGCCGGTGTTAACGCGAGTACGGCAAGGAACATCATTAATGCCTACAAGCGAGAAGGCTCAAATACACAGCGCACCTGCGGTGGAAACAATAGGGAGAAGCTGACTCCCAATGTATTGCAGCGTGTCGAAGAAGCGGTTGAACGGCACTCTGAGGACACGTTGGTGCAGCTGCAGATGCGCCTGAGAGAGGATGGGATAAACCTATCAGTATCCTCTGTCTCCAACACCCTCAGAAGACTAAAGATAAATCTCAATAAGTGTCATTACGAGCTCGACCGAGTCAACAGTGCCACGACAATCGCTAGCCGACAGGCGTACGCTCTCGAGTTCTCGGCACATGCACCTAACAAGGAGAAATGCATCTTCATAGATGAGAGTGGTTTCAACCTTCATCTGAGGCGAACTCAGGCTCGCTCAAGAAGAGGGACGCGCGCGAACGTCGTGTTACCCACAGTCAGAGGTCGCATGGTAACCCTGATTGTTGCAATGAATAACCAAGGCGTCATCCATTCAAAGATCATTAACGATGGCACCTGCAATGGTGCGAAGTTCTCAGCGTTCCTCGAGGAACTGGTGGCGCGTATAAGCTGCATAGTGGAGATGAACGGCGCGTGGCTGATCATGGACAATGCCAGGATCCATATGCCTGATGAGCTAAGGAGGATCCTTGGTTCGTCTTATCACGTGCGGTTCTTGCCGCCCTACTCGTACATGCTAAACCCGGTAGAACACGTCTTTTCAAAGGTGAAAGCGTCAGCGAGACGCCTGCTTATTAACCCCACACCTGAGCAGACGCTGAGCACGGTCATTCAGGACAGCGTTGGGATGGTAACGCAGCAGGACTGCATGAACTGCGTTCTCAATACAATGATGAACCTGACGAAAGCGACAGCCGGACAACCCTTCGTCAACTGATCTTTGCTATGGTTACTGCCTTATTTTTTGTTAATACACCATTTCAATTTCAAAATGTGCGTTTTCAATATTAACAGTTGGCTTAGCGTGTAAGAGCAGGACGGTCACCGAGAATTCGAGAGCGTACGCCTGTCGGCTAGCGATTATCGTGGCACCGTTGACTCGGTCGAGCTCGTAATGACACTTATTGAGATTTATCTTTAGTCTTCTGAGGGTGTTGGAGACAGAGGATACTGATAGGTTTATCCCATCCTCTCTCAGGCGCATCTGCAGCTGCACCAACGTGTCCTCGGAGTGCCGTTCAACCGCTTCTTCGACACGCTGCAATACATTGGGAGTCAGCTTCTCCCTATTGTTTCCACCGCAGGTGCGCTGTGTATTTGAGCCTTCTCGCTTGTAGGCATTAATGATGTTCCTTGCCGTACTCGCGTTAACACCGGCGACTTCAGCGGCTTCCCGAGTAGTTTTGCCGTCGACCAGCACAAGTTTTGTGAGAATTTCTCTTTGCGCAAATGATGTTCGCCTGCAGTGCCGTCGCGTCGGACACCAGCTCTCCTGTTGTTCGTCACACATTTTGGTCGTTTCGTGCGGCACGGAGCTAATAAAACTAAGTTGTGTTGAGTGGAACCATTATCGTATGCTCGGCTTCAATAGTGGTACCGCTGCATAGGTCGGTCCACACACCCAGACAAAACACACAAATTCCTATGGGGGGGTGTAGGGGAAAATAGGTCACCGATTTTGACCGAGGCGAACGGCACTCATGTCAAGAGAAGGGCTTACACAATCACCCGCTACGTACGCAGTTCGGTTACATTATCGTGACCACAATGTGACCTGAACATCGTGTAATCGGCCCACTCCTCAGTAGTTGATATGTTGCAACAATAGGCTATAGCTCTAGACTGGTTTTGCTGGGGGTCATTACAGCCTACGCTGATACAATAACGTGGCAGTTGCGAAAGCTAATAAAGAGACGGGCGAAGCTGGGACACCGCCTACCTGCTTCATCCGACATGGTCCCATTGACCGAATCGGACAAGGTTCTCTCTAATGAGAATAACGGTGCACATTGAGATTGCGCATCGCAATCCACTCACAAAATGATTGATACACAATTACGATTCGGAAGTCCGATTTTCCAACTGTCACACACCTACACAGGTTGATGCGTATGGGCACTGCACACCAACTAGGCGAATGTCAATGGGGAGAGGGGAGCGTAGTTCAGAACTTCGGTCGCTGCTCACGAGCAAGCAAATGTTTTACAGTGTAGCCCGCTGCTTACACAATGCCGGTGTATTAGCGTCATCACAATGTATATTCTGAACATCATTCAGCAGTCTTACTGCTCGTTTCTTACCAACAAATTGGCCAGTTGCTACTTAGATTGCAACGTGTCCAATTTGTTTTGCAAAATGTCCACTTTGGTTTGCAAAATGTCCAGTTTGGCCTGCAAAATGTCCAATGTGGTTTGCAAAATGTCCAGTTTGGTTTGCAAAATGTCCAGTTTGGTTTGCAAAATGTCCACTTTGGTTTGCAAAATGTCCAGTTTGGTTTGAAAAATGTCCAGTTTAAAGTGAAAATGGTATATATGGGACATAACAAGGCTTCGCGAATTGCAGTACGGAAATGTCTAGATAAATGGAATTCCTTAAACGCCTTTTAACACTAAGCGATATCATGAGCAGGCGTGGTTAACTCAATATGGATGGTCTTCATGCTCTAGAATGCCACACGTGGTTGGTCGTCTATATACTCAGACGGCTACTGACATTTTCAGTCAGTCTGATTAGATCATCTACTGTAGCGCATTGTAACCTGTCTTTCACTTACCCAATTAGCTGGTCGACCAATAGGCCGCCGGAAGACGGTAAATTTGAACGATCTGTAAGAGGAAGTATTGAGGCTGGTGGCTTTATAACAGTTACACATCCTTTGACCCATTTAAATGTTGAAACAACAGCCTACAACCCAAGCATGTTATTAATTATTTCATACGCCCCATCTTTCCAGGCTAACCTGTAGATCACCAAGCGGTTAGTCACCGTCGGTGTTAGTAGTCTACGAAAGAATGGTCTTCATCACTTGACACCGTTCTTCTTTTATTAACACTATCGCAGATTACCTTTTGTTCATATAAAATAACCTTACTCAGATTGGGCTGTTCTTTGTGCTGCTCGTTACTACCCCTTCTTGTCCTATTTCCTTCTATGGTTTTTCACCTCAAGACTCCTGGACAGGCGTTTTACTTGGTCATTGTTATTCAAAGCTTGATTATCGTGTGTTATCAATAGCTGAGGTGTTTTCCACCTGCTTCTAACGTGTATAATAATGATAATATGTTATCAACTTTATACCATACTGAATGTTAATTGTGTCGGTATTCCATTTACTTTCCAAGATTTTACATTTCGTTTGCTTACTGCTGTTAATTTGAATGACTGTTACTCGGATCATCTGTGTGGATGAGGAGTTGCAGCTTAAATTCCATTTTCCACTCGAATGCATCAATCACGTTTATCGGTTTGACAGACACTGACCATTAAACTACGTTACGAGTAGCTTTCTAACTTCACAGACCTGTCTTTTCGGGAATCACTACCAGCGTCTATCGTCATGTCCATCCTTATGCTCACTCGGACTGTAGGCTAACAGTCGCTTTTGGTGCTACCATTTTTGCTAAGTCTATGTACCCGAGGCAGCGAATAACAACTGATCGAATCTCTGTCCATCAGCCCAGGTTGAAATTGCCGGTAGAATGCAAGCTCTGCTACCAGCTGTCTTCCGAGCGTCTGTTTTGCGCCACTCAGATAATAGAAATATTCCACGCCTTTGGCTATACAGCGCTGAAAGCAAGCGTGTAACCCTTGTTGTTGGGATCCTATGCATAGTCCAAATGCTTCATCACAGCATACGAGTATCCCCTTGTGCATTGTTCGCGACAGCGTTTCTATTCTTAACATGTTTTCTTGAGCATCTACTGCAGCATTTGTCCTTAGTGGATCAATTTTATAGTTTCAATGATTTGGCTTCAACGATCCGACCAGCGAGTCATCCAAATGCTGGCCGCCCTCAATTGGCACCTCATTGCAGCTATGGATCCAGTGGACGCCAGTCAACATCTCGCATCTGCAATGATCGATCGTGCTACCCGGCACCATAAAAGTCGTTGCAGACTGTCGGTTACTATCTTTCTGAAGTAACCATAAGCTACTGCCATCTTTAGGTATTTACAGATACTAACCTTCGACAACATAATAGTGATATATGCACCACTCATTCGCGCCTGATTTTTTCAGCGTATCCTCTATCCGTGGTAGTTTATTCTTCCTGATAGTTCTACTGATGTCATTCCCCTCTCTTTTACCATACCTCACTTTATGAGTTCATTTGGTTGCCTCGTAACTGGATGTTGCAACCACCCTTTTCGCGGTTGTTCGGTATCGACTCTATCATATCATATACCTTGAAAGATTGTCCCCACTTTCCCCCATCTCTTAGATCCATACGCTTTCATGGTGGAACTACTGGATGTCTCAGCATCCCACTTTGCTCATATCACTGTGATATTCGGGGAACTTGCATGTGACCCACTCTCAACAACTTTGATGAATATGGAGTAGCGGTCACAACTAACATCTCATTGGTCCCGGGTTCGATTCCTGCTTACTCTATCTGGTGGGATGTAATAACATCGGAACGCGTCGTAGTAGTGCAGTGTTTTCGTGCGGGCAACACCCACTTTCTATTTGCATCAGCTACGGTCCTCATGATCGAAAGACCAAGGTTCACTTCAGTGGGAATCGCGGTCAACATTGAGATTGCGCGTCACAATCCAACCACAACGTTTACTTCAAAGTGACCCTCAACTTTGATGAATATTTCATTTAATATCTGGTAGTATTCCGCATCGCCCAATGTATGCAACAGAGTGGATGCTTCGTAAGTATAAAACACTTGCGCCTAAGTTATCCCTTAAGGAATTTCCTCACGTTCTGTCCACTTCGACCGTATCGCTGTCGTGGATACGGCACACATCATCTCCCATTCCACCCCGGGATGACCCGGTGTGGTCGAGTTCCTTGACCCCAGTGATGAGTGCTGATGATGTATCCAGTTTTGGATTGAGAATAAATACCTTAATAACCTACACTCACTACTCATGCATTACCATTAATTGTACAAAATGACTTCTCTCTTCTAGTTCAGGTATTCAGTATCCGTGCGCAAGCTTTCCTCTCCTCTAACACTACTCATTTATGTGCCGTGTGCTATTTCCTCTCTTCTCATCCGTATAGGAGGGTACTTCTGAATGATGCGCTTTTCGATCAGCTGTTGCATGCGGCTACAAATATCCTTCCTGAGGAATTGCGAAACGATTTCCACGCTCCTCTGTCGCCAGATCCGTGCCCGGAACGCCCGCATGCCACTGCTTCGGGTTCGTTCAGTTTGGGTGGAAACGCGCTTGTGATGGCCGTGCGATTGGCGCGTGAAGGTGCCGATGTTGCACTCGCAGCTCGGCTTTCTCCTCGGATGAGGGCCAGTTTACCACCAGAGATTCGTAGTAAGATGTGAAGCAAGGCATCCGGAGAAAATCTTTTGTTATATGCATGTTCCATTTCGGCTTATTTTTCCCTTACATCGATTGTCCAGTAACACGAATTTCGTGCCCGGTTTTAGTTTATCTTTGTATATACTTGCGTTTATCACTTGTTGGCTGCAAACATTCTAATGATAGCTTCCACATCTCTCCGTCTTTCGCATCGCTCGCCATAGCGTTTCCATGCGGTGAGCTTAACGAAAACACGCACTCCACAGAGGAAGTGACCGTCGCGACTCAAAGTAGTCAATCTGATCGCATCGAAAGATAGGTTTTTCATCATTGACCTTGCATGTGTCATCTTCCCATCCATCGTCACTGATCGCTTGATCACCAACACCCGTACATCAAAGCTGTCAACTGTATTTCTTATTGATCAGATGAACTCTGGCCTATATGAGTCCCAGGTAGATGTTCCGTGTGCTCACTGGTTGTTTGCACTGCAGTCACAGGCTGCAACAGTGATTCTTGTTTATGACGAGGCGGTCAGACGGCCGGTTCCTTACCTATTGCACCGTTCCGCGCTTCCGACAGCCGCCTATGAGAACACCCAGATTTCGAGCAAATTAACCAAGCTTTTATCACTATTGCCATTCGCACTGGTCATGGGTTGATTACTCCGGGCATTGAGATCCACGTGAAACTCACCACCAGGATGTTGCTATGTTACACCACCAACATCACCACCACCTCTTGAGCACTGGACGACGACGGTCAAGCATACTTCCACTTATTTATACTACCGTAGGTCGGGGCTTTTAGTTTGTATTGCCTATCGCAAGTCTATAAACTCCTGCGATCAATCGTTGGCTTGTTTTTGATGTATCTTCGTGTGCAGGATTTATGACAGACGATTCACCTTGAGGTTGTCCTCTATCACTGTTGCTGTGTCCGAAGTGGACGGAAGCTCATTGCTGCTCACTTCTCACATTACGCCGCACGACCGCTTTCGTACTTAAATGCATTCGTCTGTTAGAGTTATCATAGCTGGGACATGATCCCATCATCTCATCTCATCTTCCGAAAACCAAATCTGTCTACTGTGTGGTCTTTTGGTGAACGTTACGCGTACGTCTTTTCACACTACTCTGTCCAATACTGCGTGGATGCAGCCGCGTATACCGGCCAGAATTTGATGCCTTCCTTACATCTTTCACATATTTGCGCTTTGTATTTCATCTTATCGCTGTAAATCAATCCGTACCTCATTCACATCTACTCGTTACTGTCATCCTCATCTTCCTTTTCTCACAGTCTTGGAGGCACCTGCGAACTTTGGACTACATTCCGTTCCAAAAGAAGACGTCCATCTCATTCTGGAATACGATGCTGGCGAATCTTGGGACGGGTTAATAGCACCACGGGCCAATCGGTAAGTCTGTACACTCACCTTATCATGCTTTCAAATGGAAAATGAACCGCTTTCCAAGCCGAATTCGTGGGATGGCAAACACACCAATGTAGTAGTGGGCCAAAGTGATTTGAACAGAATTTTCCTCTATTACGCCGAAGCGGACAGCCTCTGCTATCCAATTAGACTTTGAACCGCCGTCTCCCCTTTTTGTGACTATCTAGAAGTTCTACCTCCTTTAGTTCGATGAACAGCTCGAGACTGGTTTCTTTACAAACAGGGGGCTTCCTCCTGTCGGTCACAATGGTTACCAGGGGTCGAATGGCCAGGTGCTTAGTTGCGCGATCTTTCACTCGCTATGCCACATATAACTGCTGCACAGGAGAGAACCCGTTCCTGAGTAGCGGCTGCTCACCACCACTTTAGGTACTGTGCTCTATTCAGCGTGGCTGGATAGGGGGACAATTTGGTTTAAATAGAGCTCTCAAATTAACCTGATCAGTCAATCATGAAGAGCGGATTGACGGACTGTGCGTAGCTGGCGAGGCCTGATAGGATAAAATACCTGGGCGTCGCTTTTCCTTATGCTTGTGGCCATGTGTTCTGTTTAACGACGGATGCCATCTGCCAACTAAGCTCAGCTTCCTCTCCGCAGTACTTACGTTATATATATATATATATATATATATATATATATATATATATATATATATATATATATATATATATATATATATATATATATATATATATATATAAAATATATATATATATATATATATATATATATATATATATATATATATATATATATATATATATATATATATATATATGGTTGGCGGCATCCGGTTTCGGATTTGCCTGTCACTGTGGCAAGCCACAGGACGCCTGCGCCTACAGAGGGACCATGGATGGCTTGCGCTGCACCACCCACAGCTCTATCCACACACCCCATATCCAGTGTAAACCCGAAGGAATAAGACCGGGAGGCATGCGGATGGGAGCCACGTTTCATCAACGGAGCCGGCCCACACTCCTTCACAGGCAAACACAAGCACACTGTATTTCGGGAATCAAGCGCACACAAGGCGGTGGCTGGACCGTAGTCCGCTCCACACTGACTGCATGGAACCACTCTTCGAGCCTAGCACGGCCACAAGGACCGTGCACCCCGTCCCCTCCAGCAACGACCAACTGTCTCCTGGAGCCAGTATGGACGACGTAGTGGGTAATAGACAGGTAGGCACCTTGTCAACATGCACATCAAGCGCAGCCACACCGGGGATATCAAACAACAGCCAATCACTTGAGAGAGAGAGAAAGAAAAAGAGAAAAACTCGATTAATGCATAAGGAAACGGTGACATAAACCTTAATTAAATAGCATACGTAATAAGTTGTTTACAAACAAATCCCAGCTAAGTGCACGAGGTCAGGAAGTATAGTTCACGGTATGCCACGAACACAAAAATGTTATGGAAATCGAATACAATTGGCTGAAGCGATGTGTGCAAGTTAATGGAATAGAGTACAGGGAGATATTTATATGAGAAAGAAAAGCATTAAGGTAAAAACTGTAAACCCACCACCTGAAATAAAGAGACTTAGCATGCAAGCACGCGGTTAGTAAATCGAATTCAGCGTGCCTACAAACGCTGCGCCGGCTCGCCGTAATTCTCTGCAGGACCCATCGTCGCTTCTGTAGTGGCCCCAAATGGCACAGCTCATGGCCCACTAGACATTTATATGAGAAAGAAAGGCATTAGGAGAGAACCGAAAACCCACCACCTGAAATAAAGAGACTTAGCATGCAACCATGCGGTTAGTAAATCGAATTCAGCGTGCCTACAAACGCTGCGCCGGTGCTGCCTATGTTCACTGCGGGACCCGTCGTCGCTTCGGCAGTGGTCCCGAGTGACCTCTCTCATGGCTCACTAGGCCTGCCTGACTAAGGCACTCGCGACCGCATGTTTTACAGCACCATGCGCTCGATGTCGATGGAGTACAATTCATCGGTGCTTGCCGCTTCCGCAACTGCCGCTTCTTCTCTGCATGCATGAGGGATTTCTCCCGCACTTCAGCAACTGCCTTTGTGATTAGATCGCGCCATGCACGCCGATCAACCGCCTTCGATTCCCATGATCTGCAATCAAGATTAGAACGTGTGAGGCTCACTTTAATCATGTCCTGGTAACGTAACTTTGGTTTCCCCACGTGCCGCTTCCCAATACTCAGCTGACCGTATAAGAGTTGTTTCGGTATCCGCGTCGAATCCATACGGCTCACATGACCGAGCCATCTCAGGTGTCTCAATAAAAGTATGCAGTCCACTGCATACATCCCACTTCGGCGCAACACTTCCGTGTCTGCAACTCTGGCGCCCCAGCCGATCCGCAGAATTCGTCGCAGACACTGCTGATGGAACCGCTCGAGATATCGCACATCCCGACGGTACATCGTCCACGTTTCACTGCCGTATAGAAGAACGGACAGTACCATGGATTTGTACACCATCAGCTTCGTGCCAATGCTAAGCTGATGGTTGTTCCACACTCGGTACTCTAGCTTCCCGAATGCCGCTGCCGCCTTCGACACGCGAGTACGCAACTCAACGTGTAGCTGCTGATCAGTCGACATCACACTCCCAAGGTAGCAAAAGCGGGAGGTGGTTTCCAATACTTCAGCACCAATGCTGATTTGCGGCAATATTGAAGATTGCACCTCCGGTGAAGGCTGAAAGAGACAGACAGTTTTGCTTGTGTTGATGGTGAGCCCGAATTTGGCCGCTGTCGAAGCCAGAGCACTAGTCATGTGCTGCAACTCATCCGCGCTGTGTGAAAACAACGCACAGTCGTCAGCAAACAGCAACATACGGATAGTTGTCTCACAGACTAGAGTTCTCGCACCGAAACGACGGATGTTCAGCAACCCACCATCAATACGGTGCTCCACACGAACACCGTAAGCACAAGCCGCATCAAAAGCACAAGACAACATTGCATGAAGATAGATATTAAACAGAGCAGGAGCTAACACACAGTCTTGCTTCACACCAGAGACAACTGCAAAGTCATCAGAGGTCTCTCCACTCAGCTGCACCCTCGCTCGCATACCACTGTGCAGACATTCAATTAAACTTACAAACTTACGCGGGCAACCAAACTTACCCAACACCAGCCACAGTGCCTCGCGGTTCACCGTATCAAATGCCTTGGTGAAATCAACAAAAAGCGAGTACAAAGGCTGGTGTCGTTCTCTGCACTTCTCTTGCAACTGACGAGCCGCAAACACCATATCTATAGTGCTGCGCCCCAAACGGAATCCACATTGCTCTTCCGCCACGTTTGGTTCCACAATCTGACTCACGAGGCGATTGAGCAGGATTCGGGCAATCACCTTGCCCACACAACTCAGCAAGTTGATGCCACGATAATTCGTGCAACATTGCTTGCTCCCTTTGCCCTTGTACAGTGGTAGCACAAGGGCATCCTTCAGCTCAGCAGGCACCTCCTCCTCAATCCACACGCGTTGCACCAAGTGGTGCAGCGCAGTCAACAACGCGGGTCCACCGTGTTTCAATACTTCAGGTGGGATCCCGTCACCTCCGGCACATTTGCCGTTTCGCAGCTGAGCAAGTGCTCTCTGCGTCTCATCCAGTGTCGGCGTATCCGCCAGATCCGCCTTCACATCGTGCTGCTTCAGGCCATTCAATGTAGGCCAGTCGATCTCTGAACGGTTGTTCAAGAGAGTGTCAAAGTGTTTCCGCCAGACCTGCATTATGTCTGCAGTCTGGGTGCAGGTAGCGCCTGAACTACCATCGATCAGTGTCCTCAGCGGCTCCAATCTCGGTCCATACACCGCCTTCAATGAGTCAAAGAATTCCTTGTGTTGACGGCGTTCGGCGTAGCATTCCATCTGCTTCGCCTTCTCCGTCCACCATGCATTTTTAATGCGACGGAGCTCTCGGGTCAGTCGCCGTCGAAGTTTGCGAAACTGACTACTCTTCCCCAAGTCACTGGGGTCTGCGACATGTGCAGCAAATGCTGCATTCTTCTCTGACACCAATGCGTCAATCGTCACATTGTTGTCATCAAACCAATCAGGCCGCTTACAGTTTGCGCGCCCGATGGTCTCCTCCGCAGCAGCTGTCACCTGGTCGCGAATGTGGTGCCACAGGTCGCCCACTGTGGCTATACAGTCCACATCACCACACAGGCGTGCAGCCATCGCCTTCTCCAGCTCAGTACGTTTCGCCACAGTGCCGAAGGAGAGAATGTTAAATTTACGCCGATTCACGGCGGGAGTGCAATACATAGATTTACGAAAATATATGTACAGTTTGGTCCGAACCAATTTGTGATCAGTGCCACACTCAGCTCCACGCAGTACACGTGTCATGCGCACTTCACGCATATCACGCTGACGTACGATGACATAGTCGAGCAGGTGAGCGTGACCACTCCGTGGGTGCGTCCAAGTTGCTATATCGCTCGCACTCAGTGCAAACCGAGTGTTCGTGATCGTCAGGCCGTGAGTGGCACACAGTGAGAGCAGCCTGTCACCGTTCGCATTCGCTGAACCAATGCCATGCGCACCGATAACATCTGTCCACGCTGATGCATCACGCCCAACGCGCGCGTTGAAATCACCCAGCAGAAATAGTCGGTCGCTCTTCGGCACAGACCGTATCACGGAGGATAGCTCAGTGTAGAACTGATCACGCGTGTCATCAGGATAACACATGGTCGGACCGTACGTGCTTATGAAAGTAGCAAACTTACCTCTTCCGAGTCGTAGGCGAACAGTCATCAGCCGCGCGCTGATGCCCGTTGGTTCACCTACCAGCTGGCCATTCAGGCGGTCGGATATTGCAAATCCGACCCCATGTTCACATGGTGCTGAGGCGGCGTTCCCCACCCAGTAGAATGTGTAGCCAGCACCTGCTTCATGTAACTTACCTTGCTCAGCGAGCCGAGTTTCACTGAGCGCCGCAATATCGATGTGGTAGCGCGCCAGCTCCATTGCGACCAGTGCAGTGCGTCGCTCCGGGCGCTCGCTCGAGTTCCGATCCAGTAGTGTGCGCACGTTCCAGCACCCGATGCTGAGTGCTTTGCGTGCAGGCATACGATTGCATTGGTGGGCAATCGCACGCGAGGTGGTCGTTGTGCTTCGGAGGTTTGCTTGAGGGACTCCACTCGGAGCCTTTGGCTCAATAGCCTGACCCACAAGGCAGTGGGTGGTTTGGAGGTTTGCTTGAGGGACTCCACCCGGAGCCTTTGGCTCAATAGCCTGACCCACAAGGCAGTGGGTGGTTTGGAGGTTTGCTTGAGGGACTCCGCCCGGAGCCTTTGGCTCAATAGCCTGACCCACAAGGCAGTGGAGAGCAGATCCAGCTCGGGAATGTGATTGCAGAGACAGATTGGGATCTGCTTGACGGCCGTCACACGCAGCCTTTGAGGTTCTGGAACAGTTATCATATGTTTTGCGACCGTAATTGGATACGCACCTGCGACCACGGCCAGACGCAGGTGGGTTTTTGGCGGGTTTGCACCAATTTGACCAGGGGCTGCCTGGCTTGAGGCGGGCAGTAGCAAACCATTGAACACCCGGAGGTGTCCTCCCACCGTCAGAGACAATGCGTGGCACTCGTGCTCTACGCCAATCGAGCATTGAGAATATCACCCGTAACCTGTTGTCTCCCATGGCTAGGTTTTACGGGAAGAGGGCCATCGACCACTTCCTAACCTCCGGAGAGGATGGACTAGGATACTGCCAGGGCGCCCAATCCTGACAGGAGAACGACTCGGGTCCTCAGCCAAAGCCTTCGATTAAATGAACACCCGAAAGGCAGCGGGTCTAGCACATGGTCAGTTAGCTGACTCATGCGGATTGGTGTCCTGGATCTTAGCAGGGAAAAGGGCGAAACCCAACTCCCACCCAGCGGTCGCCACGTGGAGGCGCCCAGGACATGAGCAAATGGCGCAGCAGTAGCAGCAGTGGGTAGACCATCTGTCAGGATCTAGCCACCACCAGCCTCAGCGCACCATAGGCTCTCCCGCCATATATATATATATATATATATATATATATATATATATATATATATCCACCTAGAAACCTTCACCACCATGTTCCTAATGAACACAGCCGACGATGGTCGTGTTAGCGAATACTTCAACTTGAACCTCTACACCACCTGGTACATGTCATAATTCCCCCCGAGCTATTCTGGTCGTTGGCATGGACAAAGGCCACCTTCCAATCTGACGCAAAACCGTTTATCAACGCTCTTCACTCTAACAAATCGGTTGAAGGTTCAGCGGTTTCAGTCTGGTTCAATTTCCGCCCCACCTTCCCCCTCCACTTCACTGCTCTGGATTTTTGACGTTCAGACAACACTGGAAACCACTCTGTTGAATCAATGTCGTTCATAAGTCCGATTATCACCCCGCTAATTTCCTGGTAACGTTGTTGTTTTCTTCCTTATCGTCTCGTTCCAACTTCACTTTTTTCCCCTGTTTACAACTCACTAATTCTTTTCCCTTTTCCATTTTGCCTTGATAATCGGTTGTCGTCTAGCTTCAACTCACGCGATCGTAAAACGTCCCTCCAGTTTAGTTGACAAGTCTATGTTCAACCGAACAGCCAACCTCGGTACATCCGTTTTTATTTGGGCCTTCTATCTGTGCTAAGACGCACGTGCATCAACTTTCGCAGTTTATTACAGCTTGGCCAACAGCATCACTTGTCGAACACTAGAGACTTTATCGAACATTATCTGCTGTTGATCGGAAACCGGTCTGCAAGCTTTGATCTTTTTGCTCACTCTGCGATCTCCCACATGCGATGCTGATGACGCTTTATCACTGCACTTATCTGGGAATGACGCAACCCCAAACCCCGGTCAAACCTTTTCGGACTAAAGCTTTCCCGATCGATTGGCTCACAATCAACAGCTAGACGTACGCCGTCAGGTTGGCTGGTTCGGTCAAAGCTTCAAAGTCGTGCGGAGACAAACCGTACCTGTTTGTCATTTCGGTCTATTTTGAATTCGATCATCAGCTGAATGAGCTCCTTCGTTACGGAAAAGTAATAACACTGTAATGCTTGCTGGTTAAGTTGAAAATCTGTCAACTGGTGAGCTGCATCTGGGTGACCAAAACGGTGTAGGTTCCCGTAATTTTGACGGTGAACGGTTGTTACACGTGTGTGAGGATATTCGTCTATTTCTGGCGAGAACTTATTACCCACATAGCACTTGCAAAGGAATGAAATGGAGCCCACTAGCCATGGACACAAGTCGATCACATCGCGATCAATTAACGCTTGAGAGATTGTGTTCAAAACCAGTGTGGACTCCGACCAGGTACTTCTATATACCGATCACAAAGTTCGCTTCAGCAGGTGCTTGCGACGATGCTGTAGGCGCATAGACATCTGCCAACTGCCGAAGTCAGGCGTTCTGTATGTATATCAAACTGTGCTGGCATGCGAGTTGAGGATGTGCTCACTGAACGCATTGAAGGGTCACTGGTCGCATATCCGTCGGACCTTATTAACAGGTGGTGAATCTGATTTGATACCTTGACATTGGATCTCTACGCACTCTCTGGAACTCCTGGATGTTCGTCGACACATCCCAACTGGGAGCAAACACAATGAGACTCGTAAAAACCTCGGGGGTAAACTGCGTGCCAGCCTGAAGAGAGACCGCGAAATCTGGTGGTCTCATCATTCACCGGAACTGGAAATGACTACTGCTCTTAATGACCATCAGTAGTTGTTCCACCAGATACGCGAAACCGGCGAAATGAGACATGGTGTCAGCGAGACTGTGGGCGACGAGAGTGGACAAGCTATCCACAGGTTGTCAAAACACTTTAAATGCAGTTTGGTCAGCGAGAATTACCAGCTTCTTTATCCGCTATTGATCGATTTTCTCCTTGCGCCGTCCGCTGGTGGTCCAGTAGGGCTCAAGAAATGGAGGAGGCAGGGGCAGCAGGCACTTACCGCAAGCTTTTCCAGCTGATCCGCGCCACTGGTCCCAGAAAACCAGGCGTCAGTGAGACAATCAGAGACAGCGCAGGTGCACTGATACACAATAAGGAGCGCCGTATGGCTCGTTGGGCCGAACACTTTCAACATCAGTTCAGCTCGCCCCCTGTTCCCGGACCTTTTCCTGCTCAGGTGATGCAGGACGAGCCATGGACGGTTAGTTTAGATCCTCCGTTGGAGGCCGAGATCCGAACTGTGATCACCGTCCTCAATCGTTTTCGTGCCGCTGGCCCGGATTCCCTCCCACCTGCACTATTTAAGGGTGGAGGTGAGGTCCTCTGCAAAGCACTGACCTCTATTCGAACGTATCTGAAGGAAGAGTGTGTCCCGGCTGACTGGAGCAAATCTATTCTAGTGGCAATATACAAGAAGAGCAGTCGCACAGACTGTTGTAACTACAGAGGTATTAGCCTAACGCCAGTTGTGACAAAATTACTGGCCTCGATTATCGTTCGTCGCCTCACTGCGGAACGGGAATTTCGGATTAGGGAAGAGCAGGCCGGTTTCCGCACAGGGCATGTCTATAGACCATATATTCACTTTGCGCCAGGTGCTAGCACAGCGCCACGCATACCGTAGACCGACAATAGCTGTGTTCCTCGATTTCAAGAGTGCGTTCGATTTAGTCGATCGATCGATTCTGTTGGAATTACTTGCGCGAAGGTGTTCCCACGAAATATGTGAACATCCTTCGTGCTCTATACTCGAACACTACAGGCCGCGTCAGGGTCTACGGTGTCTTATGGGATAGCTTTCCGACCACAAATGGCGTTCGCTAGGGTTGTCCGATTTTCCCGTTCTTGTTCAATTTCGTCGTGGATTCTATCATGGAGTGTTCCCTTGCGGAATCTCACGATGTAGGCGTTGGAGTGCTGCCTGGTAAAAGGTTAGTTAATGTAGGTTATGCGGACGATATCGTCTTGCTTTTCGACGATGTTGAGGCTGCAAAATTAACCCTGAATAGCCAGTGCAGAGTGGTCCCATTATTTGGTATGCACTTCGCATCTTTAAAGTGCAAAGTGTTGCTACTGGACCACCAGCCACTTACTGACTCCTTGACGCTTGCTAACGAGGAACTCGTGGTGGTTGATCAATTCAATTACGTTGGCAGCTGCATCAGAAAGGATGGGCGCATAGATACTGACAGCTCACGCATTGCAAAGGCCAGAGCTGCCTTCTTGAACCCGAGACATCTTTGACGACAGAAGGGAATTTCCCTCCGTCCGAAAGACCGTGTATACAGGGACATGGTGAGGGCCGTTCTGCTCTATGGTAGTGAGGCTTGGCCCCTTCGGTCTGAAGATCTGAGACGCCTTCAAGTCTCTGATCATCGTTGTCTGCGAAGCATTGCCGGTGTCGGATGGCACCACGGTGTCCGCAACGATGATGTGCGTAGGCGAGTATTAGGTGTTGATAATTATGCTAGCTCCCTAGAACAACAGATAGCACTGAATAAGTTGCGTTGGCTCGGGCACGTGCTACGCATGCCTGGTCACCGCTTACCTAGGAGGGCCTTGTTCAGTCTACCAGGTGTAGGATGGCGCAAGGCTCGAGGTGGACAAAAGTTGACTTGGTAGCGGGAAATGAAGTTACTGACGACCAAACTGAGTGCCGTTGGTCCGTCTCCTTCTTCCAGGCTGCAGTACACGTGATTCTCCTTGTGCTTGACTCGAGACGTTACCGGACGTGGCTTGCAGTGTACACCAGTGGCGCGTCTGCTGCCATCTCCTAATTGGATTGCCTGTTTCAAGTGTGTTTAGTGCTGAGTTATCTGCAGGATAATGGCTGATTATGACGCGTGGCAGTGAAAGTCGCAAGGAAGCTGTCTCGCCGATGCTGCCTTTTCTTTGCACGATAGCCAGCTGTTTGTGGCAGTATGTTGTCTACACAAGTTGTAGGCTCCTTGGCCCTGAATGTTTGCTCAGGACATTAAGGTTTTCTCTCCCTCTTATTATTCTTTATGGCATAGATCATCATGGTTGTATGGCAGCGAAGCATCAGTTTAAATGGCTGATGTACTGCTGCTGTTGTTGTTGTCTTAATCCGTCTTCACGCGCCGAAGGCTAGGTTGAGATCAGACTGTTGAAATTGAACAAGGCCGCAGAGCAGATAGGCTCCCTGTAGCTCTCTTTCAGTTCGAGGGACATTTTCTTGTGATTGTTTTCTACAATTCATTAACGAGGTTGTGAAAGCTGGACTTACTGACTAACTGGATTCGCTCCGTCATAGCACCAATTTTTAAGGAATGCGGTACTCATAGAGTAATCAGTTTGATCACAATTACATCTATGTTGCTCACTTCTCTCTTTCTTCACAGACTGTCTGGCACCCTTAAAAGCCGCATTTGCGAGCAGCGAACTAAGTTCCGTCGAAATCGAGGCTGTATTGACCACATATCCACATTACACCAATTGTTAGAACACCGGCACATTTATGGGCTACCTATTGTAGTCAGGTTCCAGGACATTAAAGTTGCCTTCGATTCTCTGTACGTTTTAGGACTATCTGCTCAGGAAAGGTGTGCCCAATAAGTATCTGAATTTCGTAAGAGCGCTATCCTCTCATTGTTCGGGCAGAGTGTGGGTTTGTGGCAAGCTGTCACTGCCCTTCCATATCTGCAGTGGTGTGAGGCAAGGTTGCCCGCTACCATTATTCCTTTTTAACTTCTCTGTTGATGAAGTCGTTTGAAATGCGTTTATTTGGCACGATGTATAAGGTGTGGAACTGTTTTCACGTGATCGACTTCTTCACTTAGAATACGCCGATAACACTACCCTTATCTGTGACAGCTCCCAAACGTGCCAAGTTATACTGGATAAATTAACACTGGCTATCAGTCGTTTCATTCTGTGCTTTGCATCCTCGAAATGCAAAGTCCTCCTCCAAGACTGACAGGGACCCACCCTTGCGCTGGCTCTTGGTTGTGATCATCTAGAAGTAGTTGAGAAATTCAAGTATCTGGGCAGCCATATTGGCACCAGTGGAATAGAGGATGAGATCACAATCCGTTTAGGAAAAGCTCGAGGTGCTTTTACCAATCTCCGCCACCTGTGACGCTGACGCGACATCGCTCTTGCCCTGAAAAGCAGAGTTTATGACGCAGCCGCGCGTTCAGCCATCTTGTACGAGTGTGCGACTTGTCTTATCTGATCGACAGATATGAAGAGGCTAGTTTGCTTCGACCATTGCTGCTTTCAACAGTCTAGCTAATGTCTGGTGGGAACATCGCATGAGCAATGAATGTGTTCGGCGTCGCCTATTTGGTGCAGGAAGAGCGAGCGCACTGCTCAGCACCATTATATCGCGCACCACGCTCCAATGGCTGAGCTACGTGTTGCGTATGCCAACGCACCGACTCCCCCGATGTACGTTGTTTGCGTGCCGGGGGTGTGGATGGAAAAAGCGGAGGGGAGGCCAAGCGATGACTTGATCAAGTGGAATGAGGCCCCTCACTTCTAGGTTGGCTTCGGTTAGTATCTCCCTTCTGTCAGGCTATTGTCTCAAGGACCATGAGCACGTTGGGCTGGATACACTTGTTGAGGTGGCGAAGCGTCAGCCTCAGTGGCGTTTGTATTGTGGGTTTCTTTCCCCTTCCCGCATGACTTACTCTCCAGCGACGATTTTCTCCATGGCTAATGTACTACTAGCGTTATATTACTTGTTTTTAGTTTCTTTTGTGTAATCTTTAGTGTCCCGCTTTTTCATGCATCTTATGTTTTTATATTGTGGCACAATAGCTGGAGTGTGTTTATTATACTCATCTAGCGTGTAATTATGATGATGAGCCGTGACAACTCAATATACCGCACTTTGGTGCCTGGATCATGGTCGTTAAACTAGAAGTGGATGGCAACGCAAATCAACCACCACACGAAACGGGATTACTCAAATTCCGCTGCCCTTAACAATTGTTATTATTATTATTATTATCAAACATGAGACACCGAACCCCTACCTTATGCGACTGCATTTCAAAGGTCGGGTCCTGGAGATTGCTAAAGGGGTCACCCGGGATGCCACCTTTAGTTTCTTCTTTTACAAACACTGCCACTGAGAATCCCGAGACGAACAGTAGACCATCACTTAGCAGAAAGCCAGGACCCACGATCGCCAAACTTTGCGGCATAACGAGAATGTAATCCAACGATAGCGCGCCGATTGCTGTGTGCACAAATGTCCCCGGATCTACTGCCATCATATTGCGGGGTAAGTTGTCTGACGATCAAAACCAATAGACATCATTGTGCATTTTGATGAAAGTCAAAGCCAAAACCCTGTTACGATTACTCATCACAACCCTGCGCACTATGGCGAACCCAGATTTATTGTTAGTGACTTTAAGGTCCTCCATTGACATGGAAAACTTTCTACTGTCTGAAAGTGTGCTGCAACACGGATCCTGTTGGTTGCGCATCTATTCTTGTTCTCATTGGAGCGCTCGGCAATCGAAAAGAGACCTCAAATAGACGCATCAGGTTAGATCACGTAAGCACAGTTTTCATACATGGCTTGCAAAACCTTCCTTCTCACGAAGACCAGGAGACCGGAAATCAGGTTTTGAAACGGTGGTCGTTCACTCGAGCGACACTTTCATTAGATTACGTAGTCGCACGGTCGCTCAAAAGGCTACCTGTCCCACCAAAATGGTGGGGAATTCGGCAAAGAACACTGAAACCCGAGCTTCATTCAGCGCAAACAACAACGGAAGTGTAAGAACGTTGGCGGAAAAGTCGGAAAAGCCTTTTATCTGAACTTCGGTTTAAGACCTCAGAAGCCTTACGAAGACCAGACATGTCATCTTCTAATAGCGCCAACTTACCGGCGATTACACAGGAGCTTCATTTGACCGCTCATTCACTCGATTCTGAAGTAGGTCTAGATGAGCAATGGAACGTGCCTTAGCCAATTCAAGTTACAGATGAATGTCAGTACCCCATCTAAAAAGCTACTAACAGCTGATCTCACATCGGTTGACATTCTCCCACACCTGATTCCTTTGACCCTTTGTGTCCTGGCGGTACTTACAAGTACCGCTTGGTTTAAATTGTAATAGTGCTTAAATTCAAACGTTATTCCTGCAGGTATTGGCGAGGATACGTACAATAACCTTCTGTTAACAATTAGACAAGGGCCAGAACTGGTACTTTGCTTTGAGAACGCAACGAGGAGTGGACAAGTTGTTTATTGAAGAACGTATGTCTGCTTAACATAACTCAAACACAGGAACGCGAGTCCAATTCGCGCATGAAATTCGCGGCACCTTTCCGGATCGATGCGCCGTTGCAACGTTTCATACACCGAGCATGTGTTTAGATTGCCCGTGCCCCTCGTGTACGTCGTCCGATTAATTTTCCACCACACCTCCTTCGTCTTTTGGCGCCTCATGATTTACCTGTTTCCCTTGTGCGCGTTCGTTGATATCCATACTATTCATACTTTGTGCACCACACTCCTCTTCCTCCAAAGTGTTCACGACAGACGACCTCGCACGTAGTCTCTCTGATCTTTGAGGCTTTTCCTTGCATATTGTCGTTTCCTCTACTCGTTCATACCATTTCCGCAATTCACCAGCGTGGACTCGCCGTCTATCTCTTTGCCGGGCGATGGTGTATACGGGCCCTCTTCGGCATATTACTTCAAAACGTCCTTTCCATTTCGCCAGGAGTTTCCTCTCTCCGGGTCCACTTGCGGTCACTTATTGGTGGTCTCTGTATTTCACCCCCGAATCGATTGGGAAATCCATTTACGGTTTTCTCATGTTGATCCGGGAGCTTTCCATCCTCCGGTTCTGAGTTGCGTTCAGATTTCGGTTGGCTAACTTTCTGTCGTTCCGTGCTTCACTTGACGGTACCTGTCAAGTCGGCCAAACTCCTATCTCCAGATCTACCGGAAGTTGGGGTCTGCGGGCGTACACTAACTGGAATGGGGATCACTTGGTGCATGCTTGGACGCTTGGTGCGCTAGCAACAGTACTGGTAAAGCTTCTTCCCAATCTCTCCCTTTCGCTGCCAACCATTCTTTAATCGTTCTATTATTCCTCCGTTAACCCGTTTGTCTGAGGATAGTAGGGAGTGGTCCATCTTTTCTTAATGCCCAGTTTCTCCAAACATCTCCGAAATTCGTCACTTTCAAAGCATGTTGTGATGGGGGCTGGAAATGCTGGTGATGGGAAATACTCAAATGCCGATCGAACGTCACAGGCCAGACCGATAGGGAGTGAGCATGTTGCCGGAAGCAGATTGGTCAGCCAATCAGGAAATAGTTGGCCCGTGATCGCGTCCAGCCTGCAACCATCCACTGAACGTGCAAGTGACCAATCAGGCGCCAGCAGGCGAAGGAGCGCATACTCGTGCACCCTTGAGCCAAGGCTTGTGGCATTGGACCGAGGGAAGAAGCGCGCGGGCCCAATCCCGCCAATCGTACATCCACTAAGAAAGTCAAGGTGATTTTAGACAGAGTGAACGTGGCGAGCAAGCATAAACCAATGGAAAAGGAGCCAGCGACACAATGCAAATAACAGGGATGAGCCATTGAAACGGACTGTTGTAAATAGTGTATATACTCTATAAATATTCGAGCGTAATCTTAATAAACGACTTCGTGATCGCGGCCCAGTCTTCTTGCTTCCCGGAGGGCAACACGACATGGTGACAGAGGAGAAGAAGCCGACTCGCCAGAACTTGCTCGTTTTTGGTGGACAGCCGTCGATCACACTGCCGACCGCTCTGCAGATGACTGAAAGCATGCTGCCAGAGAACTGGAGAATGTGGAAGGCGAAGTGGAGGGATTTCGTCACCCTGACCCAGTTGGATACTCAACCAATGGCGTACCAGTTGGCGATGTTTAGGCACGCTGTGGGTGATGAAGCCAGGAGGGTGCTCGAAACATTGGAGCACAGTGAAGCAGGTGAGGAAGTCGAACTTTCGGAAGTGCTGAGAAGATTCGAGGCGTTTTGCAAAGGACAGGTAAATGAAACATCAGAGGTATTTCTTTTTTGTTCGCGATCGGTTCCCAAGCAGATCGTTCGAGACTTATATAACAGAACTGAAACTGTTGGCGCGTAACTGCAACTTCTGCAATTGCATGCGAAACTTCTTGATACGTGGTCGTATTGTCATTGGCATAAAGAATGATGAGCTCACTCGGCGCCTTCTGAGCCAAAGGAACCTGTCTTTGGAACAATGTGTGGACGTCTGCTTGAGTGAAGCAAGGACGACGCAGCAGTTCGAGCATATGAGAGCCGAGACAAACACCGATCTGTGCGCAGTATCCCGAACCAGCAATAGTCCGCCCCAGACACCCGAATGACAGGGTCCGAGTTGTCAGTTTTGCGGTCGTGTACATCCAAGAAGAAAGTAGAGCTGCCCAGCTTGGGGTCGAACGTGCACAAAATGTTCCAAGCAGAACCATTTTGCTCGCTGTTGCAGATCCGCTAAGGCCAACCCAGTAGTCGAGAGCATCAACCAACAGTTACAAACATTTTTGATAAGCAACTGGGAAAATTGTGGTGAACCCAAGTGTGTTTTCGCGACGTTTTTGATTCGAGGACGACCGGTGCGCTTCCAACTGGACTCAAGGGCTACTGTCAACATCCTACCTGAGAAGCACTGTGTGGGAATGACATGTGACAGGACGCAGAATTGCCTCGGAATGTGGAATGGTTCAAAGCTGCTGCCGAAAGGTACCGTCACGTTGAAGGCCATCAACCAGAAAAACGGCACAGAACACCAGCTCGATTTCCTGATAGTCTTGGGAGACTGTATGCCCATTTTGGGTATTGATTGTATTCAGTGTCTGGCTTTTGTCTCTTTTAACCATGTAAAGTTTCGTCCATTCGTGTGAAGATAACATAGGTACAATTGACAGCTACCCAAGCGTAGTTGGCGGGCTCGTATAGAGATTCGAAGGTTGTGCTCATGTATCTTTAGTCGCATCCGCTAAGCCGGTCGTGTTGCCCAACAGAAAGGTGGCTATTGCCTTACGAGAGAGACTTTTAGACGAGCTGCAGCGTCTTGTTAGCTTGGGTGAAAGAGCCAATGTTGAGGAGCCGACAGATTGGGTTAGCCAGGTGGCGATCGTTACTAAGAAATCTGGAGAACTATGCGTGTGCATTGATACAAAACCACTTAACGCCACACTCAGGAGGAAGCAGTATACGCTACCGACGCTAGACGACGTACTTCCGGTGCTATCCAGAGCTAGAATATTCACTAAAGTCGACCTTGCTTCTGCGTTTTGGCATGTATTACTTGACGAAGAGTCAAGCTACCTGACCACGTTTGGGACATCTTTCGGGCGTTTCCGCTGGCTTCGTTTACCGTTTGGACTGAAGGTATCTAGCGAGCTATTCCAGAAACGACTGGTGCAAGCTTTAGACGATTTACCAGGAACGTTCTGTGTAGCAGACGACGTTTTGATTTTTGGCGCAACGCGAGAGGAGCACGACCAGAACCTCAACTGATTTTTGTGGCGCTGTTTTGAAAGGAACATCAAGCTAAAATGAGAGATCGAGTTGCGTAGGACGGAAGTGGTGTTTCATGGACACATGCTAAGCTCCGAAGGGCGGAAACCAGACCCAGAGAAAGTCTGGGCCACCAAACAGATGCCTTCTACTGACGTGAAAACCGTTAGCAGACTGAATGGGATGGTGAATTACTCAAGTCGTTTCTTGCCCAGATTAGCCGATGTAGTGGTACTGGTTCGAAAACTGGCGCATAAGTGTGAGAAGTGACATTGGGACGCGGAGCAGGAGAGAGCATTTCAGGAAATAAAGGAATTGCTCATGAGCGCCCCCGTTCTCGCTTACTATAACCCAGCACTCCCGCTCGAGATCCAGTGTGACAGCAGTCAATATGGTATGGGATCCGTACTCATGTAGAACGGTAAGTCTATCGACTTTCGCAGCCGGACGCTGACAGAGACCGAGCGTCGTTACGCGCAAATAGAGAAAGAAATGCTTACATTGGTTTGCGCCGTGGAGCTTGTTTCATTGACTATACGTTTGGTCGCAAATCCACCGCCTTTACTGACCATAAGCCCGTAGTGTCTATCGCCAGCAAGCCGTTCCATGTTGCTCCACACCGCCTGTAAAGGATGCTTATTCGTCTGCAGAAGTATGATCTAAATATTGTCTACCGACCACGATCCCAGATGCACATTGCGAACACGCTGTTAAGTGCGCACCTGTCAGACCCGACAATAAAGGAAGAAGACCCAGATTTTGTCCATGCAGCACGGCTGATCGCCGTCACTGAGGAACGCTTGCAGCATCTCCAACGATACACTGAGGAGGACGAATTGTATAGGCTACTGAAGCAAACGATCATGAACGGATGGCCCGAAGACAGGAAAAAGTTACCAAAGGAGCTGACTCCATTCTTCCATTTTCGCGACGAACGCATCGCACAAGACGGATTAATATTCACAGGCAACAGGATAGTGGTTCCAAAGGCACTGCAGCGTTCGATGCGGGAACTGGTACATTGTACACCTTTAGAAACCAACAACTGCGTGGCGAAAGCTAGAGAGCTGTTGTTCTGGCTCGGAACGACCAGCCACAAACGTGACTACGTCTCCAATTGTGTATCATGCAGAGCACACGACGTACGCCAGCCAAAAGAACCGATGATGCTACGTTATGTTCCTGACAGACTCTGGCAGATGGTTGCACTAGACATTTTTCCTACGATGGAAGGAACTATTTGATTGTGGTAGATTATTTTAGTGACTACTTCGAGATCTATGCGCTTAGGGCGACTGGTACGCAATCCGTGGTGAAAAAGTTGCGGTGCCGATTCGCCCGGCATGGAATACCCGAGGTGGCGATTTCAGACAACGGGCCACAATTTAATAGTGCAGAGTTTCGTGCATTCAGCAAAAAGTGGGATTTTCATCCCTGGCTAACCAGCCCATACCATAGCCGATCAAACGGTAAGGCTAAGTCCGCAGTGAAGGAAGCGAAGAAAGTGCTTACAAAAGCCAAGGAGACCCAGCAAAATCCTTACATAATGCTACTGGATCAAAGGAATACACCATCTTCTGATATCGGAGCGAGTCCTGCACAGCGTCTATTCAGTCGCCGAACAAGAACGCTAATACCGACCGCTACAACTCTACTGCAGCCCGAGATAACGTCCGTCCGTCCGATGTTCTACACGACGGACTACGGAACAGAATGCTAAGGCAAAAATGTACTATGATTGCGGATCGAAACGCTTCCCATGACTAGGTACAGGAGATGAAGTATGGGTGCAGCCGTTAGCGGAATCCGGTGGATGTTGGCAGAAAAGAGTGATCGAAGGCCGGAAGGGAGAGAGGAGCTATGAAGTCAAGGTTGGGGGCAATTTTATTCGACGGAATTGAGTGCAACTGTGAAGAGTGCGTCAGAAGTGGACACCGCAGAGAGAGGGTGAGCAACAACAACCGGAGAGGAATACTGCTACCCGAACCCAGAATATTAAACGCACATGAAGTGGTAGGCAATAGGGAACATATTGTAACGCCATCGTAAACAACGAAAAAGGGAAGGATATGATGGGGGCTAGAAATGCTGGTGATTGGAAACGCTGTAATGCCGATCGAACGTCACTGGCCAGACCGATAGGGAGTGAGCATGTTGCCGGAAGCAGATTGGTCAGTCAATCAGGAAATAGTCGACCCGTGATCGCGTCCAGCCTGCAACCATCCACTGAACGTGCAAGTGACTAATCAGGCGCCAGCAGGCGAAAGAGCACATACTCGTGCACCCTTGAGCCAAGGCTTGTGGCGTTGGACCGAGGGAAGAAGCGCGCGGGCCCAATCCCGCCAATCGTACATCCACTAAGGAAGTCAAAGTGCTTTTAGACAGAGTGAACGTGGCGAGCAAGCGTAAACCAATAGAAAAAGAGCTAGCGACACAATGCAAATAACAGGGATGAGCCATTGAGACGGTGTTGTAAATAGTGTATCTACTCTATAAATATTCGAGCGTAATCTTAATAAACGACTTTGTGATCGCGGCCCAGTCTTCTTGCTTCCCGGAGGGCAACATGACACATGTTCCGTGGCTCGCTATCACGTGATCCATCATGGCGTGTGTTATCGTGCCAGCGCGTTGATCCGGAATCGCCGCCGCCTCAGTCCATCGGGTAAAGTTCTCCTTCATCACGACTATTTACTGATTGCCTCGTCTGGTTATCGGAAACGGCCTTATCACGTCGATTGACCACAGCTCATCGCTCTCGTACACTGGAATCGAAAACAGGTTGTGGTGCCTCTTGATTGTCTCCTTCCAGGAACTGACACTGCTGACACGAGAGCACGTACGCATCGGCGTCTTTCTTCATGTTCGGCCAGTAAGCTCGCTGTCTAAGCAAATCATGTCCCGATGTGAGCCATCTCATGACACGAAATAACCAACTTCTTCTTCAATTTGAGGGGAATCACCGACACCCATCTCAATGAGGCTGGAGCTTACCATGGTGCGATGGTTTGTGTGCCTCAGCGATCCATTGAGCTATGCTGGGTGGTGCTTCTTTTGCACCTTCAGAGTCACTCATACCAGATTGGTCAATGGTTAGAGACCAGACAAACTCAGCCTTCTGGTCCTCCAGGTTGGGGGTTGGAATGAGTGTGGCACCTTATTCCTTAAAACGGACTCCTTGTAGCCCAACACCAAACCCGCTGCCTTGCGGTAATGTTTTTGAACCAATGGCTTTGGTTGAGAACCCTAATCGTTCTCCTGTCTAGACCTGGGCAACCTGACAGTATCCTGCCCATGCAATACTATGAATCTTACCTCAAACAAATTGCTGATTCTCTGGCCACCGCAGAGAATAATCAATGTTGCCCTATCTGCTGCATCGAGCAGGGTGGATAGGGGTTTGGATGCTACTGCTCAAGCCTTCCCGTCTTCTTATTCCCCCTCTTACGCTTTTTCACTTTTACTGTCCTCTTCCAACTTCACTTATATCCCCCCGGTTTTCAACCCTCCGATTCTTGGCCCTCCGCCAACATGCTTTGCTAGGCGTTCATCTTATAATTTCAACTCACATGTGGACGCGGAGCGTCGCTCCTCTCCTGTCGACAGGCCTATGTCCAACCAAGCGGTCCATTCCAGTTCATCGGCTTCCATTTGGAGCCCTCGATCCTCCTTCAGATTGGCAGGCCTCAATGTACGCACACTGCTACAAATCGGTCAACAGGCAGCACTTGCCCGAACATTGGAGACCCTCTCGATCGATATCTGCTGCTTATCAGAGACCCGTCTGCATGCCTCGAGCTCTGTGCTCACTCTGCGATCCCCTTCAGGTGACGCAAGCAGTATTTTCTCAGTGCGCGCCTATCCGGTGACGATGCAGCTTCGAGCACCGGCCAAGCTGATGTTGGCATTGCCCTGAGTCCCCGGGCTGAAGCTGTTCTGGTTGATTGGATTCCAATCAGTAGCCGGATGTGTGCGGTCCGATTGGCTGACTTGTTTAAAGCTTCAAAGTCGCGCGGGACTAATAGGTGTCTATTCATCAACACTGCCTACGCGCCCACAAACTGTAGCGATAATTCGGTTAAGAACAATTTCTATCGCCAACTGACTCAGCTCCTTCGCCACAGAAGAAGCACGGACACTGTTGTGCTGGCGGGGGACATGAACGCACAAGTTGGAAAGTTGTCCACTGATGAAATGCATCTGGGTTGCCCGCACGGTGTACTCTCCCATAATGATAACGGTGAGCGGTTCCTTCATTTGTGTGAAGATGCTCGCTTATTTCTTGCGAGCACTAATTTCCGACACAGCACCCGTCGGAGGGTGACTTGGCGCCCACCAGCCTCGAACAAGCCTTGGACGCAGATCGATCACATTGCTATTAGTTACCGCTGGAGAGGCTGCATCCAAAACTGTCGCTTGATTTGGAGCACATGTGTGGACACCGATCATGCACTTGTATGTGCTGACATGCGGATGCGCTTTGGCGGACGCCCGCGACGACGCTGTGAGTGCATTGACACCAGCCAACTGACAAAGCCAGCTGTTCTGAATGCGTATCGAAGTACGCTGGCATACGAGTTGAGTAATCGCTCACTGGAGACAATTGATGGTCACTGGTCACATGTTCGCCAGACCTTACTAGCAGCAGGCAAATCCTCATGTGGTATGTCTAATAGCCGACATGGACATTGGGTCTCTTCGCAGTCTCTGGAACTTATCGACGCTCGCCGACATATCCCAGCTAGAAGCGAGCACAATGAAACTCACAAAGAGCTCCGGGCAAAACTCCGCGCTAGCCTGAAAAGAGACCGCGAATCTTGGTGGTCTCATCGTGCGTCAGAGATGGAAGTGGCTACTGCCCTTGGCAACCATCGTAAGTTATTCCGTCTGATACGGGAAACGGGCAGCAGGAGACCTGGTGTTAGTGAAACAATTTGTGATGAGAGTGGATAGCCTATCCACAATTTGTAAAAACGTTTGGAGCTTTGGGCTGAGCATTTTGCAAAGCAATTTAATCGGCTATAATTGTTCGATTCTTCGCTGGCCAGTGATCGTCCTACTCCGTGGGCTGTCCCTTTTTTATCCACCCTCTTGATCAGAAGTCGAACGTGAGATCGGACTGTTGAAGTGGAACAAAGCCGCGGGACCAGATGATCTACCTCCAGCCCTCTTCAAATTCGGAGGCTCTGCTCTTGTTGATGCTTTACATGAATTACTAATGAAACTGTGCTAACAGGAGACTGTCCCAACCGACTGGAGCCGCTCCGTTATTATTCCCATCTTCAAAGGCGGCTCGCGCTCCGAATGCAGCAACCATAGAGGAATCAGTCTGATCTCCATCGCCTCCAAATTACTCGCCTCCATAATTTTTCACAGACTGCTTGGCGCTCGTAAAAGCCAGATTCGTGAGGAGCAAGTCGGGTTTCGTCGAGGTCGTGGCTGCATCGACCACATCTTCACCTTGCGTCAGTTGTTGGAGCACCGTCACACATATTGGCGGCCCACCGTAGTCGTGTTCCTCGACATCAAAGGTGCCCTCGATTCGGTTGATCGATGTGCCCTTTGAAATTGTTTACTCAGAAAAGAAGTGCCCGAGAAATATGTAAATATTATCCAAGCGTTGTATACGCGTAGCACGGGCAGAGTGAGGGCTTACGGCAAGCTGTTTCCACCCTTCAATATCTCCAGCGGTGTGAGACAAAGATGCCCGCTGTCACCTTTCCTCTTCAACTTCGCTATTGACGAAGCGATGGAGTTTGCATTTACAGGACATGACTTGGAAGTTGTGGAGCTACTCCCAGGAGAACGACTACTTGACTTGGAGTATGCAGTCAACATTGCCATCATGTGTGGTAGCTCGCAGACGTGCCAAGCCGCGCTGGACCGATTAGCACTGGCTGTCAGCCGCTTCGGGCTTTGCTTTGCACCATCGAAATGCAAAGCGTTCCTCCAAGATTGGCAGGGATCGCCTCCTGCGCTGACCCTTGGTGAGGATCAGCTAGAAGTCGTTCAGAAATTCAGTTACGTGGGAAGTTGTATCAGCGCCCTTGGGAGGTATAGCGAAAGCTCGAAGTGTTTTTGCTAACCTTCACCACCTATGGCGGCGGCGCGACATCACTCTTGCCCTAAAGGGTAGAATGTACAATGCAGCGGTACGTTCGACCCTACTGTACGGTTGCGAAACCTGGATCCTAGGATCGGCGGACATGAAGAGGCTAGTTACGTTCGACCATCGGTGCCTTCGAAGTTTGGCTCACATCTGGTGGGAACACCGCGTGAGTAACGAGCGTGTTCGACGCCTTGTTTACGGTCCAGGAAAAGGAACTGAACCACTCAGCACCGTTATTTCCCGCACCAGGCTCCGATAGCTCGGCCACATGTTGCGCATGCCAGCCCACCGACTTCCACGACGTACGCTGTTTGCTCACTGGGGATGTGGGTGGAAGAAGAGGAGAGGTGGCCAAGCGATGACTTGGTCCACAGAAATGAAGGCCCTCACTTCGGAGCTAGCCTCGGTTGGAGCGTCACGGCTCCCTATTTGGGGTACAAAAGACTGTGAACATGTTTGGATACACTTGCCTATATGGCAAGGAGCCGACCTCAGTGACGTTCATGCTGTGAGTTTCTTTGTCCCACCCCATCCATTTTATCCCCCCTCTCCATCTACGATCTCATTTCGTGAGGTAAAACGATATCTTCTTCCTTTTTGCCTAGTAGCTGGCTGGTAGCTTGCCGGAACGATGCCTATCCGTTGCTGGTAGCTCAGCTGGCATGCAACTGTTGTATCTATTTTTCCTTTGTGTATTGAATTATATGTATGTATGTAGGCACGCTGCATTCGATTTACTAACCGCGTGCTTGCATGCTAAGTCTCTTTATTTCAGGTGGTGGGTTTTCAATTTTGCCTAAATGCTTTTCTTTCTCATATAAATGTCTACCTGTACTCTATTCCATTAACTTGCACACCTCGCTTAAGCCAATTGTAGTCGATTTCCGTAGCACTTTTGTGTTCGTGGCATTCCGTAAAGTATACTTTCTGACCTCGTGGACTTATCTAGGATTCGTTTGTAAACAACTTATTTCATATGCTCATTAACTTAAGGTTTATGTCACCGTTTCCTTATGCATTAAGCGAGTTATTTTCTTTGTCTCTCTCTCTCAAATGATTTGCTGTTGTTTGATATCCCCGATGTGGCTGCGCTTGATGTGCATGTTGACAAGGTGCCTACCTGTCTATTACCCGCTACCTCGTCCATACTGGCTCCAGGAGACAGTTGGTCGTTGCTGGAGGGGACGAGGTGCATGGTCCTTGTGGCCGTGTTAGGATCAAAGAGTGGTTCCATGCAGTCGGTATGGAGCGGACTACGGTCCAGCCACCGCCTTGTGTGCGCTTGATTCCCCAAATACAGTGTGCTTGTGTTTGCCTGTGAAGGATTGTGGGGCGGCTCCATTGATGAAACGTGGTTCCCATCCGCATGCCTCCCGGTCTTATTCCTTCGGGTTTACACTGAATATGAGGTGTGTGGTTGGAGCTGTGGGTGGTGCAGCGCAAGCCACCCATGGTCCCTCTATAGACGCAGGTGTCCTGAGGATGGCCACAGTGACAGGCAAATCCGAAACCGGATGCCGCCAACCATGTATGTATGTATTTCCTTCATGTATTGCGGCACAATAGCGGTGGTGTTTTCCCACCTCTAGCTAACGTGTATAATGATGATGATGAATCACCGGCCCCGGTGTAGCGTCGCGTCCTTGTGTCCACATCAGAATTCCTTCTTCGTTAACATGCAGCTTTTCCAGACTCCGTACGAATAGCCCAAATTGCTGACTCTGGTTTTCGGTTGCAGCAGTTTGATTCGTTATTCGTGCTGTTATCACTCTGTTCAAAAGTCTGTCCTTCCCTTGTTCAGCCGCTAACTTACTCGAGTCCTGGTCCAGCAATAGACCACGGACACCGAAGGCAACACTCGGCAAATCCTTATCGTTCGTCATGCGTGATAGAAAATCTGCCGTCACGTTGTTTTTCCTCGATATATGGTTTATTGTAAAGTCGTATTCTTGTAGGCGCAGCGTCCATCGCGCCAACTTGCCTCTGGGGTCTCTGGAGGACCTAATTCATTCCTATGGTTTGTGATCGGTTTCGATGTGATACCGTAGACCCCACAAGTACGGTCGCCATTTGTTTAGAACCCACACAATTGCAAGACACTCCTCCATTGTCGAATACTTGCGTTCTGTTGGGGTCAAAATTCTAGCGTATTCCACCGTGCCTCGCTTCTGCTTCAGCACTGTACCGATTTGGACGTCGCTTGCGTCTGTGGCCACAGTGAAGGTTTCCCCGAATATCATCAGTTTTAAACTCAGTTCCTGTCCGTCCATCTCCTTCTGAATGTCATCAAACGCTCACTGGACCTCTGGGGTTCAAGTGAACTTCTTTTCTTCGCCTAACAGCTCATACAAAGGTGACGCCAAGCTGTTATAATTCTTGACAAATTTACTCTAATATCCAACGCGGCCCAAAATTGCCCGGGGACTGTGCTTTGAGTTCGGAACTGGGGTGCCTCGAATTGCCAATACTTTCTCCGGTAGCGGTTTGACTTCACCCTGACTCACCTTGTGACCAAACAGTGTCACCGACGTCTTCCCGATTTGAGATTTCAGCCCATTTATCCGTGATGCAGACTGCTGAAGTTTCTGCAACGTTGCTTCTAGATGACGGTAGTGTTCTGTCTCCGATTCACTATAGACAAAGATGTCGTCGCCCTATACGGTCACATTCTCTAATCCATCCAGTAGTTGCAGCATCAAATGCCGTAAGGTAAAAGGGAGACCAGATAATCCAAACGGCATCCTTTTAAACTGGTACTGTTTGTCACCGACTGTAAACGCTGTCTTCTCTCGGTCCTCTTGTTTGATCGCCAGCTGCCAGTAGTCAGACCTCAGATCCAGTACCGTAAATATCTTTGACTTCTGCAGTTTATCAAAAATATCCGCGACTGAAGGTACCGGGACGAATCGACTCAGCGATATTTCGTTCAGCCTTCTGAAGTCCACGCAAAAGCGGTACTTCCCGTTGGCTTTCTTCACCAAAACGATTGGCGAGTTACACGGGCTGTGCGCCTCCTCTATTACGCCTGCATCCAGCATCTGCACCTGTCTTCTGACCTTAGCTTCCAGGTGTATTGGTACTCTTCTGGGTCCGTGCGGCCGATACGGCTGATGGCATAGTGGAATTGTGTCATCGACCCTGTCACAAAACTCATAAGGACTACTATCATCCTTGAATAGGATGTCGTACTTGCTCACAAACGATTGAAGGACTGGACTTTTGTGTAAAACGGCCACGACCGAGCACACCCTCATGGGTTCTTCTCTGCCAACAAGCTGGATAGCTCCGTATTTCGTAACCAGCTTTCTTCGTTTCAGGTCGACGATTGCTTCACTGACTTGGAGAAATTCAGCACCCAGGATAGTCTGCTTTGTGTCCGGCGACACGATGAAGAGATGTTTTAACCTCCGGCCCCTAACGCCAATCACATGTTCCGCCATACCACCTATGCGTATATGGTAAACACCGACCGCCTTCACAACCATGGAACACGATTGAGTTTTCACCCCATCTCTGTGACTGATTAAGGAAACGGCAGCTCCTGTATCAATCAGACACCTCTCCACTTTCCCATTCACCTCTACCATCGCCTCAATCGCACCTTTTTTCAACGCCCCAAGGATGCACTCCCCAACACGAGAACAGTACAATTGGTAGCATTTATTTCGTACAAAGGCTGTACTGCGATTTGACGGACATTGGCGCTTCCAGTTTCCCACAAACGAAGCAGCGTCCCTTCAGCCGTATCTTCTGTGAGGGAACTCGAAGTGCCCTGATGTCTTGCGTAATCTATTCCAGTATCTCTTCTAACTCCTTCAATCGCACCTTCTTTGCTTTGTCCTTCGTTGTCAAAGCAGCAACTGCTTCATGTGTAAGCTCCCTCGCTACTTGAGCAAGCTTCATCACTCCTGTTCTCTGGGTGGCGTTTACAATCCGGAGACGATCGGCTACCGTCGGAGGGAGATCATCCAAAAACTGTTCAACCAGCAGTTGTCTTGACTCGTCATCCAACTTAGGCAGCGCCCGAGCCAGCAATTTACTGATGTGGACCGCGAAGACGAACGGGTCCGCTCCCGCTCCCGCCTTGAACCGCCGCATTGCGTCTTGGTGGTCGGCCGGGCTGTCGAACCCGCAACCAATGTCTTCTTCACGGTGGCTCATTCAAACTTGATGGTTCCCCTTCGCGCCGTATCCAGAATAGCCTTCGCCCTGCCCTTGAGGAGGCTGCGCAGGGCAGTCAACTTCACCCCGACTGCCTATGCAACATCCGCGAAATACTCCAAACACTTCCGTACATCGCGATACTCAAAGGGCTCAGGCAATAGCATCTTCATTTCACACTTGCAGTTGATCACGGCACCAAATGCTGTGAACGCAACGAGGGGCGGGCAAGTTGTTTATTGAAGAACACATGTCTGGTTAACATAATAACTCGAACATGGGAACGCGCGTCCGATTCACGCATGACATTGGCGGCACCTTTCCGGAGCGATGCGCCGTTGCAATCTTTCATTCACTGAACATCTCTTTAGATTGCCTCATGCCCCTCGTGTACGTCGTTCGGTTGATTTTCCACCACATGTGGAGTTGACATTTGTGGTTCATGTCAAGCGTGCTTGGAAATTGGTTGCAGGAAACTGAGTGGTCGCTCTAGTTGTTAACATTTACTTGGTTTTGTTGCAGTTTGCCAGTCCTGTTAATTTTTACTCCTTTTCTTAGTGGACATGCCCTAATTCGGCATATTTATTATACAATTTTAAGCGTAATTCGTCTTATACTGATCCAACATATATGTTGGTATCAGAAAGTACTGTCAAGCCTCAAACGTAATATCAACAGTTAGCGCCTTTACTGGGCCTAACTATGGGTTGGGGCACAACATTTGGGACCTTAATTTATTTTTGTAAGAGAAAATAATGTATTCACCATTCATAAATTTCTTCATTTTTAGTATTGCATATACATATGTTGTGATATGAGTGTCAATTGTAGGTAACAGTGTTATCGAGTCGGTATGAGTGGTTGCATTTATGAGTTTAATATCAAAGATTAGCACTGGCTGTCAGCCGCTTCGGGCTTTGCTTTGCACCATCGAAATGTAAAGCGTTCCTCAAAGATTGGCAGGGGTCGCCTCCTGCGCTGACCCTTGGTGAGGATCAGCTAGAAGTCATCAGAAATTCAACTACCTGGGAAGTTGTATCAGCGCCATTGGCATCGAAGACGAGGTCACCAACCGTATAGCAAAAGCTTGAAGTGCTTTTGCTAACCTTCGCCACCTATGGCGGCGGCGCGACATTACTCTCGCCTTGAAGGGTGGAGTGTACAATGCAGCGGTACTTTCGACCTTACTGTACGGTTGCAAAACCTGGCTCCTAAGATCGGCGGACATAAAGTGGCTAGTTACGTTCGACCATCGGTGCCTTCGCAGTTTGGCTCACATCTGGGGGGAACACCGAGTGAGTAACGAGCGTGTTCGACGCCTTGTTTACGGCACAGAAAAAGGAACTGAACCGCTCAGCACCGTCATTTCACACACCAGGCTCCGATGGCTGGTCCACGTGTTGCGCATGCCAGCCCACCGGCTTCCACGACGTGCGTTGTTTGCACGCCCGTTGTCTGGATGAAAGAAGAGGAGAGGTGGCCAAGCGATGACTTGGTCCAGAGGAATGAAGGCCCTCATTTCGGAGCTGGCCTCGGTTGGAGCGTCTCGGCTCCCTGGTTGGGGTCCGAAAGACGATGAACACGTTTGGTTGGACACACTTGCTGAAATGGCAAGGAGCCGACCTCAGTGGCGTTCCTGCTGTGAGTTACTTTGTCCCTCCCCATCCCTTTTAGCCACCCCCTCCATCTACGATCTCATTTCTTAGCGTAAAACATAATAATTTTTTCTTTTTACCTACTAGCCGGCTGGTAGCTTACCGGAACGATGCCTATCCGTTGCTGGTAGCTCAGCTGGCATGCAACTTTTGTATTTATCTTCCTTTTTCGTTTGTGTATTGCGGCACAGTAGCTGAGGTGTTTCCCACCTCTAGCTGATGTGTATAATGAATGAATGATTATGAGTTTAAAGTGTACCAAGGTGCATCACAAAACACTCCTGGTTCCAAAGACACATTTATATTTGGGAAGTATTGTGGACAGACTCACCCAAACTCTGTAAGATGGTTATATTGTTTTAATGGATACTTATTTCACATCTGTGGAACTATTTAAGCAACTTTGGAACGCCTTTACTGGCATGATCATGTTATACTAACAAAGTGAGAACATAAATGTACAGGAATACAACCTGCTTGTCATAATAGTGAATGTGTGCATGAACGTATGTGTAACTGTGCCTAAGTGTCGCTTTGTAGCTTGTGTTTTTACGTGTGCCCTGATTGACAGTTGACTATGATATAGCCACTGGGAGGCGCGCCACTGACGGGACCCAGAAAATCAAAACACCGGCTTCGGGTGCTTTACCAGATTACAGGGGAGTTGAATGGTATAGGTAGAAATTCGTCACATCTAGACTCACTCAGATGTGACGGATTTCTGCCTTTTCCAGTTTAGCCTAAGTCAGCTGTTTGAGAATGGAAATGATGGATTTGCTGAATTATACGAAAATCCGCACTACTCATCAGTAATATCTAGAAATCTGTCCGTATAGCTTTCAAGTCCTCGTACCTCGCCGGGGTGCTTTGCGGAAAGTCCTAGCTCGTGAGGCTAACCACTGTCCTCTACACAGTTCATAACCGACATGGCATTAGATGGTGAGCCGGGCTATATCATAGTCAACTCTCAATCACGCAGCTCCGAAGCTGTCACTCATGGGGAAGTGACACTAGCTGCTAGTATCCAAAAGACGTGGGGGCGGAACCTGGTAGGAGTCCGCTGGGAGTCGCACCACTGAGGAGACCCAAAGGGTCGTAACGCCGACGTCTAGTGCTTTTCCAGACTAGCCTAAGACTGCTGATTGAGAGTGGCAGTGATGAATAGCTGAATTATACCAAAATCCTCACTACTCATCAGTATTGTTCTGACACCACTGTGCTCGGCTCTTTGCCGTATCGACAAGTGTATCTATCCAAACGTATTCATCGTCATTGGGACCCAACCGGGGAGCATAGAGACTTCAACCGAGGCCAACTTCAAACCAGAGGCCTTTCTTCCTCCTGACCAAGTCATCGGTTGGCCACCACTCCTCTTCTTCCATCCAGACCACGAGCGCGCAAACAACGCACGTCGCTGGAGTCGGTGGGCTGGCATGCGTAACACGTGGCCTAGCCATCGGAGCCTTGTGCGTGAAATAACGGTGCTGAGCGGTTCATTTCCTTTCTGTGCCGTAAGCAAGGTGTCGAACACGCTCATTGCTCACGCGGTGTTCCCACGAGATATGAACCAAACTACGGTTGTCGAATGTAACTAGCCACTTTATGTCGGCTGATCGAAGAGGCCAGGTTTCACAACCGTACGGTAGGGTCGAACGTACCGCTGCATTGTACACTCCACTCATCAGGGTGAGAGTGATGTCGCGCCGCCACTTTAGGTGGCGAAGGTTATCAAAGCGCCTTTGGCTTTTGCTATACGGTTTGTGATCTCAGCTTCCATTTCAGCGACGCTGATACAACTTCCTAGGTAGTTGCATTTTTAAATGACTTCTAGCTGATCCACACCAAGGCCCAGCGCAAAGAGGCGGTCTATGCCAATCTTGGAGGAAAGCTTTGCACTTCCATGGTTCAAAGCAAAGCCCGAAGCGGCCGCCGGCCAGTACTAATCTGTCTAATGCTGCTTGACACCTTTATGAACTGTCACAGATGAGAGCAGTATCGTCAGCATCCTCCTAGTCAAGAAGTCGTTCACTTGGAAGCAGCTCCATCCCTAAGTCGTGTCCTGTGAACGCGATTTCCATGACTTCGTCAATAGCGAAGTTTAAGAGGAATGATGACAACGGGCAACCTTGTCTCACACCGCTAGGGATTTTGAAGTGCCGCGAAAGCTTGCCGTAAACTCTCACTCTGCCCGAGCTACGCGCGTATAGCGCTCGGATAATATTTACATATTTCTCGGGCACCTTTCCTGAGTAGACAGTCCCGAGGGACCTGTCGATCGACCGGATCGAAAGCACCTTTGATGTTCAGGAACCCGACAACGGTGGGCCGCCAATATTTGTGACGGTGCTTTAACAGCTGATTCAAGTGAAGCTGTGGTCGATGCAGCCGCGACCTCGACGAAACCCGGCTTATTCTTCACGAACCTGGCTTTCACGAATGCCATTCAGTCTGTGAGGGATGACAGAGTCACGCAATTTGGAGACGATGGCGATCAAACTGATTCCTCTATGGTTACCGCATTCCGAACGGGAGCCTCCCTTGAAAATTGGGACAACAACGGAGTGGCTCCAGTTGTCTAACTAGTAACTAGTGAAATCATCCACAAGAGGAGGGTCCCCTGATTTAAAGAGGGCTGGCGGAAGTTCATCTGATCCCACGGCTTTATTTAACTTCAGCATTCCGACTTCTTAGCGAGAGGGTGGATCCAAAGGCACAGCCTATGGAGCAGGGCGATCCGTGGTCGGCGCGAAATCCAGCAATTCCGACCAATTAAATTACCTTTCAAAGTACTCACCCCAACGCTTCAAGCGTTTTGACAACTTGTAAATAGGCTGCCCACTCTCCTTACATATATTCTCACTAACACCAGGTCTTCTGCTGCCCGTTTCCCTTATCAGACAGAATAATACGACAAGCAGCGACCACTTCCATCTCTGACGCACAGTAAGATTACGAGGATCTGCGGTCTCTCTTCAGGCTAGCACAAAGTTTTGCCCGGAGCTTTTCGCGAGTCTCCTTGTGTTCACTTCTAGCCGGAATGTGCCGACGAGCATCGACAAGTTCTAGAGACCGAGAAGAGACCCAATGTCCTTTTTGGGCTATTAAACTTACCACCGGAGGATTTGCCTGCTGCTATTAAGGTCTGGTAGCCTTCAATGGTATCCGGTGCGTTCTTGCTCAACCAGCAAGTCAACGTACTTCGGTACGCATTCATAACTGTTAGCTTCGCCAGTTCGCTGGTGTCATTGCGCTCACAGCGTTGTCATGGGCGTCCGCCGAAACGCATCCACAGGTCGGCACATACAGATGCATGGTCGGCGTCCACACATGTGCTCCAAATCGAGTGACAGTTCTGGACGCAGTCTTTCCAGCGGTAACTGATCGCGATGTGGTCGATTTACGTCCATAGCTCGTTCGAGGCTGGTGGGCCCCAAGTCACCCTCTGGCGGGTGCTGTGTCGGAAGTTAGTGCTCGCAAGAAATAAGTGAGCATCTTCACACCAATGAAGTAACCTCCCACCGTTATCAGGACTGGAGCCTACATCGTGTTAACCACCCAGATGCTGTTCAACAGTGGATGACTTTCTAACTTACGCGTTCAGATCCCCAGACAGCACTGCAGTGTCTGCTTCTTCTGTGACGATTGGGCTCGTACAGTTGGCAATAGAATTCGCCTTTTACTTAATCCTCGCTACACGGTGGGCGCGTAGGCAACCATGACGAATAGAGTCCTATTAGTCCCGCACGACCTCGAACGTGCCAGCCAAACGGACGGCACACATCCGGCTACTGATTGGCATCCAATCAACCAGAGCAGCTTCAACCCGGGGACTCAGGGTAATACCAACATAGGCTTGGCCGGTACTCAAAGCTGCATCGTCACCGATAGGCGCAATGAGAAACTACTATTTGTATCACTTGAAGGGGATTGCAAAGTGAGTGCAGAGCTTGAGCCTTGCAGGCGAGTCTCCGATAAGCAACAGATATCGATCGCGAGGGTCTCTAATGTTCGGAAAGTGCTGCCTGTTGACCGATCTGTAGTAATGTGTGTACATTGAGGCATACCAATCTGAAGGATTATCGAGGGCTCCAAATAGAAGCTGATGAACTGGAGTGGACCGCTTGGTTGGGCATGGGCTTGTCGGTACTCTCACTGAGTCTCCTCTACGCTACTGTACGGCACTCAGCTACGCAGTGATGTTGTCACCTTGATTGGTGATGAAACGTTTTCAACAAAATTACCAAGCTCATCGAACAGTTCAACCGCCATCTGAACAACCTGAGCTACCATTCTTCAATTCTATAGCCACTTTCTTTTTTATTCGTCAATGTCACCTATGGAACGCTCTCCCTGAATCGGTCTTTTCTGCACCGAGACTAGCCACTTACATTTTTTTTACTTAACGCGAGCTCTCCGTTCTACTATTTGGAAATAACTCGGATTTATTATTCGTCACTTATTGGTGCAGGGAAAATACGCGGAATGCAGGACTACTGCATTACAAACGCCAAGTTTTTCTTTTGGTAGCCAAAGTACTAACTGTTTATTATTATTAACGCTTTTCGATAACCCTACCAGTCCACTCAATGGGGATTGTAAAGCAATGCTTCTTGTTCATGGTGCTGGGTTACCTTTGTGGTGGGGTCTAGTATGACGCTAGGCAGTGAGTCGCAAGGAGCTGTGTCTCCGACATCGTCTGATCTTCATTCGATAGCTGTGTGTCCCTGTGGCACTGTTGAAATCCAGCTACATTGATCCCCAGCGTTTTCTTACGATCTCAACATTCTGCTTTACCATTCATCTGCGTTATTATTTCCTGCTAGCAGGGTGTTCGATGCTTATGGCTTATAAAACCATAAGCACCAACTATACTGTACAGTTGTTTTGTTTAGTAACGTCGCATCATTGTTGATACGTTGCGCTGTGTTGTTTCATTCTGGCCTTCTGAAATCCAAAACTATTTTCTTCTTTCATCCTCCACAGTTACATCCTCGTGCGCGACGAAGAAAATCCTCGTCTAAGTGGCTTATGGCCAGATCTCTTGGACGTTTGGCGAGACTCTGTGCTTCATACTCCTTCGCACGGTAAACCTCGTCGATCTCCAACCAGGGACATATTTCCTGATCTTGTGGTTGTTGGTGGCCTTCAAGTTATGGATCAGTTGAATTCTGCCCACGCTCCAGGTAAGCAAACGGACATAGGGTACACTTCGCTTATGATTGCTTCACCAAAGTCGTTCTACTGTTGATCCGCTTTTTTGTCGCTCTATTTCTTTGTCAATGTATTTGTCTCTCATCGTACTTTTTGCGACAGACGCAACATTACACACGTGTTCTCTCCGTCTGAACGCAGTACTCATGAGCAGTCGTTACGGTTTGGCTCGGGGAATTCACGTCCGCGGATGTTTTGCACTGCAAAGATAGCGCCTTCCGTTTGAGCACGTGATCCTTCGTGGTTAGCTTCGCAATTTGCATAGATTAACCATCTTGTTACTCTTAACTGTTCATTCGTCATCTTACTAAATGTCTGTGATAACTGCCAAGCGGTTCATATTTCAATGGGTCTCATCCTATCATTTGAAACGCAAAACTTTTATGTGCTCGGACGCACCCATATTCCTTGGACTGATGTACACAAACTCTTATTTATCTGGCCTCATTTCGTGCATTTTACCTGTTGGTTGTCTGAGACTATAACCCACTACAACACTATCCCAGTTCAACGCCACTTCATTATTTTCTTTGGGTTTGTGCTAATGACTTCAATGTTATTGGTATTTCGATTCATTTGGAACAACGCCCCCATAACTGTGACAGCTGTGGTAAATCGTTTACTACCAAGAGCAGTTTGCAACAGCATATCAATGCTGTTCATTTGAGTGAGTTTGTGGCAGAAAGCACCACTTGCGTGATGCCTTCATCGTTGGTTTCACTTATTTTCCTCCGAATGGATACCTCGTCGTTTACGTTATGCACCGGAATGTTACTGTGCAAACCGTTTCTCATGCCAGCCGGTTTACGGTGAAGTGAACTAATCTCGCGTATCCTTTCGCTCCCATGCACTAGCCTCTAGAACCTTGTATGCATGTGTGTGTGTAGTCAATTGAACTCCTTCTAGTAACTCGTCTGCTTATCCCTTAGTTCTGCTGACAGCCAACCCCACACATATTTCCCGGAATGTCATATTCCAAAGTGCATCCTCGCTAATTGTTTTCTTGATCTGTAAAGCAGCAACATCAATATGAGTCAAAGCATCAGTCATCAGTTGTATGAGGTAAGCGAACGGAATGCAAACTCCAATCGCCATCAAAGCGCAGTGCAGTAAACGTTTGAAGTTGCCTATTCGCCTAGTTTAAGGCCTCCGAGTATTGGTTGGATTTCTCTAGTTTGTATTAGCCTGAATGAAGTACGAAAGACATTTCCATCTGCACATTAATCTCATTTGAGACGGTCCCAAACCTCGTCTCTCAGAAACCAAACGCTGCGAAGAACTGTTGTTTGTGGCAACAAGCTTTTTCATGTGCATTTAATCGGACGACCTGTGGCTCCATTCATTCGACATCGTCTTCCATGAAGTTACGTGTTATAGTCTTGCTAGAACCCTTCATCGAGCTGTAATTTTACTTGTTTTCCTCGCACGCTTCTGTCTGTGGTCCTTTGGCCTTCCCGCTTTTCGGACTGTTGCCTGGTCCACTTCTGACCCGATACTGTCATTTTTCCAGTTTTTTCAATGTTGCTGGCTCCAGGGGTAGTTGCACCAACTTATAACACACCATACTCTTTCCCTCGTTAGTCTTCCAACCCTTGCATCTCACGAAGTATTTACTAACTTGACTTTTTCATTACTTGTGCCAGCTTATACGTTCGCTGTTTTCATTCTCTGTGCATGTTCTCGTCGAGCGATAGTACACATCAGGCTTCGCCGGTTGACCACCTCATACGTCTTCCTTTGGTTCTGTAGATGTTTTCCTTCTTCTTGGCCGCATGCGGATACATTGTAAATCTTAGCATCACACTTTCGAACCTCTTGGAAACTCAGTCGCCAGTTTTCCATTGCTAGTTTGGGATTTTCCCATTCTTCGTGCATGTCACTTTCTCGTTACGGTTCGCTACGTTTCTGCTTTCCTGTACATCATTTTATTGTTTTCGACAGATTTACTACTTTCCAGGGTTAGACGAGTTCATCCACCGTAGGTCAGTTGCAACAGCCGTTCCTTGTCGGCGGGTGTCTAGGGGCCCGATGAGGCTATAGCAACAGTGTAAAGGCTTCCCGCAGTCTCCCACTTTTATCACTAGTCACTCTTTATTTGTCATTTTACCCCGTTGGGTCAATCCGTCTGTCCGTGTATGGTACTGTGTTGTTGGCATCTTGTTACTGTGTTTCTCCAAAAGAAGGCGTCCGTATCATATCGGAGTATATTACCACCAGCGGTCGCGCGTGGGCTGTGTGTAAGCATGAGTCACCTGCTCTTGCGCAGATCTCCCTTGCACTGCAACATGTTCACCATCGCTTACGGTATTTTGACATGTTCGCTAGGGTTTCCGGTCATGTGTGCCTGTAATCCTTGCGCCCCAACCAGCTAGTCTAGAGCCCCCGACCGTTACCAAATATGAGTTTAGCGCCTTCCTACTTTTGGCCTAAGTTTTGCTTTCCACCTTGTATTTCTGTAAAACTAAATCACTGCCACCCCGCTGCCTTGCGGACAGGCTTTTGAGCCAAAGGCTTTGGATGAGGACCCTAATCGTTCTCCTGTCTAGGTCTGGGCGCCCTGGCAGTATCCCAGCCCACATACAACCATGACATTTTCTTCAAACATAAACTTCATCCTGCATCGGCCGTCGCGCAGATTATCAAGGGTCGCCTTATCTGCTGCATACAGCAGGGCGGATAAGCGAAAACATGCTACTGCTGGCGCCTCCCTTCTTTCTTTTCCACCTTTTTCTCTTACTCCCATCCCGGCCCCTATTACTAACCTTCCTTCTATAATTCCCAGCTTAATTGACAGCAACCGAAGTGCTACTGGAGTAGTACCATCTGCAGCCACCATCCCACAGCACCTATCGGACGCCTATCGGCAAAAGTCCCTTATAAGGCCACGCTGTCCCGTTTCCATGGCGACATTCAACGTTCGCACTCTAAGACAAATAGGTCAGCAGGCTGCACTCGCATGCACCTTAGACACACTGGGTGATGATGTGTGTTGTGTGTCCGAAACTAGGATTAATGACCCTAACGGGGTTATTGAATTGACTGCACCCGGCTTATCCTCTCGTTATTGGTTGCACGCATCCGGAGACGCCGATGCGGCACTCACGGGTCAAGCTGGTGTAGGTATCATTCTCAGCTCCAAGGCTGAGTCATTGTTGGTTGATTGGATTCCGGTGAACAGCCGTTTATGTGCAGCCCGTTTGACGACATCAGTTAAGGTGAATTCGCGAAGTAAAACAAAACGCTGTTTGTGATTTCTGCTTATGCTCCCACCGACTGCAGTTCTAATGCAGTCAAGGACACTTTCTATCACGAACTGAACACGCTTCTACGCAGTGCTACTAGTTCAGATATTATAGTACTTGCAGGGGATATGAACGCACATGTAGGGCGTCTGAGCTCTTCAGAAGCTCAGCTGGGTGGTAATTATGGACTTAACGCCGAACGGACTGATAACGGCGAGCGTCTGCTGCAACTGTGTGCGGAGCACCAGTTGTTTCTTAGTAGCACTGCTTTTAGACACAGTGGGCGCCGAAGTGCCACTTGGCGTCCACCTGTAGCTGGCCAGCGATGGACGCAAATTGACCACATAGCCATAGGTTACAGGTGGCGCGGTTCCATTCTGGATTGCCGCTCGTACTGGAGTACCTGTGTCGACGCTGATCATGCCTTGGTGCGCTGTCGTTTCTCCATGAACTTTACCGGACGGCGCACAAAGCGTCTCCCCCGATTGGCAACGGAGAAATTGTCCCAGCCCTCGGTCAGGCAAGCCTATCAAGATACACTGCATAGCGAACTCTCACTGTCTTGTCCTAATGACACTGAACTTCAGTGGAATAGGATCTCGGCCACTATGCACGACGCAGGAGCATCTGTTTGTGGCACTATCAGTCGTCATCGCACCAGTCACCGGATATCCGAGAGGTCCGTGAACCTTTTGGAAGCTAGAAGGCACCTCCCGGCTGGTTCTGAACACAATGTGACCAGACGGGCTATTAGGCGTGAACTAAAGCGGAGCCTACGTGCTGACAAGGAAGCCTGGTGGACCAGTCGGGCTCAAGAAATGAAGGAGGCAGGAGCAGTAGGTAATTACCGGAAGCTCTTCCAGCTAATACGCACCACTGGTCCGAGAAAACCAGGCGTCAGTGAGACAATCAGAGACAGCGCGGGTGCGCTGATACACAATAAGGAGCGCCGTATGGCTCGTTGGGCTGAGCACTTTGAACATCAGTTCAACTGGCCCCCTGCTCCCGGACCTCTTCCTACTCAGGTGATGCAGGACGTGCCGTGGGACGGTTAGTTTAGAGCCTCGGTCGGACGCCTAGGTCCGAAACGCGATTACAGCCCTCAATCGTTTTCGTGCCGCTGGCCCGGATTCCCTCCCACCTGCACTATTTAAGGATGGAAGTGAGGTCCTCTGCAAAGCACTGACCTCCCTATTTGAACGTATCTGGAACGAAGAGAGTGTGCCGGCTAATTGGAGCGAATCGATTATAGTGGCAATATACAAAAAGGGCAGTCGCACAGACTGTACGAACCGCAGGGGTATTAGCCTAACGCCAGTTGTGACAAAAATTACTGGCCTCGATTATCGTTCGTCGCCTCACTGCAGAACGGGAATCTCGGATTAGGGAAGAGCAGGCCGGTTTTCGCCCAGGACGTGGCTGTATAGACCATATATTTACTTTGCGGCAGGTGCTAGAGCAGCGCCACGCATACCGCAGACACACAGACTGTGAGTCTTTTATCTAAACAGCTGGACCCACCATACTTTGGTGCATAGATTATCGTTATTTTCGATGGAATTACTCTAGCCCCTTTGATGACCGCGAAACTGTTTACAACCTAGTGCAACTGAGAGATGAGGGCTAAACTCACAAGCCATAAATGGAGAAGAGGCTAGTATGAGACTATCAACGCTTAGTCGTTGACTGCTTTGCATCGTTTTCGTCTTTAAAAGATGCTGACCGCTTTTATTGCTTCCTATCACGCGATGGCAATCGTCAACGTATTGATACATATCCTTCGATACACCTGGGTTGGTCGCCCACGGTCGTTTAAACATGGCGTTTGTTGTCATCTCTTACTTTCGAGACTCAGCCCGGCTTATCTGACTTCCCCTCCGGATGTGAGCGATAGCTGCACACACACACACACACAGGTCATGTTTTCATGTCTACAGAGTGCTCTAACCCAGATGTTGACTGCTACGATTGTACTCGTCATGCGGAAACTGTACATCTTACCCTCCTACTAGGCAAGCATTCTGTATGTCTTCGCTGACTTTTCTGATGTTTCACCGAGTTATTCAGCCACAGTATTACCGCTAAGTTGTACGTGAGCTAACACTCAACCGATCGCTTCTCTGACTACTTGTTGTTTGGACCGAGTCTATTGGGAATGCTTTCCCTACTAGACCATGATGTCACTCCTACCACGATCGACAGTTTGTCGCTTCCACACCCCGCAGCCAACGTCAATTCATGTCTCGCATAAACATCGATTTGTTTCACTTTTATTTCACATATGCATTGACATTCCCCGAATGGCTTTTTCACATTGGTGGATTTTAATTTTGGCATATAAACACGTAGCTGTGTCCGATGTATTGTATTTTCTATCTGCCCTGTCATGTATAAGACCGCACTGGATATCACGTTTCAATTGGCATCTTTATTTTAGTTACTTTTCTTCCTTATTCCCTGCAGCAACTCTCTCCCCACCTCTTTTCATCTCGAATTCTCCAGGTCTGAATGAACAAGAGCTTCCCAATTTGGCAAGCCTGGTGTCCAACGGCACCGTGACCTCGATCAGCTCAGCTTACCCTCGTGCTGCGCACATGATCGACGCGGTCCGCACTGTGTGGGCTTCACTGACCGACCGCAACTTGCCACGAGTTAACTCCGCCGTTGGCGCTCGGTGGCGTCGCCTGTCGCGTATCCATCTGCACACTATTGCCCACCAGTTTCTCATTGTGCGTCGACCCGCTCATGGCGGCGAATCAGCGAGGAGGTATCTGGACTCTGTTCGTAATGCTGGTGGTCTACCCGCCCGAGTGACCGACGTCGGACTAGCTTGGCCTTTTACTCGCGCAGCGGTCGCAAAGGTGGTTTGCCGCTTTGTCTACATGTGTATGTGTATATGCTGCAAGTCTACCTGTCTCGTCCCGTTGATATGCTACATTGGACCACTTTTCGTTATTCCCAGCCTTGGTGTGCCTCTGTGCACTGTTTAAATGTTAGAGAGCGGCATTCGTTTCCGCACTTGTCATTGTGAGATACCTACAAATGGAACATGATTGCCTTGCGCTTAGCTACCACTCAAACGACTCACGTTCAGTGCAAACTCGAAAGAATAAGACCGGGTAACGTGTGGACGGAGCTAACATTGTTGCGGATTCGTGCCACTTTTCTACAACAAACATGTCACTCTTGAGAAATTGAGAAACTTATGCGTGTCATACGTACATATGAAGATTGTTGAGCTGCAGCCCGTTCCGTACTAGATGGAGGTGTTCTCTGAGTTCAGATCTGCCACGAAACCTTTACCTTCTCCTCCCCCCAGCAAATACACCCTTTATATGCTGGAATCGTTTGTTTGCTTTGCTTCAATCTTTGACATCGATTACCCTATAATTACACTGATCTGGTCTGAGCTGTATGTCACACTGATGTGGGAGTGTCTTTGAGTGAAGATCTCAATGAGAAAGCGGCTGATAGGTCCTACGCTTGCTTACTGGACAGTTTGCTCAATTCCCCGAACAACCGATTAGTTCGTCGGCGATTCATCGCACTTAGACACGATTAGCTTTGCAAATATTATGATCTCTCAGATCCCTCATTGTGGCGAACGCAGCAGAGGTTGGTCACTGTTCCAATAGCTATGGCCGAATTCACACACACGATGTGAACAGACTGGTCCGGGTTGTTGTACCCCCAACTCGTACAGTGTTCATCTGTTTTACGTCGTATGAATTGTGAGCGCGTGTTCGACGAATTTTTTCCTTCGACATCTGTATAAAGTAAATCCCCTTAAACTCTGTCCCTATTGACGGTAACGACATTCCTCCGCGTCGTCAATGGAACGCATCATGCACGAATGGTACTAGAGATAGTTGACTAAGACTGTAATGTGTACGGAAATCTGAGGAGGTTTTTCGATATCATCTAAGTTCCAGGCTTGTAATACTTACTCATAGCGCGAATTTACCTTCATTTTGCTTCTATACCTTACCCATTTTTAATACTTGACTGGAATCCGTCACGAGGCACACTGGTTCTAACAAGTTGTTTATTTTGTTGCTATGCATATTTTCGACTCTATCGGAGCATGCTCCAGTCGGCATCTTATCAAAACAGGACGGTTATTGTGTGCCACAGTTAATCTCTAAAGTTTAGAATATTGTAGTACAGAGTGATTTTATTTTAATAAAAAATTGTTTACTATATCAGGAACGTTTGCACGATGAGTCTTGTTTGCTCGTTCTCCGTCGACCGATAATGTAGTTAGCACAGTGTCCTCTCTTCATCAGCTCTTCTGTGACACTCTGTATCTTCTAGCTCTCCGTGTCCTATGAATTAGTATTGTTTGATTCCTTTGGCCGGTGATTTCATCGAACTTGGGTGCTGCTCCTAAGAACTCACAACTGCATTACCGGTCGTCCATCCTTCTTCGAACACAGATGACTAGGTGATAGCAATGTCATTACACGTATTTATCTATCTAGCCACCACAAAACACTGTACCAACGCTCACCGCTTTTTGCGTAGGAGTGTCGGATATTCTACTGCCTCGGAGTTGGGTCCCCTCCCCTGTATGTGTACGTTTCGCTTATGTGAATTTTTCGACGAAGTGCTTGTAACGTCCACCGTGAACGTTGAATAACGCGTAGCCAAAAATCCCGAAATCAAAACAAGTCGGATCACAAATACTACGTACTATTAAAATATATACAGTTGATAATTGGGACATACTTCAATTGTTCAGTATCCCGGTGTATGCAAGTTGACAATAAGGTGTCAGTAAACAATGGGAGGGAACGAGTTGTCTACGCCGGACAATCAAAGGAACAACTCACCACACCTGAGTGCTACGAGTATTAAGAATAATGGCGTTGACCAATCAATGAATGGTCCAGTCACAGGGTGAGAGTTTAATGGCACGCATAAACATGGTGTTTGGACGAGCGACCAGTGAACGGGGGAGGGGGTGCGACACATGCTCCGGGCTGAACGTGTCATGTTCGGCAAAGAGTAGGGTTGGAGATCCAAGGTCGTCGGTAGCCGCACACGCACGGAACCAGTGCCGGGGATTAGCATGCACACACAGACACACCTACAACGCTAACAATGGGAATGTAAGGAGGCGCACGTGAACGCTGGTCGATATCCATCAACGATCGGCCAAGGTCTGTAGATTAGACCACGAAGCGGAGAGTAAAAGAATTTCATGGGTAGATAAGTGCGTTACAGTGCTCTTTTTCCACTTACAATCATGCTTCGTCGTCGGTTCATCACTTGATCTTCTTGCAATACCACTTCGCTTTCCATTTATCCTAACACGGCATACTACCGCATCTCGTCTAGGCCAGTCTCATTGCGAATCGGTACACTTGCGGTTCTTCCACGATCGACCCGAAAAAAACGGTTCTACTCGTGGACGACTCTTTCGCGGTCACAGCAGATCCAGATAAATGGGGTCCGTCAATCAGTCATCTGAGCAAACCTTCTGAAGGCGATATTCCTCGTATCCATTTCAATGCGACTGATCCGGTCACTTGTTGGACAGAACCGGAGCCAACTCTGCCCGGACACAGTGATCAGCGTCATCCGGACGAAGTCGGTCTAAGTGACTTCGCCACACACGTCGAGATTTGTGTATCCCCAGTGCTGGTATGTTCCAAGGTAATTCGAACAGTCGGTGCTGGTGACAACATATCGGCGGGTGCTCTACGTGTACAACTGAAATCGCGCGCGCAAGGGTAAACTTGCCATTCAAAATCTCGTGCTTCTCATATTCCTCGTCGCCTCTGCCGCCGTTGTTACTGATTTTAACGGCGTGAAAGTGGTTTTATAATTATTATGATATCTAACGCTCAGAAGTTCACAGATTTTTCATTCCCTTTTTGCTGAACTTATTCGTATGCTGTGTGCATCGAGGGATGTCCCACCGATATACCTGCTCACATTAGCACTCGAACTTTATCGGCGGACGTCATCCACAGCACTCCTTCATTATTTGGTGCTTGTGTTTTACCAGATTTTCTCGATCTCCCTTCAAGCTGGTTGCTTCATTCGCAATTCGAACTCACTTTACATGTTTGTTTCCAGAGCAGTTATTGTGTTCATACCACTCCCCTATCTAAAGCGGAAGAAAGATTCGTCAATTGTCCCATAATTTGTCCTTCCTCCACGAAGTTTTAGTTGTTCTCTTTTGTTTCGGCATCAAAACGTTCCTTATTCTGCTTAATGTGCCGAAAATTTGCTCCCTTCTACCTGTTTTCTCCTCACTGTTATTCAGAATTACGCTTTACATGACACTTTCTTGGCCCTTGCAACTGCGAAAATGATTTCTAAACCGATATTTTCTTATTCTGTCTTTAAATAGGAAACAAGGTTGACAGTTGAATTCTTTTGTTTCTCCTAGTTAGTCTTTACCAAAGCATTCATGCGAAACATGTGGCGGTCAAGCTCACTATTGCTTTTTCATACACTATTCCGAACAAATGCCAGACTGCGATCAAACGCTCCTTATTTATTAACTGTACGATCATTTCAGTTACACTGAATTTCAATTTGTTTTCCGTCATGGTGTGTTGATTCCATTTTTGCAGCACTGTTTTTTTGATCTCTGCTGTTCGTTTCAATTCACTACTTTCATGCCCAGAAAAGCTGCACCTCGTTCGCACTGTGTCGGACCAATTTTGATCTTATCATACATCATCGTCAACAGCAGTACATGTGTCATTTTTACTGGTACTGGTGCTTCGCTGCCGTACAACAATAGCGACCTACGAAACGTGTAATGATAAGAGGGACCTAGCATAAAATCTTAATTCCCTAAACAAACATTTTGGGTCAAGGCGCCTACACCTTGTCAACAACATACCGTCACAAACAGCTGACCATCAGCGAGACACCTTCCTTGCGGCTGTCACTGCCTCGCATCGCAATCAGCCATTAGCCCGCAGATAACTCAGCATCAAACACATTTTAAACAGGCAGCTCGACTAGGAAACGACAGCAGATACCCCACTGGTATCGATCGCGAGCCATGTCCTGTTACGTCTCGAGCCGAGCACAAGCCAGGTCATGTGCGCTCTAGCCTGGAAGGCAAGGTGGGCGTACGGTACCGAGTTTGGTCCTCATTGACTTCATTGCACGCTACCAAGTCAACTTTTGTTCACCTCGAGTCTTGCGCCACTCTACATCTGGCAAACAAAACATCGCTCCCTCGGTTGCAGGTGACAATTTCAATTCAAGGAAGAGCTTTATGCCCTCCGGGGGGTAGATATTCACTTGTAACACGCGCACCTTCAACATTGTAAAAAGAATACACAAACAGTTAATAAGCGGCAAAGACGGCAGTATTGTTACAGTGTAAATTTGCTTGTGAGCTCCATAACGACTAATGTCTGCTCGCACAAAAAGCCCGCCAAATGTGGGATTACGGGTAAGTGCTAAGCTCTTGTGCAGAAGTAAATAAATCAGTACTTTTGTCTTGTTGTGGAGGTTGATCTGCGGTTAGACAGTGCACCATAAAGGGGGGGACTTGCATCGGCGAGTATTTTTGATGTGAGCCTTTTGCCTAAACTGGAATGCGTGGACACAATTAATGACAATGAAGGTCGGCTTTAGAATACCACTACATCGAGACAATTGTGTCAATGACCTACCAAATTTTGGAAATGCTTCTTTAGGAAACCGGGGAATGTCACAGGGGAACAATAAGTCCATTGAGATAGGACACAAGCGGTACAAGCCCAAGCCAACACAGCTTATTCCGTGCTACCTACTGTACTAAAGCACTAGCATGATTATCACAGCCTAGCACTCGCGTACGCATATTGTCGTTGCGGACAGGTTACTGTCGTCCGATAGTAGTAATGCTTCGCAGACACTGCAGGACCTCAGCTCGAAGGAGCCAAGTCTCACTGCCATAAAGTAGGACGGCCCTCACTGTGGCCCTGTAAACATGGTCTTTCAGACCGAAGGAACGCCTTTCTAACGCCACAGATGTCCCAGATTCAAGAAGATAGTTCTAATTTCTGCTATGCGTGAACTAACTTCAGTGGTTATGCGCTCATTATTACTGATGCTGCTGTCACGGTACGTGCATCAATCAACTACCTCGTGCTCTTCGGTATCAGTGGTCAAGTGGCTCGTGACCCTATAACCTATCACTCAGCCCGGGTGGTGGACAATCGCTTTTGCTGAATAAACTCTGATGCTTGCTAACTCATCCGAGGTGAAAGTGGCAAAGTCGAGGATCAACATTTCAGCAAACTCGATCGATTGTTGGTGCGCTCGTTATGGTATTAACTAGAGCGAGTACCTACATGCTGTTACCCAGGTTTTATAACTCAGTTGGCGCTACTTCATCTACAAATGCTCACTACCGCATCGCGTAATACAAATGGGTTGGCAAACCACCAAACCGCTTTTTGAATCCCGATAATGTACAACAGACGTTGTACAATCTGGCAGCTTAGTTCTCATCGATTGCTTGACCGGGGGACTAACACGTGGCCGATTACTAATGAAGCATCTTCCTTTCTCACCTTTAGATGGAGCAAAGGATCAGATTGCACAGGGATTCTATAGCACACTCACCACATATGTGTGTTTTCCTTTGCGTTCCCAATTGAGTCCTCACGAGGCGAGCTACCGTTCCGTCCCCCCACGTTAACTGGCCTGTCGATTGGTTATATAATTACTATTCGCTGCATCCGTTTGGCTACTGGTATGTTCCTCGCACTCAAAAGGGTGGGAAAGCAGTGACGGCCATCGATCGACTGCTCCCAAGCTTTGCGGCGTCGTCTATTTATGAGGATAGTTGGCGGTTTCAACTCTTCTCCTGACTCCTTATAAGAATTCACGAACTATCGGTTTTATTGACCGCTGTTGTGAAGAAGGGTTGACGTTGAACTTTCCAACTGAAGTCTTCGTCATACGTGACCGTTCTTGCTAACATCGGACGTCCACTAATGGTCTTAGGCGCAGATTAGCTGTTTGTGCTATTTCCTTTATCGAATGGAGCAGGAGACATAGACAAAGCAACTCATATTGCATGCTACGAACAAAATTGTTTTGACTTTTTCTCTACTCAATCTTTCGGATGTGTTGAACACAATCACTTTTTTGATCTGCGTAAGCGTACATCAGTTCTAGTTGTGATTACGAATGAGCGAGAGCTAGCCGTGCGTAGTGTGTCTGATTTCACGTTGCTTGAGCCTTTAACTATTTCGCAGGACAGAGCTTGATCGTATTTTACGATCAAGCGCAGCTGTTCGGTTTCCAGCGAGATAACTTCAAGAATAGTGATGCGGTTTAGCATTTCAGGCAATAAATCAGGGCCGACAGCTAAATAAATAAATAAATTTTAATGCTCGGCAGTGCGACGTACGCTTGCAAGACATGGTTATAGTGATACCAACATGGCAGATCGGTAATTGTACAAATATGTTGCAAGTTAACCATTCGCCTGCTAGATCTATGTGCATATATAATCACGTGTGTAATTGGCCATGTTGTCTGGTCGTTAATGTAACGCCGCATGTGTCATTGCCTTTGATCGGGTTGCCAGTGTAAGAATGGATCACAGGGACTCTTCGGAGAAGATGACTAAAGTCAGCGGAGAGGGTAAGATCATCTTGCGTGGCAAGAGGCAGTGATTTTATTTAGTGGCCAGTCCCATGCACCACGTCACAATGATGTTACACGGACATTTGTGGCTCTTTCTAGCGAGAACGCTTGCCAGGTGGAAACTTACAAGGTCCTGAAACACTGCTGCCGAACCATTCGCTGGAGCGAGATTGACGCGAACCATCTAGCTGGCATCACGGCGAGGTTGTTCGTCATGTTAGCGGTGGCACTTTTCGGCATAAATGCTACAGTATACTACTGGTCCGTGTTATTTTTTCTGAACTACAACATTCCGCCCTTTCGTAGAGTTAGCAAGCATTTAGATGCGTACTCCTCGTCCTGGTCGAACCGACCGGGTTCGCAAAGGAGGGAAGTCCGAGCGATGACTTGGTCAAGATGAATGAAGTCCGTTCATTTCAAACCTGGCGTCGATTGGTGTTCGCCCACTCCCGGGCTAAGGACCGAAGGACGATGAACATGTTTGGTTGGGTACACTAGCTGACATGGCAAAGAGACGACCTCTGTGACGTTTGTGTTGTTAGTATCTTTCTCACTGCTTTCCCCTTTAGCTTCCCACTCCAGCAACGATCTCAAACCTTATGCATGATATGATTACAATACTCTTTTATAGCCTTTTAGTCTATATTGTTTAATCTCTTATCTTTTTTATTGTGACACTTAGCTAAGGTGTGTTTCTCATCCTCTGCTAACATGTATTGTGATGATGATGACCGGTTTCGCCCCAAGCTAAATCGCTACCTCAATCGGGCTCGTGTGTTGCGATGGCAACGCTGCATTTACTCTCCACACAGATCAGTTGTGCACAGTCATTCAGGATAATTGCGATGTTATCGATAGCTACTGGTATGGAGTATCCGAGGCAGCGCAAGTCATATCAAGCTACTGTGCAGTGGTTACATCGACACGGATTTCGGGCTTTTGATGCGCCGGTACAATTTCAAATAGTTATCTACCCAGTCAGCCGGTGGCCGAGTGGTCTGCACGGTTGGTTTGCAACCATAAGGTCACCGGTTCGAATCCGCGTAGGGGTGGGCGTCGTCACGGTATACTCAGCCCGCGCGCGACTGATGGTGGTCGCGCGGCAGCGAAGCGCCGTTACGGCGTACAGCTGACACATTATTATTATTTTTTTAGCTACCCAGAGAGAAATGTAGGCAGCGTGTTAAGAGTAAACAATTGTCTTTGATCTATTCGTCCTTGGGCTTATTACGGAAATGAACAGTGACAACTTTTAAGGTCGTCACCTTTTGTTTCTGTGATGACGAATAGATCGAAAGTCATTGCTTTGAGCTGGCTGCTTACGTTTCTCTTTGGGAATAACAATAAATGGGCATTTTACACGAACTAATTGTCTTCCATCTAGCTTTGTGTGGCTCGTTGCACAGGCGCACTGCGTTTCACTCATGCAAACCGAGGTAGTATCCCCACATGTCTTTCGAGTGTATTTTAACTGTGACCGTGTCAAATAGAACGCGCCTTCTAGTGAGGCTCTGATCCTGCTGCTTTTGAGCTAACTCTCGCGTGCAATTTTGCAATAGTAGCGAACAATAGCTCAACTTGTCGAGAGATCACAAATAATGCACTTCAATGTAGTCAGACTTCGCACTGCATGTGGTCGATGTTCCATTTTGCACCGCTACCAGCGCAGGCTGGATTTTTTACGCTTGGACCAATGAAAGCGGTAATTTCACGCAGCGGATGTCATCTGGAGGCGAAATCTAACACACGGTTGATGCGGCACATACAGTTGGATTATTTATCTAAATTGAACTGTGAGTTACGACACTACAATGAAACTCTACGCTGCTTCTGTTTCTCCTATTAAATTGCTGCGGTAGATGAAAGGCATTTCATGATTAAGAATATTGCCCCAAGCTGAACCACTACATAACACTTTGAGTGGAGCCATTCTGTGTAACAATATTGCTTGGTTATTGTCTGTGTCTCAAGCGGAGAACTGGTGTATCCTGCGAGTTTGTTTTATCAGTTGACTCAGCATAATGCTCGTTATGTACCCGAGAAGGGTACTTACTACAGTCCCACTCGAACTTTAGAAGTTATCTCCTGGGTGCTACGCTAAGAAACTAGTGTCTATGGCTACCGAGGTCTCAAATTGTAATTCTCTTATCATCACAACAATTCATCATGGTCACAGCGGTAGACCACAACGGAAACAACGGTTCGGCGTCGGTGCATTGGCGTCTGAGCGACAATATTCGGAGAGTGACACTTTGCGGAGAGAAGAGCTTGAGTAACATATGACACAGTGCTCGTGTTTTCCGCGACCGTGCGATACGATGTCATCTTGGTGATGTATACATAGAAGGAACATCCAATTATACTCATTTGGGTACGTTCACTCGCATTCGAAATGTTTCGTAATTGTGCTTCTGGGTTACTCGAACGCTGTTGAACTTTGTGCAGAATTACGACGGAGACTGGCATCCTCCTTTTTGCCTGGCAACACCAACACACGTCGGTCGGTTCAGTTGCCTTTTCTACCGTGATATTGTGGTGGAATGATTTTCTTTTGATAACCGGCTATCTCTTCCCCGTGATATACTGTTTCCTTCCATCAAGGTATACGAATCCGTCTGCACCCAGTGAAACGAAGCGAACGCTGCTACAGAAGTGTTCGCTGCTGAACGCGTCTTCGACTTGAGGGCATCTATTTTTAGGTGTATATGTAGCCGCGCTTCAGTTCGCTTGCACTTACATTAAACGGTCACGAACAATCAGCATCGGTGGGGGTACGCAAACATTCCGAGATACTTGATTATGCAAAATTCATTCCCTTAGATCGCTAAACACTACAGCCTAACCATTGCGACCCACTGTCATACGGTAGTTGGAAATGAACAAACACTAAATGGTCATTGCTTTCCTCGACGTATTCGTAAAATGATGATGAAAGCTCGTGCCACTCTTGTCGTTTTCTGTTAGCTCATCGATTACGTTGAGTTAATCCATGGCAATCGAAAGTCGGATGTTCTTTGTTCTTGTCTCTGTAATACTAGCAGAAACCTAAAGCGATGGGAATCATCGCGGTACCGATGAACCGAGGGCCAGTCAAAGGAAGACCCGAGCGCGTACGACTAGTCCGACCCAGTGCACAAGAAAAATGGCTTGCTTTTCGACATCTAAGAGCGGTTTGGTCAGTCGTATTTCGAGCGGACGGCTTGCGCCTGAGTCCAGTCTAACAACACGCATCGCTGTGCCAGCTAACCAACGAGGAAGCATCAGTCTAATTGACGAATGGCCAATTAGACGCTATTCAGAAGAACTGAGCATGTGGAACGCATCTGGCATAGCTCAATGGTCGGATAGCACATCTTTTAGGCGACGGAAAAGCAGATTGGTCAGTCATACAACGAGTGGATGGGTTACGCCTGAGTTCATGGCAACACCACGCTGAGCGGTAGCAGATAGGCAGGCATGAGACCACTGACCAAATGGGCGGACGGCCAGTCAGACGCACCGCAGATATAACATCGCGGTACTTATGTCCTTTGCGTTTTGCTTCCATACCAAGCGTGATCTCATTTTACTTGGTTCGCGAACATGACATGTTTGTGAAGAAACTTGGACTCATCTCTTGCAATATCTGTTTTGGCTGCGTTTTCGCCCTTAAACCTGTTAGACATTGGCAAAGCTTTCCGCCATCGTTATGCTGAACTTACTGTCTGTGTTTGATTCCCCCGGCATTTTGGGCTATCCGTTCTGTGTGCAAATTGCGACACGAAATCTCACTTTACGTCCTGAAGTAACCTTTGAGCAGCCAGATTATTGGGGCGTGTGCAAGTTCGATTACTAGCAGGAATTTAAAACTTACAGCACTATACCCACCCTTCGTATTATCAATTTCTGAAGTCTCCGGGTGGAAATACTCTATCTTGGATCGGGAAACGGGATATAGTTGTTACCGTTAGACGCGCTGATCACCGAATTCTACAAACAACAATTATCACCTCGTTTGTTTGCTCAACGCTGCATAATCCAGGATGCGCTTTGCGCATTTTATCTATACATTACTGTACCTCTTACAAATCCGTATATTTTCATCCTACTCGAAACGCGCTATAAGTTTGTCTACTTCGGAACGTCTGTGAGGGTGACGTTTGCAACTCTGCTATTCTAAACATTTTGGAATGCATCCACTACTCCGTATTCGGTATAGTTTTCCATATTTTTCCATTGTGATTCACTGTTGCATCTGATTTCCACATGCTGCTTTCGACTACCGTACTTTTCTAAGTGATGTTACAATGCAACGCCGTAACAATTGTGAGGGAGTACTCTGTCGGTCATTGGGTCCAGCTGTTTCGTTTCTAGCTATCTGTCTTTCTCGACCTTTACTCCGTGTACCTACTCAGTGACTCCTCGGGCCTGCATTTCTTGCATGTTTCAGCATTGAGCTAAATAAACAATTTGATCAGTTGTATATTAGGCCTTGCCCACTCGAAAACACTACACTCCATGACGCCTTTCGGCCTTATTTGATCTCACCAGTTAGAGATAGGAGGAATCGAACCCGGGACCACTGGGATGCTAGTTGAGACCACTACTCCTTACACTACCGGCTCATGACGGACACCGCTTGGCAAAGCGGCTATTCATCTGTCTCATCATTTACGTTCCCAATGATCGAATTGACCAAGGTTCACTTCAATGTGAATCGCGGTCCACACTGAGATTGGGTTTCGCGATGCATTCACACAGCAAGTCTTTCAATGACCCACCAACCAATTTCGTCAGTTGAGTAATGACCTTGACTCCGCAACGGATTGCGATTTCGATGTTGCCTCGGGTGGAGATCCGGTGGTCACAATCACTTGTTGTTGAACGCAGTGCTCTCTTTAAATGGGAACTGAGGTTAATGACAGACATTGGCAGGCACAATGCTGTTACCCCAACCCTTTCGTTCCCAATCAGTTTCAGCTCAGCACCCTACGACATCCTCCATGTCATCTCGTAATTTGTGGTGAATCATCGCAGTCTGTTTTCGTGCAGACACCCGCGAGTCTGGAAAAGCCCTATACGGCCTTTTCTTCATCAGTGACGGTTTTCTCAGGGTGTAGAATACTATCTGATTGGACGTCGATCGCACCAAATGATCTCCAGTAAACATTGACCCACCTGGTATTTAACACATGCACTTTTAAAACAATTAGATCCATTTAGTAATTTGAATAATGCCGTAAGAAGACGAACACTGGCAGATGTCAACATTTCGTATTGTCTCTTCAGTGCCAACACAATAACATGAAAATAGATAGGACGACAGGTGGGGTGAGACAGTGAGACCCTGTTCTAAATTGTTCCGGTCTCACCCTACCTGTCGTCCTATATATTTTCATGTTATTGTGTTGGCACTGAAGAGACAATAAGAAATGTTGACATCTGCCAGTGTTCGTCTTCTTACATGCACTTTTAACCACACCCGTCTCCGGATTCGCGTGTTACGAACGCATGCACTCAGTTGACAATGCGCACGTACACACACACGCCCATATCCAGTACGAATCTGTGGTACCACGCTCAGGAGACAGGGTGCGTCAACACCACGGCTAGTCCGGTGTCGGTCCTAGCTGCTTATTTACATACGAATGATCTTCCAACACAATATCAAAATCTGGACAGCGTACATACATTCTTACATGCATCGCACTCTCAAATGCTTGATGCTCGCTGACCACCGCTTCAAATAAATTTGCTGGTCTATACTTGTCAAACGTATAGGTGCTGATGGCTTGAGCCGCTGATTGTTCCGTGCTATAAACATCTTTTGATCTCCTCGGTGTAGCCGGTTCAGTGCGCCGGCCTAGTTCAAACCTACACTGTGCAATGCGACGCTCTTAAGCGATTTATTCTTTGTTCTGAAAACTGAAACATCTAATGGAATTACCGACGAGAAACAAAGGAATTCTTTCTGAAGCTGTCAACCACGGATACTCAATGTGAGGTTAGTTTCACCCGGTCCAACCTCTCCTGAGTCTGCATTCGCTATCTTCTGTCCTTTGGCTAACCGCGTTGGTTAACTGATGCATGAGTGTTGCATGTTGTTCCCAATGATCGTTATTCCTGGATTGTTTCCTGTTGTCAGTCATCACTAACTCCGTTTATACCCACAAGCAAGCAGTGTCGACCGTGTTCACGCTCTCAAATACACTATCACAGTATTGATCTGCACACATTTACGCCACTTGACTTGTGCGATTTCGTATCCGATAACTACCAATAGCAAAATCGGAACTCTGGGTTTTTGTATTGTCTTGATCATGTTCGCTTCACATTTGCATAACTAGTCACGGGGGCCACAGTATACACATGTTCATTTGAATAGACTAACTGCTATGTTGACGTACATGAGCGTACTCTCCTTCGCATTCAGCAATGCACTGTGCATCAGGTCAATCTCACTGTAGAACTCCTTGAACTGCTAGACGATTGAAGTGTATTTTCGGATGAACCAAGCGCGACATTGAATCTCATCATGGGTGAGCGTGATCATCATGCCAGCGACTGTTTCTCCAATCGTGATATTTGCACACGATCTCACTCGCAATTCTTTCTCGGTAGAATAGGGTAATTTGCACTGCCCCTTGCAAACATGTGGCTTTATTTTCCGATAACTTGCAGAAATCTAATGTAACCATGAAGTGGACAATCACTTCGATTACAACATCGGTAATGCATAGCATCCAATGGTAATAATAATGATATTGCGTACAACTTAGGTACTTCATCATGCTCACTGTCGATCAGTAGGCTTAGGCTAGTCTGGAAAAGCACCAGGCGCTGGCGTTTCGACTTTCTGGGTCTCGTCAGTGGTGCGCGTCCCAGCGGACCCTTACAGATTCCGCCCCCATGACTTCTGGATGCCAGCATCTAGTGCCACTTTGCCATGGGTGACAGCCGCGGACCTGCGTGATTGACAATTGATTATGATATAGCCCGGCCATGATGAAGTACCTGAATTATACCAAACTCCTCACTACTCGTCAGTCATAATGCGCAAATTCCTTATGCTCCGGGAAATCATGTCTTAGATCAATATGTACTAAAGTTACCAGGGTCTTGCGTGGGCGATACGCTTATATTTAATATTGAGGCATGCGATTTATATAATAGCAGTCTAGTAAGTGGTTGAGGCGAAAGCGACTTGGAAACGTGAGAGTTTAGGCGTTTTTCGGCCTTTCTTATAATGGTTCATCACGTGATTTTTCCCATACGAATATTATCCTCCTATTCATGTCAAGATAACCTGCGACCTTGTTACTAAATATTGTCGCGTTTTCACATGGTCAGGATGTGATTGGCTGTTTATTCTGCCGATACGTATACCAAACCATGGAGAACTTGAAGCGCATACTCATTTTGGCCTTCGGTATAATCAGTATATTATCTTTGTTATGATGTCCTGTAATTAACCTCAGTTCCATTCTATACAGATCATAATATTATTTTGTGCAGCAGACTGTAAAGTAGCGACAAGTTATGCTTCAGTCATCGCATCCAAAGTATCTCCATTTGAAGTTGCTCGTAACGTCCTCGTTAGTTCGTAGCAGAATGCATACCAATCCACTCCTCTAGGGGTATTCTAAAGCGATGCTATCAACCTCTCGCGGGCCCGTAACCTTAAGGATCACAAGCCTGTTTTGTAATTCGAGGTCACAGGTTCAAGCTCGCGTACGGACCGGACGACCCTCATAGTATCCTTAACCCACGTGTGACTGATGGCGGTTGCGCGGCAGCGAGGCGTCGGTATATGCGGTCATCAACACGCACACGCTTGACGCGCGTGCTCCCGGGTCGTTTGGAAGTATCCTCTATCTTCTCTCAGCGTAGTCACCGTACGCTCATTCGAACCGGGTTTCCCGGCTCTACACAGTGATCCATCATACGTGGAATTATCTTTTACCACTGAAGTCCTAACCATCGCTGACGGTTTTGATTATCATCCGTGATTAACCCCAAGCGGATAACCCATTCAGCTTGCGCCCATTGCCATTCTGTGAACACCATTCGGTGCAAAATTCTTGAGGCAGTGCGAAAAGCCTAAGCTTATTCCAATCGTGTGTTTCTCAACGCATCTGTGAAGGCATTTGTGATCTCTCAATCTGCGCTCAGCGTTGTGTTTGGATTCACTTACTAGGTACCAAACCAGCCGGGCGTAACATCGATCGATCAACGCTATAACGTGTGGTTACAAGGGATCACCGCTGACAACGGGCGCGCCACGCTGACTCACTCATATCGTTGACTTGGGAAACTGCACTAACTGATCATCCGACAAACTTCACGCCCTCGGCGAATATGTCTCACGTTAAGAGCAAGTGGGAGTTGTGTGTTAACTTGGTGAAGCGCGGGCTAGTTTGCAGCAGTTGTTCGAAAACCTGTCACACAAAGTGCTTTGGGACGGAGTCGATAAAAACGAGACGGTACAATAACACGACAGAGGCGTTTTGGTTCTGCCCAGTATGCAGTGCTATCCCAGTTGTTAGCTGTCTAAATGTGCTACTGAAGAAGCCTAAACAACTAACAGAAGCAGTCGAGCAACTGGTGTGCGCCAGAGTTACACCTATGATTGGAAACGAACCTGCACTTGTATGTGAAAACAACACCTCGAATTCCCCATTCAGGCTGAAGAAGTGAGCCTGGCGTCCCAACATTACCCCGACGACTCAGTCTCGCTCAGTACCAACTCCCTTCTCTCTCCCTCACAAGTAAAAGCATTGTCTGCAGCGTGCTTGCTTCAATTTCTGTACAGTGTGTTACACCTAGTAGCTTGTTCGCTATAATCGAGATCCTAAGCTGCAGTCAACCAGCCATAGTGAGGAACCAGGTATCATACGCATCGGTTGCAGTCAAGCAAGCACCGGTAACCTTGGTGGCGGAACTAGAGAAAAGTAAAATGTCGGAACACGGATAGCCCTATCAGTGTCGTCCACAAATTCACATAAAGCACCAGAAACGAAGGCTCCAAAACCAGTAGTCACCAGGCGCAACCATGGTGCCCTAAACCTTGTGTGCACTAATGTCCCCGAATCCAATACGATTAAGGGTAGGCTGACAGGCGATCGAAATCAATGTAGTTCCATCTGTATGGCAATCGGTGTTCATGCTGATCGCACGACATTACAATGCATCTGGCGTCACCCAAACGCACTGCACTACAGTGAACCCCAGTTACTTCGGGTAACACTGAACTCGGTAGATGAGACAGAGGCCGTTCTGCTGTCTGCGAATCGACTTCGGAACGCCGCAAGTGGAGTGCGCCTACTACTTGAAATCCCGTGGAAAGAACGTGCAGCGGATCCACCTAACAGAGAGAGGAACAGAAAAAGTAAAGATAATAAAACAATGGTTGCTCACGCCGTTCCTGAGCTTACAGATTCCTCTTCCGGCGATGCGCAGGTACACGATCGGGAGCAATGGCATTACATCCGTGAGGCTCTTTCTCTCGAAAATGTCGTGGTCACCTCGTTGACAAGGATCCCCATATCACCGAACTATAAGGTGTGCGGTCCCAGGCTGTTGAAAGTAGTGTTGCAATCAGAATTAACGGCACAAACTCTTCTAGAGAACTGGACTAAATTCCGTAGCAGGTTGCCAACAGAAATTCTTTTGAAAGCAGCGGGAACACCACCACCTTCCAATGACAATTCTCGCAACTCTCATTGAAAACAGCAACTGTGGGACCTGCCTCGGTGACGGTTTCGACAGAGGGACATAGCAGGGCACGAGCAAACACCGGGATCCGGGGCATCTGATACCTGACTATATACAAAATTCGTCTCGAGAGTATGCAAACCATCCAAAACGATTATTCGCCAACCTTACATCTGGCGGCGTAAACTCACTTGATTCATCCATTCCACCCAACACAATTTTGGTCTGCGCGAAGCTCTCATACATGTACACAAATGCCAAGGTCTACTCAACAAATTAGCTGAATTAGGACTTCGACTCGCGTCAGCAGCTTGGGACCTCATCGCTGTCATCGAAACGTAGTTGCGCTGTGAGATAATGGATGCCGAAATCGCGCTAACTGGTATGTCTGTTGTCCGGAATGATCGAGCCAGCAAAGGCGGTGGGGTAGCCCTCTACTTACGTGACAACCTGCAGTGTGAACCCGTAAAGGATTCGGAAACCGATGTACCTGACTCCATTTGGTGTAATTTCCGGCTGAGAGGTAACGATGTTGGCCTAGTGGTTGTTGTTTACCGCCCACGATCGTCTACACCTGAGATGGACTGCCATTTGGTGGCTGCATGGAAGTTGGTGCTAAACGGTAAGTACAGTCACGTTCTAGTCACCGGCGACTTCAACTTACATGCTCTAGAATCCCAGGCCACACCATGAGAGCAATTCAAAGCAGACCTGCAAGATATTGTCTCAGATTTTCCGCTTTATGGCCACGTCACTTCGCCCACCAGATTCAGGGGAAATAACAGGCCATCCATATTGGACCGAATATTCACTGATGAAGAACTGATGATCGAGAGTGTGCTAATCGATACTCCTCTAGACCGCAGTGATCATGCGACTGCATTTCATGTACACTTGCTAAGCTGAATACCCCGAGGACGGAATTCAAACAACAGAAACCGTAACCAGTTAGGACTGACTGGAGTTTCCTAACCGAGGATGCACCCGATATTGCCTGGGAACATTTCGTCAGTAAGTTTAACACCCTGGTTAATGGAGCATCGGAAACCAAGACTATTCGAGAAGCATGGCATCTTTTATACGGAGTAGGACGCGCAAACGCATGGTGATGCGCAACGCGGCGTGGTATATCCACAAAACCGATCCGAGTACCGGGAAGATATATGGTGTCCACCGTAACCACTGTACCCAATTAGTGCTCAAGGACAAAGTATAGGTGAAAATTCGTCATATCTCGACTCACTCAGACAGCCGTCACGTGCTCGGAAAAGTACTTTACGCGCGTTTCATCCTTTCCGGAATTGTCAGCCGTGCTTACCAAACTTAAGCCGCCAATTAACTTATGGCATTATAGGCAGTTTGGTGTGTGTGCTAATTATAAAGTAGCTTATCAGCATGCTTTAGCCGAGCGATTAACTGCAAATCCTAAGCTTCTGTACAAACATGTGAACATCCTCTTCAAACAGCGGATGGTCTAACTCGGACTGCTAAAGAAGTGTCGAATGTTCTGCAACAACAATATGCACCAACGTTTCATTACATCCCGTGGTCTCCTGAATCTTTGGAATCTATAATACCCACACCACAACTCACTCATATAACTTTTACGGCAGACATCCTGATGAGAAAGTTGATATCCATGCGCCTGCACGCCTATCCAGGGACTAACGACATCCACCTAAATACGCTTGCTGTGGTGGCTACTATTTTGGCCGAACCTTTAGCGCGGCTGTTCCAGCACTGCCATGAGGCGCAGCACGTTTCTTCAATGTGGACACACGGAATGATAACTCCTATTTAAAAAGAGGGTAGTCGTTCCGAACCAGCTAATTATCGACCGGTGACTGCACTGTCAGTTCTTTCAAAAGTTATTGAGGCTATCATTGCCGCACTCATGTCTTATCTGGACAGCTTTGGTTACATTGCTGAGCAGCAGCACGGCTTCCGCCGGAATTGGTCATGCACAACCAATCTATTGTTAGCACGAGACTGTTGGACTGAAACTGTGTATGCTGGTGCAGGAATTGATGTAGTTTACCTTGATTTCTCTAAGGCGTTCAACTGGTTGGACCATGGTATCCTTCTCGCCAAACTTCAAGGATTTGGCATTGGGGATCCTCTCCTCCGGTGGATCTGCAAATTTCTCTCACACAGGCGTCTGAAGGTGAGAGTACGTAAATCCATGTCAGACCCCATTAAAGTCGAATGCGGTGTGCCACAGGATTCGGTGTTGGAGCCCCAGTCTATTCTTGGTCTTCATAAACGATCTAGTGAGTCAAATTGCGTCAAACTGTTTACTCTATGCCGATGACATCAAAGTTTGGCGAGTGATCAGAGCTCCAGAAGACCGCATCCAGCTTCAAATGGACCTTGACAAGCTTTATAGATGGTCGGTCCAAAATCGCCTTTTCTTCAGTGTGGCTAAATGTCGTTTGCTTCATTTAAGACACCGAATGGTTCACACATATAAGCTGGGGGACAACGATCTGCAACACGGTTCTCTGGAAAAGGATCTCGGTGTGTTGTTCCAGGGAGATCTCGGCTGCTCGGGAAAGTTCAAAGAAGCAGTGAAGAAGGGGATCCAAATCTTGGAGCTTTTCTGGAGAACTTTTGGACAATTCGAACCATTGATTTTCCGCTAAATACTTCCCGCTTATATAAGCCCCCATGTTGAATATGCAATTCAAACATGGCATCATCATCATTCATCATTGTACACGTCAGCTAGAGGTGGGAAACACCTCAGCTACTGTGCCGCAATACATAAAGGAAAAGGAAAATAAATACAAGCATGGCACCCATGGCTAAAGCGTGATCTCACTGTCTTGGAGTCGCGACAACGTCGGGCGACCAAAAATGTCAAGCGGCTGCGCTATTTGTCATACGAACAGCGCCTCAGAGTGCTTGGCATTTTCAGTGAACTTTGTGGCCGTTTGCATGGTGACCTAATCATGGTTTACCAAATATTAAACAACACTCATCACCCCTGCCATCACCTATTGAAGCTGAGTCACAACAGCCAACTGAGAGGTCATCATTTCAAATTGGCAGAACAATACAGTCGGTTGGAGTGTCGAAGAAACTTCTTCTCGCTGTGTATTTGCCACACGTGGAATACCCTCTCAGAAGCTGTTATTTCAGCCCCCACGTTAGCCGTGTTCAAAGCACGTGTCGACAGTGCACTGATCACACTACACCATATCACGTAATCCAAACGATGTATACAAACAGTAGAAGAACAAAAACAAACCAACCCGCCTCCATTTTTACCCGGAAACCACGGGTGGTAACCTTGCATAAGGCATTAAACGGATGGGAACGCTGTAACCGGTAAATTTGCAGCTGTTCACTATTTCCTTTTGCCATTTTTGCTTTTATTTTGCTCACCCCTAACCCATCATCTGGCGGGACATGTC
>OX104061.1:46040152-46052504 GCA_944474145.2 Dicrocoelium dendriticum
AGCGTAAGCCGTCCATGGTCCCTCTGTAGGCGCAGGCGTCTTGTGGCTGGCCACAGTGACAGGCAAATCCGAAACCGGATGCCGCCAGCCACATATATCCATATATATATATATATACATATATATATATATATATATATATATATGATTGGCAGCATCCGGTTTCGGATTTGCGTGTCACCGTGGCCAGCCACAGGACGCCTGCGCCTGCAGAGGGACCATGGACGGCTTACGCTGAACCACCCACAGCTCCATCCACACACCTCATATCCAGTGTAAACCCGAAGGAATAAGACCGGGAGGCATGTGGATAGGGACCACGTTTTATCAACGAAACCGGCCCACACTCCTTCATAGGTAAACACAAGTAAGCTGTATTTGGGGAATGATGCACACACAAAGCGGCGCCTGGACCGTAGTCCTCTCCACACTGAGTGTATGGAACCGCTCTTCGAGCCTAGCACGGCCACAGTGACCGTACACATCGTCCCCTCCAGCAACGACCAAGTGTCTCCTGTAGCCGGATGGACGAAGTAGTGGTTAGTAGACAGGTAGGCACCTTGTCAACATTCACCTCAAGCGCAGCCACATCGGGGATATCAAGCAACAGCCAATCACTTGAAATGACGAGATCAAATAAAATAGATCTGTTAAAGCATACCGCGATGCCGACATACCTCTTCGCTAAATAAGCATACGTAATAAATTGGCTATCAACAAATTCGCGCTAAGTTCTAGACGTCATAAATTCTCTTTTTTTATGCCGCAGAACGCGAATATGTCAACGAAGTTAACCACAATTAGCTTAAGCGATGTGTGCAAGTGAATAAAATATTATTCAGGTGGACGATACAATGATGCAAAATGGTAAGCCTTAAGACAAGCTAGAAAACCCACTACCTAAAATAAAGACATTCAGCTCGGAAGCACACGGTCAGTAAATTGAATGCAGCGTACCTACCAGCGCTGCGCTGGCTCTGCTTAAGTTCTCAGCGGGACCAGTCTTGTTTCCGATGTTCGTCCCGATTGGCTACGCTCGTGACTCACTAAGCCTGTCTGACTCACGCGATCGATGTCGATGGAGTACAACCCATTGGCGCCTGTTGCTTTCGCAATTGCCACTTCTCTGCTTGCACGGGGCTTTCTCTTGCACCTCGTCAACTGCCTTCGTGATTCGATTGCGCCATGCACGCCGATCAACTGCCTTCGGTTCGCAACACCCGAAATCAACATTTGAACGTGATGTGCTCACCTTGATCATGCCCTGGTAACGTAACTTTGGTTTCCCCACGTGCCGCTTCCCAACAACCAGCTGACCATATGACAACTGCTTCGATATCCCCGTCGAATCCATACTCCATACATGACCGAGGCACCTTGTGTCACAGCAAAATTATGCAGTCCACTGCATACATTCCACTTCCGAGCAACATTTCCGTGTATGTTACTCTGTCGCACCAACTAATGCGCAGAATCCGTCGTAGACACTGCTGATGGAACCGCTCTAGATAGCGCACAGCTCGGCGGTACATCGTCCACGTTTCGCTGCCCTATAGAAGAACGGACAGCACCATGGATTTGTACGCCATCAGCTTGGTGCTAACGGTAAGTTGGTTGTTGTTCCACACTCGGTACTCTAGCTCCTGAGTGCCGTCACTGCCTTGGATACACGGATACACAACTCATTGTGTATCTGCTGGTCAGTCGAAACAAGACTTCCAAGGTACCAGAAGTAAGAGGTGGTTTCCAATGCTTCGTCACCAATGTTGATTTGCAGCAACATTGCAGATTGCACCTCCGGTGAAGGCTGAGAGAGAGACAATTTTGCTTGTGTTGCTCATGAGCCCGAATTTTGCCGCTGTCGAAGCCAGTGCGGTGCGTGCAAACAACGCAGAATCGTCAGCAACATACGGATAGTTATCTCACAGACTAGGGATCTCGCACCGAAACGATGGATGTTCAGCAATCCATCATCAATACGGTACTCCACACGAACACTGTAAACAAGCAGCATCAAACGCACAAGACATCTTGGTATGAAGGGTTGGAGCTAAGACACAGCCTTGCTTCACCCCAGTGACAACTGCAAAGTCATCCGAGGTCTGTCCACTCAGCTGCACCCTCGTCCACATACTACTGTGCAGATATTCTATTAAACTGACAAACTTACTCGGGCAACCAAACTTACCCAACACCAGCCACAATGCCTCGCGGTTCACCTTATCAAATACTTTGGTGAAATAAACAAACAGCCAGTACAACGGCTGATGTCATTCTCTACACTTCTCCTGCAAATGACGAGCCGCAAACACCATATCGATGGTGCTGCCACCCGAACGGAATCCACACTGCTCTTCCGCCACGTTCGGTTCCACAACCTGACTGACGAGGTGGTTGAGCAGGATTCGGGCAATCACCTTGCTCACACAACTCAGCAAGTTGATACCATTAACATTGACATTTGGATGCATGCCTCGAAGGATGACCTGTACAGCAATGTGTCAAGAGGGAACAAATGTCCCGGCATAATAGGAAACACTGATTGCAATAAAAACTCCAAACTATGGTTGGAACCACATCAGTTGTCTTCATATGTGATTGGGTGCATTTTATGTAAGGCGCGATGAAGCGCCTCACATGTATGTGTCATACACCTTCAGAATAAGACAAAGCGTCGAAACACAGAGGTCAGAGATATCAAATAATGGCAATACGAGTGCAGTAGGATGTTTGGCTGAATTGGACTATATCATCCCTCGATTATTGCTAATGACGAAGTGGTGAATAATATTCATCGTCTCAGGAAATTTTTCGCGTATCTATCGCGATATGGCTGTTACATTCCCCCTGATCCATATTTATCCACTTTCAGTTTGTAAGTACATTCCATTCGGTGCGCGTCACCAATGGCTACATCCATAATGTGAACCGTGGAATTTTTAACCGCAAGCAAGTCTGGCTCGATGAGAGGTGGCGGTCGGAATCCTCAGTTCCATAACAATGTTAGTGCTTCGACACTGCAGTTGTCTTGCGATCTCTTGTGCAATTTCGTTGTGATGTTTACAGCGGACATCATGCGTGATTTAACACGCCTGAAGATTAGGAGACAAAGTCCCCTTTTGTCCGCAGCTCCCGCGGCAGTTGAGGGAAGCCGAGTCACTTATAGATCTGCCTCTGCTTTGTCTTGTCTTGGTAGAGAGAACACCCCCCCGGTAGTTGGACATCTCCAATGAAAAGACATGGAAAAATCCTGATCGGATCCCTTAGCCAGTGATGCGCGGAAGGTGTCGTGACTACAGTTAGTAAGGGCGGGCCGTACACTGAGGCAAAGAAAGCATCTCTCCAGGCTTCCGAAGCTGAGGTTTTACCCTTGACGACGCGATTACCAATGGTAACAATAGAACACGCTAGACGATGGATGGCGGCAGCTGCAGAATCCCGGATCGCCCAACTGGTAACCGGATGGCAATTGACAAGATGCCGTTCCAGCCTCTCCTTCTGCTACAGGGGAACATTCGTGGCAGACATGGAATACCTGGACGAAAATTCCCAATGGAAGCGTGAAGATATGCAATTGTGGTGTCTAACGGTCAACGCAGTCAATTTTTGACATGCGATCTGACAATGGAATCTAACCGCTTCAATGTATTCCGATGAGCCACTGCGAGGGCTAACTGATAAATATGTTTGGGCAGCAGATAAGCTCTCAGAATCTCTAGTCGTTGCTGTGATTTAAGCGGTGCCTTGGCGACTTCGTTAATTTGCACGGTGGTGTCGTCAATTACTGTTGGAGAGACTTTGCCCTTCCAGTTAACTCACAGGCTCAACATCTTACACTTTTCATATGGCTGAATAGAGGGGTTAACAAACGGGCCAATCTAGATCGTTCTTATCCAGTATGGTCCGTTTGAGAGCGCCATCCACAACTATATTTACCACGAAATACTTTAGGTGATTGATGCTCAGGCCGATGCACTGCAGCCGTTAAGTGAATCGTTTAATTTGATCCCCAACTGCAATGCAAACTTGCGCAAAAATGATCATATCGTCCGCATAAGTGCGGTGCTCAATCGGGCCAGCCGGTAATATCTTAGGCGAGGTGGCGACTCCGTGTAAAACTTCATTGAGGGACATTATGAAAAGCAAAGGGGAAAGCGGATCTTCTTGCAGACTCCCTCTATCGGGATGAAGCTTGAAGTCATTAAAGATTGAGGACGCGGATCTGTAATACGATGCCAGGTAATCCAACAGTAGCGGGGGAACTCCGAAAGCAGCTGCCGCTCGAAGTAAGGAATGATAAGATATGGAATCGAACGCTGTCGTGATATCCACTGGCGCAAATGAAAGGGGGGTACGAGAGGAGTGAGAATGGTGAAGAGCATCATGGAGTATGAATGGGGCTTCGAAAGAGCCACCTTTACAAAGAAATCCAAACTGAAGGCGGTCGGTAGATAAAGCAGGGACGCAACGAGCAAAGAGGATACGATGAAGGAGGCGTCTGAAGACATGAAACAGATTGGACGGAATTGATCAGGGGGGTTGGCTGGTAGACTTTGTGTACGGAGGTGATCCGGACTGCGTTCATATGGATGCGAAATGGGCAGGAGGCAAGAAGACAGTTTAGAAAGGAATTTACAAAGCAGGGATCCATCCTTGCAACGGCTGCGGTCTATACCGGAAGCCGAACCCCGCCTCATTTTGAAAACATTTTGCATCTCCTCTAGGATAATCGGTTTCACCAAGCCGTCATTAGCTGGAAGGAAACGACGCGGTGCGCGGTCATCATTAGCAGGAGGTCTTGAGAGGACATCCTTTCAAAATTCCGTGAAGTCTGGAATGTTCTCGTCCTCATTGAGAAAGGCGGTGTGTCATCTTTCGTCAGTCACTGTATCTGCGGCATCTTTCCGGAGGGTTTGGTAAAGACGCTGTATATGACCATATTGAAGGCGTCGCCGGTGTTGATTGTCTCGAATTGCAATAGCACGTACACGCTTTTTTGAGGGCCTCCATCTGAGTGGAGAGACAGTAACACACATCGTTTAAGGCTGCACTAAATGTGATCTTCGATCCATGTGTGGCGAAGAAATTCACCAGATTCAGAAGCTTGGAGTGTTCCTCTTTGGCAGGAGAGGCACAGTTGGAACCTAGCTGTTGGGCAGCTCGCAACAGAGTGCGGAATGCTGGTGTTGGCGCCGACGCGAGGAAACTTCACGAGTAGCATTCAAAATAGCTGGTTGATCCTGTCCTGCCATGGCCGTGAGGCATGTAACGGTGGAGGATGTGGGTGTCAACGTCGAGGAAGAGGACGTAAGGGCCAGAGATCCAGCTGAAGAATCGCTAGAGCAACTGAGATTAGGCGATTCCACCTGGAGGTGTACTGTTGCCTCTGTAACCAACGCTGTAGATGAGTGAGGCGAGGTTGCAAACGATCGTAGCAGTGGGAGAAGGTATGAGCAAACGCCGATCAGTGTCTGAGGAGGGGATGGTCATCACAGGACTGACTTCGTATGATTCTCGAGGGACTTGTGTAGACAAATCCATGTTAGTAGTCAATGTGTACTGAGGATGATGGGATATATCGGACATTACGGTTGGGGAAGGCGACGCTTTTACGATTCCGTACGGAGGCGTAATTGGAAGTTGGGTTCCGATTGGTGATTGCGGAGAAGCACGAGAAATAGGCGTTGTGTGATATTGATGAAAGAACCATCTAAGTCATTGTGACCATTTTCTGATACTGTCCATGGTGTGCAAGAGAAGGACGCGCCGCAACAGTTCCAAAAGGAAATCTTATGAAGGAGACGCAGCCGCATAACGTGAGGCTGCTAAAAGTAGGGATTAATCATCCCTGGCTGACCAGTTGTAAGATTGCCTCCGTAGTCGGACTAGACAGTCGGTATTGTAACTGGCAGGATGCTGATGTCTCCAATGCTGTTGGAGGCCATTCTTAGTCGAAAGTGGCACAGTGCTTGTTTCCTTTGCCCTTGTACAGTAGTAGCACAAGCATCCTACAGCTCAGGAGGCACCTCCTCCTCAATCCAAACTCGTTGCACCAAGTTGTGTAGCGCAGTCAGCAACACTGGTCCGCCGTGTTTCAGTACTTCAGCCGGAATCATGTCAGCACCGGCATTGACGTTTCACAGCTGAGCAACTGCTCTCTGCGGCTCATGCATGTCAGCGTGTCCACCAAACTCAACTTCACCTCGTGCTGCTTCAGGCCGTTTACTATTGGCTAGTCAATCTCTGAACGGTTGTTCAGGAGACAGTCAAAGTGATTTCGTCAGATCTGCATTATGTCTGCAGTCTGTGTGCATGTGGCGCCTGAACTACCATTGAGTAGCGTCCTCAGCGGCTCCAACTTCGGTCCATACACCGCCTTCAAGGAGTGAAAGAATTCCTTGTGTTGTCGGCGTTCGGCGTAGTATTCCACTTTCTTCGCCTTCGTCCACCATACATTTTTGATGCGACGGAGCTCTCGAGTCAGTCGCAGTCGAGTTTTGCGAAACTGACTCTTCTTCCCCAAGTCACTGAGGTCTGCCACATGTACAGCAAGTGCTGCATTCTTCTCACACACCAGTGCGTCAATCGTCGCATTGTTCTCATCAAACCAATCAAACAGCTAACAGTTTGCATGCCTCCACAGCAGCTGTCATATGGTCGCAAATGTGGTGCCATAGGTTGCCTACTGTGGCTATGCATTCCACATCACACAGGCGTGCAGCATCGCTTTATCCAGCTCAATATGTTTCTCCACAGTACCGAGGGAGAGAATGTTAAATTTAGGCCTCCGATTCACGGCAGGCACACAGTATGTGCTATTTTGCACGTAGGTGTACGATTTGGTGCGCACCAGTTTGTGATCAGTGCCACAATCAGCTCCACGCAGTATACGTGTCATACGCACTTCACGCATATCACGCTAGCGTACGAGGACATAGTCAAGCGGATGAGCGTGACCACTCCGTGGATGCGTCCAACTTGTTAAATCACTCGAAATCAATGCAAACCGAGTGCTCGTGATCGTCAAACCATGAGTGACACACAGTGAGGGCAGCCTGTCACCGTTCGTATTCGCTGAACCAATGCCATGCGGACCGATGACATCTGTCCACACCGATGCTCGCGTTGAATTCACCCAGCAGAAATAGTCGCTAGCTCCTCGGTACAGACCGTATCACGGAAGATAACTGAGTGTAGAATGAGCACGCGTGTCATCCGAATAACACGTGATGATAAAAGTGGCAAACATACCACTTCCGAGTCGTAGGCGAGCAATCAATACAGATATATATATCTTCCGGACTCAATAAAACGCTCCATTACAAAACAAATCATTTTCGTCCTCTCTCGACTTAACCTATTGGGACAAACAGCAAACAAGCAAAACTGGTCAGCAGGTCAGGACAAACGAGTACCATACCTTGTAGGTCAACGAGAAAGGGATCCAACAATTGTATGCTCAAATGTCCCTTAACCTACCGCCACAACATTTCGGGATAAGTTATCGGACGACAAAGACCAATAGAACTCATTATGCTTGCTGATGAGTGTCAAAGCCAAGCCCATAAAAGTATTACGAATTACTCGTCATCCGAACTCGCGCCAAACTATGGAGAACTCAGACTTATTCGAGTAACCCTGGAATCCTCCACCAAGGTAGAAAAAGATTTGCTCTCAGCAAGCGCGCCGAAACACGGCTCCTGTGGCATACGCATCTATTCAGGTGTCCCTTGGAGCGCGCGACAACAAAAAGAAACACCGAAGTGGGACACAGAAACCATGACCGCCTAAACACAATCATCATACATGGCTTGACACAACCTCCTTCTAACAGAGTTCAAGATACATGAAAGCACGATTTATACATTTTACGACTCACTAGAATTCATAACGGAATCGAGCTCCTCCTTAAGAATATTCAACTGAATCCACAAGCACATCAAGTTGAATCTAAAGTGGCGCATACGCACAAATGCGTGCCAATCGTCTTGACCAATTGCAAATCAGTGCAAACGTACTCAGAACATCTACATCGGTTGGTGCATCGGTTAGACTGCGCTCAGCCAACAAACCACATGATGCACATGCGGACGTGAAAACAACAGGTAAGCTCAGTCACTGTAGGCTGTGGTGCGGACTAGCACGCGGCATCTATGGATGGTTGAGCAAGTACTGTAACTCCCACCCACTCACACGGCATCAAGACACACCACACAGAACTGGGGGGCCATCCGCTTTCATAGTGCTCACTGTTGCGCGCAGGCGACCGGACATGAATTGCGCTCCACAATAAGACCTTACCGATTGCTTTCACTGAAACTAGCTACATGCAAGCTACCAGCCAGGTCCGTCAACATCACGTGGTGTGACCTAGACTTAGCTGTGTCTATGTGTGATCGGGTGTGGTTAATAGTGGCTAGGTGAAATAGTTAATGCGTGCGGTGCTTCACTACGCGCTATCATGAAACAATGCGTTAGTTATCGGTGGGTGTTGCCGAATTACCTGTTAATTGCAGTTGATCGGTCTTCATGATGAGGTTAGCATCAGCATCTGCAAATCAATGCATGATGTACTGAACCGAGCTTTGCGGAAGGCTGGCTAGCCGAACAATCTCTTCGTGGTGCCAGCTGGGTGGTTCGGATTTAACCCGTGCCAGCTAATAGTTCGGCTGCAGTGTTCCAGGACGTGGTGGGTTTTCACCTGGCAAGCGTTCTCCCTATAAAAAGCCACAAATGTCTGCTTAACCACACTTTGACGTGGCGGTCGTGGCTCGTCACAAAATAAAGTCACTGCCCAGTGGATATCTGGATAATCCTTTCCAACCCACGGACACCAATCTTCTACTCGCACATTGCTGACGATAGCAAACATTCAAGAATGGAGCAGCACAGTTACAATCGCAAATTACACAGCTACATAAACGCACACACAATTACATACTTACATTCCTCCTGCACAAACAAGCACAGTTATGGAAAACATGTCGAATTTTTGCAAATTCTTTGTCACGCATTAATTTGTCAAAATGATCATGCCTGTAAAGGTGTGCCTCACCTTGTCGAGAATAAAAGTTTTATTTATTTGTTTATGATCTATGTCAACGTTAGTGCACTCCTCACCAAGATGCCGAAATGCGACGCACTGAGTATGGTGAAACGCTGTTTGACTGAAGAGATTAACCTAGAGAGTGATCGAAACTTAAGTTAATTGAAACAACCGAGAGTAAGATATTGCGCGGTATATTGCTCTAGCTCGGGTTTCAGTCGGAAGTAGGCACTCAAGAACATGGTGTTACCATTAGATCGTCCATGTCCACTATTTTGTACCTAGTACTGGCAAACTCCAGTAAATGGCCAAAAGTTGTTAGTATCAAGTGGATGGCACATTTTGAACATAAAAGTGGATAAGAAAAGCTAGTTTGTGAGGAACCTGAAATCGCTCACCATGAAGTGGCACGTCGCCATTCCTTGACTGTTCTGTTTGCAAGAATGATTAGCTTCCAAACCGATATTTCGTCAACCGGTGGACACAGATGGGACACAGCACTATAATTCCGATCTCTGTGTTTCACAGATAAGGCCATGTGCACAGAGAAGGAAGTTGGGAACGCCGCTTGTAAGTAGACAGTAAGGTAATTGCTGAATAGTGGAGGCCCGAAACCGGTAGTGAAACACACGTTTCCCAATATGCTAAAACCACATTGCAAATATACGGCGGAATGGATTGGGACGACAAGAATATTATGAGTAGAAGGAACTTCGTTTTCCTTTCCGACGGCACTGACCAAAGAATAACATTCGGGATCTGTTCAACAATGGTGCATCTGAAAGACACACCTCGTAGATAAGATGACTAACTGTGTTCACAAATGTATTCACAATAACTGTGAATATGTGTGTATAGGAGATACCGCGAGCGAACTGCACACAACGCTGCTAGAACACCTGAGGCGCATGTCACGGTGACGTCTAAGTATAATGCTCTACTGTGAGATTCAGCGGTGGCGACGCACGTGTTAGCTACGGTGCGTGTAAGGTGGCCAAATTATTGGTGAGCCAAAGCGAGACGCTTCCAGATTCCTTGCACGGTAAACCGAGACACTTAACCTACCCCCGTTTGTTTCTGCATATGCTGACCGTACAACACCTTGAAAAGATAAATACCTACATTTATTGCTTCAATGCAATAATAGAATGTACTTGCGTTATTAGTCAGTACAATGGCTATGCTACTGAAGTTTTAAATGAATAAATTTCTGGTATATTCTCGGTAGAAGGAGTCAAACTAGTGAGGGCATGATTAAATGTACTGCATGCATAGCTGCTTTAGAACAGTGAAAGGTGTTGTTAAAATAAGGTACAACCAAATTTTCCGTAGTTTACACACTTGAGAACTGTCCTGGAGAAAGTAAGAATTGCCTTGGAAATTCCCTATTTTAGCGATTAATCGATTATTAACGTTTATCGCATCGATTTCAAACGTTCCTGAACGTTCTTCTTCTGCACGTGATTAAAAGCCACCTGACACCGTGGCAAAAGATATGGGGAACCACTAACCTTGGCAGCTGACACTCCAATTCTAGAAGTCGAAGGTCAGTAGAGACCTATAAATACAGCCAAGGTCCGCAGTCGTACAGTGTTCGTTGGCGGCGATTAATACCTTCTTTTGTGAAGGTCATTGGCGTTTTGCTTTTTTCCTTCGGTTGGGGTGGGAGGTTTGTGGAGCATTAGTGCCGGCATCTGGTGGTCATGAGCTATAGCACGTAGTGTAAATGGGACACAATATCATCAAGGCGCTATTTAAAAAGGGATGTGGTGGGTGCATTAATTACATGTTCCGGCAGAGCGTTCCAAGGCTGTGACCCTCGAACGGAGAAATAGTTTCGCCGACATTCCAGGCGGCTGTACTGCATGACTAACTTAAACTGGTGACCTCTTAGCGAGGTGTTTTGACTGAGTATTAGAAGGGAACGGCATGGATGGTTGGGGTTTCTCAGGATCGGATACACCATTATGGGTTCGCCCCTTAGACGCCGATATCGTCCACTGTCTAGTTTGAGGGTCTTCAGCCTGAACGAATAAGGGAGGCTGGTCAAACCTCTGACGCTCTTCGTTGCCCTACGTTGTGCAGGATCCAGTGCGCTGAGATGGTGCTTGAGCAGGGTTGCCACGCTTGGATAGCGTATACCGCGTGCGACCTCAGCTACGCAGTAAGCATTTTTGGAAAGATCGAAGGGTCAAAGTTTCTTATACAATCCCAAGGGTGTTCTCAATCAGCCAAATGCCATGAGATGAACAGCGGTAATCGTCCTAGGACCGGGGTATCCGTAGGTCAAAAACTGATTGTTTCTGTACTCACAGGGCAGGTCTTGGCTGGTCAGTCGTCAGGGCTTAGGCGAGCCGTAATAGGCGTGGGTTGGGATTACGTAATGGTAGCCGAAATGCGGAGCCGGTGTCAAGCCGATAACGGGTCAATAAAACATGTTTGCGTTTGCGTGCACACGGAATATTGGGCGAGATGGCTGACCTCACCTTGAACCCATTTTGTCTAGTGTTCATTCACTCTGGAATCCAGAAGTGAATTTTGTGTGATTTGGCGCTGATGGGTTCAAGTTCCTATACTGTAAGTAGCGACAATTTCCGGATTCTGTTTATCACCACAGCATCTGCAGTAAATTAGATTATCTGAGTGGCGGAGATGAAGCGCTTGGTTGCCCTCGTTGAACCGGTGTTACCCTTAAATGGGAGCTCGAAGTATACATTTTCCTTAGGTGTCGTCAACACCGTTTCTTTCGGTGGTCTGACTTAGCTATGCTTCGTGATGAGGCCCTTAGGGTAAAAGCCTTTCATCAGTGTTCTGGTTATCGTTCTTACCTCCTCAGTCAGACAATCGCTCGAGCAGATACGTCTGGCACGAGTTAACAAGGTTTTCACTAGTGCACGCTTGTAACCCATCAGTATGAAACTGGTAAAGCATAGATATTGACCGGATCATTTTGGTTTCCGTAGACTGACCGCAAAACGAGCCCGGTATACTTTCGGCCGCAACCACCCAATTGTGTGGAGCAACATAGTTACGACGCAGCCGACATTGTTTCAGAAGTGAACAGCCCTTGAGAAGACACGTCTCACGCGACCGTGAGCGAAATCCTAGCTCTGTTATGAATAGTTGCTCCCATAAACCAGATCCCAGCGCACTCAAAAACAAACGGCTTACCCTTGACCTGGATCACGGTTGACATCGATGCGCACGATGATGCTGACGACAAACACTTTGCTGAAGGTGTACCGTTTAATACAATGTCGGTAAACAATGACAACCTTAAAGCAATTGTCGTTAAGACTGACCACG
>OX104061.1:46053004-46086512 GCA_944474145.2 Dicrocoelium dendriticum
GTGCCACTTCATGGTGAGCGATTTCAGGTTCCTCACAAACTAGCTTTTCTCATCCACTTTTATGTTCAAAATGTGCCATCCACTTGATACTAACAACTTTTGGCCATTTACTGGAGTTTGCCAGTACTAGGTACAAGATAGTGGACATGGACGATCTAATGGTAACACCATGTTCTTGAGTGCCTACTTCTGACTGACACCCGAGCTAGAGCAATATACCGCGCAATATCTTACTCTCGGTTGTTTCAGTTAACTTAAGTTTCGGTCACTCTCTAGATTAATCTCTTCAGTCAAACAGCGTTTCACCATACCCAGTGCGTCGCATTTCGGCATCTTGGTGAGGAGTGCGCTAACCTTGACATAGATCATAAACAAATAAATAAAACTTTTATTCTCGACAAGGTGAGGCACACCTTTACAGGCATGATCATTTTGGCAAATTAATGCGTGACAAAGAATTTGCAAAAGTTTGATATGTTTTCCATAACTGTGCTTGTTAGTGCAGGGGGAATGTAAGTATGTAATTGTGTGTGCGTTTATGTAGCTGTGTAATTTGCGATTGTAACTGTGCTGCTCCATTCTTGAATGTTTGCTATCGTCAGCAATGTGCGAGTAGAAGATTGGTGTCCGTGGGTTGGAAAGGATTATCCAGATATCCACTGGGCAGTGACTTTATTTTGTGACGAGCCACGACCGCCACGTCAAAGTGTGGTTAAGCAGACATTTGTGGCTTTTTATAGGGAGAACGCTTGCCATGCGAATACCCACCACGTCCTGGAACACTGCAGCCGAACTATTAGCTGGCACGGGTTAAATCCGAACCACCCAGCTGGCACCACGAAGAGATTGTTCGGCTAGCAAGCCTTCCGCAAAGCTCGGTTCAGTACATCATGCATTGATTTGCAGATGCTGATGCTAACCTCATCATGCAGACCGATCAACTGCAATTAACAGGTAATTCGGCAACACCCACCGATAACTAACGCATTGTTTCATGATAGCGCGTAGTGAAGCACCGCACGCATTAACTATTTCACCTAGCCACTATTAACCACACCCGATCACACATAGACACAGCTAAGTCTAGGTCACACCACGTGACGTTGACGGACCTGGCTGGTAGCTTGCATGTAGCTAGTTTCAGTGAAAGCAATCGGTAAGGTCTTATGGTGGAGCACAATTTATGTCCGGTCGCCTGCGCGCAACAGTGAGCACTATGAAAGCGGATGGCCCCCCAGTTCTGTGTGGTGTGTCTTGATGCCGTGTGAGTGGGTGGGAGTTACAGTACTTGCTCAACCATCTATAGATGCCGCGTGCTAGTCCGCACCACAGCTTACAGTGACTGAGCTTACCTGTTGTTTTCACGTCCGCATGTGCATCATGTGGTTTGTTGGCTGAGCGCAGTCTAACCGATGCACCAACCGATGTAGATGTTCTGAGTACGTTTGCACTGATTTGCAATTGGTCAAGACGATTGGCACGCATTTGTGCGTATGCGCCACTTTAGATTCAACTTGATGTGCTTGTAGATTCAGTTGAATATTCTTAAGGGGGAGCTCGATTCCGTTACGCATTCAAATGATTCGTAAAAGCTATAGAACCTTGGCGGGTCATTCGTTACACACCTTTCCTGGATTATGTTGTGGTGATGTCGCCCACCATTTTACCTCTGTCACCAAATTATAAAGGATGCTGCTCTAGAATGGTAAACTTTTGATATAGTCAGAGCAACACGCAACGGATGATTTGGATCAATGGCGGCGAATTCGAAAACCTTCTTTCTGAACCTCGGTTAAATATCTCAGGAGCTTTGCACGGCTCAAATTTTAAAACACCTGAAGCAGCAAGCATACCGGCGAATCTACAGTAGCGTAACTTGACTGCTGCTTGTATTTACTCTGACATATGTCTAACCGAAGATCGGTACGCACCTTGTCCGAATCAAGTTTCAAAGGAGATATCATTATCCTATCAAGCTAAGGGTAGCTGCCAACCTCCCATCCGTCGTCATTCTCCAACACTCGACCCCTTCACTCCTCTGTGGGCTCCTAGAGACCGAGCGACTGGCGTTCTTGTATACGAATGCTCACAGGCTTTTTAATAAACTGACCGAACTGGAAGACCGCCAAGCTTCCGGGTCATATGATGTCATTGGTATTACCGCGACGTGGTTGCACACGGAAATGACGGACGCTGAACTTTCGCTAGCGGGCATATCGCTGATCTGCGAAGATAGGTTCACAAAAGGAGGAGGGGTAATCTTGTATTACCGAAGCGACTCATATTGCGTAGCCGTGATGGCTTCAGACTCGCAGTTCACGGACTCTCTTTGGTGCCGCTTGCAGTTTAAATGCAGGGATGCTTGCTTTATTGTCTTGGTGTGCCGCTCCTAACTCTACACCCGAATCCGACTTCCACGTTACAGCAGCTTTAAGATGCAGTTAAAAAGGAAGGTACACTCACATACTTATCATGGGTGATTCCAATGTACATTGTATAGAATCTCCTGCCACGATCGCAGAACAATTTAAAGCCGAAATATAATGTCTCGTAAGCACTACTTCTCTTTACAATCACAGCACTTTACCCACTCGGTTTAAAACAGGTCACAGACCATCTGTACTGGATCTGGTGTTTACCAACGAGGAGCATATGGTTAATGTGCTGGTTTTAGACTATCCGTTGGGTCGCAGTGATCACGCAGTCATCCATTTCATCTCCGTCTGCTACGCGGGATATCGGAAGGAGAAAGATGAAACTGTGTGAACCAGCACAAGCTACGATCGAATAGCCCCCCAGCTCGTCAACGCTATAACTTGGTCGTTCCTTGCCGAAAAAACCGGAAGTCGCCTGACTTGAGTTCATCAGCAAATTCAGTCAGCTGCTTGCCGAGGCTTCAGAGATAAGAGCTTGCCATAGGGGCCATTCAGTTTATTTCGTTAGGAGAAGAACTCGAAAATGTATGACAGTACGCAATGCAGCATGGCGAGTGTACAGAGAAGCTCCAGCACCAGAAACGGGACAACTACGTAGCCCAACGTAACCATTGCACCTAAATGTTAAGAGAAGACAAAGCCGCAAATCAGGAGAACGTCGCAAAAACCTTCAGTGCTAACCACAAACTGCTGTACAAGCACGGCACTAGCCTTCGATAGGTGAGTCAAGAATTTCTTTCACTCAGGATGACTGATGGCCCAACAAGAACGGCTGTGGAAGCACCAAACGGACTGAGGCTGAAAGATACCCGCACGTTTCAGAGGGTCTTGTCACTAAGCGATCTTCCAACCTTTGTTGTCTTCTCGCCAGGACTAACCGAAAGCATTTTATCGCGTAGGCTGCATCGCAAAAGTTGATGTCTATACGCAAGCACACCTCGCTATGTGTCGACACCATTTGTCCGGAGGCACTGAAAGCAGCAGCAAGCCAACTGGCAGAATCTTTAGCTCAGTTCTTCCAGCGCTGCTTAGACCAGAACCAAGTTCCCGCCATGTAGAAGCTTGGAGTAATAACCCCGATTCACAAAGGTGGAAGCAGAACTGATCCTTCCAACTACGGCCGATATCCCTTCTTCCTATACTATCCAAGGTCATGGAATCCATAGTTGCCAATACACTGGTGTGCTATCTGGAAAACTGTAACATCATCATGCCTGAGCATCACAGTTTCCGTCGACGGTGGTCATGTACAACGAATTTACTAACCGCAAGCAGTAGTTGGACCGAGGCAGCTGACGCTGGAGAAGGCGTTGGTGTGATCTACCTCGATTTTTCCAAGACTTTCGATCATCTAAACCATCGGATACTACTCTCAGAGTTCCAGCGTTACTGGATCGGCAACTCACTTTTAAGCTGGATTGCCAACTTTCTACTTCCACGGCGATTAGTGGCTAGAGTTCAGAGTTCTTTCTCGGACCCCACAAAAGTCGAGTGTCGTGTGCCACAAGGCTTAGTTCTAGGTTCACGTTTGTTTTTGGTGTTAATTAATGATCTTGCAAAGGTAATTGCTTCAAACTTCCTAATGTATGCAGACGATTTCAATATCTGGCGCCGGATGCAGGCGAACGCCGATCAGCATCTTCTTTAGAGTGACCTAGATACGGTTTATCAATGATCAACCCAAAGGTTAATGCATTTCAACGTCAGTAAATGCAAGATGCTTTCCATCCGACCTCAGAGCAGTTACGCATACCGGTTGGGAACGAATATACTACAACAATCAACTCGCGAACGTGACTTAGGTGTCCTGCTTCAAGGTGACTTGGGTTGCTCCAGGCAATCCGAGAAGACCTAGAAAGGAACCAGCATGTCGAGCTGTTGCGACGAGCGTTTGGACAGATAAACGGCTCTATGTTTCGACAAATGCTCAGCGCGTATGTTCGCCCCATGGCGAGTACGCAATTCAAGCCTGGTATCCATGGATGAAACCCGACCTTAATGCACTGGAGCAGCCATAACATCGGGCATCTAAGAACGTACTTGGAACGAGCAATCTTCCATACCAGGGGAGGCTGCAACGATTAGGGGTATTCAGTGGGAGCTATCGTAGACTACGAGGCGACCTAATTATGGCATACTTGATTCTGCGTGACCCACATCATGTGTGTCGCCGTATACTGCGACTCAGCACCAATACAACCATTAGGGGCCACTCATTAGAACTCGCTGCACAGTATAGTTCGCCTGGAGTGACGCAGCAATTTCTTTTCCATTCCTATCTGTCACCCGTGGAATGCTCTCACAGAATTGGTCGTCTTTACACCGACACTAACAGTATTTAAACGACGGTTGGATGATGCACTCATCCACTTGCACTTTGTCACTTAGCATTACGTCTCCATCCCATACTTGGAGTTTACCATGGAATTATTTAATGTTAACTACGGATGCTGCGAAGCTAAGCGGATTGCAGGACTACGGCGGAGCAAAAGATAAGTTCTTATTTTCCTATTTAAAGTACAAACTGTTTTATTATTATTATTATTATTATCATCATCTTCATTACTGTTATGTCGATATCCTCCACAACTGCTCTACGGGACCTGTAAAGCAACGCCCCTTAACACGTATAAATTCATTGTTCACTGTTCCTATGCACATGTGTTTATCCAAACTCAAGTGTGATCTGTCAAAAACTGGATAGAGACATATTAGGCCTCATGATTAATGGTGCTACAAACGCGTATGGGTTCCGTTTGGAGGTTAGGCCAACAGCCACTTTTGCAGACATGACAATAAATACCCAATAGGAACTTGAGGTTTCCTCCAACATTTAGACGTGACAGCCTTAAATCTTGGGCATCCATATTTGAGGGAACCCGATATAGGAATAGTGAAACAACTGTTAGACAGAATGCTAAATAAAAGTGGTACAATAAAATAGTGTGCACTTAGGCGTTGCCGTCTATATTTACTGTCTGGTTTGCGTAGCTGACGGGGGAGATCGCACAGCATGCGAATGCGATGGAGTGTCCACTTCTGGCTCACTGCGTCGCCGACCGGTTCGGTCATCTGCTGCCCGAGGTATGTGCAGACACTCAAAGTACGATTGATGAGCAACCATTGAAATTGACAGGTGACATCAAGTAATTCCCGCTGCCCACTGTCAAACATGTGACTTTTCAAACAGGATTCGCATTGTTTTGCAAATGTCCAAGTACTCAACCGTTTGTACCTGATCATGCCTCCATGGGCGTGCCACGCATATTCGAGAATAGAATATTCATTTATTTATGCGCACTTTGCTGTTGCCATAAGCTTTGTGATGACCATCTGTATCGTACGTCTCGAGTGCAGCTAATCGGTGCTCATAAAATCGTTGTCGCTATGCACCGACTCCTTTCCGACGTAATATACTAAAACACTGACATATCATTAGCATTGGGTTTAACCTTTTACTTAGTCCATACAATTGATTGGCAATGTGCAATGCAACTTCTGCTAGGCGTCTCTGCGCTTCAGCTTTCCGTCCGCTTAGCACGTGAGTTTTCATATTCGCCGGTAAATTCAGTATGGCTGATGAGCAACTGGAAATATAACTATGCTCACTCTCATCACTAACCTGTGGAGTGGAACATGAACTGGCGACATCGTGATAATCGCTAGTCGGTTAGTTGTCGGGACTGTTCACTTGCCACAGAATTTCCATGGAAATTTCTCTTCGAATGCATAGTCCAAAATGGTCACACGAGGGACAATCTTTGAGCATTGTGTTTCAAACGTCAAATTTTATGCCTACTGTAAGCGGCCAGGCGCTGGTAACCTTTTGATTCAAGGGCATCCATCAAACTGGAAACATACTCAATAATTTGCCCCCCTAGCATTGATCTGTATCAAGCACACAATTAGCTCGGAAACACCGCAAGCAAGTCAAATTCGAATGAGCTCATGGATGGACTGAACCAGTATTCTGCCATACACCGGATTCCAAACGTTGTGATAGTTATCGTATTGGGCAGCTGGTCAAGCTACAGTTATGTAAGCTACCAGTGCATTTCAAGGAGCAGAATGTAGATAGCATAGTCTAGTAAATCATACCATGGATCTTACATAGTGGTGTGCAACGCGGCCGAATAACAATACAAAGAGGAAGATGCCGCAGCTCACCGTCTCAGTGCGTCCCCATGCTGAATTCCACTTGAAAATATAGCAAGAAAATCATAGATCATGATGAGTACAACATTGTAATCGGCAACACATGAAGTCTTCGCTAAATACAACCGAGTTAAGTAAAACCCATCTAAGGTAGGGTAGATGCGGCTTATTCGTCCTAAGCAGGTGCAATAACGATCCTCGTAGTGTACCGAAAAACGCGCTCTTTCAGCATTTTGCAACATTAAGTTTTACGGTTGTTCTAACCTTCAAAACGTCCATTTGTTTTACTGACTGCACATCTGTGGACATAAACCGTTTTGGTGTAAAATTTGCTGCATGTTTCTCGCTCTGGCTGATTCGCTTCCTATTTTTGTAGTCTGCTGAATATACCTTGGGTTCAGTCGCCTCAGACCTCTACACTGTCTCGTACTTGACATATCTTACGTGTCACTGCATACCGACTAGTATCCCAGGCTCCGCCCAACATATTACATTACACCAAGTCCCAACTCAGTAGTTAATTATTCTAGAAAGAAACTGTACCCAAGCGCGACTTACATGAGGGATATATGATAAGGCTGACAAAGAAAATGACGTAGATGGAGCAAGCAACTTTTCAAGTTAGCAGGGTAATATAGCGATTATGTTCACTGCAGGCTATCCGTGTCGAGAGGTAAAGCCAGAGCCAGTCGGGTCCTCTCTTGTTCGAGGTGAGCGGGAATCAACAGGGATGAAAACCACCAGGCCGTCCGTCATGTGGTGCTAGTTATTTCCCCTAGTCATTCGTTCTGACCGCTAGCATATATCGACCAGTTCATCAGTGCCTAGAATGCTACCTGTGCGCAAGCGTTTTGATCGGATGTCACATCGTGTTGCCGCTGTTCCGGAGGCAACCGTGATGAGTTGTCGGAATCTCGGGGCGTTCATCTGAAGGCGGCAGCAGTACAAGGGGGCGCATAGAGACACTTGAGGTGGGATATATTGACCTCAAATTGCAAACCGCAATAATTCACAGTATCATACGAGAAGAAATGTAGTAACATCCATCTGTCAATTGGGAATGTAGGGAGACTCGAATAGCTGTTAGCGGGACTTGTAATTTAGGCGAGCCCCATTTAGACATCGAAGCAACAGATAATGGAGTCACGCGAGTGAAAATGCCATCAGTCAGTCAGGTTGAAGTGTGGCGCTTACAAATGTTTCTAAATGGCTTCCATTTAGTCATTCAACATGTGATATCAGTTGACATACCAAAGATCCCTATTTAGAGTTGCAGTACTGTACTTTGATCCGTGTCAATGTTAATCCCACGACATTAAAAAGAATCTTGCGCCACCCAAACGCCTTAAACTACGGTTAACCCCCGTTACTTCGGGTAACACTAAACTCGGCGGACGAGAGAGGCCGTTCTGCTGTCTGCAAATCGTCTCCACAACGACTCAAGTGGAGTGCGCATACTACCTGAAATTCCGTGGAAAGAACGTTCCACGGATCCCGCTAATAGAGAGACGTACAGAAAAAGTCAAGAAAACTAGGATTGTTCATGGTGCTCCTGAGCTTACAGATTCCTCTTCCGGCGATGCGCAGGTACACGATCGGGGGCAATGGCATTACATCCGTGAGGCTCTTTCTCTCGAAAATGTCGTGGCCACCTCGTTGACAAGGATCCCCATATCACCAAACTATAAGATGTGCGGTCCCAGACTGTTAAAACTTGTGTTGCAGTCAGAACTAACGGCACAAACACTTCTAGAGAACTGCACTAAATTCTGTAGCAGCTTGCCAACGGAAATTCTTTTGAAAGCAGCAGGAACATCACCACCTTGTAATGACAATTCAGTGGAGGCACAGCTCTCAATGAAAACACCAACTGCAGGACCGGACTCAGGGACGGTTTCAACTGTAGCCATAATAGCCGGATGGACAAAGCAGGGCACGAGCAACCACTGGGATCCGGGACATCTGGTACTTGACTATATACTCAATTCGTCACGAGAGTCGGCTACCCAACAAAAAAACGATTAGTCGCTGACCCTTTATTGGTCGGCGTAAACTCACCTGCTTCATCCATCCAATCTAACACACTTTTGGTCACCGAGAAGCTCTCATGAATGTACACAAACGCCAAGGTCTACTCAACAAATTAGCTGAATTAAGACTTCGACTCGCGTCAGCAGCTTGGGACCTCATCGCTGTCACTGAAACGTGGTTACGCTGTGAGATAACGGGTGCTGAAATCGCGCTAACAGGCATGTCCGTTGTCCGGAAGGATCGAGCCAACAATGGTGGTGGGGTAGCCCTCGACTTTCATAACAACCTGCAACACGAACCCATAAACGGTTCGGAAACCGACGCACCTGATTCCTTTTGGTGTAATTTCTGGCTGAGAGGGAACGACCTTGGCCTAGTGATTGTGGTTTACCGCCCACGATCGTCTACTCCTGAGATGGACTGCAACTTGGTGGCTGAGTTGAGGCAAGTGATAAACGGTACGTACAGTCACATTCTAGTCACCGATGACTTCAACGTACCTGCTTTAGAATCCCAAGCCACACCAGGAGAGCAATTGAAAGCAAACCTGCAAAATCTGGTTTCAGACTACCCTCTTTATGGCCGCGTCACTACGTCCACCAGATTCAGGGGAACTGACAGGCCATCCATACTGGACCGAATATTCACCAATGAAGAATTAATGGTCGAGAGAGTGATAACCGATACTTCTTTGAGCCGCAGTGATCATGCGACACTATTGTTCCATTACATGCGCTACGCGGATTAGCATAAAGAGTATGCCGAGGAATATCATGTCGTAACCAACTACGACGACCTGTCCGACTTCATTGATGCAACAAGCTGGTCGTTCTTAGTCGAATGCACCCCTGAGGTGGCCTGAGGAGAATTCCTCAACATATTTAACAAGCTCGTAGCAAGCACATCTGAAACCAAACTCTACCGGGCTAGAAGGATGAAGTCTTTCGTAAGGAGCAGGACACGTAAATGCATGGCATCAAGGGACTAGGCATGGCGCACCTACATCGCCTCCCCGAACGATGACACCTGGGATGTCTACACAATACAAAGAAATCACTGTGCCAAACCAGTACGGGAGGATAAACTGAGGAACCAACAAGGTCTAGTGGAAAAATGTTGCTCCAATCCAAAACTGCTATTCATACACTTAAACAATTTGCGCCGTCGTAAGCGCGGTATTCCTGTTCTGCACACCATGCGGCTTAGCCCAAACCGTACAAGAGGCTGCCAACGTTCTTGGACAACAATTTGGCCGTACCTTCCAAAGCGTACAATCATCATACACCCTGCCTAAGCAGCTAACGTCACCATTAGGGCTTGATGACATATGGTTTACCTCCGCAGCTGTACTGAAGAGGCTGATGTCTCCTTGCGAGTTTAACTCCCTCGATGCGGATGGCATTCGCCCGAGGACGTTGAAAGCTGCTGCCACGAGTTTGGCGGAACCACCAGCAGTTATCTTTCAGCGATGTTCGAACGTGATGCACGTCCCCACGATGTGGATGCACGAAATTATCACGACAATCTACAAGAGTGGCAGCCGTGCTGAACCAGAAAATTATCGCCCCATAACACTACTTCCTTTGATCTTCAATGTTATGGAGTCCAAGGTAGCTGAGGCTTCGGTGGGGTACCTGGAGAAGAACAAAACTTTCGTTCCGAAGCAGCACGGATTTCGCCAAAATCAGTCGTGTTTCACGACTCTGTTGATTGCTCGTGAAAGCTGGACGGAATTTGCGGACGCTGGTGTAGGAGTCGCGCGGCCTACCTGGATTTCTCAAAGGCATTCGACGGTCTATACCATCGCATTCAACTCCACAAACTCCAGCAATATGGAATCGGCGATCCTGTTCTGGGTTGTATAGAAGACTTTCTCGTGCAACGTCACCTGAATGTGAGGGTTAGAAGCAACCTACCAGAATCCATCGAAGTTCAGTGCGGCGCACCTCAAGGCTCGGTATTTGGACCCCGCCTGTTCCTGGTTTTCATAAATGATCTCGCGAGTGTGCTATCTTCTAACTGTTTGCTATTTGCTGATGACCTAAAGGTATGGCGCACTATAGTTGCAGTGCAGGATCACACAATCTTACAGGAGGACCTAGACAATGAATACACATGGTCAATCGAGAACCTGCTGCATTTTAACGTCACCAAATGCAAAGTTCTCAGTATATGGCACAAGAGTATGCACAACTACTGCCTAGGACCACAAATTCTACAGCGGGCTATTCACGAGTGCGATCTCGGCGTGATAGTTTAAGATGATCTCAGTTGTTTGAGGCAGACTGAAAAGGCAGCTAAGAAAGCGAACCAGTACCTCGACCTTCTTCACAGAGTCTTCCGGAAGTTTGACCCTTCAATCTTTCCAAAAATGCTTACTGCGTGCGTGAGGTCGCACGCGGAATATGCTATCCAAGCGTGGCAACCCTGGCTCAAGCGCCATCTCAGCGCGCTGGATTCTGCACAACGTAGGGCAACGAAGAGCGTCAGAGGTTTGACCAGCCTCCCCTACCCACTCAGGCTGAAGACCCTCAAAATAGACAGTGGACGTTATCGGCGTCTAAGGGGCGAACCCATAATGGTGTACCAGATCCTGAGAAACCCCAACCATCCATGCCATTCCCTTCTAATACTCAGTCAAAACACCTCGCTAAGAGGTCATCAGTTTAAGTTAGTCACACAGTCCAGCCGCCTGGAATGTCGGCGAAACTATTTCTCCGTTCGAGGGTCACAGCCTTGGAACGCTCTGCCGGAACAGGTAATTAATGCACCCACCACATCCCTTTTTAAATAGCGCCTTGATGATATTATGTCCCATTTACACTACGTGCTATAGCTCATAACCACCAGATGCTGTCACTAATGCACAACAGACAGTGGATAGTGCCATAACCGAACTCGAGAATGAGTCACTCCAACTCCCTTGCACAAAATGTGATAAACGCTACTACTACTATAGAAACTGGATTTCTGCATCTTGTTGACCCAAGATAGTTGCACACGAGTAGGCGTTGTCCTTGCTATCTTTTTTATTTTTCTCGCCTACTATGTGATCATTAACCACTCCCCTTATGGCTTCGTGTGTGCACATTCTAATTTCAAACTCCCTTTATACGGCAGTGCAGTTAAATCTGTATGCGCCAGAAACGACGATTCCATTATCCATTTATCTATCTTTCTCACTCTAACCACCCCACTTTACTTGTCAAACACCTGCTTTTTACCCGTCATAGATCATTGTTCGTTGTTCATACTTGTTTATGAACTACCACAAACTAGATGAAGAAACAATAACCCTCATGAGCGATAACACTACGAACGTTCGCGAGTACGGTTTAAATGTAAGAATGACAGCCATATTCCACTAGTGTTGGAAGATCTCAAGTACAATTATAAGCAGCCAAGACAGATATCGTTGTTTAGCTAACATTTAAAAGTCCACCTAAATCGCAGTCATAAATTTAGTCCGAAGTGTGTGCACCAAAAATAGGTAGAGACAGGTGGAGGAATAGGGTAGTAAATGCCATCAATACGGTTACCAGCTGGAGTGATGTGCAAATAAGAGGTACAATAAAAGAATGATGTCTTATCGTTAGTGTGTGCTGTAGATGCCGTCTTCTATATGCGTTAGAAGGTGGTAATATCACAGATTCTCTGATAACCGCTGTGACGCGATCACAGAAGAGTACATCGAGTAAATCCCGCTGCGTCCTGTTCTACATTCGGCTTTCGAACAAGTGCTCAAACTGTTTAGCTAATTTACAAGAAGTAGCTCGCATAATATCCAATTACCCAACCCTTGAAAATGTGGCTGAATACTCAACTGTGGCGATAAGCTATTTAGGTAAACAACAGACTCGTTGTGAGGTTCGAGTGACACTTAAAATCTCCCTGGTCCAACCAAGAAAGGTAGCCGATACGTTAGCCACGGTAAAATTAAACAAAATATAACTCGTACAATATGTACATACCTCAGTCCTAGTAAAACCGGGTCTTTAAACTGCGCAGAAGTAAGGCAATTCAGCTCCTTCAATGGGTCCAACAACCTTAGGCGATTGGTTCGCTTCACTACGCACAGGATAGTGGGTATAATGTGTCTCCGTGCCAATGGGGAATAAAGCGAATAGCACGGGGGATGACCATCGGCGATTAGAGCATATCTTAAGTGGGTATGTGGTTGAACACCTAAGCTTGTTACGCAGTATGGGAACGAACGTATCTAACAGCGGGGGTTGAAATGGTACCCCTTAGATTATCTCAAACAAATCTCTATCCCTTTGGTACGACCTGCAATGAAAACATTGAGCATTGCATAGTTACCTACATGTGGTAGACAAATAATGGGTCTCAAGAGCCTCGGTAGATAGCGCAGACAAGGTGGTTAGCTGAACGTATGATTTTCCAATGCAGTCTGCTGTTCTCATCGTAATTTTGCTGCTTAAAACTCACTAACAACCCTTCTTCATACGTCTCGGTTGCAGCTATTATGCGCTACAATTCAATTGTTTCTGTAAGTGGATTTCTTTTTCAATGCAATCCTTATTTAAACACTACCGTGCCACCACAGTTGGACTAACCTACTTCTAAGTCAATCCAGATGATTGGCCATTTCCGATTCCAATTGAAGCAGACACCTTTGCCATTTCGCCGTTTATCTGGATAATAGCTGCCTTTTCCTAAGCACCTAAGTTAATTATGAAGGACGAACAACGTGAAATATAGCTACAATCACTCAAGTGACTATACCTTTTCGAAATCAAGGCAGTCCTTAACGGAATCAAGCTCCTCCTTAAGATTATTCAACCCAATTCATAACCACATCAGGTTGAATCCATCGTCTTGACCAATTGCAAATCAGTACAAGTGTACTCAGAACGTCTGCATCGGTTGGTGCAGCGCTCAGCCAACAAACCACGTGATGCACAGTGGACGCGAAAACAACACGTGAGCTCATTCACTGTAGGATGGGTGCGGACTAGCACGCGGCATCTATGGACGGTTGAGGAAGTACTGTAACTTCCACCCACTCACTTACGCGGCATCAAGACACACAACGCAGAAGTGGGCGGCCATCCGCGTTCATAGTGCGCACTGTCACGCGCAGACGACCAGACATGAAATCTACTCTACAATGAGACAGTATCGATTGCACTGGGTAGGGTGAAACACCGTTTGACTGAAGAGATTAACCTAGGGAGTGACCGAAAATTAATTTGGTTGAAACAACCGACAGTGACATTGCGCGGTATGTTGTTCTAGCTCGGGTTTCAGTCGGAAGTAGGCACTGGAGAACTTGATGTTATCATTAGATCGCCAATGTCCACTATGTTGTACATAGTACTGGCAAACGCCAGTAAATGGCCAAAAGTTGTTGGTATCAAGTGGATGGCACATTTTGAACACAAAAGTGGATAAGAAAAGCTAGTTTGTGAGGAATCGGAAATCGCCCACCATAGAGTAGCACATCGCCATTCCTTGACTGCTCAGTTTGCAAGAATGATTAGCTTCCGAACCGATATATCGTCAACCGACGGACACAGATGGGACACAGTACTACGATTCCGATCTCTGTGTTTCACAGATAAGGCCATGTGCACAGAGAAGGAAGTAGACAGTAAGGTAATTCCTGGATAGTGGACACCCGAAACCGGTAGTGAAAGCCACGTTTCACAATATGCTGAAATCACATTGAAGATATACAGCGGAATGGATTGGGACGATAAGAGTATTATAGGTAGAAGGAACTACCTTTTCCTTTCCGACGGCACTAACCAAAGAATAAAACTCGGGATCTGTTCAACAATGGTGTATCTGAAATACACACTTTTCGTAGATAAGATGACTAACGGTGTTCACAAATGTATTCACAATAACTGTGAATATGTGTGTATATGAGATACCGCGAGCGAACTGCACACAACGCTGCTGGAACACCTGAGGTGCATTTCACGGCGACGTCTAATGCTCTACTGTGAGATTCAGCGGTGGTGACGCACCTGTGAGGTACGGTGCATGTAAGGTGTCCAGATTATGGATGAGCCAAACCGAGACGCTTCCAGATTTCTTGCACGGCAAACCGAGACATTTAACCTACCCCCGTTTGTTTCTGCATATGTTGATCGTACAATATATTGAAAAGATACATATCTACATTTCTTGCTTCAATGCAATTATAAAAAGCACTTGCGTTATTAGTCAGTACAATGGCTACGCTACTGAAGTTTTAAATAAATAAATAAATGGCATATTCCCGCTTGAAGGAGGCATACAAGTGAAGGCACGACTAAATATATCTACAAACATAGCTGCTTTGGAACAGTAAAAGGTGTGGTTAGAATAAAGTATAACCAAACTTTTCGTCGTTTACTCACTTAAGAAGTTCGTGGATTAATAGTGGAATCCCAGAACATTATGGCGCTGGTTTGTGAAAAAATTAAGTTTATTACTATGGTGGCAATAGCCAACGGTCGGCATGATTTCGCCATGTTGTAATCCATGATTTCATGAGCATAGGTCTGGGCGCTGCATTAGCATGTCGTGAAGTTGTTCGCAAGGATACACGGCACTCTTTTCTTCAGAACTGCATTTCACCACAAGTATTGCTTTCAGTGTTTAACCGCTAAACTGCGTTGTCCAGAATCTACTTCGATTCAGTTTGGAAAAATGTATAGTGCTGCGTCTGAGATACAAGTTGGTTCATTCTCACAAAATCGGCAACCAAAGCTGCAAACGTCTTCTGGGTAGAAGGATGTGGGAGTTTTATCCAGGTTGACCTTGGCTGTTCGAATCAGACTGAGGCGGCCTAAAGGAGGGCGTCCAACACGTGGGCCTCCTGAACCATGCACTCGGACGAATCGACCCTCCTATTTTTCCACAATTTCTCGGCTCATACATACCACCACCTGTGGAATACGTAGTACAGTTTCGGCAGCCATGGATGAGGAGAGATATCACCGTGGTGGAGATATCTCAACGCCATGCAACCAGAGACGTCAAGGGTCTGTGTAATTTGCCGTATGCACGAAGGATTCGAGTGCTTGGGGTCTTCAGCGGACAATATCGGCGATTGTGCGGAAATCTCATTTTGGCTTACCATATTTTGAGAGCTCCCAACCACAGGTGCCGCCATTTGCTAGAGCTCATTCACTAAGCGCAATTGGAGAGGCCGCTATATCAAGCTGGCACAGTAGCAAACTCGTTTAGAATGCCGTCCGAATTGCTTTTCCGTACGAGTTTGCAGAACGTGGAATGCCCTACTGGAATCTGTTATATGTACTCCCACGCTGGCAGAGTTCAAATCTAGGGTTGATCATGTAGTCATTTTGCTGCACCATCTTACCTGACCCGTTACCCATGGATAAACACAAGTGTCTGTAACAGTTTTCACTGGCGTTCAAAGCCTACATTTCGTTTCAAGTTTTTCAACTCCTGCATGTGTACACCAGAAGGAGACACGCTGTTTACCAATATCCACTTTGCCGTCGTTCCGCATGGATTTACCTTGGCTTTACAGTCTATACTAGGTATAATTCAGTGAGTTCACTGTGTAAACCCTCTTTTGCTAACCATCCTTTTGTTTCGAATTTTCACTATTACCTTCGTACGGGACCTGTTAAGCATTAGTTTTTTATCCGTATAGAAACATTGTTCCATTGGCCACACAGGGATAATTTGTGAGATGATTCATTCAATAAGTGTATTGGTCCCAGGGAGGCGGAAAACAACTTAGATATTTTTCGTACTTCTTCCTATGGGACCGAGTTGGTCTGGAAATGGGGAAAAATACTTCTACCTACAGCACATCAACCTATGTTTGTTCACAGTTCTAATAGAAACTGTTGTCCGCCGATGCAAACCTACACATGTTTTCATCAACCAGCTAGTTGTCTTTGATTTCTGGGGCTGGGTGTGTAAATCCAAAAAGACTGACGCTTGCTTCAACTTTCTCCCAGTACGGTGGTTGGTTCATTGCCATATAATTAAAGCCATTCAGTTATTCAAATCGGTTCATTCTTTCCTATAGATAATCGACGCAATTGTCGTCTAAACTGGTGATACTATTCCCCAAACTGTTTGATGACAAGACCCGGTTGTTCGAGTTGGCCAATTCGAATATTTACCTCGTTTGGAACAACCCTGTTTCTGCTATTGTCCCTGCAATGCTGCAGAAGTTAGGGCATTGCAGACGACACTCCCAGTGCGGAAATATTTTGTTCCTCAAAAGTACAGTAGCGTGGAGTATGACAGATGTTGTGTAGAAAGAAGGGTCACAGCTCATGGGCGGAAATGTTATGATTTAACCAGTACATACTGGGTATATATATGTATGTGCGGGTAGTATGGCCACAGTGACAGGCAAATCCAAAACCGGATGCCGTCAACCATGTATGTATGTGTGCCCCATGCTGAGGCTGATGTTGCATTCTTGATGCTTCTTCACCGCAGTTGGGCTAAACCAACTTACACTTAAACTAGGTTTTTTAAGCTGGCTAAATTGCATTCCACTTTATTTGGTTTGTTCTGTCTACCTGGATACTCTTCTATTTACTGGCCACGTTGCTTACATAATTTGCGCTTATCTTCGGTAACCTTGTTGCGTTTTGTGGCTTTTTTAACTAACTTGTGGACATTTTTCCTTATTGCGGATTCTTCGCAAACTAACCTACTTCGTAGGCTTATTTAGCTTAGAGTTATGCCACCGTATCTGTATGCATTATTGGATTTGTGTTATTTCAGCTTGTCATTCCAGGTGATTGGCTGTTGCTTGATATCCCCGGTGTGGCTGCGCTTGATGTGCATGTTGACAAGGTGCCTACCCGTCTATTACCCACTACCTAGTCCATACTGTCTCTAGGAGACAGTTGGTCGTTGCTGGAGGGGACGGGGTGCACGGTCCTTGTGGCCGTGCTAGGCTGGAAGAGTGGTTCCATGCACCCAGTCTAGAGCGGACTACGGTCCAGCCACCGCCTTGTGTGTGCTTGATTCCCCAAATACAGTGTGCTTGTGTTTGCCTGTGAAGTAGTGTGGGCCGGCTTTGTTGATGAAACGGGGATCCCATCCACATGCCTCCCGGTCTTATTCCTTCGGGTTTACACTGGATATGGGGTGTGTGGTTGGAGCTGTTGGTGGTGCAGCGCAAGCCACCTGTGGTCCTTCTGTAGACGCTGGTGTCCTGTGGCTGGCCACAGTGACAGGCAAATCCGAAACCGGATGCAGCCAACCATGTAGTATGTCTGTGGGTGTCTGTGTAACTAATGGTGTTGTGGGTATATTTTATTGTTACTGTAACCTTGTGAGTATGGTTGGTGAATGCGCCCATGTCGGAAAGGATCAAATGTACGCCTTTAGGTGACTGGCATTCGCGAAACTGTAAGATCCTCCGGTATGGCAAAGCGGTGACTTTAATTAGCGGCTTGATATCTGCCACGACACTGTGTTTTAAAACAGAAATTTGTAGCTTTTTATAAGGGGAACGCTTGCCAAGCAAAGTCTCACCACGTCCTGGTACACTGCTGCCGAACAATTAGCTGGACTGGCGTTAATCCTAACCACCCGGCTGGCACCACGTGGTGGTTTTTCTGCCACCCGAACTCGCGGTTACAGAATATACGTAGTACAACGATAGTGCAGGGAGCAACATGTTCGAGCACGATTGCGCTTAACCCCTGTGAGATAATTCGTTCGTTAATGGAAATAAGAAGCAACTGTACAACACGTTCCCAGTTATGTTCTATGCTGCAGCCGCCGTCGACTAAACGTGGTAATACTTCAAATTTTCTCAATCGGCTAATTATGACAGTTGCCTAAGTACGACGGGTTAAAGGCAGAGCTTGATGAAACGCAGGCTACTTTCATCTACGATATCTGTGGTGCGGAAATGCACTGGGCTGTCAAAGAAATGAGCTTAGCTACAGCCACGGATAGTCAATAATACGGAAGGACAAAATTCGGCGGGGTTTTAATAGAACAGGCGTATAGTATATTCCTTGCATTGTTAAGCTACTGTCGCATGTGGGTATGAAAAGCGTCAACAGGATTAACCCTTAGAGATAAGCGTAGGTTTTGCACCATAACGGTTTTTAAAACGGCCTATGTTACTTGCGTCCAGCAATCCAGTTTGCCAAGCTTTGCTACTTAACCGAGCTGATATGCTATCAGTTTATACCTGGGGATCTTAGACAAGTAGCACCTGGCACATTCGCTTTAGGGAGAGGTTCCTCATCTAAGTCGAAAGGGTAACACAACCGACAACATTACTGCACAAACTGAAGCATAATAATTCATGGACCTCTTGTTCTAGAGCAATGTTTGGTCGAATAACAAGGAGCCCTAACTTTAAATGAACATTCCAACAACCAAGTTGCACCCAGTAAATTGTGTTATAACCCTGCTCAACCCTTGACGTATGATGATTGCCTTAACAAAGGACAGGCGATCAAAATCGCACCTGGTCGCAGTATCCACAGCAGTACCTTTGGTATCCGCGGAGATGTTACATGTGTGTCTTCCGCTAAACCGATGAGCCGATGAGCAAACACAGACACATACGGATCGATTAACCGATGGCTGATTCGTCCACTCTTTTTCCTTGTGCTGATTGGCTTTTTCGACTTATGCATCTGGTGTAACCTACAAGCTATCTATTACAGTTTTTGACACGTCCTATCCGGTGTGTGTTCTTATTCACTTCTTGCGTGGACTAAGGTCCAGGTGCGATCCAGCAATGCTCAAGTAATACGTATCAGATGGCATCTTAGCGGCTAGACGCAGGTATAGGTTGAGTTAGGCCATACCCGTTTGTACAAAAGCCAGAAGTGGACACATGCATAGTGCGATAAGTAAGGTAGCAAGCGCTAAGCCAGTCTGTTAAGAGTAGTGTTGATAGCTCAGCCAAAGTAGACAGCACATCAAAGCCGAGAAAACAGGAATTTGCAAATTGCCTTTTACAAATAACATGGCTGGTTCTCATGTTTCCGCCGTAGTTGCCCGTAACCCAAAACGGAGCGAGCGTTCCCCTCTGGTTTTAAATCCTAGTGGTAATGTAGAAAAAGGAAACAGGGACGAAGAATCAACGAAGAGAGCTGAAACCGCGGTATCCTAATGGCTTAGCATAAGGAATAAAAGGGAAGGATTGATTGTATGCTTTGAGCTTGCTGACGTAGTTGCAGCCACCGAGACCTTTCTTTCTCAGGCTGTGCCAGTCATTGGTTTATTAAAGGAATTAGCCTGGAGGGCAGGTGGTTAAAGCTGTGCTATAATCCATAAAGTGCTACAATATAACCCGTGTGTATCACTTTTTGCACGGGATCAATCATTCAAGTCTTTTCATGCTTTCTGCAATCTAACTGCCAGTTAGTGATAATTATTGAGCCTACCGTAGCCCGTCTTCTACACGAATAGAGGATATGAAAATTAGCAAGCGGTTAGGACAGACAGCGGTAGCTTCACCGAACTTTGTGATTATCGAGGACTTAAACTTACAAACTGCCGAAAAACAGCATCTTGTTGATACCATGTTTGCACTGAAGGAGGAACTAGTGGAACGGGTTTAATTGAATGCCGCTGTTCTGCATGTTAGCTTTGCAACGCGAAGATGCACTGGCCGCTCTCCGACCTTAGAGGTCGTATTTAGCAGACATGATCACGCGTCACAGATACATGCGAAAGCTCCCATAGGTGAGGTTGATTATTGCGTTCTAACGTTAAGGCTTACTAAGAGATTTTTCGCAAAATCTCGATTAGTGGGAATTTTGACCTCACCAAGTTTATTGACTACGGGGCAGTGCACTATAACTCAAGCGGGTTATCAGAGCAGCGCACGGCAAATTTGAACAGCGATGGTAGTTAATAAGGGCGGCTTGTTCAAATGTCGTACGCGTTTAATCTGTTAAGGTGCGGGCGAACTAAGAATAAGCTCCACTGGCTGAGTAAGAAATGGATCGGCAAGAAAGAGGCTCAGCGATTCCAGTGGAACGTTTCAGGTAGCTGAAGGGTTTACGCATTAGTTACTCAAAATCATAGATCAAAACTTTGAAGACAACTTTCTGAGCAATGCAAAATGCTGCTTTAAGCTTTGGTTAGCTCAGCATTTAAAAGCGGGACCGAGAAGGTATTAAAGTTTTGTTCAGTCTAAGGCTTTTTTATGAGATTAGATTAATACTTTAATATTGGATAACGGTAGTCACTCTACGGAGAATACGGAGAAAGCGCATTGTTGCTTTGTGTCTTTCAGGTAAAGTAACTTGTGGCCAAGCCGTGTCCTAACCTCTCGCAGCCACAGCAGCAAGTTCGGAGTATTATGCCAACTGATCCATAAGCGGCGTCCGAGGTCCTTGCTGTCTTAACAATCTTGGACCCATGCAGGTCGGCTGGACCTTATAAGGTATATCATGCTTTTGTCAAGCCTATCGCCAACATATACCAGCTTCACGCTTTGGACACCTCTTTCACTTGTCACTTTGGGAAGGTAGACTGCCACAAGACAAGGTGACTGCGGCTGTCGTGGCAATGCACAAAGATGCTCTAGATCTGTTTCGTTTAACTATACTCTAGTCAGCTTCACCGGTGTCACGCCTAAATGCCTGAAAACGCTTAGGGGAACAGAATTTGTAAACGCAATCACCCGATAATGAGTGAGAAGCGGCATCGCTACGTTTAGCGACATACGCCCCACCAACCTGCCCTAGTTTTATATGAGATAACCGGCTGTCTTGACGTGCGGATTCTAGTAGACGTTTGCTATCTTGAATTCAGCAAGTCATTTGACTCCGTTAAAATGCGTTTATTGCTGTTAAAGCTCATAGGCTTTTTGGTAAAAACTCAAGTACTGAATTAGATAGCAGAATTACTTTGCAAGAGAACGTTCTGTGTTCCAGTCGGTGACTCCATCTCAAGTACAGGCACCACATACAGTGGTGTACCATAGTGTTCTCTTCCAGGCACGATAATGATCCTACTGTATGTGCATGCTATGGCACCTCTTAACGTAAACTCTAGCTATGTCTTTGCAGCAAATATAAAATTCATAAAGTAAGGCCTACATAGCAAGCTACCTAAAGAGCTCCGCAGGTAGGGAAATGGTTACCCTTGAAAGACTTGTCACTTTGAGACAAAATGTGTTATTGTCCTCCAGCATCCAACTAATTACAGTATAAACACCATAAAGTTGGGTTGCATTAAGCATTAAGCAAGCATGTGCTCTGGGAGTCATTATGACGAGTAACTGCAAACCTGCAGCACATTGTCATCGCGCAGGCAGTAGGGCGCGGAAAGTGCTTGGCCGTCTCAGGAGAGCGTTACGCAATGAAAAACTGGAGGTTTCCTTTCCCCTGTGTAAGTTGGTTGTACGGCCTCTTTTATTATACAGCTGCAGGCTTAAGCACCCTTTTTCCGGAAATAAGATGCCGGTATAGGCAAGGGCCAAAAATTGGCGACTAGCCTGATTAAAGTTGAGCGTGGGAAGATATACTAAATGATGAGTATTGTAAAATTGCAGTGCGTAGAGATATCCAGTGTAGCTACGGCTAACATTTTTAACAAACCTACCTAATAGTATGGTGATTATGCTAGAACTCTCAAGTTCGCTGAGTGCGAGTTCAAGAGTTACTAGAACTCCGGCGCCGACTTTGCTTCTACTATACATACAGGTAGGATGTTCCAAGTATTCACCGCCATCTGCTTGAAGCGGCGTTGGTGAGCGGCCCCTTCAACTCCGGTACGAAAACGTTGCTCCGGTGTCCGCGTGTGCTGCCAGGTGTAGGCAGATAAATCAGCGGTCTGAACGTAGGGTAAGCACCCAGCTGTAATATCTGGTGCGTCATGATGAGGTCCACCCGCTTTCTACGATAAGACTGGGTGTACCGCCCTAGTATCTTGCACCGGTCTTCATATGGCACATCTCCTAAGCCGGGCATTAGAATTGTGGCAACATATTGCGCTTGCTCAATACTTTGCAAAATGCTCCATGACATTTGACAGTAGGCGGGTGAGCTGTACTCTAGAAATGATCTGATGACAGAAGAGAAAAGGCAGGTGGCATTTCCATCGGTCTAAGTGCCAAAACTTCATTTCAGCGGCCAAAGCATACGCAGTCTGTTTTGGTAATGGCAGTTATTGTTTTCAATGGGTTTCTATCCACAGGGTGCGTAGGCCAAGATCTTGCACGGATGGTGGCGGCTGTAACTTTGACCGGCCAAATCTTTGACACGACAATTGTGTCCTTTGTCCAGACATGAGTAGCGGTTTGATCTGATTGGTCGGAATGATGAGCATTTCGGCTAACACATAGAGATTATCTAGGTCACAATGAAGCAGACCGCAGTCGTCGAGCGCCTCAAGTACCCACTTACCTTAACTTCATTCGCAAACATTGCATAAGGTGCACAGAGAACCTGAGGCAAATCATTGATGGTGATTTGGAGCAGAATGGGTTCAAGTACCGTGCCACGCGAGACACCATTAGACGATGAATACAACTGGGTGGGGTAATTGTCCACTTACACTCTCCACCTCTGACCAATGGGGAAGGCACTGAGCTACTGGTGCAGTGAGCCTCCAAAACGCCACATCTTGCGTTTCCGTAGAAGGAACACATGGTTTCACTTTGCCAAACGCATTATAGGTTCGATAAAAATGGCGTCAACCGATTTCCCTTAAAGTAGCGATTGCAACCATTTCTGCCGCAAGAGCAGCAGGTTAGTGAGGCATGACCAATCTATCATAAAACCGTGCTGCGCGAGTCTAGAGGTTTTCAACTTTATATACTTCAGAAGACCATGCATTACGATCTTCTCCAGTGCCTTGCCCAAAATATAGCTCAGGCATACCAAAGCAAAACAGGAATCAAAAACAGAAGTACATCAGCCATTTGCTCCAGTGCTTCGATGTCATAAACCATGATGAACTATTGAATAAAAGTAAGAAGAAGGGAAGTGGTACTGGCCTGATACGCTTAATGCTCTAAGCAAATGCACTTTAAACAGGCAATTCAAGTAGGAGACGTCAGCAGAAGCGCCACTGGCGTCGGTTACGAGCCATATCCTGTAGAGCCTCGAGTCAAGAACAAGGCAAGTCACGTGGACTCCAGCCAGGAAGATGAGAAGGGACAATGGCACCCAGTTTGGTCGTCAGTAACTTTTCTTTTCCCGCTTCCAAGTCAACCTCTTTCCACCTCGGGCTTTGCGTCAGCTTACATCCGGCAGACTAAATAATGCCCACCTAGGTAGGCGGTGAGCAGGCATACGCCAAAGACGGCTAAGCCAACGCAACATATTCAGTGCTATCTGTTGTTCTAAGGAGCCAGCATGGTTATCACTACCTAGTACTCGCCTGCGCACATCCTCGTTGCGGACACGCTAAGGCCTTCCGATACCAGTAAGGTTACGCACACAACGATGATCAAAAACTTGAAGGTGCTTCATACCTTCTGACCGAAGGAACCAAATCTCACTACCACAAAGCGGAACAGCCATCATTTTGGCCCTGTATACGCGGTCATTCAGAGGAAGGGTAGAGCAATTCTGTCGCCAAACATGCTTCAGTTTCAAGAAGGAAGTGTTCGCTTTTGCAGCGTGTGAGCTGACGTCAGTTTCTTTGCGTTCATCGTTGCTGATACACCTACCAAAATAAGTGAATTGATCAAATACCTCGAGTTCCTCGTTAGCAAGGGTCGATGGGTCATAAAGTGGCCGGTGGTCCGGCAGCAATACTTTACCCATTGAAGCCGCGAATCGCGTAGCAAATCCTGTGGTTATTCTAGACAGGTTTTTCAGGGTTGATTGTGACGCACCAACATCGTCGAAAAGCAAGTCGATGTCGTCCGCATACTCAAGATCAACTAGCCTTTCACCAGGCAGCACTTCAAGGTCTACATCGTGAGATTTAGCAAGGGAACAGTCCATGATAGAGCCCACTCTGGTGTTGTACAAAACGTGGCAATCGGACAATTCTGTCAAAAGCCACTTGTGGCCGGAAAGCTATCCGACAGGTTACCGTGGACCCTGACGCGGCGTGTAGTGTTCGAGTATAGAGCACGTGGAATGTCCACATATTTCATGGGAACAACTCACTGCCCAAGTAGTTCGTACAGAAGCCATCGATAGACTGAAGCAAACGCACGCGTGAACTCGAGGAGCATAGAGATTGTCGCTGTCCTAGTACCTGCCGCAAAATGAAGATATGGTCTATCCTGCAACGTCCTGGGAGGAAACCTGTCTTTTATTCCCTAATCCGAGCTTCCCGTTCCATCAGGTGGCAAGGAACGAGAAACGTGGCCAGTGGTTTTAACTAATTAGCTAGTTATGCTTGACTATGCGAGGCACGCGATTGGAGGCATGATCAAGTAAGTGCAACTGTACAGACATTTTAGAGCAATGATAGTAGCTGATTGCTGCTAGAGATCTGAAGATGAGCGGATGGTGCTCACCAGGTCCGCAGGCTTAGTACCATCAAGAATGACTAACAATTGCAGCACATGCCAAACGTTGCAATCCAGGCTGTTCAGTCTGGTAGGGGCGCAATGCGTCAAACACGGTACGGAGGCCTGGTTAGCCGCAAAAAGGGAGCGAAGTGCGCTACTAATGCGGAAGCACTCTCAGTGCCGCAAACTAGGAGCTGTCCGTCCGAGCCCTCCAACACAAGCACATCACATGTCTGGCTTAGGTGTCGTTTAACTTTTCGATGATTGTCAATTGTGCTGTCTTTACTTTGAATGCAAGCTCATCTACAATCATAGGCAGTCGCAATTTCTCGCTGTTGCAGGCCTTCCGCTGCTTCTTGTATGCCACACAATCTTCTGCAGAGCCAGTCTGCATCAATTTATTCCATAGCCAGCGTCGCCGTCTAGCCAGTTTTTATTATCCTTCTCAAGCCTGTGTGGCTTGACTGGTCCAGCTTTCTCATATTCAGAAGAAAAATTGAGCGCACCATGATTTTACTCTCATTTTTATGATAGACCAACATTCTACCACAGATGACTCCAGTGGTAGCGGCCAGTCCACCAGACTTGCAACTGGAGTGAGACCATTTAAATCTGCCTTTCATTAGTTATAGGCTGAGCCTAGCGAAGGTGTAACCGGCGTTGGCAGCTCTTAGCCCACCATGAACACCGTATGGCTACTAACCACCAGGGGAACAAGCACTTGAACCTTACGCACATGTCGATCACAGCTGGTCAGCCACAGTCTAGGCACGACGGAGTCAAGCGCGCGCTAATGCGCATTGGCGTATTGTTATGCTGTGTGGACCTGGTTTTAAATCTAATCTTTGCAAACTTCAACTCGACTTGTCATTGGTCGGGGCGAACCCCGGCCTCAGGCCACCGTATACGAGGAAGGTTAAAATAGACCATAATAAGCAAACACGAACGACTCATCTGATTGTGGACATGAGGCAAACTGTCCAAACTGCGACTCTGTCGACTGCAATACACAAGACCCACGCAGGGTTCACCTCGCCGCAGGTGGATCAAACACCACAGCTGCTCACGCAGGCCCTCACCGCTTCTGTCGTACCCATTAGTCGGCTGCACACGGAAGGCCCTATGTATCGCAGCACGTTACCGCGGTCACTTCAAAGTCCATTACAGCGGAAAGTAACGTAAACGCTGATTTCGGTTTCTCGTGCGCGCAGGTGAATGGCTGTCTGGCCGAACATCCTCCATGTGTTGCTAGCTAAGTGGCTTGGGTTAATCCCGGTCCAGCTAATAGGTTGGCGGCAGTGTTCCAGGACAAGGTGGTTTTTTGTTTAGCAAGCGCTCTCCCCATAAAAGGCCACAAATGTCTGCTTAATTGCACTTGGACATGCCGGATGTTACTCGCCACTAAATAAAGCCGCTGCCTTGCCATACCGGAGGAGGTCACACGTTTTGCGAAAGTCAGGCACTTCAATGATTTCCTCTGGTCCCTTCCTATATTAACGCATTCACCGAGCAAACTCACACATTTACAGTAATAATAACAAATTCACACAGCACGATTACCTACACAGGCACCCATATAAATGCTATACGTGCATACACGCATGTATCCTGTATGCGCTGGTTAAATCGAAACATTTCTGTACCATTACTGATGTTTCGCGTTTATATCACCGTCGCGTCTCTTTCCAAGTTTCCCGCAAATACGTCTACCGGACTGGATCAATGATTCAAAGACCGACAGGTCCATAATTAGAAACTCCGGTATTTACCCTCGCAAAGTACACACCGCTTGAATGAAGAGGATTGAAACCCAACGCGGCCAAAATATGCACCAGACTCTTAAGGATGGAAGGTGAAAAACAGCTGACTGTGGGTAACAGCACCGGAGATCTGCTTCAAGTTATAAGCTTTACTTGCAATGAATTCTAGTATCACATAACGAGATTCACAAATAATTTTACATTGGCTTCAACAAGCTTTTTCAGATGCAAAGTCGAACAGATATCACAACTTTATATCCATACTTACACCTTCTAACGAGAGAGACGAATGTTGACCACATTTGTTCACTGTAGACGCTTTACCTATTTCACCATGTCTTGTTGGCATGTCTCGTTCAACACAAGGAATATAAAAATGTATTTATTTATTTATTTATTTCTTTGAATGTGCATTAGGAGGCGTGTCTCGCGCCGTCAAGAATAAGTTGATTGGTTATTTACTTATTTATTTACGTTACAGTAAGCCCCAGCACGTCTGGTTGCTGAGAGGCAATGAAGTGTCTAACGTCGTGAGATTAGTTCATTAGACTACAGCAAATTCCTAAAGGCTACACGCAAGCCGCATTATGTACCCCCGGCTGTGCGTGAAACATTAGCAACCTGTACCTCCTGATTCGCAAAGGAACACGGGTAACTATTCGAAGCTGTACCGTGCGGCGTTTTGTTTCCCTGCCTTCAGTGCGTCGTTTTAGTTCTATCACGGTAGACTTGAGGTTGTTCGGCCTGCTGGATCCATATCTGTGCAGAAAAGCCTCTTCAAACCCTTACGTATACCAAGATTCAATAATATTAACCTCTGACCAGGCTCTTCAGCTACTGTGACCCTCATAGGTCGAAGTCCTCCCACAGGTTTTGTTCCAAGACGCGCAAGTTGCTTCACTCAGCCCGTCGTGCCTTCCAACCTGGTTGAAGGAGCTAGCTCCGACCACCTGTGTGGCCAATCAGGTTAGCTTACGTATCAGATTTTTAAACTAGCAAGTTATGGACAAATTATTTGCTAATCGTGCAGTCCATAGTTAGAACTAATTTCCTTTTAACTTGCTTGGTAGTACCACTGCAGAAGCCTTCAAAAAGAGCTTGGATAGCTGTTGGTAGGAAAGTTTACAGAATTATCCTAAATTTTGACGACATTCCGCCGTCGTAGTCTATAATACAGGAAACCACATGTGTTGCTCTAATGCTTGTTTCCTTTCTTTTGCAGAAGTAAGTTGGATCGCTTTCGCTCAAGACGGGCGGAAGGACTGACAAGGACCCACGTGGAGCGTGGCTGTGAGCTAAAAGTATTCAAATGCATCTTTCACCACGACCGTTGTCCAGTGTGGATAGCTGGACGCGAGGTCTTTACGCCCCTGGGAAGTATACATAAACTGCAAAATCCGGAAAATGGGAACTTTGAAAATTTTGCTCATCTGGACACTCAACATGAGGATTCTTCGTGTCTTTCCTCCTCGATCGGCCTAAGTGCTGATGGCAGCCCCGACCAAGCTACCTTTTTTGACAACAGAAGAAATTGATGTCATTTGACTGCGAATAACCCAGTGTGTAACCCGTCGGCCGCTGCTTTGCCATTGCACATTATTGTTGAACAGTACCTACATCAGCGTTCCAGGACGTGGTGGGTTTCGACTAGCAAACGTTCTTCATATAAAAAGACACAAATGTCCGTGTAACGACACTGATACGTGGCGGATGTTACTTTTCACTGCATGAAGTCATTGCCCAAAACTAACTACTGGTATGACGACTAGTGTCGTAGTATGTTTGCTTGACACGTACAAGAATAAGATACTCACTATGTATACATACATTTTTAAAACTACCTTTATAGTGCCTTACTTTGTACACTATTCGTACTTAAACCCAAAGTTCGTCAGAAATTGACAAGTATATTTCGCATGTATACCTCCTCAACCTCCGCACCCTGTACAACAATCGGCCACCGCAGCGTACATATATAACGTAGCTGTTGCGAAACATAACTGCATGTGAATTTTGATCTTGCCTGCTTTTGTGTGCCTCGAGAATTACGAGAATAAACCATTTATTTATTTATTATTTCAGTCTAGTTTACTTTGTTTTACTGAGTACTTTGAACCTGGCCGGAAATGAAGTTTCCTCATATATTCTGGGTGTGTTTATATCTTGCATTGCACCAAGGTAACCTCATAAATATTGCAATCAAAATTTTTTAGTTGCCGTAATGCATCTAGCACCATAAGGTGATTTCCTAACTCTGTGCGATGTTGGGGCAAGTACTTTAGATAGTTATAGTTACTTAATATGGTTATGCGGACGATACTGCGTTATGGTGATCTGTCCGCGAGCCAAGAGCTCAAGCCTATCTTCAGAGAGACCTCGATGTTGCCTATCCCTGGGCCTCAGAAAAGTTGCTCCCGTGCAACTCCGTCAAGTGCCCGGTCATGCACGTCGGACAAGGTGCGGAACTCCGTACACTATCGGCGGGGTGCTCCTTTATCGCACATCCCAGTACAGCGACTTAGGCACTATAATATCCGCCAACCTGAGCCCGAGCGCTAAGGTAGCAACATTAGCCGGAAAGGCTAGCGTATGCCAGGCCATCTTTGGACTGCGTTAATGGCATTCCCTAGAGCAACATATGCCCGCCTTTACAGTACAAGTGTACGTCCGCTGTTGGAGTGCATTATGCTGTTCCATTCGCCGTTCCTGAGGATGGTCAAAGCTCTGTCTGAAATCGTACAGCGTGGTCACTAAAAGCGTAGTGGGACTATCCCACCTCTCGTACGACGAAAACCTTGATGCCCCTAAACAATTCCCACTAAATCTCGTCGGCTTCATAAACAAATAACTGGGATTTTTCTCGCCGTCATTTAGTCACGCAAACTCAGACCTACCCAACATTTAAAAGCAATTATGTTGCGTGAAAGTTATGTTACAATGCACCTGATTGGTTGTCGCCAAAAGTGGTACAAATCGCAGACACAGAAGAAACATTTATGTGAAGCAAAACGGTATGTGGGTGACGATGAACTGGATTCATGTGTGCTTACAGCAATCCAGAAAAGACAGTAGGTAAAGTTGCGATAGTATGAGCATACTGAGAGCATCCTTTTGTAAGTGTCAATATAATAGTGAAAAGTTTTCTCTAGTCTACATGCCGGAATCTACTTGGAGGCACAGAATTTACTCAGTGGTGCGTCACATCCGACACGGCGCGATGTTTCTAAGAGGATGTTTATGGTTTTTTATAGGGAGGACGCCTGCCAGGCGAAAACTCACCACGTCCTGGCACACTGTCGTCGATTGCTTTGCACGGTCATGTACGTCAGGCAGAGCGACTTGTCAACCATTTGTTTACTGCTGTTCGCAGGCCAATGATCCCACTGTTAGCTGATAAGCTAGCTCAGCCAGGGACCGCCGTGGTGGCTGAGGCCAGTCGAGCAACGTACATTACTGTGCAGGTAAGTTAAATTTCTAGAGGATCTGGAGTTTCACTTGCTCTGCTTTTGTATACTTGCTGTAGTGTGAGGAATTTCTGTCTAGCTACCCTCACTGGACATCAGTAGTTGCGTTGGTTGCAATTGATTGGTTTTGGTATAAGGCCATGGTCCAGGTGAATCATTGTAAGATGGTTCGTCCAACCTCAGTAGAAGGCAGTTTCTCAGTCCAATCCTGGAGCTTAATAAAGTTCCCGACTTCCATTGGTTATGCCAACCTAGCCTATTCTATCCTGACTAACAACTGGCAACCTAATACCAACTTACTCGTTTACGCCTTCACAGACCATCTAACGGGTTACTCGCTCAAACGCATGACTCGATTGAGTCGGCTTTAGTGCCGAAGAACCAGTTTTAGTGCGCGTATCGCCTTGGGCTGGAACGCCCTGCCTGAAACCGTTGTCTCAGCACAAATACTGAGGCTTTCAACCAACTCCTAAGTGCTTGGCTCTTGCTTAGTTGGCCTTGCATGTTGAAAGACTTGGGTCTTTTGGCACGCTAGCTTGTAGGGTTACCAGGTTTTGTCACACTAGCTTGCGGCCCTCCACGCCGATTCCCCTAGCCACGCACCTAAAACCCTTGACATAGCGATCACCCCAGCGCCTTCTAAGGTCAATAAATTATCTGTTCTACAGGCGCTGAACAAACGTGATCACTTGAGAACGACGTGGCTCTATTCATAGCCAAGAAGTTCAAACCCGGTATTTCAAGTGTACCGATCCTGGACGCATAAAAGCTGCTGCGAGTGCAGTCGACGGAAGCATCTCTAAAAACGTAGAGCTGGAGTATGCCTGGTTTCACTTCTGCACCAAGACAAACATGCTCATTGATCAGCTTGGCTCCGTCTTCCGAAGCAGACCGATTTCTAGTGGTCCCCTTGGATTGAAGTTGAAGTAGCAGCATTGTAGAAAAGACGAGGATTATGGGATAACTTTAGGATCGAACAATCGGTTAGTGTACATTCTGACTACAAAGCCGCCAGAAACATTTTTACCGCAAAGTTGGTTGAAGCGCCAGAAGTATGAGCGTGTTTTAGCTGCACAATCTTCGGCACGTCCGAAGAAAGTTTTCGTATCTGAAACGGACTATCAAAGCTGGCAAGTGCGTTCCCACCCTGTTCGCCTCCCAGAAGATAGATGCACTTCACGATGAGAATATGAGAGCTGATCAACTTGCCAAACATTGATCCCTCATCTATAGGATAGAGGTCCCGCTCTCCGGTTCTGTTGTCCATTGGCATTTACCTCCTCTTTGCTCTGTTGGCATAAACACGGAGATGGTAGTAGTTTCCACTGGACTTGGATAAAAACTCCTCTCCTGATCCTGATGGTTTGAATCTGTTTTGCAAGACGGTCACCGAGCACGTTGAATGTCCACTTAAGCCAGAAGGATTGCAGATGACCAGGAGTTCCCACAAGGAACGACCTCTTTACTTTTCGAGGAAGGAGAACAAGGAATCGGCGTTGTTTCAGCTTTTGTCTCGGCAATAAACTGGAGGACACCACAGAAATTTTCCATTTAAATTATATGTCAAATTGTTGACGTGGCCCTTTGCATTATACGACGAGCCCCGCGTCTTAAAGAAGAAACGTTTTGTCATTACGAGACCTTCCCCCGAGGATCGGGTGAAAATGAAACAAATAGTGGACGAACTCAGATCCAGCGAGACAACGGTGAGACGGCTTTATTTATTGTGGATTTTCGCGTAGTCCTAATATCTACCAAGCCTTGCTGCAAACCACTTTTAGTCAAACCCGGGGGGTAGTGGTAAAGTACGGGTTGCGCCTTATTTCGGCTAAGGTGTGCAGTAGTAGAAACAAACCCGAGAAAATTCAACTGGTTGCCCCAGTGAAACGTCCCGACATAAGGTGTTTCACCGAGGCTTGGTTGTCCTCAGTAATCCTGGACTCGAGGCTGCAGATACCCAGGTAGTCTCTGTGTCTGGTTGACCGCCAAGGAGAAATGTCTGGTGGCGGTGTGATTCTGTACTGGAATGCAGACTTCAGGGCTCACTTAGTTGAAGCGACTTGTGGTGGTAATGGCGGTTTCGAAACTTTGCGGTGCATAGTTAAATATGGATACAGATCAGTGCTGGACTGTTTTGTCTACAGAACTCGGCTGCTTGGTGGGGAAAGGACTGTGAACTATTGGGACGACATGAATACCCAAGGTGTTGACTGGGATTTGCTGAGTTGTACTAGTTCCTCAGAAGTTTTCGCTGTGAACTTTTGGGAAACGGTTCTCGATTGCAACCTATTTCAACACAGTAATGTGTCTACCCGTATAATTGTTAGACAGACGCCCCATATTCTCAAGCTTGTGCTTTCCCCGGCGTAGGCATATATCGCAAACGTCACCGCTTCCGCCAATCGGTAAGCGTAATCACCGTATGGTTCCACTCCTCGAGACTCGATGCCTCACCGTTCACAAGCAAGATAGTTTCCGCAGAAATTTATGGTGCACTGATCCTGTCTGCCCAACAGCGGCCGGTAGCGTTACGGAATGGAACATAATCTAACCATTGGTCCCAGTTGAGAAGTGGAAAATTTTGTACTCCAAGCTGATTGCGCTAGTTAAACAGATTGTTTCGAGTTGCAAAAGGAGAACGTATGTCAGAGGCCCGCCATGAGTAGACCGAAAATTGACGTCGTTAAGGTTCAAAGTACGTATGTTATGGGACTGATTCTAGCTCACTCACGGCTCGCTTGACTATTCAGAGTACAAACTGAGCAATATGACTGCATATTTAATAACGTCAGCAACTGCATCAATAGGAACTCAATTTGGCTGTGCAGTTTAACAAAACACCGAAGGCACTATGCTCTTACTGGAAAATAGTACCGCATTTGTCAGTGGAACGAAGTCTACACCGCTCATGTGTACATGACCAGCGGTATTTCGCAAGCGTCAGCATTTGGTCCAGAACTGTGCAAGATATACATTATTGACCACCCTTCGCATCTTTAGATGGATTGCCTGATTCACTCCAAACACATAAAGCTGTGGATGTAGGTATCCCATCTTGGATAAGCTGCAGAGTGCAGGCAGCCTTAGACCTAGTACACGATCGGTCTGCCAACTGGCAATTACCCATACATCGTGAAAAATTCTGTTGTGCACATAAGTGCCACTGAACCGTTCGGAACATGCCCATGAGCGGGGCGTTACTCAGGACCAGTAGTCTTGTGTAAGGTCCCGATATGCTTGTCTCAC
>OX104061.1:46087002-46136552 GCA_944474145.2 Dicrocoelium dendriticum
ATCTATCGGAAGTAGACCTCCGGCTCACCACCCGAAAACCCACCAATCGAAGACCCGTTTCACCCGCCTCGCGACGGGCTTTGAGGTCCTTTATGGCGGCCTTCAATTTCAACCTATCAGTCAATGGGAGGTCAGGTTGAATACTGACCCCAGAACCCGTGAGTTTAAAAGCGAAACGCAGAAGCGTATTACGCTCGTCCGGTGTTGAAAGAACCACTCTCAGTAAACTGGGTTTGACGCCCGAAGCATCGACCGGCACAGACCCAAGCCTAATGAGTTTCCGTACAGTTACGCCAGGAAACCCGGGCGGTAGCAGTTTAGAAATGCAAATCTTAAACCATTGCAGGTCAGCAAGCATTCGCTCCTTTGGAAGAGCTGCGGTGGACTCCGTGACAGTGCAGGTCGACCGAGCGAGTCTAATGTCAAGGAATGAAACGATCGTAGGTCTCTGGTAAAGGTGATGTTTCAGGATTTGAGGGTGTGAATATCTAATCCACACAACCGCGGCCAAGTCAAGTTCAAGTTCAAGTTCAAGCGGGACTGGAACGATAGGATAGATCCCGTGAGTGTTCCTTCTTCGGCGGGTCGTTGAACCAGGAGTTGGCGAACTTTGAAATACTGATGGACCTAAAACAAAGACCGCATCACACCCTGTCCAACCAATTAATGCCCACGTATCCTGCCCTAGCAGTCCCTGCTGGGTCGGTTACGTGAAGTAAGAAAGAGAAAAAAGTAAACGCAGGAGGCAAAAGAGAAAGTGGTAAGAGCTAAGCAAGTGGAATACCAAGATATTTGAGTCAATAAAAAAAGAACTGAAAAATGAAGGTGAGTCAGCTAGGAAAAAGGAAAGGTTTGCTGTTGCCACCCAAGAGCATCGAGTTGGCGCGCAAAACCCTTAACCGTAGGTTCCCTAACCACGTGATCTGGAAGAGAATTCCAGCGATCTATAACTCGGCGCGATAGACGAGTTTCCGTCCTAATCCTATCAGACCGTGGTTTATGCAGTTTCAGTGGGTGACCGCGGAGACTAGGTAACGTAGCGGGACTAAAAAGCCCTGACAAGTCCGGGCCAATCTTACCCGTCAAAATACGATAAGTGAGAATCAGGTCCCCTCTTATCCTTCGGTAGTGCATGGAGTACATACCCAAACTGAGCAAGCGTTCAGGATACGTCTGTCCCCGTAGGCCCTGCACTAACCGAGTGCCCACTCGTAACATCCTCTCCAAGTCCATTTTGTCTCGGTTAAGACATGGTGGACAAGCCTGAATACAATATTCCAGGTGGGGTCGGACGAATGCCGAAAATAGCTTCACAAACAACTTGGCCGTTAAGATTCCGAAAGAGCGGCGGATAAACCACATCATACGAAACCCTCGACAAGCAGCCTTCTTCCAGTTGTCTCCAGAATGAAGTGCTGATGCGTGTACGACTCCTAAATCAACCTGCTGAGTGACAACAGGGAGTTCACCACCGCCGAGGACATATCGGGTGGGAGGATTTGCAGCTCCGATTCGGAGAACAGAGCACTTGGCCCTATTTATGGGCATCAACCATAAGATAGACCATTCCCAGAGTCTATCCAAGGCACGCTGAATTGCCTCAGGACCCCCCGGGATATCCACAATATTCCAGAGCTAAGGTCGTCAGCAAACATTAATGATGACACCCCTAGCTCTCCCGGCAAGTCATTTACATAGATCGCGAACAACAATGGCCCCAATACCGAGCCCTGCGGAACGCCACTAAGGACAGCTTGCCTGAGCGAAAGGCTACGCCCCACCCGTACGCACTGTTCCCTCCCCTCAAGGAAGGCAGACACCCATTGAAGGGCGCGACCAGATATCCCGTAAGATCTCAACTTTAGTGAGAGCCGAAGATGTGGAACAGTGTCAAAAGCTTTCGAAAAATCTACGAATAGAACGTCTACAGCGTGGCCACTGTCTACCGCTTCGGCCCAGCTTTCACGAGCTACAAGTAAATTAGTCTGACATGAAAATCCTTTGCGGAATCCATGTTGTGCAACACTGAGAAGGTTGAATCGATTCAGGTGGTTCTCCACTGAATCCCTTATCAGCTTCTCGAACAACTTGACTACTACGCTTGTCAAACTGACAGGCCGGTAGTTCGCGGGTAGAGCGCTGTCACCGCCCTTAAAAATCGGACAGATGATTGCCTCCTTCCATTCCGAAGGTAGGCTGCAGCTGTCCAGCGATATTGAAAATACGCACGTGAGCGGACCACTCAGCTCAGTGGCCAGTTCATGCAACAGCTTCGGATGAATTGAATCAGGACCGAAAGCTTAAGAGGGATTAATGCCTCGCAGTAGCTCGAAGACCTGAGTCTCCGTTATGCTAAATTCAGCTAAGCAAGAATCCTCCGGAACTCTTGAAACCAATTCAACCTGCGGTAAAGAGGTCTCCCGAGCAAAGACCGCAGTATACTGATCACTCAGTATACAAGCCTTGTCATAGTCAGTTTGCGCAGGGGTCCCGTGTGCTCGCAATAAAGCTGGTATAGACAATTTTGCCCCGCTGCGTCTTTTAACGTAAGCAAAAACTTTTTGGGATTAGCTGCGGCCGAGTCCGCTAAACCCTGCTCGTATTGGAGACGAGCAGTTCTGAGATGTTGCTTACATTTATTTCTATTCTCTCGATAACTATCATAGGTACTGGCTGATGGAGCTGCTTGGTAGGTTCGCCAGCATCTAGACCCTTTCTTGAGTAAGTACTTGCCTGTGGTATCTATCCATGGAGGCTGTGCTCTTAACCTTCTTTTCCTAATGAGTGGAATATAGGTAGCCAGCTTGTTCATCCGGGTACTGCGATTAGCGGATAGATAGTCTATGAAGTGGAATGGATGCCAATTGCTCGGAGGCAACCGAAATGAGACTAATCCCTTGATTAGTGGCACATAAAGTGCGAGCACCCTTTTTAAAAATTGGGACACTAAATGTTTCGCCACAGGAAGTAGGCACCTTTTCTGTATGCCAGAGTTAAATAAATAAATAAATAAATAGTATATTCTCGAATTTCCGAGACACACCTGACCAGGCATGATCAACGTTTACAAGCAATTTATGTTTCGCAACAAACACGTTGCTATGTATGTAATCGGCAGTAAGCCGAAAGTTGTCCAAGCTTTGGAAATTGTAAAATTAATCTTGAGGTATAAATTCGTCAAAACATGACGACAAGTTGGGTTCTAGTGGGCGTAGTGTAAACAGGCTGGGCATTCCGTTTGTAGAGAAAACTTGTCAGGAAAATATTACATTAGGATTCTGGTCGGCTTGCCAGTATGTAGTTGTGGGCAGTGACTTTATTCAGTGGCGAGTCACATCCGCCACGTCGCAGTGTTGTTAAGCGGACATTTGTGGCTTTTTATAGGGAGAACGCTTGCCAGGCGAAAACCCACCACGTCCTGAAACACTGTCAGAAATCCGTTTGTACACTAATGTAAAACTGGCAGAGCAGCTCGTCGACTGATTTATCCCTCGGTTAACCGCCGTCAATTGCCTTCTAATTTCCTCTGTTAGCTGAACAGGTTATTTTTGCTCGGGGCGGCCATAATGGTTGAGGCCTATGGAGGGTTAGACCTTCGTCATCTTCGTGTCCAGGTGAGCAAAACTTCCGATTCTTGCTTCTAGAATTTACAGGATTATGTATACTTCGCAGGAGTATGAAGGCGTCATGTCCAGCTACCATTACTGGACGACGGTCATGGTAGTGAGTGCATTTTTATCCACTTGTTGTACAGCCGTGTTCTATGTAGGTCCTTGGGGGTTTCTATGTCCTGTCCCAGGCACAAGCTCTTTCACGTTCCGATCCCAGATCCCCAAGAAGTTCCAGACCTCGGAGAAAGGGAAGGTGAGAGACAAACAGGGCCGCAAAGAACAGACGTGGGAACAAGCATTATTTATGTTCTATGGTCTAACATTTAGAGGAAACATATGATGTACAATGTGTAACAATGATTATGCTAAAAGTGTCTTTTGAATATTCATCGGAAGCAAAGCCCTATAGGTTGGTTGCTACCGTATACCTTGGATGCAGAGCGTTGCGCCGTTAAGCAAAGAAAACACAGGATCGGTTTGCTATGATGCAACTGTTGCGTGGGAAGATTCGCTGGGGAGCGTAGAATATGCTGACCCAGGGAAGCCAGTGAGTCTTTTGGACTCATACATGGGTAAGTTTCGCAAAAATAGCAGCGAATAATTGAGGAATGAACACCTGTAAATGAGAAGCTAAGGGGCGTCTCTGTACTGACCAGGTGAGAGAGTGCCGAATTAAAAAGCTAAGAAGGGCTAATTGACGGAAGGACCGCGAATAGCCAGAATACATGCGTACATTAAGGTTGCTGAGGATATCAGAACCTGAGGCCTAACCGCAGCAGCCAGAGTGCTAGGGTAATAGTGCCAAGCTGGATAGAGCCATGGACTGCTAGCCCGAGACTTGGAGTATTGCAGGTAAAATAATGCCTAAGACAATACAGCAAGTAATGGGTAGATAAAGGTCTAGAAATGTGAGGCAGAAGAGCGGCTTACGCTGAATACCTGGATATGTTTGCACGACAGAAGAAAGCTAAGAGAGGTTTCGTGATAGAATGACAGCGGACAAGTAAAGCGCAAGCATACAAAGAGGTTGTTAGATAGTTAGAGCATAATAGACTACGACGCATCGACGTGCAGCTAATCAAATCATGCGGTGGTGCTAATGGAGTATAATTAAGGAGGCCTGAGCCGGGAGAAGCCAGTGAGAGAGCTGTACTACGGCCAATTAGGTGTCGCGGATGAGCAATGGCATTTAGGTGTGGCCTTATAATTGCTAGTGGACACCTGATTAGGGCAACAGACAGCAATTGTATGTGATGCACGCAGTCCCAGGGATTAAAGCTTGGAGGGATAAAGTGTGGACCTTGGCAGCTCAGTATATGCGCAAAGATGATAGTAGCTTATGAAGAAGGACTGCTGCTAAACACGGGAGCCAGAGGTAAGACGAGGAACAGTTAGGGTCGCTGTAAGTGTGAGTAAAAAGCGGATGTATGTGACGCAGACAGCCACAAAGTATGTTCGAGATAGAAGAGAGCAGCTCTTAACAAGCTCCAGAAATGCGTGGAGCCTACGATTACTAGTTGCTGCTAAGCAGAAGTGCTTAGGTTTAAGAGGATCGACAGAACATGGCGCTGCGAGAAAATTTCGGTGGCCTGATGTAGCCAGTCCATTAGGCTATTTGGTTACAAGTGGATTGCTACAGTGTCACAGAACACATCAACAAGCCAGCGAAGGTAAGTGATACAGACAATCTGGGAGATTACAGGATGGAGAAACGAGGAATGTCTCCTAGTATCTCCGGATAAGCTCAAAGATGTGTGGAGCCTACAATGAATCTCTGCAGTAAACGTAATGAAGATAAGAAGAACGAAGGGTAATTGTGCTAAGGGAGAGAACCGGCGGACAGCATCTGAATTCCATTGAACCTTCTAGTTATTTATTAGATACAGTGACAGAAGAAGTCAACAAACCAGTGAAGGTATGTGATGCTAACAATTCAAGAGAGTAAGTGGGAGAGATACAGAGTGGCTACTAGCGTAGATATGTATGCTACCTGCAATGACTAGCTGCAGCTGGAAAGTGGTGACATAAGTAATACGAAGAACTGATAATGATACAAGGTGAGATAGAGAGTATCCGCAACTAGCAATGGCATTGGGGTGAAGCCTTCTAGTGGCTAGTGGATACCTTAAGTGTCCCAGAATAAGTCAACGGTCAGCAAATGAATGTGAGCAGACAGTCAAGAAGAATGAAGGTTGGGGATGAAAGAGGGTGGCACTTAGCAAGCTCCGGATATGCAGAGAGATACGTGGAGCCTACGACCACTAGTTGCTACTAAGTAGAAGTGCTGAGGTGAAGAGGATCGACAGAAAATGGCGCTACGAGAAACTTTCAATGGCCTGATGTAGCCATTCCATTAGACACTTGGGTCACTAGTGGATTCCTACAGTGTCACAGAACACAGCAACACGCCAGTGAGGGTAAGTGATACATACAATCTGAGAGATTACAGGATGTGGAAACAAGGAATGTCTCCTAGTAGCTCCAGATAAGCTCAAAGATGTATGGAGCCTACAATGAGTCTCTGCAGTAAACGTAATGAAGATAAGAACGAAGGATAATTGTGCTAAGAGAGAGAACCAGTGGACAGCAACGGAATTCTATTAAGCGTTCTAGCTTTTCCATTGGATACTTACAGTGACAGAAGAAGTCAACCAACCAGTGAAGGTGTGTGATGCTAACAATTCAAGAGAGTAAGTTGGTGAGATACGGAGTGGCTCCTATCGCAAAGATGTATACTACCTACAATGACTAGCTGCAGCTGGAAAGTGGTGACGTAGGTAACGCGAAGAACTGATACTGATGCAAGGCGAGATAGAGCGTATCCACGACTTGCAATTGCATTGGGGCGAAGCCTTCTAGTGGCTAGTGGGTACCTTATGTGTCCCAGAATAAGTCAGCGGACAGCAATGGATGTGACGCAGACAGTCACGAAGCATGAATGTTGGGAATAAAAGAGGGTGGCGCTTAGCAATCTCCGGATATGCGTAGAGATGCACAGAGCCCTCGACCACCAGTTGCTACTAAATAGAAGTGCTGAAGTTAAGAGGATCGACAGAAAATGGCGCTACGAGAAACTTTCAGTGGCCTGATGTAGCCATTCCATTAGACACTTTGGTCACGGGCGGATTCCTACAGTGTTTATGAATACATCAACCAACCAGCGAAGGTAAGTGATACAGACATTCTGAGAGATTACAGGATGAGGAAACGAGGAATGTCTCCTAGTAGCTCCGAGGTTAAGAGGATCGACAGGAAATTGCGCTACGGAAACTTTCGGTGGTCATATGTAACCTTTCCATTAGGCAGTTTGGTCACTAGTATTTTGGTCTCCCAGTAGCTTCTTGGGTTAAAGGAATCGGTTGATTAGATATGTAGTGCCTGGATCAGTTAGTTCTCCGTAGTATGCATGCAGTCAGAAAGCAAGCGACTGGTCAGATGAGATTAGATTAATGTAAGGGACAGACCAGACTGTCTAGTTAAAGAAATGCAATCCGATGGAAGACGGAATGAAGACAGCGAAGTAAGGGAAGAACGGGGTCAGTGGGGAAAGATTTACTGATTAGGCGTAGCGAAGCCAACGAGGCTCTGTAAGGTAATGTGGTCTGTGTATTTAATCATCTTAATATTGGCCGGTAACGGCACAATAGTCAGAGGTCAGAAAACATGAGCCGAAATACACGAGGCTGTATTAGCCGGAGTATTGCGATTTAATAGTGAAGTTGGGAAGAAAAATAGAGAGCGTCAGCAGAAATGGACATGTTAGATGTAGAAGAGTTTGAATTGGTTAGTTAGATATAAGCACTAGGGGTGGGAGAAATAAGGTTTGATTGTGCGGAGCCTATACCGTTGACGGCTCAGTACTCTGTAGGAAGTCAGAAAGTAGGAGACTGGACAGAGGAAACTAGGTTAGCACACAGCTCTGGGTTCCTGATAGAGTGAGGGGAGCAACTAGGGAGGGGAACAGTGTTCCGTCTTCAGATCAATGACCGGTACCGTCACAATATTACGAGAGGGTCAGCAGAACTGAACAGATTAGAGATAGAGGTGGCTGTGTTAGAAAGGAATGAGCAGGGCCAGCAGGCTCTCGTGAAGAGGGGGCATAACCAGATGTCTACAAAATCGTAACTGTAGTCTGGAGTAAGTCAAAGAGAGGCAGGACAGTCAAATGAGACTAGGGCAGAGCAGGGCACGGACAAGTGACCGTCCGATAGAAGAAGAATTAAGAGCGAAGTGCATAATAAGGAGAGGACAGGGTCATTTTGTAAGGAACCTTATTGGTGCTGCGTGTGTAGAGCAGCAAGCTCTTGGCGCGTTGAGATTATTCCACACAGTTAGCGCTTTGTATGGAATTCTATATGTGATCAGGGCCGTTCTCCCATAGCTCGTCCTCAGGGATGCAGATGCCCAAGATGTCTGCTACCGTGGGGACATTTAGTAATCTATTTATGGCCGCGGAGAATTGCAGGATACTATTAGATGCTCTGATGGTTTCTGGTAACTTATTCCATACATGTGCATATCTATAGAGGAAGAAGTTAAAGCGTATGGAGCAACGGGTTTTGGGCAGTGAGAATGAGTATGGCTTTTTGCGTAGAGGATAGCGTGTGTCGCCCAGCGGTTGAAAATATCTTTCAATACTTGAGTCCGATGTTTTGATTAGCTTATACAGAAAAACTAGGTTGGCTTTAAGTCTCCGCAGCCAAAGTGGATCAAGACCAAGCTGCTTGCAGCGGCTTTGATAACTGAGCGTTGTTGATCCTAGAAGGCGCTTAGTGAACGAACGCTGCACTTTCTCGATGACCATCCTATCACATTTGCGTGAATTAGTAACCACTATGGAGCAGTACTCTACAATAGGTCGGGCACACAACTTGTAGAGCGTGAGTCGCGACTCTAACAGGCTCATTGACTTCAGTATTGTAGCGCCTTGACGAATACTACACAAGAAAACCGTAGCCCAGTAAGACAGAAGACGGCAAGATATTAAGAATGTCTTGAGAAAATAGCTATGTACAATAGCTATGTAAATATAGCTTGAGGACAGTGGAAGAAAATGGTGAAGCAATGAGTAACACCACGTAGGAACGCAACAGCCGGCAACGCGCGGACAAGATGGCGGACCTGGTTCGAAATCGCAGTCCAGTATATATAGGCTTTGGACGTGTGCAAAGTAAAACAAAATGTGTACAAGTCTGAATGTGAGGTTTGATGGAGTAAAATGTCATGGTCACTACACAGGCCTCCCCTAGAAGGCCGAGGGACGAGGACTTCGATCGTTGCTGGCTTGCAGGTGTAAGCAGGCAGAACCATAGGAGTAGCTTAGTATTTAGATTATTTATTCTTCTTGTGGATTGGAATGCATCATCGGTGGGCCGTCCCAGCGGGCACACCGGACTACAAAAAACTGGATAATCCAGAGTAAGGGCCGGTAGGACCTTTCACCGCTGCTGTAGGACGGTGCGCTTGGGAGAGGTCACTCCCCCCACCGCATTCCAATCCACTGCCACAACGAAGCTTAAACCCTGTTTGTACTGGCGAGCCGTGGGGGGGCCAAAAACAACGAGCCAGGCACACGAGCAGCCAAAGCCAGGAAGGCGAGCCAGACAAACGACCAAGGCGAGCCAAATTGAGCCAAGCAGACCACGATCCAAAGGCCAACGTGGGCGGACGAGACGACAAAGCGTTGGGGGTAGACAAAAGCATCTAAACGACCAAACGATTGAGAAACAGCCAACCATTGAACGGACGGACCCAAACGTGCCAGCCTCATGACTTTACCTGATAGATGGGGGGAAAAAACTCGGGGAGACAGATTCAGATATTTACGGAAAAGCATAATACCAACAACGAGAGAAAATGAAAATGATTCATGAGGTGTGGATGAATTCGACAAAATCGGAGAAACGAACAGGTTTACGAACTCTTCTACCGTGACTGGCATTAGTTTGAGGCGAATCGGGTGACTGGGATTGTGGTGGAGCTGTAAAGCTGGGCGCCGTTAGAGGTGGCCCTGTAGATTGCATTAAGGTCGATGACGAGTCGAGGGCATAAACTAAAGGTTTGTGGTCAGTAAAGACGGTAAAGCTTCTGCCCTCTAGAAAAGGACGAAAATGACGGATGATACCAAGTTCGAGCATGTGCTCGAATTCCGCCTTAGCGGCTTTTAGCTTATCAGGGGCGAGATGTAGTGGCCGTGCAGAAACCGGTGGGCCACGGGTTCGTATATGGTGCGTAACGCTAGATGCGACCGGAAGAGTAGCGTCAGCTGAGCGGACGAGCTGCGGAAACTGTCTGAACAGATCTAAAAATTCCTTATCAGCTTCAGGCTGAATGTAAATAGGAGTGACAGAAACAAAAGGTGTGCGAACTCCACATGTGAAAAGCTGGGTCTTTTGGTCAACGAGTTTGCGATGACGCGCATCGACGAGAAGATCGAAGTGTTGGAGGAAGTCGATACCCAATATAGCAAACGGAACAGCAGCGATGGTGAAAATCCATCGAAAGGGACGTCGTAGTCCGAGGTCAATGGTAAGGGAGCGTTGACCGAAAACTCGGATAGCGTTGCCGTTAGCGGCACGCAAGTTGGTTGTCTGTGGCTTAGTTGCGTCGCCTGGAACCGGTGGGATCACGCTAACTTCCGCCCCGGTATCAACCAGGAACATGATCCCAGTGTTCCTATAAACGATTTTGAAGAGGCGATTTGGACGACTTCGGCCGACGGCGTTCGTCGCCAATAGGTGTCGGCCTGTTCTTTTTCTCGTTACGGGAAATGAGCATGGTTTTATACAATTTCTAGCGGAACTTCCAAAACGTGCGTGATAACGGCAATTTGGGAGTCGTGTTCGTCTTCGAGATGGGCTAGGGGAACGGGATGGAGAATCCCGTGGGTGCCGATGTAACTTTAAGTTTTGAACGTCTTGCCGTAGCGCGGCTATCTCTGCTAAGAGCTCACCAGCCGAAGGTAGAGTAGCGGTGTCGATGGTTTGGACCGAAGGGTCAGCAGTCAAACGTACGTCAGGTGAGCGAACAGAACTAGACGACGGACACGGTGGTCCGGTGAAACGATCCATCATGTCATCAGCAATATCTGCAACTTCTGACAAAGGCTGGGATTTCGCAAGCGATAGCATAGCTTGCACGTTTTCAGGTAAACGCTGAAGCCATAACTCTCGAAGCAGCGACTCATCCATATGTGATCCTTGAAGAAGACCACGCAGCTCTAACAACAGCGCGGATGGCTTACTAGAACCTAGCTGTAGACCGGTAAAAAGTTTAGCCAGGCGGGACTTCTCGGAGGGCGTAAAACGCTTTATTACAGCGTTCTTGAGCAAAGTATAACGGTCAGGAGAACGAGACGTAATAATAAGATCACGTAGAGCTATAGTAATATCAGTTGGCAGGAGTGTGAGCAAGTGATTAAACTTTGCATAATCGCTAGTGATATGCTTAGAAGTAAACTCAGCTTCTAAAATCATGAACCATAAAACGAGATCGTTTTCAATAAATTTTGGAACTACAAGAGATACCGCTTGCACCGACTGTGAATCTTCACACTTTTTAGAAACTGATGTCATGGCTCGCGTGGAAAAACCACAAAAATGGAACGAAGTCACCGGAATGCGATTGGGGTCACCAATTATGTAGCGCCTTGACGAATGCTACACAAGAAATTCGGAGCCCGGTAAGATAGAAGACGGCGGGATATAAAGATTGTCTTGAGAAAATAGCTATGTACAATAGCTATGTAAATATAGCTTGAGGACAGTGGGAGAAAATGGTGAAGCAATGAGTAACACCACGTAGGAACGCAACAGCCGGCAACGCGCGGGCAAGATGGCGGACCTGGTTCGAAATCGCAGTCCAGTATATATAGGCTTTGGACGGGTGCAAAGTAAAACAAAATGTGTACAAGTCTGAATGTGAGGTTTGATGGAGTAAAATGTCATGGTCACTACAGTATATAGCCAACGATAGACCTGGCTTTTGCAGAGCTATAACTCGCTTGTTCCGCAAAATTTAGTGAGCTTGAGTAGTGCACACCGAGATCGCGCACGGTAACGCTGTTATCTAGTGGTATTCCGTTAAGAGTTAATATATTGGGTGGCATAGAGCACCGGTAGGAAAGGACGTTACATTTGGTTGGTGAGAACTCTAGTTTCCACAGGTCACACCATGCTTTAAGAGCGCCGAGATCTCTTTGAATGCTGGAGAGGCCATCGCGTAGGCAGCTAGGATCAAATGAGAATACCACTTTTATATCGTCAGCAAAGAGGTAGGGAGTGCCATATTGGAAGACCTGGAATACATCATTGATGTAGAGTAAAAACAGCAAAGGACCTAGGACGCTGCCTTGGAACACTCCGCTGGTTACAGAGGCCCTCTTAGAAAAGACATCGCCCAGCAGCACTGACTGCGTTCGGCTAGAAAGGTAAGAAGAGAACCAAGCATGGAGACGGCCGGAAACACCGAATGCAGCCAATTTTGCTAACAATCCATTGTGTGGAACCCGGTCAAATGCTTTTTTCATATCAAGGAATATGATGACCAGCGCTCGACCCAGGTCTATGGCGTGTGTTACGTTGTTTAAGAATTCAAACTGGCAAGTTTGACAAGATTTAGAAGGCAGAAATCCGTGTTGGGACCTATTAATGAGGTTGCGTTGCAACAGAAAACGAAGCATCCCGTCCTTTATTATTTTTTCCATGAGTCTCGACGCAATGGGTGTGTGGCTAATAGGGCGGTAATTGTCAATATTTTGTCGGCAGCCTCCTTCGTGTCTTGGTATGATGGTTGCGTGTTTCCACATAGACGGGTATTGTCCACTCTTCATAGAGAGGGTGAAGATATTGAGGAGAAGGACTGGAATATCCGATCCACCAAGTATTAATACGGAAGATGGTACACCATCCGGACCTGGAAAGTGGGACATTTTCAAGGAGCAAAGTGCTCGCTTGATGTTGTTTAAGTCAAAGTCAATGGTTTGTTTTGATCTTCAGTGAACTTGTGAATCGTAGTTGGCGATGCCGAGTCATTGCTGGTGAAGGAGTTACAGAAGTGAGTGTTAATGCGGTCGAAGAGCTCGGCCGCATCAGTAACTATAGTTTTATCAGGAAGTAGAAGGGTAGTGATCGTTATATCTCTGCTGCCACCCCGCTGCTTCATTAGTCGAATAAGAGATTTTGCCTTGTTATCAGTACAAAGCGCTGCGTGCTCAGCTAATGTGCGAGCATTGCTTTGTATAGTTCTCCAGGCGATTAGTAACTCATTCATTCGGACGATTAGATAAAAGTCTTTAGTCTTGCTGTAGCGGCAGCGCATTTTCTTAAGCCTAGTAGCTAGTTTGCGTGTAGAAGCATCATCAAGAGTCTGCAATGAGGTTAGCTGGCTAATGATAACTGAGCCTCCATACTTAAACAGCTCCGGAGGAAGTCCGTGCAGCCTTTAATAGCCCTAGGTGCCGAATCGCAAGACAAACCTCTGTTTTACTGGGCGGATCAAGCGTGACGACCCAGGGTGGGCAGCTGGGTTCGCAGGGCCTTAAGTACACCGTGAGGGCCAATTGAACTGGGAATGCAAGTGTTCGGCCCATCGGTCCAAGCGTCTTTGTAAGTTGGCAACCGGCGAACCTTCCGCTTCGCATATAGTCGCAATGACACCAGGCTTCCGGTGGCCAGTGAATCGAATGAGCTGAGAGAGCATACGAGCAACGTCAGAGATGGCGACGGCCACCATTTCCGAAGCACTCTGGGACCACCAAGCCACACGGTCACTGCGTGGGCTATTTTGCGCTGCCGACTAACAGAATGACGCAATTCAACATGATTACACTCTGCCGGGATAGACCTGCGGCAGTCAAATAGATGCTAAGAGCGAGTGGAGATCCTGGCCTTCATAGGGGACTGAGTAAGCCCACAGACTGACTGCCCGGAGAGAGCACGGTTTTCTGCATGAACGTCCAGTGTTCACAATATCTTGCGGGGGTTCGCAGCCGATGCACCCACCAGGTAAGCTTGACAACCCTGCTGAACCGAGACAATAGATAGTTTATTTGTGTCTACCTTACATTGCCTCGTTTTCAGGTGTCTCCTAAACTCAAGCAGATACTCGAGCAGACAAGAGCACGGCCTGAGTCAAGAAAAGTGAACCTGATGGATATGAAATCCTTTACACTACGCCTTCCGGCTGAAAGTGATTGCGATATGATCAATCTGAGACCATGACAGATGCAGAAGGGGGTAGCCAAGTAGCTGAATGTTTCCTCGAATGTCGAAAGCTGGTGTTCAAGAGAAAGCGATGATTATATTCGCACAGTGTGAGAAGTCTCCATTATCGGAGCGGCTCTCATAGAGCGCATGGTGACCACCGAGGTGACTTTCACATGACAATAGACGACCAACTGGTGCGTTGAGATTCCCAACAAAGACAATGATATCAGACTTGTAGGGTCTGCTCAAGAGCTGATGAAGTTCGCGGTAGAAATCGTCCTTAACTGAGTCGAAACTAAAATCACAAACAAGTTTCGTCTCTCCTCGCGACATCTGTTTACCTTGCATGATACCCAAGGCCGAACTGCACACAGTTGGCTATTAACCAGGAACCAGTCCATTAGTGCGGCCACGGTTTTCCTACTTAGCGCTACACCAACGCCAAGCAAGCCTGCCGCAGCTGCTTCTGTGTCACCAGATAGACGTAGGCGAAATATGGTTTTGTGGTCGGTGGGAGATCACAACTCAATCACAGTACTTGGATCTTCTAAGCGAATAGCGACCTGCGTGTTCGGTTCTCCTGAAACAGGTCATTAGATCATTGGATCAAGTAATTATGTCTAACTCACAGTGTTTGCATTGTGCGAAAGTGGTGACTAAGGGTATCCAGTGCATTGCCTGCAAACTCTGGGCATGTGGCCAAAAGCGTTGCTCGCAACTTACTGAACCGCTCTTCAAGACCTATGCTGAGCACAAGGGTTTGCTATGGATTTGTCGATATTACATCGATGCTGCTGCGTTGGCAAGACGTCCGCCACATCAACATCCTGAAAGACGTTCCTCTGTTCCTTCTGCTAGGCGTGCCAGGAAGCGGAGCAACATATCTTCCAGCGACGCTCCAAAGGTCGCGGCCACCCCCGCCCCGTCTACTTCTCATTCGGACCCATTGATACACATCCGTCCTGTTGAGCCTACGACGAATTCATATGCAGACATAGTGAAGGAGAAAGCGACTTTGGCCTCGTGTGGCCAAGGTCCAGCCACAAGTGTCACCAAGGCTAAGACTAAGTCTTTGAATAAACCTGAGCTTCCATCTTCTCAGTCACAAATGAAGATAATTCTCAACAGAATCTCTGAGCTGGAAAAAGTGATAAAGGAAAATCCAGCATCTCGTAAGCCACCAATTCCAGAGCGCATTCAGCCGTCTCGTGACTGCTGCTTCATCATCGTGAACGCGGCGGAATCGGACAAGGCTACCTCGGCGGAGCGAATGTTGGATGATCAAATCCTGCTCAAGCGGATGATTTCTCTACTGTTTGATGCAGGCGAACAGGGAATAAACGTTGCCTCTGCCTTCCGCTTCGGTAAGAAGCAGGAAAATTCCTCCAAGGTTTGACCCCTCAAGATTGTATGCGGAAACGAAGAAGAGTGCGCGCGCATCCTTCGACGGACTCCACGTCTCAAAGGCGAATATTTCTACGTGTTACGAGACCTCTCTCCCGAGGACCGAATTAAAATGAAGAAGGCTGTAGAGGAGCTCCGAACGCGCCGGGCGAGTGGTGAAACCGACCTAATTTTCGTGGATTTTTGCGTAATTCGGAAGAGCACATGAACCCATTGGAGGTCGATTCCTGTCACCCCCAGACAGTAAAGCATAAAAACGGACTACGCGTGCTATCTGCCAACGTACGCAGTCTAAGGAATAAACTGGACGAAATTCAGTTGCTTACTTCGGAGACTCGTCCAGACCTGATGGCCTTCACCGAAACCCGGCTATTCTTAGATATCACGGACTCGGAAGTGTCTATCCCTGGATATCACCACTCCCGGTCCGATCGCCACGGGGTGAGGTCAGGTGGTGGAGTAATTCTCTACTGGAAGACGGATCTCAACGTACATCTAGTTGAAGCAATTAGTGACCAGGATGATAATTTCGAAGCCCTCTGGTGCCGTGTTCATGACGGATGCAGATCTCTCCTGGTCGGTGTCGTCTACAGAGCGCCATCGGGTCCCGGAGCGCGCTTGTTGGGCTCGATAAGAATGTATGGTGGGCACAAAGACTGTTTAATCTTGGGGGATTTCAATGCACCGGATATCGATTGGGACCTACTTCTTTGTGATCGCCCATCTGACTCCTTCGACGCCACACTGCTTAAAACCGCTCTCGATTGCAGCCTCGTTCAACATGTCTTGACGCCTACTCGTATTTTCCCAGACCAGACCCCGCACATCTTGGACCTCGTGCTCTCCCCGGCAGATTCGGATGTCACGAACCTAACCGCTCTTCAACCCATAGGCAAGAGCGATCATTGTGTTGTTTCATTCCACTGGACTCGCCGTCTCGCGATCCATAGTCACGGTGGTCACCGTCGAAATTTTTGGCGTGCCGACCCACTCCGTCTGAAAACGGCCGCAGGCGCTACGGATTTTGGTATCCCTGAACACATTCACCTCGATGACTCATGGAATCATGTACTCTCCAAAATGACGTCGTTAAGCGAGCAGGTCGTCCCTTACTCCCATCGAAAGCCCTTCGCTAGAGGTCCACCTTGGATGGATCGAGAGTTGAGGTCAAACATGAATAGAAGGCGCAAATTATGGGACCGCTATAGGCAATTTCATTCAGAACTCGACTTCTCTCACTACAGGACAGTCAGAAATGTTTGTGTCGCAATGAAGCGCCAAAAACGTCAACGCTACGAGCTATCCTTGGCAAAACACTCCAGCATCGCGCCTAAAATGCTCTACTCTTATTTGAAAAGAAACACTAGAGCTGGTAATGGCATCCCTGCTTTGTGTTCCTGTGCTCATCAAGCTATACTTCACGAGGACAATGAGAAAGCTAGTCACTTGGCTAAGCAATACGCTTCTGTTTACGCGAAAGAAACGCCATTTAGTGACAGAGCCGTATCCACATTTCCATCTTCGTTGGCCCAAGTAGATATTAACACTGATTCTGTGATGAAACTTCTTCTTCAGTTAGATCCGTATAGCTCACCCGGCCCTGATGGATTGCATCCTTTGTTCCTCAGGACTGTGGCGGAGTACATAGCTTCACCCGAACGTCAAGTCTTTCGTCGCTCACTAGAAGCTGGCCGTCTTCCTTCAGTTTGGAAAGTGGGTGCCGGCAAACCCATTTACAAAGGAAGAAGTCGACATGATCCGGCCAATTATCGTCCAATCTGTTTGACGTGAATAGCGTGTAAAGTTATGGAAGGGATCCTAAAACAAGCTGTTACTCTTCATCTTGGGGGACAGAATGTCATTTTTTCTGCCCAGCATGGGTACTGAAAAGCACGCTCTTCTACCTCGAACTTGCTCATTGCTAAGGAGACCTGGGCAAGGTCGCTAGACTCCGGCAAACGCTTGGACGTTGTGTTTGTTGACTTCAGCAAAGCTTTTGACAAAGTCCCTCATTAACGGCTCCTGTTTAAGCTCCAAGGAATCGGTATTTCTGGGAACCTCCTGTCTTGGATCTCCTACTTCTTAAACGACCGCTCTATGCAAGTGAAGGTGAATGACACATTTTCTGCTCCCGTTCTCATGACGAGCGGGGTCCCACAGGGCTCTGTCCGCGGTCCCGTACTTTTCAATATTTCCATCAACGACTTACCATCCACTCTTCAGACGGATTGCCTAATCTACGCTGACGACCTAAAGCTATGGATGGAAGTATCCAGCCTTGAAGACGCCGACCGATTACAAACTACGCCCGATCTACTCCATGGCTGGTCGATTAAGTGGCAGTTGCCCGTAAATCGTGATAAATGCTCTGTTCTTCCCGTTGGCTCACCAAACCCATTTGGAACTTACCATATTGGTGGTTCCTTGCTCAGAAGCGCAACCCAAGAGAGGGATCTTGGAGTGATAGTGTCATCAGACCTCAAACCTATTCAAGACACCCAGAAGAGGGTCGCCGCGGCCTACAGGATGTTCCATTCTATACGCAGCGGGTTTTCTCTTCTGTCCCCGGGACTTTTCCGACTCCTCTTTGGCTTGCATGTACGCCAGATTCTCGAATACGGACTACTTGCTGCCTACCCTCTCACCAAATCCGAATGTGATATGATAGAGAAGGTTTAACGGTGTGGATCCAAATCCGTCCCTGAGTTGCGAGACATGTATCCGCACCGACGTCAACGACTGAACTTGTTCTCTCCAGGTTACCGCCGTCACCGAGGAGATTTGATTTTTACTCGACGTATTCTCAGTGGAGAAAAGAGTTGCGAGTTACAGGACTTCTTTCAACTGAACACTGAGAGTTCGACACGAGGCCACCTCATGAAACTGTTCAAACCGAGGAATCTCCGTGTGCGGCTCAATTTGGCCTTGTCAACGTTTCAAACAACTGTTAGATTCTCACCTGAGCGCGCTGGGATTCTGCTATCTCTAAGGCAGCTACAGTGGTCCTCTGCGGAACCTTCTACCGCAATGACCCACGTCATCTCCGCAATGATCGGAAAGTGAAGGAGCTGACAAAGGATCTTCCTTCTGCTCTCTATCATCCAATGATCCAATGATCCAATGAAAGACAGCAAACATCGATGGCGAGGGATTCCAAAGTGCGTGCCAGACCAGCTTGCTACCCGATCTGCAAAGGTGTATGTACATTGATGCATGCCAGACGGAATGAGAACGGAGGCCGAAGAAGTGAGACTGAGTTCTCTGGTTGTCGACGAAACCATCGGGAGTAGAATCATGCAAACAGGAATAAGCTGGAAACGGATAACTGAGTGGTAACAAGTGAAAAGTTGCATGTGAAGGTATGTGACCAAAAGACAGAAAAGATAACGATAATGCAGACGAACAGTCCAAAGTGAAACTGCTTCAAAACAAATTCCTGAATATTGGTAGGTACTACAACAAGCGGCAAAGATAATACACCCAATGACCTCGGACAAAAAGGAGCAACGTTAGTACAACAATTGATGTTGTTAAGAAGGGCACTGTGAAGGACAGGAAGTACAGTAAGTATATGGACAACCACTGCGTTTACCTGGCGATTTCTTCTCCGTTAGTCCCAGAATTACCCGTTACGATGCAAATTATGCACGTCAGCTTGCCAAGAGCATGCGTCAGTACAAGCTTCCCGACGTTGGAGAACAACAACGTAAATCTTATATTCCACAAGACTTGCAGCATTGTCCGTTCGCTTTTCTCCGCCTTGATGGTCTCCGCAGACCACTGGAGCGACCTTACGAAGGTCCATTCAAGGTCCTGCAGCTTAAGGACCGCGTTTTTATCATCGACCGTCACGGTAAACGCGAAGCCGCTACAATTGACCGTCTCAAGGTTGCCCACGTGGAACCTGAGCTCAACGAAGACCCTTACTCGTCTTCCGATGAATCAACGCAGCCTAGGATGGAAGACTCGACTGCTTGCAACATCCCTGACCCCAGGTATCACGCCCCATCCAAGCCTTCCACTTCAGCTCCACCGCTTCCCATCGAACCAACTACCACGTCTTCAGCAGTTCCTCCAATTTTGCGATCCGATAGGACGTATAAGACGACGCCTTCCTCTTATACGAACAAGTCGACAAGGTCGGGTAGACGCGTTCATTGGCCAGCTCGATTAAGGGGTTATCGTTCCTTTCACTTTTCTTATTGTTTTTCTTTTCCCTTTTGGCCAACAACGTACCAACCCTCCAAAAGCGTTTAAAAACGCCAAAAGAACCGACAAAAGTTTTTTGAAAACCTAAAAAGAAAGCAAAATGTTTTGAAAACCCAAAAAGAACAAAACGTTTTGAAAACACAAAAGAGCTACGTTTTGCCTGAGGCCTACCTCATCCGGTAAGTGGCACTCTTGCTCTTGCCCTCGCCTCCACCGTCACTGCTCTTGTTTTCGTTTTTCTCCCATGTATGAACCGGAGGAGATACCAAGACTGAAGCGAACATTTGACCTTCACGAACTCGCAAACATTTAACGCTTACGAACTCCCCCCATTTTGTGTTTTTGGCACCGTTAGGGAGGACACGGGTGGGAGCCTGCTGGGGTCCGATCGCCTGGTTCTCCCCCAGCAGCTGCATCAGGTTTCACTACCTGGTCTCGCAGAAGGCTGGCCTGCGACGGACAGTCCTCGCGTAGCTCCAAGGGTCACCCACGGTTTCCCTTCTAGGAGGGGGCTCAGATTCAGATTCAGATGGACTGGAACGATAGGAAAATCCCTTGAGTGTTCCTTCTTGAGCAAATCGTTGAGCCAGGAAATGATAAGGTGTTAGTTCTTGATAGATCTAAAACGAAACACCCGAAACACACCCTGATCAACCAATTACTGCCCACGTTCCCTGCACTAGCAGTCCGCGCTGTGTAGGTTACGTGAAGTAAGAAAGAAGTAGAAAGTAAATGGAAGATAAAGAGGAATGAAAGTCATTAAAATGAAGGATAACACCAAAGAGTGAAGATAATGACAGAATAAGAACTGAAAGTTTGAAGATGGATATGGTCAGGAGAAGGGAAAGATTTCGTGTTGCCACCCAAGAGCGTCTAACTGACGCTCGAAACCCTTAACCGTAGGTTCACTGACTACATTTTCTGGAAGCGAGTTCCAGCGCTCGATAACTCTACGCGATAACCGAGTTTCCGCCCTGATCCCGTCAGAACGCGGCTTGTGTAGCTTCATGGGATGACCGCGAAGACAAGCCAACCTAGCCGGGCTAAATAGCCAGCGCAAGTCCGGCCCAACCTTCCCTGTTAAAATGCGGTAAGTAAGGATTAGGTCTCCTCGAAGCCGTCGGTAGTGCATTGAATACATACCCAAGCTAAGTAGACGCTCGGGGTACGATTGCCCCCGTAACCCCTCGACCAATTTGGTACCTACTCTCAAAACCCTCTCAAGCTCCATTTTGTCCCGAACAAGGCAGGGCGCGCAAGCCTGGACGCAGTATTCCAGATGGGGCCGAACGAAAGCTGAGAACAGCTTCACAAATATGTCGGCAGTTAAGACCCCGAAAGAACGGCGTATTAACCATAACATTCTGAAACCCCTACTAGCGGCCTTCTTCCAGTTGTCACCAGAATGCAAAGACGAGGAATGAACGACACCTAGGTCTATCTGGTTGGAGACAAGGGGGAGTTCGACCCCACCGAGTACGTAGCTCGAAGGCGGGAAAGTTGCTCCTATACGAAGGACGGAACACTTAGCCTGATTTATGGGCAGTAGCCACAAAGTAGACCAGTCCCAGAGTCTGTCCAGTGCATGCTGTATGGCCTCAGAACCCCCAGGAACATTTACAACATTCCATAGCTTAAGGTCATCAGCAAACAATAGGGATGATACCCCAAGCTCTCCAGGGAGATCGTTTACGTAGATGGAGAACAGCATCGGTCCAAGGACCGAGCCCTGTGGGACACCGCTAAGGACCGCTTGCTTAAAGGATAAGCTGCGACCCACACGTACACACTGCTCTCTTCCCTGCAAGAACGCAGATACCCAGTGAAGGGCGCGGCGAGATACGCCGTAGGACCTCAGCTTATGTGATAGCCTCAAGTGGGGTACCTTATCAAATGCTTTCGAGAAGTCTACGAAAAGCACATCCACCACGTGGCCATTGTCCACTGCCTCGGCCCAAGCTTCACGAGCAACCAACAAATTCGTCAAACACGAAAATCCCTTCCGGAATCCATGTTGTGCACTACTGAGCAGATTAAATCTATTCAGGTGACATTCCAACGAATCTCTCACCAGCTTTTCAAGCAGTTTGACCACGACGCTAGTCAGACTAACTGGCCTATAATTGGCTGACAGACTCCTGTCGCCATTTTTGAAGATAGGACAGATGACAGCCTCCTTCCATTCGGAAGGTAATGTACAGGCTGTCAAGTGACTTCTGAAACACCATCGTCAGCGGTCCACTTAGTTCCCCCGCCAACTCATGCAGAAGCTTCGGGTGAATTGAATCAGGTCCAGCTGCTTTGGAAGGGTTCAGTTCTTGCAGCAGTTTAAGGACTTGCGTTTCCACCACAGTAAACTCAGCTAAATAAGAACCATCAGGTATTCTGGGGACAAGTTCAACGCCAGTCAACGCGGCCTCACGTACAAAAGCCCCTGCATACTGTTCCCCAAGTACACGAGCCTTATCTGAGTCCGCATACGCACGAGTTCCATCGGCCCTCATCAAAGTTGGGATTACCGAAGTTGAACCACAGCGTCTCTTAACATAAGCGAAGAACTTCTTCGGATTTTCCGAAGCTCCGTCAGCCAATTCCTTTTCGTACACCAGCCGAGCTTTCCTTAAGTGTTGTTTACACCTATTTCTAGCCTCGCGGTACCTAGCATAGGTGCTAGTTGATGGAGCCGCACGGTAGGTCCTCCAGCACCTAGAACGCTTCTGGAGCAGGTGCTTGCCAGTGGTATCTGTCCACGGCGGCCGCGCCCGTGTCTCCTTTCTCCTCGCAAGCGGGATGTAGGGAGTAGACACCTCCGTGAGATAAGATTTAAATTTATCCCAGGCCGCCTGAACCGTATCAACCACCGAGATTTCGCAACGCATCCCAGCAGCCTTGGTACGCATTGCCTGATAGTTAGCACGCCATATGTTTGGAAATGGCTTAGCAATGCTCTGGTGACGCCTGGTCAGACTACGCCTGAACGATAAACAAACATGATCACTAGCACCTAAGGGAGAGCCGTAAGTGATGTCCCCTACGAAGTCTAGTGACTTGGCAAACACTAGATCCAAAATAGACGGGAGTTGGGCGTCCATGTAACTAGTGGGGAGGTCCACGAACTGATACAATGGTACCTGTAGCGTAAGCTCAAGTAGATCTGCCCCGAAATTACCTACTGCCGAGTTGCAAGAAAGATCCGCCAAGCAAACCTCTGGTAGGTTGAAATCCCCCAGTGTCAAATACCTGTTTGCGGATTGGGTGTTTGATACTGCGGCTGTGTAGCGACCTGGAGGTTCCACCGTATGACTGTGTAAACTATTCTAAAATATTCAAATTATAGCTTTCTTATGTTTTAGGGAACCATTCGGTTTGCCTGTTGGAACGTTGTTCCCGTTTGTTGGAAACACGAATACGATCTCCGCCTCTGGCGCGCGGTTTGGCTGCGAACGACGCTCCGTCTACGCTCTCGACGCAAACGACATTCTGCCTAGCTAGCTCTCTCCGGGTGCCCTATTTTCAGAATTTGCTAACGCTCCTCCCGTCCAATAAACTTCTTCCCTAGTTTACTTTTGTGTCTTCTACCCACTACGGNNNCGCGTAGGGCTGGAGCCAACCGTTTTGGGTTGACTGCAGTGTATAAATGAGTCTCTGTAGATGATGCAGAGCAGAGACAAGCTCTTGGAGAACTTGGCTTGGTGGACCACACCATGAAGGACTCCATAAAAAGGAGAAGCAGTAGGTGCAGCACTTCTCGGCGACCAGACATTCTGCAGGAGTCCTGATGTGTGAGAGCGGTTGGTCGAAGTTGATGGAGCTGTGGTGTTCACATTGAATATCGAGTTGTCAATAGCAGCGCACTGTTGTCTTCGGTTAGGCGCCGGATATCCGTTTGTTTTGAACTGATGTTGATAAGTTGGAGTTTGAGCAATGTGATTTGTTGAATCGAGTAAATATGGTTTGCTGAGTGAATGGCTTGGTCTTGTCGGAGCGGCAACCAAGGGTAACGCTTGGTAAACCAGAGCAGAAGGAGTAATAGGCACCGGTTGCAGTTGCTTGGTCATCACGTGCACAAGCAGTAAATATATTGATACGGAATGCCGACTACAACAGAAATCAATTACAATTAAACCGCATACGCATACATCTTACTCATATTGAGCATCGTTTGAAATAACGATAAAGCGACGAGACTTATTTGGTTAACGTGCACTATGTTGGATGACGCTGCTGTTTTGTCTTATGGTTTGTGATCGTTAGGAGCACGCTGAGAAAGTGGAGGACGCGATGCATAAAAATGAGTTCGCAACGCCATGCGGTTTTTGTAACTATCCGTTGTCAAATTTCCTCTGATCCAAGCTAGCTTGCATCGATTGCAGTGATATTGGCCAAAGCGTCTTGTGCGCTTACTGGTACTTTTCCGGTTAGTCCCAGTGTTAATCCCTTTAAGTACCTTGCTTTTTATTGCGTTCGTTTTACCAGTATATCCGTGCAATAATTCTGTTCTTTTCCACATTAACATGGCTGGCTCTCGGAACACCGAGGCGGATGGACCCCTGGAGTCCTCGTTTGATGAGCCTGTAGTGACCTGGAGATTCCCCTGTTTGGCTGCCGCATACTGCGTAAAATATTACAAAATCACAAAATTATATTTTCTCGATGTACATAGCAAATTAGCTGCTCGCCTGTTTGAATGTTGCTCGCGTTTGTTTGAGTCAACATAGCATCCGCCTTCGAACGGCGCGACGCCAATCGGCTCCGCGGCCATCTTTGCTCGCTGCGCACGCGACCCCACTTTTCCCCTAGCTAGCTATCTTCCGGTGCCTTATTTTTAGCACTAGATGGCGTTTCGCCCCACTTAATAAATTTTTCCCAGCGTTACTTTTGGTATTCTCCACTCATCGGAGGTTGGCCTTACATTCGCATATTGGTTCTAAAGCGTATCGATCCTGCTTCTGGCTTTATTGGTGACCCCGACTTTTGGTTATTATCCGGTGAGTTTTCGTTAACGTTTCTTTTCAGATTTGGCCAAATTTTTTCGCAAACCCATCTGATTTTCACTTTTCGTTTTCCGGTTTAATCTCGCTGGCTCGCTACTTTGCTCGCTATGGGAACTGATCGCGTAGATTCTGACGTTCAGATCAGCACAGTTACGCTTCCTATCGCACCTTTTCGCGAGACTAATCCTAAGTCTTGGTTTGGTCAGCTAGGGTCGCAATTTTCTTTACGTGGTATTAGGTCCGAAAAGACCAAGTTCCACCTTGTCGTTTACGCGCTTCCGCTAAATGTCATCGATGACATTGATGACATTCTAGATCTTCCTGACGACCAAAATACTTACGATGCAGTCAAGACAGCTGTTCTGTGAAGAACAGGCTTATCCGATCGACAACGAGTTACGAAACTCCTCAACGAAACCGAACTTGGCGATCTTAAGTCGTCTCAGCTGCTTCGAAAAATGCAGAGCCTAGCTAAACCCACTTCGATAGATGATTCTTTTCTTCGGGAAATGTGGTTGCAACGACTTCCGCGCGAGATGCTACACATCCTCTGCGCTAGTGAGGATGCACCTTTTTCCAAACTGGCCGATACAGCCGACCGAATTTGGGAGTCGTACGGACAGGTTTCGCAGGTCCAGACGGAACCGGACGACGACATCGCCACGCTTAAATCCCAGATGGCAACATTGACTCGACAATTCGTAGACTTTTCGGCCTCCGGACATAACCGCTGTAAATGCTCTAGGAGCCGTTTGCGTTCACGTTCGAACTCTCCTTCGCGATCACCGAATAGAAACGGTTACTGCTGGTACCACGAACGATTCGGCCAGCAAGCTAAATCATGTCGCCCGCCCTGTTCCTTCAAACGACAGCAGCAGGAAAACGGGCGGACCAGCACGTAGAGGCGACGGACGTAGCTGGTCAACGCAGTCGCCTTTTCTTCGTTACCGATCGTAGAACCGGAGTTCGCTATCTCGTCGATACTGGCGCAGAAGTCCGCGTTCTCCCGCGTGATCCAAACGACCCAACCGAAAAGATGACTAGCTCATTGGGTGCAGCTAACGGGACCATTATCCGCGTATATGGTCAGCGCTCGCGCACGTTGAATCTCAGCCTCCGACGCGCTTTCACATGGATATTCCTCGTTGCGGATGTTCAAACGCCTATCCTTGGTCTCGACTTCTTACGTCAGTATGAACTACTCGTCGACGTTAAGCGACACCGTCTAGTCGACCGCCTTACGAATCTCGCAGTCATTGGGACTTTGGCCGACACCGCGTCAATCAGTCCCGTATACGCGACTCAACTTAGTTCACCCGTTGGGCAAACGCTGCTCGATAGCTTTCCGCAGGCATTCCATCCTGCTCTCCCGTTGCCTTCCGCAACCGAGGCCGCGACCCATCACATCGTTACGAAAGGTCCGCCTGTGTTCGCAAAAGCTAGGCGCATGACCCCCGACAAGCTCAAAATTGCACGCTCCGAATTCGAGCACATGCTAGACTTAGGCATTATTCGCCCGCCTAAGAGCCCGTGGGCGTCGCCTCTACACATGGTGCCTAAAAAGTCAGGAGATTGGCGTCCACTTGGCTACTATCGCGCTCTCAATAGCGCTACCGTCCCCGACCGCTATCCGATTCCGCACATTCAGGACATCACGGCTAGCCTACGTGGCGACCGTGTGTTCTCGAAGATCGATCTGGTTCGCGCTTACCACCAGATCCCTATAGCCGAGGATGACGTTCCGAAAACCGCAATCATCACGCCTTTCGGACTTTCCGAATTCTTGCGAATGCCCTTTGGTCTTTGCAAAGCAGCTCAGACATTTCAACGCTTCATAGACTCTGTCACGAGGGGTCTCGACTTTGTTTATCCTTATATAGACATCTTAGTAGCTAGTTCTTCCGAAGAACAGCACGCGGAGCACCACAAGATGCTTTTCGAGAGGTTAGCCTCTAATAGAATTGCTGTCAACGCTGACAAATTCATATTTCAGCAACCATCTATCGAATTTCTTGGTCATCGAATTGACCAGCAGGGCATACGGCCGCTCGAAGACCGAGTCAGCGCTATTAAGGACTTTCCCGTTCCGACTACTTTGGCCGCCATCCGCCGTTTTAGTGGGATGATCAACTACTACCGTCGATTTCTGCCACGTTGTGCCGACTTGCTCAGTCCATTGACCGACTTACTTCGTGGACGCGAGAAGGGCAACGTCGAGTTGACGCCCGCTGCAACCGAAGCCTTCAAGGCCTGCAAAGAGGCCTTGGCTGAAGCCGTTATGCTTCACCATTTCGACCCCAAAGCTCCACTCAGCGTTGCAGTCGATGCATCGGACACCGCCATTGGCGCCGTCCTGCAGCAATTCACTGAGGGATGCTGGAAACCACTCGCTTTCTACTCCCGACGCTTACAACCGGTAGAAGTCACGTACAGCACGTTCAGCCGCGAACTGCTGGCAGTTTATTCCACCGTCCGACATTTCAGGCACGTCTTAGGTAATTCATTCGTTATCGTCACCGATCATAAGCCGCTTATTTACGCCTTTCGAAATCAATCAGCTCGACACTCACCACGTGAGTTCGTCAGCTGAATTTCGTGGCTCAATTTTGTACTGACCTCGGACACATTTCAGGTCAGAATAACGTTGTTTCTGACGCTCTTTCGCGCGTCTCCGCAATCCACACCGCTGGCCAGGCAATCAACTTATCTGCCATGGCTACCGCGCAACTAACCGACACTGATTGTCAGAACGTCAAACAAGATTCTTCGCTACGAATCACATCGCATCCACTGCAGTCATCTGATGGCACAATCTTGTGCGATACTTCCACTGGACGACCTCGGCCCGTCGTTCCAGAAACCTTTCGACGTCTAGTTTTCGACACACTTCATAACATCGCTCATCCAGGCATCCGAGCCACGATCAAGCTCATATCCGAGAGATACGTTTGGCTCGGAATGCAACGCGATCTTAAGCGCTGGGCACGCGGTTGTCTAACGTGTCAGCAGGCCAAGATACAGCGGCACGTGTCCGCTCCGCTTGGTCGTTTTCCGCAAGTCTCAGCTCGCCTCGCCCATGTCCATCTCGACATAGTTGGAACCTTGGCACCATCCAGAGGAATGGTCTACATTCTGACCACGATCGACCGATACACCCGTTGGCCCGTGGCCGTAACTATACCCGACGTATCCGCGGACATCGTAACGCGCGCTTTCGTTGAGCGCTGGGTCGCTTCACATGGCTGTCCAGCCACCGTGACCACTGACCGCGGTCCGCAGTTCGAATCTTCGACCTTCAACGATCTTCTCAAAGTCCTCGGATGTCAACGCATCCGGACTACCGCCTATCATCCGCAATCCAACGGTATGGTGGAACGCTTCCACCGACAGCTAAAGGCCTCACTTAGTGCCGCTAATGCACTAAGCTGGACCGAAGCACTGCCTATGATAATACTTGGTATCCGATCAGCTCTTAAAGCTGATTTGCACACGTCCAGCGCCGAACCGGTGTATGGACAACCTCTTCGACTACCTGGGGACTTCTTTTCCGGAAACCCCAGAACACCCCGCTACGACGCGAATTACGCTCGGCAGTTAGCCACGAGCATGCGCCATATCAAAGTAAACGACGTGCGAGAGCAGCGACGTAAATCGTTCGTTCCACAAGATCTACTGCATTGCGCTTACGTTTTCCTTCGAGTCGATGGTCTACGCAGACAACTCGAACGACCCAACGAAGGTCCATTTAAGGTTCTTAAACGTAAGGACTGCGTATTCGTTATCGACCGCCACGGTAAACGTGAAACTGTCTCTATCGACCGTCTCAAGGTTGCTCATGTGGAACCTGAGATGGACATTGACCCCCGTCCACCCTCGGACGAGTCAACGCAGCCTATGATCGACGACACGCCTACTTCCGATGCTACGAAGCATTCTCCGACTAACCCTTCCGACTCAGTCCCTTCAGATTCTATCGAGCCGAAAGCTTCCTCATGCGACAAAACTGCAGGATCGACAACGCCTCCGACCGAACGTCCGAAATCCGCTAGGTCAGGTAAGCGGGTTCATTGGCCAGTGCGATTGAAAGATTAGTCTTCTTTTCATTCTTCCTTTCCCGCTTCCTTTTGCTTGTGGCCTAACCCGCCCAACAAAACGGCAGTTTTGAAAACCCAAACAATTTGCAAACCGTTTTGCAAACCCCAAAAACTGCAAAACCGTCTTGAAAACCTACAAAAATGAGAAAATCGTGTTGAAAACACAATATGGTTCTCGCTTCATTCGCTTATCGCACTCGGTACGTGCTATCGCCTTTTGTTAGCTCTGTCGCTCGCACCTGTTTGACACTCCGCGTTTCTGCTTCTTTTTCATATCCCCGACACACGAACGTTCAACGACAATCGAACGTTACGTTTTCGGACACTACGTGCTCAAACTTCATGTGCTGTGACACTACGCACTCGAACGCTACGAACCTTTCCTCCGATTTTGTGTTTTTGGCACCTGTAGGGAGGATATGGGTGGGAGCCCCCTAGCGTCCGATCGCATTGGTTCTCCCCCAGCAGCTGCATCAGGTTTCACCGCCTGGTCTCGCAGAAGGCTGGCCGGCGACGGACAGTCCTCACGTAGATCGAAAGGTCACCTACGGTTCCCTTCTAAGAGGGGACTGTGTAGTGACCTGGAGATTCCCCTGTTTGGCTGCCGCATGCTGCGTAAAATATTACAAAATCACAAAATTATATTTTCTCGATGTACATAGCAAATTAGCTGCTCGCCTGTTTGAATGTTGCTCGCGTTTGTTTGAGTCAACATAGCATCCGCCTTCGAACGGCGCGACGCCAATCGGCTCCGCGGCCATCTTTGCTCTCTGCGCACGCGACCACACCTTTCCCTTAGCTAGCTATCTTCCGGTGCCTTACTTTTAGCACTAGATAGCGTTTCGCCCCACTTAATAAATTTTTCCTAGCGTTACTTTTGGTATTCTCCACTCATCGGAGGTTGGCCTTACATTCGCGTATTGGTTCTAAAGCGTACCGATCCCGCTTCTCGCTTTAAGCCTAATGCAATGTGCGGACAGTCTAACTGTCCTGAGCCAGTAACATTTTATCTGGCGGTATGCAGCGTGGCATCCGCTGCCGCTGGTATCATGAAAGCTCTATCGGCGTAAAAGCAGACCAGTTCAAAGTACTATCATCCAACGTTCACTTACTTTACAGCTGTGCTGAATGCTGCACTCAGAGATCGAAGCGCCCGGCTATCAACGGTGCTAAACCTCCAGCGCTGACTTCAAGGTTGGCTGGTCTTGAGAAGGCGACAGCCAAACTCGCCTCTATTGTATGGCTCCATGCAAAAATGTATTTGAGTTTAAAATCCCTGAATATTGTCCTTGAGGACAATGCAATAGAGGGCAACATTGCTGACGATGCATGCGCTGGCGTCTGTCAGTTGGTCAAGAATTAGCGCATCCTATCGGACACTCTAGGTATTATTGCTGACTATCCTAAAGGGCCGGTCAAAGGGAAGAAAAATAGGGTGCAGAAAGGCCAGCAGCTCTCTGCTAAACCTAGAGAATTAGCTGCCACGGCAAGGAGCATAATGCGCTCTTTGAGACTCGTAACGTCACCTAACGGTTATGCGCAGGGGAACGTTCCGAGGATGCTGCCCATCTCGATTGCCCCTGAACTAGCCCGTTCTGAAGAAGTGTTGTTAGCCGGTCAATGTTACACAAGGTCAAAGGCCCCTGCTCCCCTAAACCAAGAAGAGGCGGACTAGATCTGTCCGTAAGGGGCTTAGATACCCAGAACCAAGTAAGACGCCGGTAATAGTGCGGAAAACTTTTACTACAGTTGCTTCGGCGTCGTTTGCGAAGGCATGGGCAGTTCCACTACCAGTGGGAAAAACAGCTGTTATAAGTGTCGAATCCAAGGCACGTAGGGTAAACGCTCCCCGTCGTGCCGACATTTCACGGATCGTAACATTACATTCCGTAACGTTTCTGAAACTAGAACTGCTCTACCAAGGGAACGCATCTTGGAAGACATCAAGTTGCTCAACCTGTGCTTCAGCAAGCTGCCTCCACCCGGCTTCCCTGGTGTCACTGTTAGATAGCTGACCCGCTTGTGAAACGTCCCTATCAGTACGCCCACACCGCGACACCGATTACTTCTCGTTGTGCTTTCTACCCCGGAGGAACGCAAATCATTACTGCAGTTTACATTTAAACTTAGGGGCACGGGCGTCATCGTTCAGCCAGACCTCCAACTGACAGATTGAAGATAAAGGAGGCTAGCAAAGACCTCAAGACTAGACGGGCGACTGTTGCGCTTGGTCTCCGTCTGGTGGGTTTGCAAAGGGTCAGCCAGAAGTTATTTTCAGCCCTATCAGAAGGTATCTCGATGGCGCACGGGCCAGAGATGTCCGTGCCGACTTCGTTGGGGTAGTACTTAGCAAAATGCGTAGCCTAAGGAATGAGGTGCACGAGTTGGGTCTATTTGTAGACACATCTCGTCCCGGCAAACTTGCTTTCACTGAAACGTGTTTGTCTCTGTATATCACGGACGGTGAAGTATTCTTACCTGGCTACTCGCTGCTTAGAACTGATCGCTCCGTTGGTCGCCAAGGCGGAGGCGTTGTACTGTATGTGAGGTGTAACTTAGATGTGTTGAGGACCTGTAACTTCCAGTCGACGGATCAGACTGTTGAAGCGCTATCGGCGGTTTTGTGCACTTCTTCTACCCAGTTTACATCTGTAGTGATATACATGAGTCTTGGAAGTTCTTCCGGCGGGATACTTCACTTTATTCGCACTCAGTCTGCGAATACGTTTTTACTGCTAGGGGATTTCCGCATCCCGGAAGTCTGTTGGGTCGATCTTGCTTGCTATTTGGCGTCAGGAACATTCGGTGCAGACTTGCTTAGGCTGACTTTCCAAGTGCCTTTGCACCAGTTCTTGGACTTCCCCCAAGGTTAATGGACAACCAAATACCATCTGCTTTAGACTAGGTGTTCGCTATGTCCCTGGACTTCGTGACTGACGTTTTATACGGTGCACCTCTAGGGTCTAGCGATCATGCATCCATATCACCTCAGTGTGCTCTTTCCAGACACCAACAGACCGCTAGTGAATTACTTCCGAATGTTTGGCGGACGGAAGTTAGTGCAATGCGAATTAAGGCTTCAGTTCGGAACGGTGATGTCTCGATGGTTGACTCTGTCCAGCTTGCCCGGGATAAAGTTATTGCATACACTACCGTGGTTTCCACTCCATTTATTCCACTCATGAGGAAAAGAGGGTTGCGGGCACAGCCTTTATGGATCGATACCACAGGCAAGTACCTACTGAAGAAAAGGTCTAGAGGTTGGCGAACCTACCAAGCAGCTCCTTCCGCCCATGCCTATTATATTTATGGAGCTTAGAAATAATTATAAGCAACATCTCAGGACTGTCCATCTCCAGTTCGAGCAGGGTTTAGCGGACTCGGCCGCAGCTACACCCACGAAGCTTTTTGCTTAGGTTAAAAGACGCAAAACTCTCTATACAAATGTTATTGCGTGCAAACTGGGACCGCGCGCAGACTGACTAACACAAGCCTTGTATGCTTAGTGTTCAGTATACTGGGGCATTTGCTGGGGAAATCTTTCATCACAGGTTAACTTTGTTTCAGGTGTTCCAGAGGATTCTTGTTTAGCTGCGTGTAACATAACGAAGTCTCAGGTCTACGGGTTAGTGCAAGGCATTTATTCCTCTAAAGCTTCCGGTCCTGACTCAATTCATCCGAGGATGTTGCATGAATTGGCCATTGAGCTGGGTGGTCCTCTCACACGCGCCTTTCAAATATTGCTTGGCAGCTGCATTCTAACTTCGGAATGGAAGGAGGCAACCATCTCACCGACTTTTAAGGGCCATGACTGCGCTGTGCCCGCGAACTACGGGCCCGTCAATTTGACAAGTGTAGTGGTCAATTTCTTTGAAAAGCTGATATGGGATTCATTGGGGAACCATTAGAATAGATTCAGCCTTTTCAGTTGCGCAACTTGGGTTCCGCAAATCATTTTCATGTCAAACTAAGCTACTGATATTAATGGTGGGTTTGTAATTAAGGTAATTTTTTGTAAAAAGTAAAAGTCTCGTTTAAACTTTGCCCAGTAACCTGCCTCGTCGGGGACTCGAACCCCGTACGTCCGGGGTTCTAGTCCCTGTCGAGGAAGCTTACTGTGCAAACTTTAATCGCGGCTTCTACTTTTCCACAAAAATAATCTACTTACAGCTCGGGAAAGCTGGGCCGAAGCGCCAGACACTGGCTACGCTGTAGACGTGCTATTTGTGAACTTTTCGAAGGCGTTTGACACTGTTCCTCATCGACTTTCACTAAAGATGAGATCTTACGGTGTACCTGGTCACCCCTTCAATGGGTGTCTGTCTTCCTTGAGGGGAGGGAACAGTGCGTACGAGTGTGGCGTAACCTTTCGCTCAGGCTAGCTGTCCTAACTGGCGTCATGCAGGGTTCGGTGTTGGGGCCATTGTTCCTCGCGATCTAGGTAAATGACTTGCCGGGAGAGCTAGGAGTGTCAGCACTAATTTTTGCTGACGGCCTTAAACTCTGGAATATGGTGGATATCCCGGTGGTTCCTGAGACAATTCGGCGTGCCTTGTACAGACTCTGTGAATAATATAGCTTAGGGTTCATGCCCATAAATCAGGCCCGGTGCTCCGTTCTCCAATCTGGGACTGCTAGGCCACCCACTCGCTAGGTTGTCGGCAGTGGTGAACTCCCTGGTGTCACCCAGCAGGTTGCTTTTGGGGTCGTACACATATCAACCCTTCCTTCTGGCGACAATTAGGAGAAGGCTGCTTGTCGGGGTTTCGTAAGGGGTTGTTTATCAGCCGCCCTTTTGGTATCCCAAAGGTCAAATTGTTTACTGAGCTATTCTCGGCATTCGTCCGACCTCCGTTGAACCCTGTATCCAAGATTGTCCACTATATCTTTTCCGAGACAAACTGGACTTGGAGAGGGCGCTACGCATGGGCATTTTGTTCGTGCAGGTTCTTCGGGGAGAGACCTATCCTGAATGCTTGATCATTTTGGGGATGTACTCAATACACTACCGAAAGATAAGAGGCGACCTGATTCTCACTTATTGTAAAATGCATAAAAAGGAGAACCACAATGATTGAGACGTAAGTTCTATTAAGCAACACGTAGGCTCTATAAGGAAGAATCAATGTAACGGAAAATGGTAAAAGTAAAGTTACAGTCAACTGTTCTCTTCAGATTTTTGTTCTTCTTCAATAATTGCGCAGGAATGTCCTTCTGAAAGGCAGACGGAAAAGAAGGCGCCGTCAGTGCGACAATTTAAATTCAACCACGCGCCAAACTAGTTTCGATCACTCGTTACACCGCACCCCTTCTATGTAGACAACGTCCCCGTTGCCACTCCAAAGCCCCCTTGAGCTGGTATTTCAACTTCGGTGGCTACTTCTGTCGGTGGCTCAATGTGGTGCTCCTCACCCGAATGCTCCGGCTCGATATGGAAATGTTTAAGCCGATTAAAGTGTACGACCATGTGCTGCCCGACGGCGTTCTTTGGGTCCCAAATCACGGAAGTTAGATCAGATATTATTCGGTCTACCACGTAGGGGCCTGCCCACTCACGATGCAGCTTCTCTGGTATTCCGGATACTGGTGCCTGATGCAAATGTACGAGGTCGCCTGGTTTCAACGGGACACCGAAGACCTTCTTGTCGTAGTATTCCTTCTGTCATCCTTGAGCGTTCGCCAAGTGAACGCGTGCCATTTCGTGTGTGCGTCGAATGGAGTCAAGGAGCTTACTGACGTATGCTGTGGCCGACGGGTACACCTGTTGTGATCTCGGTAATCGGACATCCGTGGGCAACCGAACTTCTCTTCCCGTCCACATAAACGACGGCGTTTGCCCGGTAGAAGAGTGGACCGCACTGCGATAAGCCAACAAGCATTTAGGCAACAACGTGTCCCACTCGTAAATGTTCTGGTCCACAAACGCCTTCAAGAGTGACTTCAACGACCAATTCGTACGTTCAACTTGTCCGTTCCCTGGTGGATGGTAAGCCGTTGTTCGCGTTTTATCCATAGCAACTGTTCTGCACATCTCCTGGACCAATGAGCTTTCGAAACATGATCCCCTATCGGAATGCAGTTGTCCAGGCGCTCCCCATTGGCAAACCCAGTGGTTAGTCATCGCTGTTGCCACAGTGAGAGTATCAGCCTGCGCGATTGGAACGGCTTCGCACCATTTGGTGAAGTAGTTTACCATGACTAGGATGTAGCGATTCCCTCTCGGCGTTTCCGGAAGTGGACCAACGAGATCTACTCCAACTATTTCGTTCGGGTAACCCGCAGTCATGGATCGTAATGGTGCCCTATGAGCAATAGGCGGATTTCTGAACGTCGCGCATCTTTCGCAAGTTTGGCAGAAGTTGACAATGTCTCTTCGTTGGTGCGGCCACCAAAATCGTTGACGCGCCGCCGATTCGAGTTTATTGATTCCAGTGTGTCCCAGCTGTCGGTGCAGTTCCGACAGCACTTCGGTAACTAACGCCTGTGGAACAACGAGCCTTCTCAGGTACGTGGGGCCGAAATCGAAGACCAACACACCCTCTTCGATGGGGAGTATACCCCACATCGCCCACAAGCACCGGAGCTTCGTAGCTTTTTCCTTCCATATCTTTCGGAGCTGGTTGGTCCCTTCCCGAGCGCCGCTCATGGTAGATGAGTGATATGTCTGGGTCCGAAGCCTGTGCTTCTTGCCAACGACCATACTCGGCTTTTTGTAGGTTGACTAGCGCTGCGTGTTGCGTAATGCAGGGAGGACAGTTTCCGTGATCTCGAGACGGAATCCTCGATAGCGCGTCCGCGTTGCCGTGTAGTTTCCCAGGCCGATGGTGACATTCGAAACCATACTCCTGTAGCTGCTCTTGCCACCGAGCAACCTGCCCCTCCGGGTCCCTGAAATTCTGCAACCACCTGAGTGATTGGTGGTCAGTCCGTACTAAGAATTTTCTTCCTAAAAGGTGGTGCCGAGTTTGTTTTATGAGAAAGCAACACCAACGTTTCTTTCCTTGTCGTACAGTGATTGCGTTCTCTTGACGTAAGGCTTCTACTACTGTATGAAACCACTGTCTCTATGCCATCCGGCCTTTTTGTGACAAAACCGCCCCAATGGCCTGATCGCTGGCATTCGTGTCCAAAATGAACTCCCCAGCGTGTGGCGACAAGTCGGGGATGATTACTTCGGGGCGGTACACAGGGACTCACGCTACCGATCGAAGCCCGTTTGATATTTGACAGTCCAATCGAAACCGCGGTTATCCTACAGCAACCCGTTTGAAGGAGCTGCGACTTCCGAGAACCCTTTGATGAACCGACGGTAGTGTGACGTTAGTCCTAAAAAACTGCGTAACTCCTCAACATTCGTAAGGATTGGCCACGCATTTATCTGATTTGTTTTGCGAGGATCTGTCGGGATGCCTGCCCTAGGGATGATGTGTCCGAGATAGGTAACTTCTTCTTGTAGCAAGCAACATTTTTTGGTTGGTATTGCAAACCTACATTGATTAGGTACGTTAACACTTGGGCTAAATTACTTAGATGTTCATCCTTCGTTTTCCCGTGTACGATGACATCGTCCAGATAGACGAGACACTTGTGAGAAATTAAATCGTGAAGCACTTTCCGCATAAGGCGTTGAAACGTTGCATGGGCGTTTGATAGGCCGAAAGGCATTGTTTGGAACTCGTAAAGGACTGAAGGGTTGCAAAAGCTGTCTTCGCTCGGTCACTCTCTTCAACTTCCACTTGCCAATAGCCGGACACCAAGTCTAGCGTGCTGACATAAGCCGACCCTCCGAGCGCCTCGAAAAGGTCATCAATTCTGGGCAATGGATATGCATCTTTCCGCGTGACTTCGTTTAGCCGCCTATAATCAACACACAGCCTAAAGCCACCGTCGTTCTTCTTTACCAAGACGACTGGGGCTGCCCATGGGGAAGTAGAAGGTAGTATAACTTCCTTTTTCAACATCTCGTCCATGAGCTTTTGCAGCTCGCCTTGCCAGTGCACTGGGATGCGTCTTGGGTGAGTCTTAATCGGGGTCGTATTCCCCGTGTCGATTAGGTGTTTCACGACACTTGTGCGGCCCAGGTCTCCTGTCTGCCAGGCGAATGCATCAGAGTGGGCTAGCAACACCTCTTTGAGCTTTCCTAACGTTCGCTCGTCCGTTGGCACAGCGAGTGAGCGGATAAACTTGCCTGCCCGGTCTTCCTCGTCAGAGGGGCTCCCACCAATCGTAAACGTCTTAAGACTGTCAGCGTGGCCTTGTCTGAGCGATATAACGCAACTGTCGGTTATCAACTGGCATTTGTCTAGATTCAATAGACACTTCAGATGTCTCAATAAATCCATTCCAATGATTACAGCAAATGGAAGGTTATCAGCAACTATAAACTCATGGCGAAACTTCTTGTTAGCAAGGAGCACCAGAACAGTGATAGATGCCCGTACAGGCAGGGGTTCCCCATTAGCAACGGTCAAATGATAGTAACATGGTGTCCACACACAATCTGTCAGCGACTGGGTTATATTAGCTCGGACTAGACTTCTGCATGCCCCTGTGTCGATTGGACCTACTAGTGGCACCCCTGCTACGATTAGCTCTACCATTAATGACAATGCGGACGTTGCACTAGTGACAGCGGGGATGAAAACTGACTTGACAACATCACACTCACCTTGAAGATTTCGCCTGCCAAGGCTTGGTGAGAAATTTCCTCTTCTTGGTGGATGAGGGTGGGGACTTCGGAAGTACGATTGTACGGGACCTCGATACGGGACGCGCTTCCAATTGCTACGTCCTGGTGGTTGGGAGCTAGCAGGCTTGTATCGATTCAGCGCGCAACATGGTTCCATGAGCCCCATGGACGCGTCCACTTGTTCTAGCTGGTCTGCCACCTCTAAGGCTGCCTGAAGGCAAGTAGGGCGTCGTAGACGAAACTCCCTTTTTACCAAGGGAGTTTGGATGCCCTCGAGTAACGGCTCTAAAACTCACTCACTCACTTTAATAATTTCTCTTCCTTGCTTCACGCAACCGGCCCAGCAGGGACCGCTTGGACAGGACACGTGGGCTCTAATTGGTTGGATAGGTTGTGACGCTGTCTATGTTTTAGGTCCATCAGTGTTCCAAAGGCTAACAACTCCTGCTTAAACGCGCCGCTGAAGAGGAAACACTCACAGGATAATCTTATGGTCCCAGTCCCTCTTGAACTTTAACTTAACTTTGCAGCTTGTTGGTTTCCGGTAAAAGTATGCGAATTTCCGGCGCGTACATTCCCAGCATGATGCCTCCGGTTGTTGGCGGTACGTGATGTTGTGTGCACTAATAATTTGCAATGAGAATCCGTGACAATTTGTTACGGTTCTGGCCTGGACACAGCCCTTGTAAGCTCGGGCGTGCCGAACCAATGGATATTTTAGTGGAAATATTGTGGCAAAACGTGTGTGATTAAACACAAGAAAACACTTTTGGCTATTTCCTGTTTTTATGTGCTCCAAGACCAATGTGGTCAATGCTGTTGCTATTGCACCGAGCGTTTGTTTGACGGTTGCCAGTGAAATTTTAGGTTTTGCCGCCTACTAACTCTTTTTCCAGCTTTTAAGTTTTAACAGTTATTTGGTTTACTGCGTATACGTGGTACTATTTTTGCTGCTTTCTACTATATAGTGTCCGTCGCATTATGTACCCACGGGGCGTGGAGGCTTACGTCGTTTTGGGGCGCGCATGCTTTGCCGCATTAGTGACTGAGGATTCTGGCGGCGTGCAATAGGACGACTGCAAGACGAAGTATGATTAGCAGTGCCCCGATCTGACGGCTAAAACCTACGCCTTGCTATTTAGCAGCGACACTGCTTTTCGACTACGTCAGTCTTTATGGACGCCGCCGAGGTCGCCCGGGTTTGCTTGGTCAAGACTGTAATGTTTCCTGAGCTCCTTCACGGCGGCCGCCACTGTGTTAGCCACTCTCGATGGTAACATAACCTGGCTAATAGATGCAGTTGTAGTCACCAGCGGTGTCCGTTTCATAAGGTCAAACCTGCAGCTGAACTTTGTTTGTCAACCGGTTGTGCCCACCGTAATGTTGACAGCGCTTGCTGGTGCATGAATAGCAGCGTGACGTTCCGTAACGCAGTGTCATCCACTGCAGCACTTGCGGCTGTACGCCAGTTGGATGACCTGCAATGGTTTAACCTGTGCTTAACGGAGATTTTTGTGCTTGCGCTTCCCGGTGACACACTCAGGAAACTTACTAACCTTGGTAACTCTCCGGTTTAAGCGCAAAAGCTTGGACCCCGGTGACATTGTGGGGTGCTATACACTCAGGGCTAACGCAAGGCGCTGTTGCGCTTTGCTTTCAACCGGAATGACGCTAATGTTGGTTATCAGCCGGACATGACAGCAGATAGCTTAAAGCCGTAAGTGGTGTGGAAGGACCTTAAACGCAGAGGGGCGTTTCGCGCACAAGATGCCCGGTCAGTGGGCTTTCAGTTGGTCAGTCGGCAGTTCTTTACCGCCCCGCCAGTGCCTGCACTGGTAGCCCACGATACAGATTTCGTCATTGCGAAAGCCTTTGTCTAGTGTTCAGCAATGTGCGCAGACCAAGGAATAAAATGTACAAGGTAGGTCTGTGTCTAGGTGAGGTACCCGATATACTCGCATTCACTGAAACGTGGCTGTCCCAGGAAATCACGGACTGTGGAATACATCTGGCTGGCGACGCACTGTTTAGACCTGCTCGCTTCGTTGGCCGACAAAGCGGAATCGTTGCGCTTTATTTTAGCTGTTATCTTGACGTTCTGCATACCTACATGTTTCAGTCGGCAGCTAAAACTGTCGAAGCTCTGTCTGTAGGGATTTACACTTCCTCTGCCAAACTTCCAGTAGTGAGTGTGTATGGAAGCCCTGGAAGTTCCTCCAAATTGGTGCTTGACGTTATCCGCTACCAATCCGACAGTAGAGTTTTGATACTGGGTGCTTTCCCTCTACCTGAAGTTTCTTCGGCAGATCCCTTATAACTTTTAAATTTAGCTTGCTCCTACGTCTCAAGTATCGTGGTGTCCGTTAATGACCGCCCAATTACTGTTTATTTTAGACACCGTTTCAACTACACACGATTGAACCCGATGTATCGTCGTGATACACATTGGTTTTTAAACCTTGATCATGCATGAGTTGGTGTGTCTCTATGAAACTGAGAATAAACTATTTATTTATTTATTTACAATGATTTTGCCCAGTCATTAGACTGCTTGGGTAGCGTCACTTACGGATCTCCCTTAGGTGCCGATGACGATGTGCAGTTATCATTTGGCTATACCGTGTTCAGATGTCACCACGGCAGCTTTGGGCAGTATCCCGACATATGGCCTGCGCACTGTCAAGTAATGCGTACCAAGGCGTGCAACTCGAGCGACCGAGTGCAGTGGAAAGGATCCACAAGTATGCCACGATGGTAGATCTCAGGTAAAGTTGGCTGTGTTCCAGGTTTTGTCGGAGTGGTGGATATCTGACCCACACCCCCGCGGCAAGGTCGGACGTCAGCTTGTTCTTCCGGCTATTGCGATTAGTGAATGTGAGCTAGTCTATGGAATAGACTGGAGTGCCAATACCCTAGCCTGAAACGAAATGAGACCGGTTTCTGTTGACTGGTAGACCAATTGCGGGCACTCTTCTTAAAACCGGAATGATAACTGATTCACCCCAGGAATTAGGCACATTTTCTGCTTGGCAGGTTTTCTAGAATAAGTAGGTTAGCTGGATTATTATAACTGAGCCTTCATCTTTGAACAGCTCCGGAGGAAGTCTTTCTGAGCCCGCAACCTTTTATTGTCTTAGGTGTTGAGTTGCAAGATAAACTTCCGTTTTACTGGGTGGATCAATTGTGACGATCCAGGGTATGCAACTGCGTTCGTAGGGCATATATAGGGGTTACGGGTCAATTTAACTGGGAAGGAAAGTGTTCGGCCCATCGGTCCAAGCGTCTCCGTAATTTCGCATTCGTCGAACCAAATGCTTCGCATATATTCCCACAGTGACCAGGCTTTCTGTAGTCCGTTGATTGAATGAGCTAGAAGAGCTTGCGAGTATTTCAAGGGCGGACAACGGCGCGCAGTACTGAAGCACAAGGACCACTGCCTTTACGATCAGTGCATAGGCTGTGTTTGAGCCGCCCATGGACAGAACAGCGCACTTCATCAAGACTATATTCCTCTGGGACCTTCTAGGAGCGCTTGGTGATCCAGACCTTTATAGTGCGTGACGTAAGACAACCGAATTTCTGTCCAAAAGGGATCATGTTCCTCCGCATGCACATGCAGTGTTGATCCATATCCTGCTTTGGATGGCAGAAGGGTGCCCAAGCCAGGTCAGCTTGATGTCTTCTGAATCGAAAGAATAGGTAGGCGGGGTGGCATTGTACATTTGCCTTTAGAGGCACTCATATCAGGCGGACAACCCGTTAGATGTTCAACTAACTGACTCGCAACCCTGTACATTTCAGAGTTCCACGTGAGGTAGAGGGCCTTGTTTATTAATTACACCGGGTCCATGGGGTATAAGCTCACAGCTGCTCTGGCGTCGTGCGTAGGCGCCAGGCCTCTTTGACGGTAGGTGTGCAACTTGGGATGCTGAATTTTTGCTACCGTCCGCCTCAAGCCGGGCAACATTGGGTCAAAGAGCTCAGGCTTTTGAGCCAAAGGTCAGGATGGATTATCTAAAAGAACCTCGGTAACCCAACAGCCTTGTGGTTCAGACTGCTATGACAAATGCTAAGGTATAGGCAACTTGAGCAAAACCGCTGTCTCAAAATAGGCAGTCGGAGAGTGACGTCTGTTCTACATCTCAGATCTGCAACTCATCATCCTCTTCTTGAATTAATTTCCTTCCTCAGCCATTTTCCCTTCTATTGTGTGCTAAATTGCTGCTGAACTACCACTTTTGCTGCCATGTAAAATTGTGGGCAACCATCGAGTTCAGTTCCGGTCCGAGAAAGCCAACAGTTCGTGAGACGATAGCTGAGGAATTTTGACCGTTTTTCCAATCTCAGCTGAGTTCCACAAGTTCTATTTTCGCCAAAGACCATCTTATTCATCACTGGAGTGTTTACCATTTCCTAGATACTGACGTTGCCTAGGCAATTTTAGTAAGATTGCGGTTGACTGGCTTCGTAGGAGTGCATTATACTCCGTGGCGCTTATAACTTAGAAGCAACCACGAGGCGAGCCGTCCATGACGTGGAGCGGCGGAATAAATAAATTGACTAAGTGCAACTCAGGCTGGTGAGTGCGAGACCTCATCAGACGTGGCACAGTCAGCGGCGCGACTATATTCTATTTTTTGCATCTGGTTGCTAATTTTCATTAAACTGAAAAATTTCAATCACTTCTTGCATTCTTTTCCTTTATATTCTGTTTGCGTCCAAGCCAACTGTCTTAACGTTTTCATTATTTTTATGCTCGCGATTTGAGTCGTGCCAATCGCATCCACCGCACGTCGGTTTCCGAAACATAGTTAGTGGATTGAACTGTACTGGGAGTGCCAAATCTACTTTTCGCAGACGGTTTAAGGCTACAACTAGAGGGAATGAACGTAGTGTTTCATCCGCCCTACAACCGACTGCATATAGGCAGTGGGCATGGTCTGCTTTTGGCGGCTACCAATGAATGTCGATGCCAATGTTAATTTGGCCGGTGCTACTTAGCACATTCGAACGGTGTTCCAGTTTAGTGGCCTGAAGTTGGCTTGCTGCAATTAAGGCAGTCAATCATCTGAAGGCACTTACACGTCTTGCATCTCATGCCTTACGAATGTTATCTCCAGTATCCAGGTCACTTGCTTCACCCACGGTAATTGCGCCGTCCCAAAACAAAGGTGCTTTTGTCCAGTACTAAACACGCGGCCTCTTGAAAGATGTGGTCCTGAGAACATGCACCCACCGAATACCATGAACGTTACATTTGGTCGCTCGATTCAACTTCGATAAGTGGATAACATCCAGTGATGTGATTTTCAGTGAGTCAGTGCGCATGTGCCGCTGTGGTGCGCCAAATTTCAAGGCCAAATGGCATCCACCTACAAAGATCCACCGGGCATTACTTTCGCATCAATTCTGGTCCGTGTACAGCATGGATTCATGTGGCTTTTATACAAGCGGTGGACATCTGCCGCCCTGATGCATGCTTTGGTAGTGCCATAGCGCCTCCACCAACCATGAACCAAAGCTTTCCGCGTCAGTTTCACGTCACCTCAGCGTCCCACCCTACAGGTGACCTTTGGTTGGGTACTACACACGTCCTCACCCGGTCCATGGTTTCGCAGTGCCATATCGTTTCTAGCCACCGTTTACACAACCCCATCGGCCCAGTTCCTCACCAACATACTCCACTTTAATTATCTAGTTCTTATGGCTAAACCCCGCATTCCGTGCGGATATTCTTTCGAGCTTTAGGCCAGGCAGTCCCACACTAGTGTCTAAGTCTGTAATACACTTGCACTTGGTCCTGCTAATCATGCTGTCACGTACAATATTACACTATGCCGATCTTGTCCAGTAGGCGTGCACACTTTTCCGAGAAATGAATGTTTATTTATTTATTTATACACATGGCAACCGTATCTCGGAAAACTTGCTAACCCTTCTTTTACGAAGCACAAATCATTTCTCAGTGTTCACTCTTCGTGGGTTACGGGCGATGTACGCGCTCACCCGCAATGTAGGAAATATTTGTGCATGCTTTGAAAGTCATAAACCTGCTCATGCCACAACTGGCGTGCCTCGCATAGTCGAGAATAAATATTTATTTATTTATTTATTTAATGCATCCTGCTCTTCTACTTCGATAGCCCAATTCCGCCGAACATTGGTTACCCTGCAACACTTCACCTTATCTCTTTATCACCTCTGCAATTGCCTTAGATGAGCGCCCACTACAACCTTGCATTCGTGATTGCAGGCATCCTGCCACACTTTCAAAACGCACCTTTGCACAGTCCACGGCAATTGATGTCCTACGGGAGTCACACGGATCCCAAGGGCGCATGTTTATCCCGGCCTTCATAGGGTACTGAGGAGGCCCACGGACGGACTGCCCGGAAGAGATCATGATTATCTGCATGAACGACTTGTGTACACTAATATTTTGCGGTATGGCGCAATCGTATGCATCTGCCAGGTAAGCAAGATAGCCCTGCAGAATAGCGATAGTAGGCAGTTTAATTGTTTTTTACGGTGCCTGCTTTTCGGGGATCTTCCAAAACTCATTGGGATGTGCTCGCAAACATGAGCATTGTCTGGGACAACAAAATTGGACCAGCTGGATCTGCAATCCTTTAAACTATCCCTTCAGCTGAAACTGCTTGCGATATGATTTATCCGAGACCATTCCTGCATCGCAGAAGGGTAACGACAAGTAGCGGAACGTTTCCTCGAATGCCAAATGTTGGTGCTCAAAAGAAACAGGCGATTATATTCTCATAGTGTGGGAATTCTCCATAAGCTGAACTGCTGGCATTGAGCGCATGGTACCCTCCGTGTTTATTTTTACATGACACTAGACGACCGACCCGTGCTTTGAAGTGCCAAGCAAGGAAATGACCACCTGATTTGCATGGACTGCTCAAGAGCTGATAAAGTTCGCGGTAGAAATCGTCCTCGACTGACTAAGCATTGCAGTCAGTAGCAGCGTAAGCTGAGATCACACACAAGTAGCTTGTCTACTCACGAGAACTGTCTACCGTGCTTGATCTTCAAAGCCGAACTGCACACAGTCGGCTATTAATCAGGAACTAGTCCAGAAGTGCAGCCACGGTGTTCCTACTTAGCGATACACCAACGCCAAGCAGGCCTGTTGCAGCTGCTTCTGTGGCACCAGATAGATTTAGGTAAAATATGGCTCCGTGGTCGTTGGGAGATGGCGTTATTCATTTACTGGGATCAAAAAATCCAGTTTCGGAAAGAAAGCAAGCATTGATGACTAGAGATTTCATAGTGCGCGCGCGAGCAGCTTGCTTTCTACTCTACATGCGCGTACGTATGTTGATGCATGCCAGAAGCAACGAGGGTCGAGACAGAAAAATGAGACCGGACGAGTGATTTGGGTGTGGTCGAAGCCCGCGGGAGTCGATGCATGAAAACAGGGATAAAGTGATAACGATAACATTGGTTAGTAACAAATAAATAAGTGACAGTTGAATGTGTGTGACTAGCAAGAGGAAAAGCAGCTGAGACCGCTAAGGCAGGTGAATATTCCAAGGTGAAACTACTTCAGAAAAATTCCCAAATATCTGTAGGTACTACAACACTTCCGGCAAAGATATTCAACCAACGACCTACGACAAATGGGATCGGCGTTAGTTCGACGTTTGACGTTGTTAAGAAGGACCCTTTAAGGGTCACTAAGTGCGCTGAAACAGAATAACTTCCTGTAGCAATTGATCACAAGCAGTGGGCACATGGAGCATGGCACAAGTAACTGAAGTAAGAAGAGTAATATCTGCTTCTGGTTCTTGTAATACTGAAGCGACGACGGCATTTTTAGCCTATTGGCGGTGAAGTTTCGTGAGCCGTGACAAAGCGTCTGCCTGGACAACGCCTCTGGCCGACTGGTATTTTGTAGGGAAACCATAGTCTAGCATCACTGTAGACCCTAGATAAAACCGATTAGCTGTGTAAAATTGAATACCATAACTATACCCGAAGCTAATGAGGAGGAGCTTGTGATTCGTATTGTGTAAAATAGCGTCCACTGAACATTTTATAACATCCTGTTTGAGAATACTATGGATATAGCACGCTTATAGCGACATTTTAATAACCGGTTGCAGCGACAAGTATTCGTCTGGCTGCATGAGTCATCGCTATCTCTCATCCATATAAATATATAAATAATTATATTCTCAACGAAACGAGACACACCAGTACTGGCGTGATCAAGTGGTTAACAGAGCCATAGAAACACTAAAAGCTGGTGTACACCACACGACAGAAATACGGGTTGACAAAGTACATGGCTTAAAATTTACACATAATTTTGCACAGAAATGCTGCAGTGATGAAGAGCTTGATCTGTGGTGTCGAAGAGAAAGGTGGCGCCGAAGCGCTGTACGATTACTAAGTGATTCTGTTATGGAAATGCTCGGTGCGGATTCGAATGGTTCCGGAGATTTATCTCCGTTTTTCCATAGGCTTAGAAGTCCGATAGTGTTTGCTAAACACGTGCTCGCAAATATGAGTTATATAGAGCATTCTTCGTGTGAAGTAGTGGGCAGTGAATTTATTTCGGGGACGAGTCACATCCGCCAAGCCGCAGTATCGTTAAACAGACCTGTGTGGCTTTTTATAGGGAAAAAGCTTGTCAAGCGGTAGCCCATCACGTCCTGGAGCACTGCCGTTGACCACAATATATATAACATTGAGGTACTTTAACGCTTCTGTGGGACGCATTTTCCGAGCAGCTAATGGCAGTCATGGGACATCCGAGTTTCCGTTGGCTCGGCGGAAGGCTTAGTCAAAATTCATCAGGAAAGGTTGTGGACAGCCGTACTGCTCGGAGATAAGCTCTGTAAATTTCAGTGCTGCTTTATTCAGGTGAGTATGGAACTCAAATCATAAGCAGTACCTTTGTCTGAGCAGATAAACCACGGGCCAAGTGTGTGTCGCCGGTTGGTCTACTGGAGGTAACCATCGCAGCTATGGGTCGCTTGCATCGACAGGATTTTTCGAACGGCCGAGGAGCTTGCTGTTGTCTTTAGAATCAGGTATTGCCAAGCACCTTGTTATTGACCACAGACAATATATCTCCGGAAGGTATAAAAGCCTCACACCACACTGGCGAGGTGAATGAAGTATCAGGAAGAAGTAATCCACTGGGGAGGTGGACTGTTAATAAGGCCATGGAATCGCAAGTAGGTTGCACACTTGCAGGGAGATGAAGTTGTTTTTCAGATGTGCCGAAGGTCATAAGGTTTTGATAAAAAATTGTTCTGACTCACGGAGGATACGGATCAAAAGGCTTTTAGGAGAGGTTATCCACTGGCGAGGTGGAGGGAGCGTAATGCCGAAATGATGGGTCCGCTTCCTTAACTAGAAGCACCAGAAACGCCAACGAAACTCAAAGCGGGTAGTAACGTAGGAATAGCAAGTCAGAACTCAGTAGTGAGTTCTATGTCATAAGCCGACTGGCCGTTTTGACTAATTCTGCAGCACATCGTACTTCAAAAGATGGTTGAGTGGGTGCCGGGCACGATGCCAAACTGGTACAAATACTGCAATTGCATACTTATCCGAGAGAAGATGTTGGTCGCCAGGTCAGTCGGAGTTATGTCTGTTGAATGACAAATAATTTTGGATAAGAATGACGATCACTTAGACAAAAATAAATCCAAACTATTTTTTGGACTTTGAAGCACAACCTACTTTTCTGAATTAATCGACCGGGTACACAACTTGGACAAGAAGACAGTTCTACCCGATCACGGCCAGTGATGACGTTGTCTTTAAGGAAGGTAGCAAGCCTGGACGTTATCATGGAGTGGAGGTTGGCCTACTCCCGTAACCCTTTGGACTACGTTGGGAGGCATTTTCCAAGTGCCTACAGAGCCACTCATCCCAGACAGATTAATGGTTAGGGGTCAGCCCAAATCCGTTTCACATTCCAAACGCCTTCAAACGTTAGAGAGTTGTCGATAGCCCTCATCCTTGAAAACTTAGCCATGGAAGAGTACAGTTCTACGGGTTATAAGCTCCCAGCTCGATTAGCCTAGAACAAGAGCACCGCGTATTGTCCCTAACAGTGGGTGGACACCTTCCGATGCTCAGTGGTTTGCTACCGTCCGACTCAAGAGAGACAGCCCCTGGTCAACTGGGTGCAAACCCGCCAGCTCCCACTTGCGGCTGGCAGTGGTCGCAGGCGCTTAACCTACTAGGCTCCTTCGCCATAAACGCACGGTTTTAACTCTTCAATCATCGCTGTCTTTGCAGCTTATCTCATGTCTGGTAGAAGCACCGCGTACGCAATGCGCGTATTCGGCGTCGCATTTTGGTGCAAGAGGTGCGAAGGAACTGCTCAGCACCGTTACGTTACACACCAGAGTCCGGTGGCTAAGCCACGTGATGCGCATACTATTCCAACGCAACATGCGTCGTTTGCGCTAGGCGTGCTGAAAGACAGCAAGGAAGGGAAGCCAAGCATTGACTTGGTCGAGGGGAATGGTCTCACTTTGAACTTAACGTCGGCTGGCGTATGCCGTCTGCCTGGTTGTGGACCGAAGGAGGATGAACACGTTTGGTTGAACACACCAACTGATTTGGCGAAGAGTCTATCTACGTGGCGTTTGCGTTGTGAGTGTTTTTGTCCCAGTCCTTCCTTGTTCCTTCCCCCAACAGCCATCAAAATTGAGCTTTTAGCATTTTGTTACTTGTTTATTGCTTTGAATAACAAATTGTATTCCGGCTTGGGGTCTTCTCGGCTTATGCGGAATGTGTCGAGGTGCATCTAATGACAACATATGGCGTGATGGTTACGCAACCGGAAAACTGCGGGATGGTAACAAAGCTGCGTGTAGGACCCGAACCTCAGAATTAACATCAACGTCATATATAACACTTCCAGTCCGACGAATGATATGTCATAGAGTCCAGGTAACCTGGCTGTTACCGTAGTCCTTTGAAGAAAACTTGATTCTGCGTCCCGTGTCCCTTGTTTAACGGTTGTTCGGTTTTGCTTTCCGGTTCAGGCTGTCTCTGGCAGGTGGTTTAAACAAAGCGAGGTTGGATCGCAATTTCCGTTGCATCAGTGCTTCAGCCGGAGATATACCGTGGCACTTGCAGATTTGAAATTATCCTGTAGGCAAAAAGAAAAGTCTCATGGATGTTGGCCGTCTGTCCCTCCCTTTCGGCTTCCCTAGTATACTATCAATGATGTCCATAAATCCATTTGCTAGGCCGTTCGACTGTGGATGGTATGGCGTAACCTCAGGTTGGTTAGGCCGTTTTGTTGCGAAGCCTTCAAAACTCAAAGCAACTAACGGAGTTCCGGTTTCACACACCAATGTCCCCGGATCCCCAAAGCGATTGAAATCCTGACGAAGTCTGGTAACAGTCGTTGAGGCAGTCGTGGACGGCATCCGCAGTATCGCTGGTCATTTACTGTAGAGGTCCACCAGGATAAAGAAATGGTTTCGATTAATAGGTACCGCGTACTCGGCATAGAGCCTCGCCCATCATTTCCCAGATTCCGGCCAACAATGGAGCCACGCTTTACTTGGTCATTTCGAAGCAAGTGTGCAGTTGGAGCAAAAGCGAGCTAGCCGTTTGACTTGCGCATCCAAATGAGGCCAGTATACCTAGCTTCTGGCCTGTCTTCATATCGTTAACTCTTGGGGATGCGGTGTGGAACTGCTTCAGAATCCTCAGCTAAAGTGTCTTGTGAACCACTATTCGTTCTTTAAAACGTAGGCAGCCGTCGACAATCGACGAGGAATTACAACGTTGATGGAACCGATGCAGTTCACCCATTTTAAACTTCTGTCGTCAATTTGAGCTGTGGAAGCGGATCACTTGCTGGAGCAGGGGACAGTGGTAGGTTGCAACACATATCTGCGAAGCTGTTACGCGGATGGCTTTAGTTGCATCAACAACAACGCAACGATCGAAAAGCTTGCCACTACAACTTCCTCTAGCTATTGTCTTTGTCAATGAGCCGTGCTGAAGCATAGCCTGACCAAAGTACCAAGTAGATGGGTACTTGCTTTTGAAATCACCTCCCAAAAGCATTGTAGCCCATCTCTGAAGGCGGAAAGTCCCTTCTTGGGACCGAATAGAGTAACTAGGGCTTGTGATCCATGAACAGACTAAAGCGACGACTATAAAGCCATTTGTAAAATATATTAAAGGCGTTGATGCTCGCCAATGCGTTTTTTAATTAGGTTGTTGTTGCGTTCTGCGTGCGTCAACGATCCGGTAGCAGGTGAAATAACCTACACGATTCCGTTTGGAAAGCAGTGAGATACAAGCACGCCAACTCCGTAATTAGACGCAACGGTAGC
>OX104061.1:46137048-46207163 GCA_944474145.2 Dicrocoelium dendriticum
GTAGCCTGCACCATACACGTTGGGTTCAGCCGCATTCAAATTTTACACTGTCCAATATTTGGCACGCCTAGTACGTGTCGTCTCTTACCGAATAGGATCCAAAGCGCTTCCTAACAATTGGCAACCCTGGTCCAGAACTAGGCGCACGCCATATAGAATTAACCTTCTGGTGAGCTCGGTTTGGTGCCTTTGTGCTTCTTTACTGGTGCTATCTTCTTTTCTCACCTACCACCATTTTACTCGCTTTTTGCAATGGTCTTTAGGATAAGACATCCACATACGCGGTTAGTCCCGTTGAGCCCGTCATGGACAATTCTGTGGCGTTTTCCCCGGCATCTGTTTGTGAGAATGATCCCGCGTTATGCTTTTTGCTCCTAGAAGCCGTCCTTTACATCCGTAGGGTTTATTCTGCTTTCGCCATGAATAATCAGCTAATATCCTGCCTTCCCCAGAAAATATCCTCGCAGATGCGAGACCGCATAGTTTGGCCCCCTCTTGTAATGAAATACAAAACTTAAGCAGGCCTTCTGGCAAAGTTCGTCTAAAGCAACTATTTACTGATCTATCCATCAACCTAAACCGGTCCTAGGGCCTGCGTTTTCAATTTTACAAAAGACGACTGGCAGCCGACACACGAAAACCACCCACACCTGCTTGTATGTCAATGCACAAGGTCTTCGCAGCAAGCTAACGGAACTTTCTTAACGTCAGGTCTCCAAGCCCTGGGACTGAGTTATTGTCACCGAAACAACTGAACATGATCACGGATGCTGATATTGCACTACCCGGCATGATATCCATACGAAACCGTCGACCTGGCGAATTTGGGGATGTGCTCCTTTAGGATCGACCCGACTTGCATGATGATATCATTGAGGACCCAGAAACGAAAGTCGTCGATTTTCTTTGGTGTCGTACGCACCTAAGACGTGGGGGTGCATGTTTGCTGGCAATAGCTCACCGCCCTTCAATAACCACCTTGGAAATGTAGCAACGCCTAGCCTCTGCGAAGAAACAAGACCCAACGCGGCCATACAGTCTCGTTCTAATGGTCGTGGACTTCAACCTGCACGCAACATAATTTTCAGCATCGCACAACAAACAATTCAAGGCGGATATGCAAACGGTGCTCGCTTATGTACTTCTGTACAACCATGTCACCTCAAGCACGCGATGTCGAACAGTGACACACCCACTGGATTGGATCTTGTACTCACCAACATGGAGCTAATGGTCGACACAGTACCCGTAGGTGCACCGCTTGGGTTTAGCACTCACGCGATGTTGCTCTTTCGTTAAATCTGTTACTACGTGTACCTCAGAGGGAACAAAATGGAAACGCATAACATTAAGTATTACGATAGCCTGTCAGACCTCGTTCAAGAAACCGACTGGTCCTTCGTAGCCGAAAGGCTGCCCAATGTCGCCTGGAGCTTGTTCGGCACCCGATTCACTGCGCAAGTGGCAAATGCGTCAGAACGCAGCGTCCTTTGCCCGAAGCAAGTGAATTCGTCCCTGAAGAGCCATACTAGAAAATGCACGGTTTTAAGGAATTTAGCCTGGTGCGCTTACAAAGTCCGTCCAAGTAACCTGAACCAGGATGCAGCCACAAGTCAAAGAAACCACTACATCAAGTTGATCCGCGAAGACAAACACCAGCATAAAATAGGTTAGCGGCGAAATTCAATGCAAATACCAATTTGCTGTATAGACAGGTGAACAAGCTCGTCTGTGTGAAGCACGGCATCCCAGTTTTATGTGCAACGGAGAGCCTTGCGCAAAGCGCACAAGATGCAGCCAACATGCTTGTCCATCCCTACATCCATGCTTTCCGGAGGGGGTCATATTTCATCCTCTTTGGACACAGCTTCCATTGCTACCAGGGTTAAACCAAGTATCGTTCACGGTAACCAATATGATAAAAACCTTTAAGTCGCGCTTGCACAGCGCACTTGGCATGAAGGACATCAAGTCGAAGGCAGTGAAGACAGCAACCAGGCACCTTGCCGAACAATTAGCTCGGTTCTTTCAACCTCTTGACAAACTGCAGTTCCCACAATGCGGAAACATGAAGTAGTCACACCTAGTTATAACCGTGTTGATCGTTCGGAGCCCTCGGACTACTGTCCAATTACTCGCCTGGCTGTTTGATGCAAAGTATTGGAACGTATAATTGCGGAGCCGCTCATGGGATAGCTTGCGTGCAACAACCTCCTATTGTCACGACCAGACGGATTCCGCCAGGCTCGACTTTGCACTACAAACTTGCTGCTAGACCGAGCAAGCAGGACTGAGGCAACCGATGCCAGAGTGGGAGGCGACGTTGTCTATCTGGTCTTCTTGAAGGCGTTCGATCGTTTGGACCACCGCATTCTCCTTCACTAACTTTGCTGTTATTATATCGGTGACTCTATGCTCGGTTGGAACGGCAACTTCCCCACTCAACCTCAGCTAAAGTTGAGAGCCCGCAGCTCAAGGTTCGATCGGTTTGGCCTCCAGTGTGGTGTGCCCTAAGGCTCGGCACTAGGGCTACGTTTATTTCTAACATACATTAACGATCTTTGTAGTATACTGCTGTCGAATTTCTTACTAGTTGCAGATGATGTCAAAATTTGTCATGCTATCAGAACATCGGATGATCACGTTGCACTGTAGAACGATATTTAAAGGGCTTATGCGTGGTCAGCTTATAACCGGCTCCAGTACAACGTGACTAAATGCAACGTGGTAAGCATACGCCACCAGTTTATCTAAGAAGAATTGCTTGTGGACCAGCAGTTATAACGTGCTTTCCAGTTAAACGACCTCGGTGTGATTGCGCAATACGAGCTTCATTGCTCAAGACGGGCTGAAAAGGCCTCAAAAAGCGTCAATAAACAACTTAGACTCTTAGGAATGGCATTTGGGAATTTTGAGTCATCATCCTTTTCGCAAACGCTGAGCGCCTAGGTGAGGCCGCACATGGAATGTGCGATCTAGGCCTGGCGTCCCTGGCGCAGGCATGACGTTGATGCACTTAAAGCTCTACAATGTATAGCGACCAAACTCATTGGAGGATTGCTTCATCTCTCCTACCAGCGATAACTGCTATCACTGAGATTGAGCAGTGAAGTACACCGGCGTCAGCGAGGAGAGTTAATTATGATTTACTTAATACTGACGGACCAAACTCACCTATGTCGCAATCTGTTGCAGCTGTAAATACACCAACCTGAGAGGCTATCAGCTCAAACTGGATACTCACTACAGTCGACTTGTTTGTCGACGAAAGGTTTTTGCCCTCCATGTGTCCCTTGCTTGGAAAGCCCTCTCGACTCACACTATCCATGCCCCTACATTACCGCTCTGCAAAATACGCCTTGATGAAACGCGTTCAAAGTTGCATTACTTGACATCGTTCGTGCCACTTGGAGGGCGAAATAACGCAAACCTATCCGTGGGCTTCACGGCCCTCGCCACAATGTGGCGGTGAGTTTACATGCCGAAGTGTGCCTGTAAGTAGCCTATATGTAACGAAACTGGCTTAGCATACTACAGCTGTCAAATGAAGCGACGCACGAGTGAGTATTGTCGTTTCCCATTTTCGTTAGGAAGCATTTAGTCAACTATAACGGCACTTTATACTATTTTGTATGTGCACAGCCCACTCCAACTTAAAACCATCGTTAGGTAATAGTGCATTCAGAGCAGTAGACGGTTAAAATAACCATGTACCTATTCGAGGATACATCAACTTTTAATTTATAATCTAACCATGCTACGGGAGCAGTCAAGCAAATGCCTTGTTACCCGTGACAAATTATTCTTCATTGCTCATTGCGATAGGATGCACTTAACCTTGTTGCACGAAATGCAGCAGCTCAGCGGGACAGTCAACCTGGACGTAGGCCTACTCCGCGAGCTGTGGAAGCAAGGCCTTTCTGAAAGCTCACGGGCTAACCTTGCCGTAGCAAAGGACTTGCCAATCACATAAATTGGTGAGCTGGCAGACCGCGTCATCGAAAGGTACCAGCCAGAGAAGAAAACCAAAGAACCTAGGCAGCTTCGTGCTGGCGCAACCACACCGACGCTTGCGACTAGCCCGCCGTCAGTAATAGACGCAGTAACATCGCAGATAGCGTCGTTTCAGCGCCAGATCGAGGAGCTCACTTTAATCCGTATGCACCGCAGCTGCCATGGACTAGCGCCACGTCGCACAAAACCTGATGTCCTAGATTGCTGCCTTCACCACTCACTTTTCTTTACTAAAGCCCTTTAGAGTGTATAGCCGTCGTCACTCCGCAATAGATGATCCGCCAATGCGGCCTGTAGTGGCCACCTAGGAAGTCGGCAAAAAGCAAAGTCGACTTATCTACATTATGGATTATGTTTCCGAGACCTAGTTCTCAGTCGATACCGGGGCGGAAGTCAGCGTAATTCCACCTATGCCAGGTGCGCCTACTGCTTCCTTGTCGATGTGCCTACGTGCGGACAGTGGTATACCAATATTCACCTACGGTCATCCATCGCTTGCTCAGAACCTAGGCCCTTAAGGCACGTTGCGCTGGGTATTCACCGTCGCTGCAGGGCACTTTGTAATCAATGGCATTGAATTCTCAGGCATTTCGACTTTTAGTCGATGCGAAACACTCGATGATAATTGCCAATGCAACGAAACAACGTACGGGGCATAACTGTGGACATCGCATCGATAACACCGGTCTACTCCTTTCTCCAGACCGCGTCAGCTTACGCCAATTTCTTTCCCAATATTCCCAGCTGGTGCAGCCAATGAACGCAGATTTGCACTTGGCAGCTCAAGTCACCCACCACCTACGATCGAATGGCTTATGCGTCCCATGCAGTCCACGCCAGCTATTGCCCGAGAAACTAAAGGTAGCTAGGGCGGTATTTGAGCACATGCTCGAGCTTGGAATAGTCCACACTTCCGACAGCCTTTAGTCCTTTGCAGTGCAGCTGGCCCCCACGAAACCTGGCGATTGGCGCCCTTGCGCACTCACTCGGATAACCATCCCAGATAGGTAGCCCAGCCCACACATGCAGGATTTTACCGCATGCCTCACGGGTAAGGTGCTTTTTAGCAAGATCCATCTGGTTCGCTCCTAGCATCGGACACTTGTAGAAGAAAATGACATGCATAAAACAGCTGTTATAAGTTCATTCCGCCTGTCTGCCAATTTACGGCTAACATTAGGATTATGCAACGCCGCCCAAACCTTCCAACGCTTCATTGACGATGTCATTCTTGGCCCAGACTTTGCTTAATCTTACCTCGATGATATGTTAGTAGCCAGTTCTTCGGAACAAGAGCACCATGACCACCTTCGAACTCTCTTCCGGCGCTTTACCCAACACAATGTCGCAGTCAACCCAACTAACTCCGAACCCGGCCAAGCAACGTGGCATTCCTAGGCCAAATCTTTTCACCTTCTGGTATCGAAGTCCTTCCTGATAAGATCCAGACAATCAAGGACTTTCCAGCTCCGAGCTTATTCCCGCACCACCGTAGGTTTCGTGGTTTGGTCAATTACTATCGACGCTTTATACAGCGCTGCCTTCAGCTCACGCGCATCTGATTGACCTACTCAGAGGTACTGAACGTAACGTCGCTATACCTAACACAGCACAAACAGCCTTCACCGAGCTCAAGAAGGCTATCACCAAGCTAGCTCTCCTCGCGCCTTCCGAATTGATTGCACCCATTTCTGTTACGGCTGCTGCCTCAGACGCCGCGGCAAAAGCCCTCTCCAAACAACACGTTGGTAGGCAATGGCAACCACTCGCCTTCTTCTTCAAAAGCCTGCAGTCAACGGAATCCGGCTACAGCATGTTTGGCAAAGGACTGCTCGCCATTTACCTAGCCACTTGTCACTTCCGGCACTCACGAATGCCGCACCTTCACCGTCTACACTGACCATAAGCCACTCACCGTTACCTTCCACTCTGCTTGCGACTAACATTCACCACGCGAAACAAGCCACCTAGAAATTGTCAAACAGTTCAATGATGACACGACTGACGCCCCAAACGTCGACAATTACGCCGCTGACGCTCTCGCGCGTCAACCACACTCATAAGTCTTTGCCTATCCTTGGCCTTGCTGCCATGGCATCGGCTCAGGTTCAACTTGAAGACATACAACGCACTCCGCAGCCTACTTCGCAGCAAACGCAACCTGTTTCTTTCCAAACTAAGGAAGGAACCATTCTTTTGACACTTCCAAAGGTTGTCCTAGACCCCTCGTGCCCGTCTCCTTCAGACGCACAGTCTCTAACGCACGGTACTCAATATCACATCCCTGTATCCCTGCATATTCGAAACTGGGTACCGAACATTTCGTTTGGCCAAGAGTGAACACAGAAATTCATACCTGGGCTGCGTCTGCCTTACATGCCAGCACTCCAAAACGCATCCTCATACCTGCAGTCCTCGGTTCATGTTACGCCCTGACTCTCCACATCCGCCTCGTCGCAGTATTGTTAAACAGACATTTGTGGCTTTTTATAGGGAGAACGCTTGCCAGGCGAAAACCCACCACGTCCCGCAACACTGCCGTAAAGCATTTTGAATATTAATGTTGAACTGGCAAAGCCGCCTGACGATTGGTTTCATATTCTGTTATTCGCAGACAAATGGCTCCTAATTTCCTCTGTTAGTTGGACAGGTAATTTGATCGGGGTCGCCATGATTGTTAAGGTCGGTTGAGGAGAGGCACATCGCGACTAGTCGCCTTGTTGTGTGTCCAGGTGAGCAAAAGTTCAAATTTTCTGCTGTCTGGAGTTTTCAGATGCATAATGTATGGGAGTATGAACATTTGTCCAGTTCTGCATACTGGACAATGGTTGTGGTGATTGTAGTTGGGTTCTTTTCGTTTTCAACCATGCTCCATGTAAGTCCTTGTCGGTTATTACGTTCGTCTTGGGCAAAAACTGTGCCTCAGTCCAATCCCAGTTCTCCAAGAAGTTCCGGACCTCGGAGAAAAGGGAAAGTGAGGAACAATCAGAGAAGGGCGCAAGAAGTGACATAAAGTTAAACATTGTTAAAGTCTTATGTTATAACGTTTGGAGTTGAGACAAAAGCATGTACACTGTGCAACAATAATTATGCTGAAAGTGCCTTTTGAATATCCTACAGAATCATTAGCCGTATGAGTGAATTGCTAACGCCTGTGTAGAGACAAGAGTGTTGTACCAGTCAGTAAACTACGAAGTATCGGTTTATTATGAGCCAAAAATTTCTTGGGGAGAGAGCAAAGAGCGTTAGAATATTGGTGGAGATTGCAAGGTGCATGAACAGCAAGTAGCTAGCGTAATACGATAGGGAGCGCAGAATACGTGTGGCACTCCCTACCTCCAACTTTTATTATCTTGTTCTGTTTGCACCACAGCTCAGGTGGTTTGTTGCCCTATTCTGTGCCACCGTAGGTTTTAATAGTAACTGAAGGCTTAATCCGAATGACATGGCTGGCCCCTGATTTCTCTCCTAGCGCCCTTATATGCCGTTTGCCTTACTCCTGTCAACTCTTCTTGGCAGCAGCTGGTCGTTGTTGGCTCCAGGCACCTCTGTGCGAATCTTTAACTGTTAAGTACCCACTCTTTTTCTCTCTGACCTTCATTTTTCTCGAATGTCTGTCACTCTAATCTTCGCTCGCTTGTTTATTTACTCTTTGCTTAGGTAGGTATACGCTAGTGCTCAAACGTCTTAACCATATGGCTTCACCAGCCACTGATATTACCTTTCTGGGGCCACTAACTCTGTTTAGCAGCAGCTAGTCACCATAGGCACTATGCAACTCTGCGGATTTCCGGAGCTCGCTATGCGTTACTCTTTTCCTACAACTTTTATTCTCTTGCACTACGACGCAGGTGGTTCTGTGACTCATTCTGTGACACTGTAGGTATCCACATGTGACTGAATTTCTTAAGCGAGTGGTTACAGTTGGCCTCTGATGATCTGTCCACCAACGCTTCTATCTCTTTTGTCTCAAATTCGACACCTCTAGCTTCCGCGGTTTGGCGTACTCTCCTCACATCTCTGCGCATATTCGGGGCTTTTATGTGCCACTCCTTCTCTTTCCAACTGGTTTCTTGTAGACTCTGCATCACATATTTTTGCTGGTTTGTTGACCTATTCTTTGACAACGTAGTTATCCATTAGTAACTAGAATGCTTAACCCAACTAGCACTTTTGACCACTGAAACCCAGTCCCTTAGAGCCATTTCTCGATCGTCTAACCGTTGACACTATGTCCTCCGTACATATCCATTTAATCCTAGCCGGTTTTCATTATGCTCAGCTCCCTATCCTCCTACACCTATGTACCTGTTAGTTACTATGTGGTCTTAAATAATCGCCATCCCTTGGAGTATATTTAAATATTTCTTCTGCTCTCTATATCTTCTGGTTTCCGATTGCAACTAATCGCGATTATATAGCCACCTTCTGGTCTCCGGTTGAATTGTAAGGCAGTAGGCTAATACCTTTTGAATCGCTTACTTGCACCCTGCTCTTCATCCTCATGAAAGTACTTTGTCCATTGGGCCATGCCTTCTGCCGCGTAATCAAAAAACATTTTCAGCGAAATATCCGTTACACATTGTACACCACTTGTCTCAAGTAGATGTTTTAAAGTAGGATTTCCCCAATGCTTGGTGCCATGGCTGTCCTTATTGGTCTTCTCTCGGCCTGTTCCTCTCTTTCCCTTTTCTCTAAGGTCGTGAACATCTTCGAGCTCTGGAGTCGAACTGAGAAACTGCCACCGTCTGAGATGGGACGAAATAACCAACAAGGAATTAACTGGACCATGGCTTCACTTCAAAACCAACCAAATGCACACAACACCTCAACCACCGATGTACAGTGAGGGTAGCTGGACACGAATTATTCACACCACAGCAAATATACATAACCAGAGAAGGTGAGACCCCATACACTGGAAATTATGCACCCTCAAAATCATACTTCCTCCTCGGCTGACCTCAACGTCCATGTTGGAATCTGACTGTGCCATTTGTCTAGCCAACCCAGGAATCAATCGACTGCGAATAACTGCATGAACAAGTGCTTTAGAAGAAGCTTTGCTAGCTGTACATGACCGTTCCTAGCAATCCACGACAGTGTTCCATTACGTGAGTTTCGCCTGGCAAGCGTTCTCCCTATAAAAAGCCACAAAAGTCCGTTTATCAACACAGTGGCGTGGCGGACGTGACTCGCCACTGAATAAAGTCACTGCCCACTGTTCCGCACTGGAAAAGCGACTAGTCATTATAAAATATTTTACTCTCATGTACAACAAAGATAGTCTCCGCATTCATCTACTGTCCCCACTCCACTTACCCTGCTTTTTATTTACTTTATGCACACGTGAAACCATTTTAATTACACCCCACCTATCACTTTGCTCCTCAGGATTGCTTCGACTGTTACTGCAAATTGTACAACTTTTGGCCACAGCCAATTACATGCCTTGTAATGTATCGGTTGCGCCACATAATTGCTTATAAATTTTGATCATATCTGAGATGGAATGGCTCCATGAATTCGAGAATAAAATATTTATTTATCCATTTATTTATTTATTACAGATGACCAAGGAACGCCTTCCGAATTTATACAATTTGACGTTTTGCAACATTATAAGCTGCCGCCGCATTCATTTCACTGCGTACCACTCAGCGGCCAACGGTTTAGTTGAACACTTCCATAGACAGCCGAAAGCCTCGTTCTGCAACTGCACTGACTCTAGCTTGATCGAAAACATTTCGCACCCGCTCGTAAGCCTTCGTAACAGCATCAAAACTCTTGCACTGCGCAGCAGCAGAGCTGGTTTACGGCACAAGGTTGAAGTTGCAGGAGCATTCCTTTCGCCTCCTACATCGTTGGGTATGCCTTCGCCTAACGTTGCTTCCTCCCTAGCTCAACGCGTGCGTTCACTACGCCCTATTCCGCCACGTCAGCAGACCAGAGACGTGCGAGCGCAAAGCGGAGGCTACCTACACTCATGTCTTTCTCCGCTCCGTGGCAGTGCGTCGTCCTCACCAGCCTTCCTACGCTGGCCCTTTCAGCGTCCTGCAACGGACTCGGAAACATTTGACTTTAGACCAGGATGGTCACCGAACAAGTGTGTTCGTCGTCCGCCTCAAAGTAGCTTTCTTTGATCAACCACTTGCAACCCATCCTGATGCTGTCACACAAGCTACCACACTTGCGATGAGCTCCCGAGCACTGCATATCCCGAAACCATCCGTTCCCCTTGACCGTCAACCTACCTAGTTTCAACGCTGGTCAACAAAACGACGCGGTTGACTGGTCACACGTCCGGTCCGTTTTACAGCCATTGTAAACGTTTGCTATTTCCATTAACACGCCTTTTTCGTCTTTAGTGGTAATCCTGCCAAACGTTCACAAACGTTTCGTAAAATCGCAGAGGGAGCCAAAATATTTGGAAAACCGAAAAATCATATTTGCTTTTATCATGCATACCATGTTTCCCCTCCGGCGTCCAGCCACTTCTCTAACACTTGTTCACCACCTCTGAGTGATACCTTCCAGTGACACAACTGCCCGAATTGCAAAAGCCCCCTTTTGATGGACTGGCTAACAAGCTAAACGCACCCCTTGAGAGCCCCACCACCCGGCTTAACGCAAACATCGTGTGAATCGCCAACCGACCCAAGTCCAACTTCTTGACCCAAGGAATATTCAGTGGCCCACGATCGCGGACGGCCACGAACGGGTTGGTACCCAAACGACTGGTTTGCTGTGGCCGATGTGGACGCCGGATTTCTTGGTGGGACGCAGACCGTGGGCTGGGGTGCCGTGCGGTTGTGCCAACTCCCAGACGTGCCGTCGGGTCTGCAGCGGTTGAAATGTCCTATCAATATTTTTTCTGGACTAGATAGGTATTTTTCAGTCCAAGCAGCCGGCGCCGACTTCCCACAGTTGAGGCACTCTGATTCACCTGATCATCATAAATAAGTAATAACAAAAGCCTGGACCCAGCGAACTCTGGTACACACCCTTGGGCTTTTCCCACCTTTCGTCAATAAATCTTATTCATCCTGCCACTAACTTATTTTTTATCGCGCTCTTTCTTTAATTCTTCTTCAACTGGAGTGCCAAATCTCACTGCCCTGCGGTGATCTAGTCCCACTGATCAGTTTCTTTCTCCCCGAATGCTCCTACGCTACCCAGACATAAGCGGTATCCGCTATGCAGACGCAACGCTCTTGTTCCCCTACCCGGAGAGGCTGTTAGACTGGTTCACTCTCTATTGTTGCGGCCCTTTTTCCTGCCTTTATTGCACGCGCTATTCCTACGCGCCGACTAATCCAGCCTCGCCAGCTCGGCCACTTGTTATCCCATTTCACTCAGAGTTCTTCGACGTTACAAATCTTGGTTCGGCTGACCCAGCGTTTTATTTACATCACCTGGAAAGTCTCGTGGGATCCTCCACCCTTTATCAATAAACCCTTCTCACCACGAACCTAACCATTTCTTATCTCGCTTTCTGTTTTCATCCCTTTTCCAATCGGACAGCCAGCTTTACTGCCCTGCCATGATCTGGTCTCACCAGGCTTGTCTGTTACTCTCTGACTGCTCCCATGCTACCGAGACTTAAACGGTACATGCTCCGCAGACTTAACTCTGTTACCCCTACTCTGAGGGACTGCTAGACTTGTTCCCTAGTTAGTGTTATAGCCTTGTACTTATATTCATTTAACGCCCTAATCCCAAAGCGCCGATTAATCTAGTCCCGCTTTGTCGGCCTCGTACTCACCGTATTCATTTAGAATTCTGAGACATCAATTCTCTTGGTTCGGCTGACCCAATGTTTCTGTTTACATTACGTGGATATGCTCGCGGGCCTTTTCCCTCGTTATCAGTAAATTATCACCTCAACCATAACCTTTTCTTCTTTCGGTTTATGTTTTCTTTTCTGCTTTCAATTGGACGGTCAGCTTTAGTGATTAACCATGGTCTAGGCTCACTTAAACTGTTAGTCTCCCTCTTACTACTCTTTTGCAATGGAGACTTCAGCGGTACAGGCTCTGCAGACTCAGCTATGCGTTTCCCCTACCTCTAGCGCCTGCTAGATTTGTTCACTTTTTATTGTTCTAGCCTTTTGCTTACCTTTATTTAAGTCCAAATCCCAACGCGCTGACCACTCCAGTCTCGCTTGTTCGGCCCCCTGCTCTCCGAATGCACTCAGACTTATAAGACGTTACCTTTACTGTTTCGGCTGTCTTAACGGACCGCTTACTTCCTCGAAAACTTCGTTGACTTTTCCCCTCTTTCAATAAAAGCCTTTCTCAACTGTACTCTGTCTTTTCCTTATCTCGGTCGCTGATTGCTTTTGAAATGGATGGCCCTCTCCGTGCTTTGCTTTAATCTAAAATTTACTGGCCGTATTTGTGCTTTCTGACTGAATACATACTACTGAGAAGTATATGATCTGTGCTGCACACCGAACGCATTGTTCCCCCGAGAACTTTACTGAACTTGCTCATGCTTTATGAGCGCAGCTTATTTCGTTCCTAACCTTGATCCTCACCATTCGTCTTCCCTACTTAATTAAACGACAGTCGCAATCAAACAACTAATCCAAACTCTTCGGATCGGTCGCTCGCTCACCAGCATCGCGCAGTCCACGGAGGTGTCACTGTTCACGGTACGGCTAATCTAAATTTTTATGGAACACACGTAATTGAGATATTTAGTTTATAGTAATACATATAATGTGAGGTACATTAGCGAAAGCACTTTTGCGATTGATCGTTTTCTGTGAGTTCCAGATGCATCGTTGTTGTCTGTTGGTGTGGCTGCCTTTGTTCGTTGTCTTTTTCTCCGAGAGTTCCACGGAACGGGTGGCCAGGAACCGAGGATACGTCTATTGCCTTATCATCAGCACTTCAACGAAGCACAATATTCCCTTATCTGGAAATGGATGGATAACTGTTACGCTGCTTTGTTACTTGCCGGATGGACAAAACACTTATTTGTTATCTTGGATGGATGCCACTATATTGAGGCCTGAACAACTGGGTTCAGCTCACTTCTTCTTCCCATAATTCTTGCTCGGGTTTCACGTGTTGATATTTAATGTCAACTCGGACATTTCATCTGCCGAGAGGGCAGCTTTTCCTGCCTGTGCTTTGCACCTAATTTGGAAACAACCCAACAAAATACTTTCACTGTGGCAAGAACAAATGTATTCGGCCCTTTACACTACTGAAATTCTCTTCAATTACCACATCTAGAGCAGCTTACCCTACTTTTACCGTCCATATGGTCGTGAATGCCATTGTCTCTAATCAACAAACTTACCCTGGGAGGATTGCCGGTTCATTATTCTGAATAACTTGCAGCTTTTTCGGGCCTGAACGATTGCGTTTGGCCATTCTCCTTCCTCTGATAATTGGTTCAACAACATATTACTGGATACCCCTCAGAGACACTACGCGGTTCTACAGACGACAAATACAAAACATTCCAACCTGTTCGATTTACAGTTTACCTACCGTACGGGACGTGCCATTCCGTCAGGAAGCGACAGGACCCATGGATGATACAATTCCTCTCCCATCATGCATCAGCCAGCAAAAAGTATGGGTGTATCCTGACTGCGACCAATAATCGGTCAATAAGAAGCATTGCCAATCAGCTTTTCGTTCAAACGCATCGATGGCAGTGTTCCAGGACGTGGTGGGTTTGCGCCAGGCAAGCGTTTTCCCAATAAGAAAAGCCACCGAAGTCCGTTTAACAACACTGCGACGTGGCGGAGGTGACTAGCCACTGAATAAAGTCACAGCAAATAACTCCACACTGGCAAGCTGACCATGACTACATACTACCGTGTGCGGTACACCCTGACACTTTCTTATCTGCATATTTCGTCGCCACGTCTTTTTCTGCGCGTTCACCTTTGTGCTTTACGCTACGCCCACAAGAACCCAGCGTGTCGTGTAATCGCGATTGAGCGTGCTATTCACCAGCTCTTTTCTAATTGATCAGTTCGAGTTCTTAATCTATTCCTGCCTGAAATGTTACTGCACTTTATGGCAGACCGACTGTGCCCACACGAACGTGCCCGAACTCACGACAATGGGCTTTCTTCAATTATGTTTCTGTCCTATTTGTACAGTTCCAAATAGGAACGTCTGAACAGTCTTCGATTGTCACTGTTACAATTGCCATAACCTGTCCGCATAATTGCGCTTATTTGATCCTGCCCTCGCGGGCATGCCTCGCATAGCCGAGAATAAAGGTTTATTTATTTATCTTTGAAGCCCTTGTTCAAGCCCATGCAAAGATTGGCACCCATTGTCAACTCCGGAGTTTACCCACTAACAGGTGCTTCAAATGTTTTCATTCTTAAACAAATAAATAAATAAGTTCTTTATTCTCGTTCGGTGCGAGACACGCCTATGTAGGCATGAGCAGGTTAAAGGTACAACCAAATGTCGGGGAATGTGTAAGGCATGGTGCATGTAAATCAAGAACATTGGAGCTGAGAGTTCCTACATGTATGTAAAAGTGCATGTGTCTATCTGTTATTCCAGTTTGAATATGAGCCAATCCAATCGTGATTGATCGCGTGGATAGTATGAGAAGGGTTGAGAGACGTCCGTGGTGGGAGGGTGGTGGGAAGGTTGGGTAATCATGGGGCCGTGACTTTAGTTAGAAGCGAGTCACATCATCCTCGTCGCACTGTTGTTAAACAGACATCAGTGTCTTTTTATAGGGCGAACGCTTGCCAAGCGAAAACCCACCACGTCCTGGAGCACTTTCGCTATACGTTTGCTGGAACAGGGTAGACCCAAACCACCCAGTTGGTGTCACGGGAAAGTCATGTTTTCATTGTCGATGGAGCAGCCTGCGATCGCTGACAAGCCATAAGCGAGCGATTAGGCGCTTCACAGGCGGAATCAAGGGTTAGGTAGTTATGGAGTTATTCAGCTATGTTGTGATAATCATTTTGTTATGAAGGTTTTTTGTAGGCAGGCCTTGGCTGATCCAATCCTCTGGATAATGACATCCAGATGAAATAGTCCAGTGATATTAGACCAGGATAAATAAATAAATAAACTTTTATTCTCGACAAGGCGAGGCACACCTTTACAGGCATGATCATGCTTAGCTAACATAGTGTGATCAAAAATGTACAGAAAGTACGTGTTTGGCTTAACAGTGTATGTAAGTGTATGAGTGTAGATACGTATGTAATTTTGTGTGACTGTAGCTTGTGTCTTTGAATATGCCGCTGCATTTTTGACTGTTTGTTATCATCAGGAATGTGAGTATAAGCGATTGACGTCTGTGGGTTGGATAGCACTTTCCGGATATCCACGGGCCAGTGACTTTATTTAGTGGCGAGTCACATCCGCCACGTCGCAGTGTTGTTAAACAGACATTTGTGGCTTTTTATAGGGAGAACGCTTGCCAGGCGAAAACCCACCACGTCCTGGAACACTGGCGCCGAACTATTTGCTGGAACGGGTTAAACCCGAACCACCCAGCTGGCACCACGAGGAGGTTGTTCGGCTAGCCACTGTTGTCTTTGTGGGTTTATTCGGTCGCAGACAAACAGGCCAGATGGGATCCTTGGTAAGTTTCTGTCGCTAACTTCAGACCTCGGGGAAGAGAAGAAATAAGTATAGCAAAGAAGGAGGCCCTCGTAGTGTACCGGAAAGCAAGTTCTTTCAGTATTTTCAACGTTGGATTCTACCGTTGTTGAACGTGCAAAACGTCTATTGGTTTTACTGACGGTACCTCCGCTGTCACAACTGGCTGTAGTGAGTATTTTGTTGCACCGTTGCTTCTACTGGTTGAACAGTTTCCTATTTTTGTAGCTCGCACAATACTCTTTTGGTTTAGTCACCACCAACCTCTATACTGTCCCATGTTGGACACGTCTGCTACTTGTCATGGATTACCGACCATGATCCCAAGCGCAATCTGACAGGCCGTTTCGCTGGAGCGGTCGCCGCCCAAGGTACAAGCCGGAATGTTACTTTTAGTTTCTATAGAAAAATCCGTACCTTACCTGGGCTAGAACGCTGGCTAAAAGAAGCAAGAGCCTGACGTCTTAACATCTTAACCACTCACATTCCCATATACGAGGTCATGCGCGATGAAGTAATATGATGGTAACATGAACTAAAAATCGCATTCATAAATGTAGTTGCCTTGTCGAACAAAGCTGTCAGAGAACACCCAAGCGTCGATCATAATAAGCGGAAGTTGAAGTTTTCTAACGCGTAGGTAGTCAGAGGAAGAAGGTCTAGATAAAACAATAGAATGTAACACCACCGTCCGGCACTTTACTCGCGAGTGGGAATTACTACTTGACCTCTTTTTTGGGGCTCATCCACCTTAGCTTGGCCAGAAGTAGAGAAAAGTTAGCGCGCTATTACGTTACACTTTGCGCCAAAAGAAAAACTACTTCCAGGGGCTATTTGTGCAGTCGTTGGAAATTGGAGGAAAGAATCAGACTAATGCGCACTAGTGAGTTGTAAGTATATTACCATGTATGTATGAGTATCATCAAACGTATTTCTTGTTATGCTTAATGCTTTATCTAACCACAGACGATAACTGGGCAGGAGGTGGATAGAAAGACCATCATAAACAAATAAATCTGCCAAACATGTATGCAGTAGGGAAACTGAAGCCAAATTTTAACCGCACAACCAGAGTAAAAAACTGGGGTAAAACAGGTGTGTTCTTTGTTATTTAATCCCATTAATTTAAAATCCGTCCGTATGGGTTCAAAGGGCTGTGTCGTACGCAGTCGCTCTTTAGAAAATCCTAGACCGTAGGGCTGAGAGCTGTCCGCCGCATAGTTCGTAACTGACAAAACCTTGGAAGATGAGCCTGGCTACATCATAGGTTATTGCCTATCCAGCAGCTGCGCGAACGTCACCCGTGGCTTAGTGGCACAGGCTGCTGGTTTCCGGAAGTCATGGGACCAGTACCCGGCATGGGTCAGAGGAAGAATCCGTCGCGACGAAACTGGACCTAAGCGTGGTGCGATGGTTTGTGTGCCACAGTGATCAATTGAGCTATGCTGTGTGGTGCTTATTAGCACCTTCAGAGCCAATCATACCAGAATGTCTAATGATTAGAATCCAGGAAAACTGTCTTCTGACACTTCACGTTAGGGGTTAGAGGGCTGACAGCGCCTTACTGCATTAAACCGACTTTCCGTAGTCCAGTGCCAAAACCCATTGCTTAGCGGTAAGGTGGTTGAACCAAACGCATTGGTTGCCAACCCTAATCCTTCTCCTCCCGAGGCCTAGACAGCCCGACAGTATACTGTCCCCGCCCTGCAACGCCACCACTTTTCCTTTTAACAACACCTTGATGCTTTTGTCGTCGCAGAGGATATTTACCAGCGCCCTATTTGTTGCACCAAAGAGGGTCGGTAGTGGCCTGCATGCTACCGCTCAAGCCTTTCCGCCTCATTATCCCTCATCCTGCGCTTTTTCATCCTTATCCCTCTGCTCCAACTTCACTTTCATTCCCCGTTTTCAGTCCCCCAATTCTTGGCCCTCTACCACCTTGCAACAATAGTCACTTATCTACCAGTTTTAACTCACACACAACTGCGGAGCGTAGCTCCAATCTAGTGAGCAAGTACAAATGCAAAGCAACCGACAACGTCAGCTTATTTTTATCCCATGGTGTTTTTGACCCTCACTCAGACTGGCATGAAGCAGCGCGCGCAAGTTACAACAGATTGGCCAATGGGCAGCACTTGTCTGAATACGCCAGAATTTATCAAAGGATATTTGATGTTTATCGGAAACCCGCCTCCAACCATCGATACCCCTGCTTACACTGCGATCCACCACCCGCGACATTGGCGGTAAATTCTCATAAATAACTAAATAAATAGTTTATGCTCGAAGGTATCGAGGCACACCCAAGCAGGAATGATCAAAAGGTACTGGCAATTATCCGTCGCAAAATTCACGTTGCCATGTATAAGTCGGGATTATCCGAAGACTGTACAGGCTGCGGATATTGTAGAAGTAATTCTGAGGTATAAATTTGTCAACGAATGACGATAATATGGGTTCAAGTGTGTGTAGTGCATACAGTCAAGGCACTATAAGTGTAGTGATAACGGTGGATATAAATAGATGGTATCTTATTCTTGTACGTGGCAAGGAATATTGAATTATGACCCTGGTCGACTTGTCAGTACGTAGTTGTGGGCAGTGACTTTATTCAGTAGCGAGTCCCATTCGCCACGCCGCAGTGTTGTTAAATGGACATTTGTGGCTTTTTATAGGGTGAACGCTCGCCAAGCAACATCCCACCACCTCCCGAAAAGCAGCCTTTTGAACCCAAGCTTCAAGTGGCCAAGCGGCTTGCCGACTGATTTCACGCCCACTTATTCAGGGTCCAGTGACCCAGTTTACTCTGTTAACTGACCAGGTCTTAGTCAGGGCCGCCATTAGCGCCGAGGACAATCGAGGATGGGAGAGTTACGAAGTGTCGTCTTGCTGAGTGTCCAACTGAGTACACATTTCAGAGGTTCTGGTGTCTGGATGTTTCAGGTTATGGATACTTTTCGGGACAATGGTCTTAGTAATGATGGTAGTTGGATCCTTTTGATATCCAGCCATTGTCCATGTAGCTCCTTGTGGGTTATTATGGGCGGTCCCGGGAGCCTGTCTGTCGATGGAGCAGCTTCAAAATAGTCAAGCTGGTGTCGACATTGTTGTTGGTCCCCCGACTGCAGCTGCCCTGTTCGATCCGATCCCGTCCATCAGCTGACTAGCGTGGTTAGATTAGCTAGCTCGTTCCATGCTTCGAAGTCGCGCTGGGGCAAACAATGCCTGTTTGACATTGCTACCTACGCCCCTACAACCTGTAGCACTGATTCGGTTAATGCTGACGTCCATCAACATATTACCGTTCTGAATGCTGCTATGCTACCGTGACTTGAGCGGTATCTGCACTGCTGACGCAGCAATATGTTTCCTTAATTATAGAGCCTGCTAGATTTGTTCACCTATAGTTGTTAAAGCTATTTTCCTGCTTTTATTGTAGTCCAACATCAACGCGCCGACTAATACAGCCTCGCCCGCTCGACCTCCTGTTCTTCGGACCCCCTTAACCTTCTGCGAAATTACCCCTCTCGAGTTTTCTGACCCAACTATCCGTTTACGGTACTTGGAGGGCATCGTGGGCTTTCGCACTCTTTACCACCGATTCTTTGCATTTGCCTCGCCATTTGGTATGTTGCTATATGTACTCAATGCTCGTGTTATGTATTGTAATCCTGTTGGCTTCAGCTTCACTGGACTGAAACGCGTTTCCTGCTGGCTTTCACCAATGATAATTGAGGCCTTCTTTCATCATTTCATCACACTACCTGCGCACCTTTACAACACGCGTACTTTACGTTGGACGCTCAGCTCTTTTTGGACCATGCGCTATACAAAAACCACTTCCTGTGTTGTAGTTGTAGTCTGAGCCACAACCGAGAAGTGATGTAAGAAGTACCTATAACTCACGTTTACCAAAATAAATTACATAGCACAAGGAACAAGGTACCACGGTATGCAGCCACTCATTTAAGAGTGTCTATCGATGCATTCCAGTATTTGTGACTGCTTGGTTGCTTCTTGCTCTTTGCCTGTTTAGCCTGAGAGTTTCACAGCTACGGCGGCCGGCGCATGACAATTGAGCATCTGGCAATGACTGCTCCATCCTTAACATCCAGATGAGTTCAAGCAATTAATGCTTTCTCCAAGACCTCAACAGCAAACCATCATTCCGATGCTACTAATTACCTTCCGAATGAAAAAGCCTTTAAGCAATTCGAAAAGATGCTGCACGCATGGGGTCTAACCAAGTGAGTTTACCTCGCCCTGCAGCCACGCTGCCACAACTTACTCACTGGAATCGTCTCCACATGGATCGTATGTTTCACTTTGGAAACGGATTCTCCTAACACAAATACTTGACATGGATAGCTTTGCCGCCTTTCACTGGTGGTTCAACTATTTGGTTCGGCTCCTTAGATTTCTGCAAAACATTTTAACAGTTCTCTTACTGTAGCTTTTCTGATAGTGTATCACAGAGCCAGTACTGGACCTGAAGATAACATCACAATAATATGCTACCTGTGGAGGAACTTTACTTCCCTTCTGTGAAAACCTCTGCTGTTACGTGGCCTGAATTCAGAGTTTTGGTATCAGTACTCTGATATTCAACCCACAGTCAGCAAAGCATGAATGCGGAATACCTGTGGATTCCGCATTGTATGCGGAACCGCGTTTCCTTCTGTTGGAATGAAGTTAGATACAACGAGCAACGGCACTCTCCATCTGACAAGTCTTGGGAGGACAGAAAGTTTTCATCTCAGGACCATTATACCACAAAGCTAAGTGCAAATTTCAGTAAAACGAAATCCTTCCTGCTCTGCGCAACCTTTCACTCATCTTTCCTGGAAGTTTCATCTCTTGACCTGTTTCAGTAACTAATGGCAGACCTGGGCTAGGCAAATCGGCTAGCCAGGGCAGAGAGTTGCAGGGACCCAGTGCTGCGTTGCCCCTTGGGGTTTATCAGATAGAATTCGTTCAGGAATCCAAGTACCTGGCCAGATATACTGGCGCCTGTGGGATCAAAGTTGAGAGTACGAACGATTTAGCAAAGGTTCAAAGTGCTTCTGCTTCTTCTGTGAAGTTACTGCCTTTCTAGTCCCAGGATTTTAGTTCCGGGGTTACACAAATTACGAATAATAAGACAAGTGCTAGTAGGTGCAGGCTGGCTTCCTTATGATGCATTACCTGCAGTAAATTGCGACGTTATCACATCGGTCTTGTATAAATATACCACACTGTGGGGGTTAAACCAGAATGTTTGTACTGCGGGATATTGCTTTTCAAAATTTGCACAGAAAGCGAACGAGAGGATCATCGATTACATAGCATAAGTCTATCAGCTTATTCATGAGTGTAAATACACTGAAATTCCGCTCGACAAATCTAAAGAAAGAATGAAAGCACAATGCTTATTTGCAAGAATTCTGGAAACATTGCCTGAAAAGATAGATATGGTTGAACCAGCCAGGTACCACGTGGGGGTATGCTGGTCTAGTCGTTCGACAAATGGAGAATATTTCTCACCAGATGCGTGAATATACTACCCATTCAGTCGTAGTTGCTGTTTATGCAGTTGCCAAACCACGGACTCTAGGTGAACCTCGAAAACAGTTCGTATGCAATTGTTGCTGGATGCAACATGCTCGTGTAGATAAGTCTCGACAGTGAGCATCTCCCGAAAATGTGGCAAAATAAGCTACCTGGCCAGCTTGTGCAGATGGGAACCCGCCCCGCCAACCAAGCTCACACAACCAAGGCGCCAAAATAAGCTGCTGCTTGCGGAGATAAGCCTTCTGAAGAACACAGACAACCATCTAACTTCCGTGTACTTGAATACCGTATCACCCAACGCTGCCTTCCATATAGTATTTGTTTGATGCCCGTGAATGAGGTGATCGTTTTGAAACTGGATATGGGGGCTGTACTTACCATTATAAACAGTGCTTCAATTAAGAGTCTGCCGCCCTTACAAACAGGTGGTTCCGAATAGCAAACCTGCACAGGAGGTTTGAAAAGGGACTTTGGAACCTGCGTGGTTAAAGCAAGGCACGGCGAGCGGTACTTAATTCTAACTTTGATTGTGGTACCTGGAAAAAGACCAAATTTCTTGGGCAGAAATTGGATCCTATAACTTTCAGAAACGATGCAGGCTAACGTGGTCGTGATTAATGACAACAGCCTAAACGATTTGTTGAACCAAGTTTATTATTTTCAAAGAAGTTAAGAAAGCTGAAGTATTTCAGAGCTTCCATTAATCTATGGCAGAAAAGAAATGCTACATTTTACGAAGCATAAACCTAACCCACGTAATGTGCCCTAACTGTTAAGAAGAACTGCAGCGGCTACAATGCAATGGCGTACTTATTCTAGCACAACCCTAAAATTTGGGAACGCTAAGTGCTCCTGTACTCAGATCCGACGCTACCGTTTGTATCTGTGAAGACTATAACCTAAGTATCAGCCAAGGTACCATGGTGTAAAGTTATCATTTGCCAAGCCTCAAAAACCCGTACGTTACTTTATCCGGTTTTCAAAGGTTTTCTAAGCATGATCTTTGTCCAACATATTATCAACGTAAAACTGATGAAAACTCAATCGAATTAACAACCATGACTACACTTCCTAGACAAGTTCAGAATACCCGTTTCCTTTCGGTATAAACTCCGCCCCAGCACCTTTCAGCGGATTGTGGATGAACTCGTGAAGGAATTACCTTTACCTGTGCTTATTTGGATGACGTCCTGGTTTCTGATCGAAGGGTTGCTGAACATTTAAATACAGTTCGGATGCTGTTGGTACGTTTGGAATGAAAGGTTTGAAACTGAAGTAACAAAAATATAAGTTTTTGCTGAAGCTGTTTGTTCTGCGGACTACAAACCTGATAAAAAGGGTCTGCATGGTTTGTAGGATAAAGTATTCCCATTTATACAGGCAATGCAGCCTGAATCTTGATAAACTCCGAACATTCTCGGGTGTGGTATCATATTATCGTCGTTTTTCCCTGGCGGCAGTGATATTTTAGCTTTTTTGATGGCACTGCCACATAAAAACCCCACCGGTGTGTGAAACGATGTGCATGAGTCCACTTTCTTTCGTGCTAAAGCCTATTATGCGTCGGCGCCAGTTTTTGTGTATTACAATAGAATAAACATGGTGCTAATTAGTGTCTGGCATCTTCATACGGAGTTAGAGCAGGTTTGGGTCATAAAGTGCTAAATAGTATAAGTAATCCCGTTGCTTTTGCTTCGTGTGCTTTACAACTGGTTAAAAACTTACGCACAACTTGATGGGGAGGACCTATCAGTTATCTTTGGAGTCAATAAACTTAACCACTATATTTGGGATGTCTTTCTGTGATCCAAACTAAGTATAAACCGTTGATAGCCGTAGTTGGTGAATTTAAGTGTCTTCACAATATGTTTTTACCTAGGGTGCAACGATGGGCATTAATCCCTAGTGCGTAAGTATACAACATCTCTTACATTCCAAACTTTAACACTTGTACGGTGGATGCCCTGAGACAGCTAACGCACGCGAAGCTTGCAGGGCCAATAGCTGAACCGGTAGAGTTAGTTCAGTTGATGCAGTACCACGACACTAACTTTTGACAAATGAAGTCATACGTCAGTGCACTGACCGGGATTTCAAACCAGCCTGCGTAATACGTTTCACGAAACTGGGCTGGCCTAGTATAATTCGGGTTGTGTTGAACCCGTTTGGGCTCCGGAACAATGAGTTGAATCAGCGCGATGCTGTTCTCTGGGGAGCGCGTTTGCTTCCGCCGTCGAAAGCGCGCGCCTTCATTCTAAATGAACCTCTTAATGGACATCCATGTGTTGCCCGAAGGTAGGCCCACGCACGCGAATGTTGCTGTTGGCTTAGGTGCTGAAACTGAAATTTACCTGAAAACATCGGATGTCTGCCAACCATATCAGTTGAATAAACCTGCAGGTTCAATAAACGCTTGGCGTTAAACTGAAAGGCCATGGCATCGTATTCATGCGGACTAGTTTTGCCATTTGGACGAAACATGTTTTCCCATGGATTTTTGGTGCCTATTAGAAATGGATCCAGGTTCCTCCAGTGTCTTATCCCCGGGCAAAAATACCTATTTCCATGATATGATCCTTGCTTATGGTGTTCAAAAAACCGGAAACAGTTGGTACAGAAAATGGGTCCTGTTTGGCCAGTGAGACGTTTAGCAGCTTACGGCAAAGCAATAGCATTCAACACGTACCTAGAGCATTATATAATTCTGCGTCAGATAGATTAGCAGAAAGTGCTGTGCGGACGGTAAGAGTCCTGCTGAAGCCGGTACCGGGAACCGTAGCAATGCCAGCAGGTCGATACTTTTATGCCTAAAGAATAATTCCGACAGAAGCCATGGGTAAAACGCCGCAGAACTGAGGTTCGGTAGAACACTTCGTACTACAGTACACCTATTATTTCCTAACGGTGGAACACAAATGGAAACAACACAAATATACGCAGCTTCGTTAGCCAGGGATCACTAGGTTTTTGCACGCCGGGTGGCCTTGTGTATACACGACCACTTCACGAATAGCCATAGCAGCCCACAACCGTCACCACAAGTGATGGTACCCGGGCTGACCTAGTGGTAAATGGTCGCGTTTTAAGGCAGCCCACAGATCACATAAGTCCGCGCTGTGTAGCGATTCGAGCAATTGAGGGTGATATAGCAGACTCAGTCCAGCAGGCGGTGGAACAAACCGCCCAGGATACGGCACAAGCAGCAAACCACCCACAACCTACCAGCCCACAAAGAGTACCTAAATGTGTTGAAGTTTCGTTATCAATGTATGACTTTCGTCAAGACAGGAGGGATGATTACATACGTCAATGATATTGATTAGTTATTTATCCACGCCGCGTTCTTTTGGTTTTACTCGCATTGCTCAATCAATAGTTCCTCACTCACGCTTCGAAGCATACGTTCTTTGAGCCATGTCACACTCCTTTGCCGATACACTGTTAAGATCTACATAGTGTTTATGACGAAATGCGCTCTGGGGCGCGGTTCGCATGAATTTCTTACACCTATTAAAATGAACCAGCATTTTTACGTCCGATACGTATTTTTGCGACACTGTGCACAATGAGGAAGCTGATAAGAATTATCCCATCCGCTTTCTACTGTTCAATGTAAGAAGCTAACCCCTGGGTAAAGTGGGTGCATAATTTTATTCCCTTTGCCTTAGTTAGGTAAATGTAGTGATACGTACGCCTAGTTCACTTTGGGCGAGGTCAAAAGCACGACCCAAAAGGAGCAACGATTGATTTACTAGCGACCGCACAAAATGCACAAAATTTTATTTTCGCCGTAAGGTTAGTGATCACCTGCGCTGCTCGTTGGCTTCACAGCTTTGTATTATAATATTAAAGTATTTGGGCTTGTCGAACCCTACGAAACGATGGCATTTAACTGCCTGAGCTGCGGCATACGCCTCACTTTTTGAGCTTAAGCCATTCAATGTGGTCAGTGTTGTTGTTTTTATATTGAACGACCTGTATGAATGTTTAAGGCAAATGGCGTTATATTCTACTGTGATAAGTACCTAGTTGTTGTAAGTGACATGTCCCGTTCTGGTCAGTTTGACCTCAAGTTAAAGACTAGCATAACCTGACTGGTTGCCGTGCATCTTAAAGCCAAACGGCTGGCCTTAGGCACATAAATCGGCAGTATCTCTAGATGTTAGAGGAGCTGGTAGACATATATTTTGCTGACTAACGAGCATCCTCCGATTTACTTCTTACCAGCTCCTTCGCCCTGCCTGCTGTGTTCATGCGTTCCACACTCTAGTAGTTCCCACACTAGGCGATCAAAAATGAGCACCTGGTTGTCATACACGTTGTTGCTTTTTCCTGTGCACGAACTTCCCTGTCGGTCAGGAGGTTTCCTACTTTTTCGCTAAAACGCGCATACGCAACCAAGCGGGATTAAGGGTTGACCAGGAAATGCTTCGCTCAGGGATTCCGCTTAATGTGTGCAGCGTGAATAAGCAACTAGGTTAAGCAGGACTATGTTGCCGCGCAGACATCACCGCACAAAGTTCTGCAAAACTCGTTTAATTGTTTTACCATGTCCAGCAGCAACTGCAACTCGTTGTCGCTGTGAAAACAGAAAGCAACTAGGTTGAGCACCGTTATGGTGTTATAAACGAGAAGACACGCAGAAACTGCAGCATAAGGTCGTCATTTCTCAACACCTGTAACCTACCGGTCCCTCAATCACCGTTGCTATCATAAATAAACTGCTGTAGGGTTGACGATGGTGCTTTGGCTTTGAAATAATTGTAGAATGTGTAATTATCCCCCAATCATCCATACATCTTTTCAGACCTACTAGGTGCAGCTTCCGAAATAGGTAATGTAGGAGTGTAGCATATTAAATTTCGTTTTGTTGATTTCCTGTCTTTTCAAAAAATGTATGGTTTGTTGGCCTCAAAGTTCTATTAACAATATCTGAACCGCCTCCAAAGTCATCATAGGTTTGGTGGAACCGCCATTAGATCTATGTAACGACACCGATGCAAGTGAGATGAGCAGCACCATTATTTGTCTTACATTGCGATGCAGCGTAAATGCGTGATTTCTTGAGGGCTAACGAGGCATTCGCTCCCAAGAAAGTCACGTTAGCGGCTGTGCCTTTTCTGGAAACGCAATCAAACATTCGGTTGACGGTATTGGTCGCAGTCGAACGAGGGATGGCCTGAAACAAAGGCTTGCTAAGTGTATGTATAGGTTAGGTAACAGTACGACAAACAGCCTGCAACTATCTGCATCCGCATGCATATCATCGAATGATTGCAGCTCCGTCACGGATGAAAATGGCAGCTGCTGAAAAGAAGCAGTACGGACGTAAGAGGTTCGCATGCATCGCACAGGTTCAGAAGAGTTTCTCGTATGGCTTCTAACCAGGTCACCATCCGTCTTTGGATCCTAAGTAAGGAAAAATGCGAAGCAGTTAACCAATATACTTTCCAAAGATTTCCAGAGGTATGGTGCTGGTTTTGGAAGCGTATGACGTTCAACCTGCTGACTTCACGGATGCCGCTACAAACATGTGATATTAGAACAAGGGTACTTGCTTGGGGCGACTTTCTTATGGAGCTATGTTTTCATGTTACTGTTAGTTATCTTAGTATGTTGTCACAGTTGGTAAATGGTGGAGCACATACCCAGACGTTTTCAAATAAGCATATGAAAAGACGTTGCAGATGCTGCGGAACTCACAAGGCATACTGTCAAGGCATACACTTACTTGAGGCAATGAGGCTGCGGGTAAATCAGTAGGAAGGATAATGCCATATCTGGAATCGGATGTTAAAGCATACCGTCGTTTCAAACTGTGGGTTTTATCCTGGAACGAATACCCTGCAGCGACGTGCTGTCTGCGAAAATGAGTAACGGGTAATCTAAATAAAGGCATTTCGGCGTGGAGGTTTGCATAGAAGCAATTGAATGTGATTCGGCATCAGCGGAAGGCATGGAGATGCAGGTTGTGTGCATTTGGTGTCGGCGTACTTATCCACAAATTACGGTTTCCTTGACTTGCGTGGTGCGTTCAAAAGCTGTACAAGATACAACAGATCGCCTTGTACTGAAGGAGCATAGGACGTGACCAACCGCGCCGGCTGCCGTTGATGTACGCCGGATACCATTGCCATTGTACCGTAACCCAGCAGCCATGTGCAGCTTACCACGGCGTAGCCCGGTTCTCCGTCCAGTTTATTACACACAACACGAAATTGCGGATGATTCATATTAGTCTGAAACGGCGTCGCTTATACTAGGTATACATGGAGAAGTGGTACAACCTAGGAAAGTACTGGTATTAAAGAAATGTTTAAAACATAAAGTTTAACAAGTAAGGGTATTCCAGTTTTTTAACAGGATGGGTGGACAACAGCGAAATTATAAAATAACCACAAAATGCCTCCACGTGGATGGCTTTACATCAAAAATTGAAAATGTGTTTCAGCACGGACTCTTTTTTACCTCCAAAGCACGGAAACTACACAGCTCAGCATACCTGTTTCTAAGATGGTAATGGTCGCTGAAACCCATAAACGATCGAGAGTTGATATAAGCAGTTACACTAGACGAGGTATGTATGCTCAAAGAGGCATGGCTTTTAGCAAATTGGACAACCATTTCCTTTCCCATGGATGAATACGTAGTCCTGTTTAGCCAGAAAGTTAGGTATCCATGGTTGTCAAAAACTTCCAACTGTGGTTACTCAAAAGGTGTAGACCGTTGCGTGTATAGCATACAGAATCTGTGAAGGCACCGCAAGCCCTGCGCAACCGAGTACACTGCGCAGTGTATCAATCTCTTTATCACGGGGATAGGTTATTCGAAAGGAAAAGCAAAGCAGTCATCTATTGAGCCATGGAGGGCCACCTCATCCACCAAAGGGCATGACGAATGGACGTTTCTCGTCATTTCCTCAGCAGCAAATAGATGCCCAGGCTTTCTTTGCAAAGTGTAGAACGACACGCGTTAAGTCCAAAATATGCATGTGTGCCCGGTTCTACGCGGGTCAATATGGTAAACCTTGTTGTTTCCAATTGAAGACTTTCGCATTTGTAGTCCGTTGGCAGAGTAAGATGGCAGCTACGAAGGCTCTATTATAAAGCGTTCAAGCAGAAACACGTAGCTGCTGCCGTACAATCCAACGACGAATAAATACAACAATATTGAACATTACGCGTGCAGCCGGTTTGGATGCTGCGTCCTCGTCCCCTGCACAGACGGCGGTAGATTTGGTGTGGATAAAGCTACCTAAGGCGGTGCATAACAGCATTTGAAAGGCCTACTGCTGCAAAACTTAGTCATAACCAGGTGATCAGGAATGAAATGAAAGCGCACTGACACCGTCCTGTTGACCGTCTGCACGTCTACTTAAAGCCTAGATTACAATAACGAAGTGACTCACCTTCCATTGGTGGTGTAGAATTGCACTTTGTGGATAAGTAGGGCACAAACAATAAGGTGGCGCTAACGAACACGTCACGGCTGAAATTTTCTTGCGCACGCCTTCCTAATGCTTGGTTGGATGAGAAGGCCAACACGCAAGTGTTATGGCAAGTTCGTGGTCACATGGCTGTACATTAACGTGGTATAGATTAAAGATATCCTAAGCTCACCAAACTTAGGTACGTGACAAAAAGACTACACACAAAACAGCGAGCAAAAGCCCTTAGATTACCCAGCAACCAAGCCCCACAAAAGAACGAAGTCAAATACAAATTGGCGCAAGCAAGGTATGTCGTATATAGTTTGTGAAACACGAAATTCGTGCCCATGTCCTTGTATGATTTCTTAACGTTATATTCTTACTAACTTCCATATATTTAAGTGGAGCGCAACAGGCACAATGGGCTATCAAACTGTTGGCAAGTTAGACCTGCTAAGGAGTAACCACTTAATAGCAAACACATACACCAATGCACATATAATGATTTCATTTCAGACATTTAGCTCAGCCATGTGCCATTAAGGAGAGTTGCAAATATCATTTGAGCATACTATGTCGTTCTTAGTAATGATTCATTCCCAGATATGATGTCTGGATTACAAATAGTTAAAAGTAACAGAAAAGCAGTAACACTGGCCATGCTGAAAGTAATCAGGGAGGGCTTAACTAGGAGGGTTACCAGGCATCAGTTGACGCAATCCAAAGACAAAGGTCATTTAATCCTGGCAGAATGGAAGTTTAAATGTAGTGGCAAGTAACTGCAATAAGGTGCCTAAATATGTAAAAGTAACAGCTTCGCTTTCTTTCACCTTTGATGCGAATTTTCCTAACACTGTGCACAGTGGGAAAGCTGATAAGTTTCATACCATCCAACTTCTTCTATTCAAAGTAAGAAGCTATCCTCTCCCTTAAAAAGCTATCCCTCAGGTAAAGACGGTGCAGTTGTTTCCCTTTCTTGCTTTCTTTAGGTAGATGTAGGGGCATGTACGGCTGTTACACTAAGGGTAAGGTCAAAAAGCACGACAAGAAAGGGCGACAGTCGAAACACAAGCGATCGTGCAGCATGCACAAAATTTTATTTTCGCTTTAAGGATATTGATCTCCTGCTCTTCTGGTTGGCTTACAAGCATTGTATTCTAATCGTAAACGAATTTGACTTTGTCGAACCCCAGGAAACTATGTTCTCTAAGCACCTATGCTACGACAAAAGTCTCACTTTTCGAGCTGAGGCCGTACAATGTGGCCAGTGTTAAGGATGGGTTCACGTCAATTGTTGCAAGCTCGCACCCGACCCGTCTGAATGTTTATGACGAACGGCTTCCTTCGGGGTTACGTTCCGCTGTGATCAATGCCAAGTTCTTGTAAGTGACAAGTAAGTTCTGGTCTGTCTGTCATCAAATCGTAGGAGCGGGAGTAATTTTGCGCCGCTAACTGCTACTTCATTTACGTCCCCTGTCATTATCCCCGTGCACAATTCAGGTCGATCCTTTTTGATTAATTCAACAGAATCGCTTTTGTATGGTGCACAGCAGAGAGGCTAGGAAGCTGCAGCTAGAAATATGACCAATACCTACTCTGCCGCGAAGCTCACTGGATCTGAAAAGGCAGCTAGCCTGTACCATACGATGAAGCAAAAAAAGCAGAAAAGCAGTCACTGGAGATAAAGAGAAATTTAACGCAGCGTCAATGCGAATGTAGCGTGTCGTAGTTAAAGACTAACCTGAGAAACTGATAGTGTTTGCATCCAAAGCAGAAACACAAAAGGAAAACCGACCTTCTGGGGAACGGTGTTTGATTATTAAAAATGTTCCGGACTCCGACGGGTGACCCCAGCTGAAAAGATCCTTGTCGACCAGGCCTTCCTCTAGCGGTTGTATCCATTACATTAAACGATGATTAGCAGGGCATTTAAATCGTTTCAGTCTCCTGCCTGGGTAAAAGGCAAGAAGCTCCTACGAATTTTGGCTTTCTTAAATTTGTTCGTCAGGACGTAGAAGAAAGCCTCCACCTCGTCAAGAGCACTACGCGCCTTAAGGGTGAAATGTTCTTCGTCTTGAGAGCATTCTGCCCAGCAGGTCGAATTGAAATGCAAAAAGGGGTCAATGAGCCTCGCACGCGCATATTTAACGGTGAAACCAATTTCCTTACTGTGGTTTTTGCGTAGTGAAGCGAACATCGCAACCGCAATGATGGCCATTTTTCTGTGACAATGCGGGCTGGCGCAAGGAACGCAGCATCAGGGGAAAGCTTGCCGGGAGTTTACGCCTCGTGTTTGAATACCATTCAGGTCTATTGCCGTTTACAGAGACTTGGCTATTCACTGAGGTCTTGGACCCAGAAATTAGCAAACCGGAGTGTTATCTCCCACAAACTGATCCTACTGTCGGGCGAACTGGAGGAGGAGTGATTTACCACTCCAACGCTGCATCAAAGTTCATATCCTGAAGCGTGCTCTAACCATAACGCTGTCTCTGATATGCTTTGGTGCCTAATTCATGGTGGCCACCAAGCACTCAGGTTTGGCGTTGCTTACAGACATATCTCGGGCTTAAGATCTCGTCTCCTGGATTCAAACAAAGGCAATGCAGAGGCAGAAACTGTCTGCTAATGTATGACTGCAATACGCACATTATCAATTTGTGCCTTCTTTATTGTAATCATTAACAACCTTGCTTCGAGAGGAGCTTCTCGAAGCTGTGCAATAATGCAATATAATTTCCCACATCTTTACATCCAGGTGGATGCTACCGGGCCAGACCTTAAACGTTGTTGCCATGGTTTTCACTCCTATGCCCTCTGTGGTCTGTGATTTTTAGCCACCCCAACCGCTCTGCTGACGTGACCGCTTAGTAGTCTATTTCCGGTGGACGTAGCGTCATACCATTAATGACCGCTGGACATACCGTCGTAATTATCTGAGTACAAGTTCATCATGAGTACACGCCGTGACAAGCACAGATGCTTGAAGTATCTGACAATCCCTGAGTGTCGATGAAGCATGGAGCATACAACTGACCAAGTTGACTTCTATCGCTGAACAAGCCATCCTAAGATCAAAATGCAAACCGTTGCACAAAGGACTTCTTGCATCGGCCGAGAGCTGTTGTCCTTACTGAACAGATGGCATAAACCCTAGACCGTATTCGAGCGTAAAGAACTGGCTGCAGCTTCCATAAAGTACCAAAAGTCAAAACCTCTGTACCCTGAAAAAGCTGCAGAAGTAAGCTCAACGAGAACAAATATTGGCTGTGTAATCCTTAACGCGCAAGAAGAAACTATTCTCGTTCATAAGGTAAAAATCAAAGCCTATGTTGGTATCCATCCTTTTCTGCCTTTGAAGAATGCACAGTACTACAACACGCTGACGGGAAAGCCAATCTACCGGCGTTGCGGTACTCAAGGGTCCACTAGGGTAGGCCCTACTTGCCCCACCACTAGGTGTCTATGCTCTACATAACTATGGAGCAAGTGCAGGATAGCGTCGACATATTCAGGCGAATAATCCATGCTTTTAACACTAACTCCGCACCAGCCCGGATGAACTACACCCGCTAATTATCAAGATGTTAGTCGAGGACTACGCCACGTATTCCTGTTCTTCATTCACACGAATAATACCTCTAGTTAAAATATATAACTACAACTCTACATTGTGAATAGCGTTTTATATTTCAGCGCCTTGCTGCAGTCCATTCATTTCTTGTAGGCATTTTCGTGTCCCTTTACTTTGGCTTGCATTGTCCGTTGCGTCTTCTTCCAACTTTCCCACAGATACTAGTTCTGAAACAGTTCAATCTTTTAACAACTGAATGATCTAAAATTTAGCGGCTTGCACTTACTTACCTACTAAACACCGCTCAACTGGACAGAATTGAAACTCAATGCGGCCATGGGAAAAGGCATAAGAAGCCAAAAGATGGAAAATAGATGGTAGACGACTGCGAATAACAGCGCAATAGGTCGGTTTCAGGCCAGTAGGACAAGTATTTGGAACATATTCCTGTATTACATTACGTATTTATTATCGTATTTAAATGTGTATTACCAAGCTGTTTAAATACTGAATCCATTGTGAACTCGAACATTTAGCACAACTTTATATCGTTTCTTGGAACACACTCAGCTGTTCACTACCAAGATCAAGACCAAAGCTGTTCGCATTTGTTCGTCGCTGATGCGCTTGCACATATTTGCTCACGCCATGTTGGCGTGCCACATGCAAAGCTGAGAAGATAAATTTATTTATTTATTTATTAAATGTTCTTAGTCTTCCTGCTCTCACTTGCAAACGGCCGCTTTCCTAGCGCTTGCAAAGTAGGAATAATAATGTATAAATAAAAAGAAGATGACCTGCAGGACCTTGCGTACTACCGGCCGATATGCCCGTCATTGTTATCTGCAACTTCATGTAGCGAATAAGCGATCGCACTCTCAAAGCTCACTGTGAAGTCTCATGTGGAACCACCCCATCACAGAACGAATTCCGCAGGGCACGGTCATGCAACACTACTCTGCTTGTTGCCAAAGGAGCGCTGGTTAAAGCAACAGACGAGCGGAGACACCGTGAGGTCATCTTCACTGTTTTCAGCAAGGCTTTTGACAAAGTGCCAAACAAAAGGCCTGCTTAAAGTCCAAGGAGATTATGTCATCGGAAACATTCTGTCCTGGATTTCAGACTTCATGGAAGCACAAAGACATTGCACGTGAAGGTGAACAGCATAGGCACTGTCGCGGTGCCTTTGACCAGTGGGGTGCCCTAAAGCTACGACTTTAAAACAGAGCCATTTAAACTGTGCACCAACGATCTTTTAGCGACACTCCAACCCGACTGTCTAGTCCACGCCGAGGACCAAATCCTGGTCTGCAAAATAATGCCCCGAGTATGCCGACAGACTACAAACTTCGCTTGACCAGCTGCATAATTAGTCCATAAGTAGCGCCTATCGGTAAATCGTGAAAACTTTGCTGTGTGACTGATTGGTGGTCCGGATCCATTAGCTGCGCAAAATGTTAGACGATGTCTCCACAAGTCTGTCACCCATGGAAAGGAGTTGGAAGTCATCGTTTCGCGTGATCTTAAGACCTTCTTTGTCACGCAGAGAAGGTCGCGGCGGCGAACCGCGTTCATCATGCTTTGCGAATGTTGTTCTACAAAATTACGCCAGTGATTTTTAAAACGCTTTTGATTTGCATGTCCGTTCGATTCTAGAATATGGTCCTCAGGCCGCTACCTGTATCCAAACCTGAAGATGCTCTGTTAGTGAAGGTGCGGTTGAGTGGATCAACATAGCTTTCGGTACATCGAGACCTCCACTATACAAGTTGACTTAAGGCATTGAACCTGTTCTCCATGGAACATCGATTCTGCTGCGGTGGTCTTCCCTACACCAAGCGCATCTTAAGAAGCGAGCTTGGAAGTGGGCGGCGACAGTTCTTCCATCCAACGTAAGCAGCTGCACACGTAGCCACAAGAGGAAATTATTTATGCCGGGGCACTTCTCGAACGTCCGCAATCTGCTCTATCGTCCAGGGTGGTAAATGACCGGAACAGTCTGCCGAATCACATTATCCATTCGTAGACAGAGGAGTTTTTATTGGAGGTTAGAAGCTTATCCAACGTACATGGCAGAGTTCTTCTACTCTTACTCTAAAGGTGACGATCTAGGAAAACACACCTTTTCCGACAACCAAACCCACGTTGTGTTGCTTCAGAGCTAATGAAAATGACAAGGGTGCTCTGTTCTGCTTTCAATATTCAATGACTTTTAATGAATGCAAAAACCAATACCTAATGCAGTTGCTTGGTACCAGCGGTATTAACAAAGGACTTACTTACTTTATTTTTAGGCAATGCTATATCTGTTTGCCTTTTATCTTGAGCACTTTAGCTTTCAAACATTTTATGATTTTATCTATCTTTAGCATACGTTTTTGTGTATTTTATACGGATTTTACAACCTCCTGCATCTAAATGCAACGTTTACAAATAATGGTTTTGTGGTCAACTTCGCTGCTCAATTACAAAGTTTAACAAAGGCTTAGACTTTCAGCTTAATTTCGACCCTCGCAATTGCTTGTACCTCAAGACATCACCTGTGATTTGAATTCGCGTGTATCGTTAACCGGTTAGTCCAGGCAACTCTCGTCACATGCAACCAAACGTGCCGAGTATTCACAGTAATTGAACCACGAAAAATGCAGCACATGTAAAATTGATTGACTCCGGTATTTTCATTTAAAAGCTTATGATGTACCAGACCGTCCAAACTTAACCGAAAACGCGATAAATTTGCTACGTTGGCGGTAGTACTAAGAGCAAAAACTAACGTCTTTTTAAGCTGTTATTTCTAACTTTAACCTTGGCGGCCACTGACGTTCGGCCCTGGCGAAAACTTTCGTTTTTTTACTTTACAGTCATGATGCCTTCTATCCACGTTTTACTGCTTTTACACATCGAAATATGGCATAATCTTACGTTATAGTTCCCAAGGCTTGCTTCAAGTTGCTTGAGCTCATAAATTACTTGCTGGCTTTGCACTACTATGATAAAAACTATTCATTAGTGCTTGCGCATTGTTTGGGTTAGGAGCGTTAATCACGCTCCTCACGATGATTTGCATATTAGGATTTGCTTTACTCGTCTACATTGCTCGTACTGTTAGTTATGCTGTGGAATCAGAGGTTTATGTGGTTACGCCTTCAAATGCAATCCATTTCAGAGCCATCCCCAACAATTGTGGTCTTGGTACCATGTGATAACAGTGTGTGTTGTGTTATTGACGCCAGTTGTCATCGCCATTGGACCTACTTGCTTGACATTACGCACCGATCATCAAAGCTACTTAAGCCAGTACTAGAGGCTCGTTAATTTGCATTAAAGTTGTCAATGTAATGAGCCACGTTTAGACTGCTACATGCACTAGCTCACGAGATCTTAGTCGGGTAGAGTGAACATGTCATTAATTATCTACTATTATTGCGAAACGTGGTGGCATTGCGACAAATTATCCCGCCGCGGATAACTACTTAAGTCGGGGCACCATGCATTCTATAATCTCACGATTAGTATCTACGATGTACCTCATGGGAATGTCAGCGGATTCTGCACTGTGTTAGCAAGGTTGAAGCCACATTTAATTTGACTGCCTCGTGGTTTTTCCCCCTATCAATACACCCTTCTCAACCCAAACGTAACCACTGCTAATCACGCTTTCTGTTTTATTCGTTGTTTAATCAGACGGCCAGCTCTCATTGCTTTGCTAACAGTTAGTCACACCGGACCAGTCTATTTCCCTGCAATTGCTCCTATGTAACCGTGACTAAAATTGTATAGGCACTGCAACGTCAACGCCAAGTTTCCCTTACCTCACAAGACCGCTAGATTTGTTCAACCTTTACTGTTATAAATGCTTTTCCTAAGGTTATTGTATGTCCTAATCCAAACGCGCCGAATAACCTAATCTTGACCTTTCGACCTCCTGATTCTGCATTCACTCAGTCTTCTAACAGGTTACCTAGCTTGGTTCGGTTGACATAACGAACTGTTTACGTTACCTAGAAAGTCTTGTTAACTTTTCTACTCTTTATTAAAAAGCCTTTCTCTACCCCACCCTATGCTCTTGTTATCGCGGTCTCTTATTTCATTCCATTACCTGGATAGTTAACTATGTGCCTTGCCTTATCTAGACACAGCTGACTGTGCTCCGACGTTCCGACTGCATCAGTACTACCGAGGCGTATAAGATCTAAGTGTTGCATACAAAACGCACTATTTCCCTCCTCCCGTGATTTGCTGGGCTTGCTCACGCTTTATTTGCGTAGCTCCTTTCATCTCTAATCTGTCCACCTCTGCTGAGCCTCAGCCAAAGTCTTTCCGACTTAATTGAACGTCTTAACCTTAATTCCGCGACTAATCCAGTCTCCCCGGAGCGGCCTCATGCACTCCGACATCGCTCAGTTTACTAAGGCCCAGACCAAAGCATTTTTATTTAACATGCGCATTTGGGCTATTTAATTAATAATGCTATATATAAAAAGGTACATCAGTTCAAGCATTTTAAAACTTAGCTTATATTTCACTAAGTACCGGATACATCGTTGTGGGCTGATTGTAAGGCGGCATTTTATCTCGACGACTTCTATAAAATTGGTAGCCAGCAACCGAGGAAACGTCCAACACTTTGACCTCAAGACTTCAGCTAGGCACAATGTTCCCTTATCTTCAAATACATAGAAAATTATTTCGCTGTTATATTACTTACAGAACGAATAGACCACCTATTCTTTATCATGGATGGATGCCAACATATTGCGTACTGAACAGTTGCGTTCAGCTGGCCTCTTATATTAGTACCATTCTTACAAGGAAAGTTACAATGAATAACCGATTAGAAAGTGGTTACCTACGACGGCTAGTCAAACGCCAATCGCATAAAGTACTGGCCGGCAGACAACCGAGTGGATAGGGACGGTCGGAATACCGTATAAGGTAGGCAATTCGGAGGGTACTAAACAAGAAAAATATAAGGGATATCTTTCAGCTAGGTCGAACGGCACGTTCAGCGCTGGTACAGCTCATGGACTCCCTTTCCCAACGGTAGGACGAATAACCGCTCTTTTAAAATTAAATGTAAGCACTGTGCAAATGTGTAGATAGGCTCAACAGCGAGAGAATTACGCACACAAATTTCAGGGCACAGGAGGCGCATTTCAAGACCACCAAGAAACGAGTTTGAATACAAGGCAGTAGTAGGAGACTTGACCGTAGCTGTGCATGTATCAGAAACGGGTCACCAGAGAGAGCTGGAAAACGTAGAGGTTATTAGGAGGGGTAGACAATCAACTCCTCAGCGGTTGGTTGCCAAAGCTGTGGAAATTGCCAAATTGGAGGACTGTGTGAATAGAATGGAGAGGGAAAAACTACCTAATGCTTGACGGGCGGCCTTTAGCCGGCCACCTTGACAAGCCTCGGTGAGTGGATCGGATTAGAAAGTGCAACCCGACTCCTGTCGTCAACACTATGGGCTTATCCGTCAATGCCAAGACGTCCAAAGGAACACCTGGACTATTCCCACCGTTATTGAACCTCTTGGAGTGATATCACGAACGGTTACCGTAATGACATCGTGGCTCAACCTTCGGGTAAAGCGGTTATTGCCCCTGTTCGCTATAAAATCCCACACCAATTGCGCAAGTATTCACTGGTCAGACGAAGCCCTGGTGTCGGGGGCGAAATGTCACCGACCAATTTTACTAACCAATTGTTTCCAAACCTCTCTGAACTCATGATTACTCGATCGGTTCCAAGTATCTTGCAAGAATTTAGGGCACAATATGCTTTTATCTAGAAATAGGTAGATAAGTATTTCCCTGTTATTTTACTTTCCGGATGTACAAAGCAATTATTCCTTATCTTGCATGAATGCTGATATATTGTAGCCTGAACAACTGCTTTCAGCCAGCCACTTCTTTTCATACTTATTAGCATGAGCTTCCTTGCTAGAATTTATTTTTACCTCGGATATCTTACCTGATATCTAAGTGAAGATATTTCTGCCGAGGTTATGCCTTTTAATTTGGAAATATCCTAACACAATGCTATCCTTCATTATGTCCAGCTTAAATGGGTTCGACCATTTACCTCAAGGGACAAACACATTTCACTACCACACATGTAGAGCTGTACACACGAGTTTTATCATAAACTCGGCCTTGGATGACAGGGTTTACCAGCTATACAGCTTAACCCGGGAAGAATTTCGCCTTGTTATTCCGGACAAAACTACACTGTTGCGCCTGAACTATTGAGATTGGCTATTTTTCGCCCTCCAAAAATAATTCACTACCATATTATTTTGGATACTCCCAGAGGCATTACGCAGTTCTACAGGCGACAAATACGTAACATTCCAGACATGTTCAGTGCAGGGTTTAACTACCGAAGCAACCGTGCCTTTCCCTTCAGGGCATGCCAGGACACATAACCGAAACAGTCTGTCGACCAGCATGCAACAGCCAGCAAAATTTTGGATTTATCCTGACTGTGACCAACAGAACCAATAATCCGTCAATAAGAAGCATTGCCAATTACAGCTTGTCGTTCAGTGCGATCCAGTGCAGGATTCCAGGACGTGGTGGGTTTTCGCCTAGCAACAGTTCTCCATATAAACTGCCACAAACGTCCGCCTAACCACCCCGACGTGGCGGTTGTGACTCGCCACCTAATAAAGTCACAGCATATTACTTCGCTGTGGCCGACTGACGCACCACAAATCACCATGCTTGATCCGCCGCGAAAATGTCCTCTCTGCATCTTTTGTCGCCACGTCCCTTTCTGCGCATTCACCGTTGCTTTCTACGCTACGCACACAACCCGCCAACATATCACGCAGGCACAGTTGTGCTTATGCTTAAGCAGCTTTTTACTTTCACAGCTCTAGGTCGATATATATGTTATTCAATATGTACTACAATGTACGGCAGAATGACTATGCCCATTCGAATGTGCCCGAACTCAAACCATGGCTTGCTTCATTGTACTTCCGTTCTATTTGTTCGGTTTTAATCATGAACGTCTGAACAATCCGATTGTCACTGTTACAAATGCTATGAAACTTCTGTACCATTGCAATTATTTGACCATGTCTCAGGGGCGAGCATCGTTTAGTCAAAACTAAATATTTCTTCAACTGTAACTATGTATTTACTTATGTATTTACGGGAGTAGCTGCACAAATATCCAATAGCTAAAGCGACGGTTGATAGGACTGTCAATATGCTACACACAGCTTACATAGAACCGGCGACATATCTATAAGTTTCATAGCAAAAGTGTTGAGATGCATAAGGTTTACCTTCTAGATAGTACTTATTCAGCCTTTATCACGTTACACTCAAGTACCTGGCTATGCTACCTACCTAAAACCTTATCCCGTGATACTGCTTCACTTATCGCTTTGACCATGGCTTTCCTGTCCACTTATGGACCATCTACCTCCGATACTCCACCGACATCATTCACTCTCTAGCTCTGCGCTTTGGTGCCTAAGACTTTAAATATCTGGCCATGCTGCCTGACCATCGCTTGTCTCGTCCTAAGCCTTCACTTATCTCTTTTGCTCTGGCTCATTATGGATCACCTACCTACGATGCTCCACCGACTTACCTTTCACACTGTAGCTCCGCACTTTTGTGCGTAAGACCTCAAGTATCTGGCTATGATGCCTACCTAAAACCTTACCTCGTAATACTTCTTCACTTATCTCTCTGACTCTGGCTTTCCTGTCCACTTATAGACCACACATTTCTGATGCTCCACCAACTTACCTATCACACGGTAGCTCCGCACTTTGGTGCGTAGGACCCCAAGTAGCAGGCTGTTTCCTACCTATATCCTTATCTCAAAGCTGAAATCGATATTTCTATAACTGTTCCTTTATGAACCACAATATTCTGCCTGCATCTCGCTTCTATTCATCGCATATTCCTACTACTTTTGCTCTGGCTTCCCTCTCTTATTATGGATCGCCTAACTACGACGCTCTACCAACTTAACTTTTACGCTGTAGTTCCGCACTTCTGTGCTAAGACCTCAAGTATATGGCTATGATGCATAAATATAACCTTACCTCATGCTACTCCTTCACTTATATCGTTGACCCAAGATTTTCTGTTCACTTGTGGACCACCCACCTCTGATGCTCCACCGACTTACCTTGCAAACTGTAGCGCCGTAATCTCGTGCGTAGGACCTGTAGTAACAGGCTATATTGCTCACTTATATCCTTATCGCAAAGCTGACAGTTCTCTCCTATAACTTTTATCCTATGAACAAAATCACCATTAAATATTCTCTTTTAATCCCGTTTCAACTATCGCATTTTCCTACAACCATTATTACCTGTTTGGCCAGGGCTTCTATTTCCTTCTAGGCACCACCTATCTACGGTCCTAAAACGACTTATCCTTCACACTGTACCTCCGCAATTTAGTGCGTAAAACCTAAAATACCTGGTTATGATGCCTACCTAAAACCTTATCTCGTCCTAGTTCTTCACTTATCGCTTTGACCTTGGCCTTCCTGTCCACCTTTGGACAACCTACGTCTGATGATCCATTGACTCATCTTCCACACTGTAGGTCCGACGTTTGTGCACAGAACTTGAGGTAGCAGGCTATGTTTCACGCTTATATACTTATCGCAAAGCTGCCATCGTTATTTATATAACTGTTCCTCTATGAATCACAATATTCTCCATGCATCTCGCCTCCACCCACCGCATCTTCCTACTACTTCTCTTACCTCTGGCTCTGGCTTTCCTCTCATATTATTGATCACCTACCTAAGATGCTCCACTGACATAGCTATCACACTGTTGTTCCGCGCTTCTGTGCGTAAAACCTCAAGTATCTGGCTCTGATACCCACCTATAACCTTATCTCGTACTACTTCTTCACTTAGCACTTTGACCCTGAAGTTCCTGTCCAACTGTGGACCACCTACCTTTGATGCTCCACCAACACACCTTTCACACCATAGCACCGCACTTTGGTGTGTAAGTCCTCAAATATCTGGCTATGCCGCCCGACCATCCTTTGTCTCGTTCTAAGCCTTCACTTATCGCTTCCACTCTGGCACATGCCGTCAAACCAACTACCAAGCACCGATGCTCCAGCGACTTACCTTCCACATTGTGGCGCCGAAATCTCGTGCGTAGAATCTCAAGTAACAGGTTAGGCTACTCAAGTATAGAGCTATCGCTAAGCTGACATCGTTCTTTCTTATAATTGTTACCTTGTGAACCAAAACACCACTTAATATTCTCTTTTAATCCCGCTTTCATCTGGCGCATATTGTTACCACTTACCTGTTTGGCTCTGCATGTCCCCCTCCTGGGAAACTCCTATCTACGGTTCTCCAACGAATTATTCTTCACACTGTAGCCCAGCAATTTGGTACGGAAAAAATGTAATACCTGGCTATGATGCCTACCTAAAACCTTATCTCGTCCCAGTTCTTCACTTATCTTTTCGACCCTGGCTTTTATATCCAACTATGGACCTCTTACCTCTGATGCTTTACCGACTCATCTTCCACACTGTAGGTCCGAACTTTTGTGCGTAGGAACTCAAGTAGTAGGCAAAGTTTCCCACTTATATCCTTATCGCAAAGCTGACACCGCTATTCTATAATTGCCACCCTATGAACCACAATATTCTCTCTACATCGCGCTTCCATTCATCGCATATTCCTACTACTTCTCTTACCTGTTTGGCTCCGGCTTTCCTCTCCCATTATGGACCACCTACCCACGTGTTCCACCAACTTGCCTTTCATGCTGTATCTCAGCACTTTGGTGCGTACGACTTCAAGCGGCAGACTATGTTTCCCTCTTAGATCCTTATCACAAAGCTGAAATAATAGTTTCTTCCTCATTATTAATGCGCCTCTTTTATCGCCGTTTTCTGCCGTCTATTTGCCTGGTTTGCGGCACTGTAGAGGTTCCTGTCTCTTCTTGCTGTTCCAGGTCCTTTATGGACGCTTTGCAATCCTGTTCTCGCTACAGCTGTAGTACATATTTCCCATTCTCGTCACAAACTTGGACATTTCATCTCACTCCTTCACCCAGCTGTTTTTCTAGCATCCGATTACTGAACATTTTACGTTATTCTTTTCATAGGTCTCAAACCCGGCATAGTAACTCCACTGGCTCTCGTACATGTTCGAACGATGGGCTCTACCACTGTCAACCCATCGCTCAATCTATATCTTAAGCGCATTCTAAAACCTTACTATGTTCCTCTGATCCCCTTAACGTATTTACGGGTTAACGCCTAATACTCCCGGTTCCCACCCAAGGCAGCTTTTGCGTAACCTAGTTCCCTTCGAACAGCATTTGTCTCTCACCTTCAGCAAGCACCAGGGCTCGTGCTTGCACAGGAAACTACGGATAGGATATACAACATATTCAGCCATTCCATTGCTTTTAACCAGCACAACGTTACCATAAAGTTTATATTTATACATTAAAATAGTCCTGTTCAATTTCCTTGGCAGTTTGCTCTTTCCGTTTCTCTTTTCTCCCTTGTTCTAAAAGAAAACATTACCTGCACGCAACACCTCATGAGAACATACCTGTGATGCCCAACTGGACACGGCATAAACACAGAACAAAGAAATCACTCGCGCTTCACAATCCTGATACATTAAAGGAACCCAGAAAACAAAACAAATCAATACAAGTCACCTGCTTTACCCAACTCCAACAGCTCCAACTGCCTGCGGTCGACTCCATAGGAGACTACACAAACACGGGAAACAAATTGGCGAAACCCGACCGCGAATATCCGCGAAGGTAATCGGTCAGATGCAATCTTGTCAATGTCATATCACCAATCGGCAGTGTTCTTTGACGTGGTGCGTATACGTCGAGCAAGCGTTTTCCATATGAAAAGCCACAAATGTCTGCCTAACAACACTGTGACATGGCGGATGTGACTCGCCACTCAATAAAGTCACTGCCCCAATCACACATTGGCAAGTTGACCGATACCACATTTACAAAATCTATGCATATATCTGCTTTCGTACGAACACGCCTACACATTTGATCAGTTACATGCCACTATTCTTAAATATTTTTGCAGCTTCTCCCTCATGCTTCATTCACCTGGCTCGCCCTGTGCACACAACTTCCTCGGACAAGTTCCTCACCGACATACTCCACATTAGTGATCTGATTCTTATCTCTAGATCTCGCATTCTGTGGATATAGACCTCGTACAAACTTTGGGCCATATCGGCCCACACTACTGACTTTATCTGTACTACTCCCGCTCTTGATGCTGCTAATCTTGCCACCATGTCCAATAGTACAACTTGCAGATCATGCCCAAAAGGCGTGCCTCGCTTTGCCGAGGATAAAATACTTATTCCTTTATTTATTTATAAACTAATTCCATGTGTTATACACATAATTATCATGGGTTACTACCTATTGGTTGCAAAAATCACACCTGTTTAAGACTAGCCTATTAAGTCATATACTCCAAGAAATTCTGAACACTTCCATTCAACCAATTGGCTAGCATCGCTTTCTTGAAATCACACCATTCATTGTCATTGCTGGGCAGCGCAATTGGACATCGCAGCGTTTATCCAGTTCTCTCTACAAAAGTAGCCATAACTGCGTTTTTCTCTAACGACGCTGCAAAAGGGCTGCGGCCAGCTAGGTTGGGTTTGCATTCGTAAGTTGATGACTAGCAGCCGTCGTTGGAATGTCCCGCAAAACATATGGATGCAAAAGAACGCCGTAGTGGTGCAAAACCAGTGTTATTAGTTATGTTTTAGCCTGAAAATCGCTGTGTAAGTCTGCAGTGTTTTCAATACTAAATTATTATACCACTAAACCTGCTAAACTTTCTGCTCTGGCGACTAACTTGGCAGTTCTTAAGAAGGCGAAAACCGAGATTGGTTCTATTGGCTCGCTCATTATCAAGGTGAATTTGCTTTTCAAATCCTGGAAGGTTGCGATTGTGAGAAATGTAGTACACTGCAGCGCTGCTGAAAATCCATCCTTCGGGGTCTGTCACCCAGTCAACGAGTCGCAGAGCCTACCGGATACTCCAGGTGACATTATTGACTCTCCTCGTGAGACTGTCGGAGTGAAGAAAATTAGGGTGCGGAAATGCCATAGGCTGACTGCTGAACCCATACACTTTGTCTGTACGGCATTGAGAAAATGAAGCTTTCGTCAGCCGTAAAGTTATCTGACGGTTAAGCAAAAAGGAACATCCCGATATGCACCACTTGTCAGTCAAAGTTGCTGACCGCCTTGGTTGCCACCAAATCAGCCCGTTTGGCCGATCCGTTGGTCACTGTTCAATGCGACACAAGGTCCACGGGCCCTACTTCCTGGGCCAAAAGAAGAACCTAACTAGAACAGTCCCTAAAAACATTGAGTAGGTTATAAGGCACAGGAAATATTTCGGCGCCGGCAATAGCATGGAGAACCTACGCTACAGTTGTGCCTAAATTGTTTGATAAGACAGGGACAGTTCCACTGCCAGTGGTGGAAACACCTGGTGTAACCAGTTAGGTAAACACTCCTCGTGGTAGTGAGGCTTGCACGGATGATACCGTTATATTTCCCAAAGCTACTGAATCAGCATTTGCTTACCCCAGGGAATGCATGTTGGATGACCTTAGGTGGCTCACACTGTACGTCACCAAGCTGCTTCCACCTGGCTTTGCTGGTGTCACACTCAGAAAGCTGTTCAGAAGGTGAACGTTCCCGTCTGTACGGAAAATCAATGATCCCGACTACTTTGCCTAGTTCTTTCAACCTCGAAAGAGTGCAAATTTTTACTAAGGTTTCCAAGTAAAGTTAAAGACAATGGTGTAATCGTACAGCCGGACTATTCAGTGGCATCTAGCTTGAAGTTCAAGTAAGCTGTCAAAAACCTGCAAAAAAGGCGGGCGGCAGTTGCGCAAGACTTCCGTCTAGTGGACTTTCAGGTGGTCAGCCGGAAGTAAGTTCCGCTCTTGCAGGAACAACCTTGACGGCGCACAACTTAGAAATGGTCGTGCCGACTTCCTGGAGGTAGCACCTAGCAACGTGCGTAGACTAAGGAATAAGTTGCACGAGTTAGGTCTGCTTGTAGACAAACCTCTTCCCTACATGCTTGCTTTCACTAAAAGGTGGTTGACTCCGGATATCGCGGATGGTGAGTTATGTTTGCGTTTACATGCACTGTTTGGTTTTGCTCGCTCCGTTGGCCGTAAAAGTAGAGGCATTGCAGTTTATGTGAGCTGTAAAGTAGAGGTGTTAATATACCACAACTTTCACCCATCGAATTAGGCTGTTGAAGCCCTAGCAGGTGTTACGTGCTATTCCTCTGCCCAAGTTACGGATGTTGCGATATTCTGGGGTCCTGAAATAACCTCCAGCTGATACCTGACTTTAGTTGCGTTCAGTCCTTGACTCGGTGTAAATTTTGAGGAAACAACAAATTCATGGAAATCTGTTTGGCTGATAGTTTGTGCAGTATGGCGTCAGGAACATTCAGCGTAGGCTTCCTTGAACGAACTCACTAAGTGCCTTTACAACAGTTCATAGACTACCCCACTAGTTATGTGGACCCTCAAATAGCATCTAATTAAGGTCTAGTTTGGCTGTCGCAAGACTCAAAACCGACGTTTCGTACCTCTGGCGGCCAGCGCTCACGCGTGCATATACATTTGGGGTGCCATTTCAAGGCACCAACCGACCACCAGCGAATTACTTCCAAATAGTTGGCGAGCGCAATTTGGTGAAAGGCGAGTTAGGGCTTCATTGCTGTACGGTGACATCCCGATGGACGCCCCTGCTTAGTTTGCCTTGGATAAATTTAAGACATATCTTACGCATGTTTCCACAAATAGTATTCCAGCCATCGGAAAATGTGGTTACGGGCACAGCCTCCATGGTTAGATATCGCAAGAAAGTACTTACTCAAGGAACGGTCTAGTTGTCGGGTAACCTACCAAGCAGCTCCATTAGTCTGTACCTAAGACAGTTATCGAGAGAATACAACTTAATTTAAGAAACATCTTTGGACCGCTGTTCTCCAATACCAGCAGGGTTTAGCAGACTCAGCAGTAGCTAATTTCGAGACCCTTGTTGCTGACGTTAAAAGACACGGCGGAGCAAATCTGTCTATGCCATAGTTATTGCAAGCAGACGGGACGCTTGCGTTAACTGACTACGACAAGGCTCGTATACATATTGAACACCTCACTGACGTCTTTGACCGGGAGACTTAACTAACAGATTGTATTGGTTTTAAGAGTACCAGAGGATTCTGGCTTAGCCATGTTTACCATAACGGAGACTCATGCCTTTGAGATATTGCATGGCAAATATCCTGCTAAAGTTTCCGGTGCTGATTCACTTCTGCCGAAACCTTGCCTGAATTGACCGCTGTGATATGTGGTCCGCACACATGCGCGTTTCCAATATCTCTTGACAGCTGCGTCTTACCATCGGAATGGAAGGAAGCAAACATCTGTCAGAGTTTCTAGGGCAGTGGCAGCGCACTGCCCGTGTACTACCGGAATATCAGTTTGACAAGCGTATTCGTCAAGTTATTGTGAAACCTGATGGGATTTGGTGGAATACTACTTGAATAGGTGTAACCTTCTCAGTTTTGCGCAACCTGGATACCATGACAGATATTCACGTGAGACTACTCTACTTGTACCTCGTGAAAACTGGGCCAGAGAAGCAGTTAGTGGTCACACTGTAGCCGCGCTATTCTTAGACTTTCCGAAAGCATTTGACACGGTTCCTTATCTTTGAATCTCACTAAAGTTGAGCTCCTTTGGTATATCTAGTTGCGTGATGCGGTTTGTCCGCCGCTGTTTCGGAGACCTGACGACGGAAATGTTTGTGCAGATATTCTTGGCATATGGCCGACCCCACTTAGAATAGCGTGTCCAAGCTTTACACCGTGTCTTATCCCAGGTAAAGTGGACTTGGTGGGTGTGTTAAGAGTGGGTACTAAATTAGTGCTAGGTCTACGGGGTAAGGCGTATCCAGAACGCTTGTTTAGTTTTGAGATATACTCCATGCACTACCGAAGGGTATGAGGGGATTTACTTCTCAGTTATCGTAGATTGACGGGTTAGACCGGCCCGACTTGGCTGGGATGGTTAGTCCCACTAAGTTACGTAATCTCCGCGGTCTCCCATTGAATCTGTATAATTCATAGTCTGATCAGATTTAGATGGAAACTGGTGTGCCGCGCAGTGTTATCTGGCACGGGAATTCGCTTTCCCATGACGTGGTTGGGGAAGCTACGGTTGGAGGTTTCGCGCGTCAGCTCAAAACTCTTTGGTGGCGAGACGAAACCATTCCTTTATCCTGGCTGATCCATCTACAGTTTTCACTCTTTTTAAAGACACGGGTATCAAGTTATTCTATTTGTATAGCTCTTTCCTTTTTCCTTTCCTGCCTACTGTGTTTACTTGTTTCCCTTTCTTAGTTCACTTAAGCGACCCAGCAGGGGATGCCAGGGTAGGGGACGTGTGTGATACTTGGTTGGACATTGTCATGTGTGTGTCGTTTTAGGTACATCTGTATTTCAAATTCTGCCGTTCCAGATGAACGACCTACGGAGAAGGAGGCTGCAAACGAATCTGTTTTGTTTTGCTCTCAAGTTGGTCAGGCTTTCAAAGGCGTTTGTTGTCCTATTGTGGCTATAGCACGGTATACACTGAGACTGAGACTGTATTGAAGAGCGAGTAGAAAGGTTTCTGTACAACTCTATCGAATTACGAAAAATCAAAATTTACTTTGAATTATCAGCAGTTGTGTCTGGTCCATTAATCGTTTATCCGTGTTCGGTTAGAAATTTGTACTAGCGTTATTATTTCCGGACATACAATGTCTTGTTTTGGCACTGTATGTGCATCGTTTCACAAAAGCACAGGTTTCCAAAATAATCGTCGATCCGGGTCTTAAAACACTTCACAGAATCGGCCTCTATTAATCCTTCTGGTAGTGTATTCCATAAGTTTACGATTCTTCGTTCGATACAAAGCTGATGTGATACTTTGTTCATGCTGGGGACCCTGAGTTTGTAACGATGTCCTCATGTGTTACAGGGTTCTCGCAGGTGAAATATTGGCCGCAGTATGGGGAAGTGATTCAAGTGTAGTACTCGATGGGTCATAATAAGATCAATTCTGACTCGGCGATAGGAGAGTGTGTAGAGCCCGAGCTTTTCACAACGTTTTTCATATGGAAGCTTTGGTATACTTGGTATCATTCTACTTGCGATATGCTGTATTTTCTCCAGTTTTTCAGTTTCCCATTGAGTTATCGGATGGTAAGCTGGGGCACCGTATTCAAGAATTGGTCTAATGAGCGAGGTGAATAGACGAGGGACGGTTTCTTCGGACCATGTGGAGAAACTGCGTCGTAATGCCCAGAGCATACGAAGTCCTGCACGGTATAATTTCTCTGTATTTTCTAGTGATCTTAAATCATGTCGTGAGAGAACTCCTAAGTCTCTGACAGATGTGTTGGGATGGAGCAACGGGCCGTCAAAGGTGTATGATCGAGTGGCTGGACGTCTGGTGATACTGATGAACTCCGACTTGCTTGCGTTAAGTGGGAGTTTCATTCAGTGGACCACTTTGACAGTGCTCTAAGTCACGTACTTTTTCTCGTGCGTTACACTTTTGTTGCCGTTATCCTTCCTTTTCTATAAACCATATTCTTCGATCATGGGCTGTGAACGTCATCTTAACTTCACCATCAAGGGTGTAAAACCCTTAGAGGGCACTCCGACCAATGGTAATCCTACCAGCAAGAACTAATCTGGTACAAATATACAATGCTTCGTTTATTTAAACGACATCCTTTTTCCGTGTTTCCAAATGGCCGAGCTTCAAAATGATGCCATAAATTGTAAAGTAACCTTTAACACATTAAAACCACTTACTGACAGGCTGGCAGCTATAGCGACTGTACTTCACCCCGAGAACTGTATGGAGGTTATGCATGCGGAATTGACTTGGAGGATTTTCCTCACAGTTTGCACCAAATGATGAATCAGCTAGAATTTCTCAATGATCCAGTGGTATATAAAGTTCTAGACAGCCAGAAATTGTACATCATTACCACAATACTAGTGAAAGTTTGAAGCTTGGAATATAACGTACAGAGTTGCACGAAGCTGAGAAAAGTGTAACGTGGAATCAATGCTTCCTTTTAGTCAAGTTCGACAATGAGAGATTGGCTCTTAGTTTTTTCCCCTATCAAAGCGAAGTTAGAAGATTCGCAGACGTATCCTTAGCTCTAGCAAGCACGGATTTTAAATTCCTTTGCGATAGACAAAGGAAGCGTCCTGCAGAGACTAGATGTGCTCAGACAAGCTGGGACAACTCTCCAGGGCCTGTGAAACCAGTTGGCGCAACTTCCATGAAGCGCACCAGCTTGATTATATGGGGCTTGGGTTTGTGGATTTCTTAGAAGCAATTACAAACCCTAGGACCAGTAACATACATAAAGCCACAACAAACATGGATCAACTTATTTACCGTGCGAGCAATACAGGTGACGTCCCAGTTAATACCAAGTACTCGGTTGCTATTACCATTCAACCCGCCCTACCGGAAGAGGCAACGGCTAACGAAACAGCGCCGATGTTATACAGCACAGTTCACATGGACATGTCAAGCAAATGCTACGATGATCGAAGCAAGCCCAGAATATCCTTCATTCAGAGAATAGACAAACCAGCGTCTCGATCCGTAAGACCCCGTTTAAGGACTACACCACGGAGTTACCCTGAGCCGCTGGCGTCATCGACAACAACTGTGAAGAGAGGAAAAGCGGAGGCCCTATCAACTTAGAATGCTGTGTGCAGGAATGGATCATGCAGCGCACTAATGTTTGTTGTTCCAGACAGTGTATTGGTGAAAGCATTCGGGTTTGCAATCATTGCAGTTAATGCCATTGCATAGAACGGGTTTCAGGTTCAAAGACAGTCCAAGCGTGTGGCCAAATTTGCGGGCACCATCAAAGTGGATGTTAAACGGAGCAGCTTCACGTACGCTCGTAACTAACAGTGGCCATTCCGCCAGCTTACTTTCAGGCTGCTGAACTGAAGCATAAGTTGGACTGCGACGAATCCTAATAAACAAAGCAGCTTTACTAATCGCGCGCCAAGCGCAGCCAACAAAAAGCGTCGTACGACCCATGGCCTCTTAGACAGCATCGTGTCTGAGACGACGAAGGCGCTTAGTGCTAGACAGGCTTGCGGTGGAAACACACAGCACCACTCAACTGTGCTGGAGTTGTCGTCTATGTTTGCGTTAACTATATAAAAGTCCGTAGGGAGGCAGTCACCGCAACAGGTTGGGGCAGTGTGGAGTTCAGAGCACAAGCGTTTAGTGTTCCGGACGGCGTCGACGAGAGAATTTAAGATCACAATCGTAGCGGGTAACAAAATTGCGGAAAATTTGGTACAAGTTGAGAGGCTTGCTAAAAGAAGAAGCAAATTCCCAGCCTCAATCAAACTGAGAACAGGAAATTATAGAAGCTTGCACACTGTAATATTGAGTTGTGAACAACTGCGCTATGATACTAATTTAAGGTAATCATATTTCGGTCCACCAGGACGGACTCTAAAACAACCCAAACCAGCTATTATTGAGACGGCCTCTTGTATCACCACCGCAAACAATTCAACTATGGTGGAGACTACAGTTGGCAATCTACAAAGCTCTGCTCAACTTCAAGCGCATACCGGCGGCTGCACGTTTGCTTCATCCTTCACACGTCGCCGGTACTGATATATAACCATATAGTCCACTGCTTCCTACCCCGAAACCCGTGCTATTTATAGACCAGATGTAGATGAGGCACGACAGGTACATCCTGGGACCAAACACATCATCCCCCAACTACTCACTGCACTGGTTTCTCACGCACTTCCTACAAATACTGCAGATAGCGAAGTAGTTGTCAATGCTTCATTGCGTCATCTGCTAAGCCGCTGGACACCAAGCCCTTCTTCTTACGCATACTAGTTACTGCTGGGTCCAGAAACAAGAAAAGGCGCATTCTGCTTCCGCGGTTGGTTCTCGCCGACCCCGCTGCAACCTTCGGCACAGAAACATGGTTTCCCCCTCTGCTAAAGTAAGTTCTGCACACTTCCTGACTACCAGCCGTTTATGCAAACTCGTGTACATAAACGAGTTGGCGTGATCGCCATTGATCTGAATAATACTTACCCAGCAATACTGTCTGTAATAATGGAATCAGGTGAGGCGGTGGACTCAGTGTGGTTACCGGCTGATATCTTGAGGTCGACTGCTTTTTTGTGTGTGTTTCTAGACCAGTCGATACAAAAAGTAGCAGTGACAACACACCCATTGTTGCGTTTGCGCAGGCGTCAAAGCGTTCATGCGAATACAAACTGGTTTCAGGAAATTTATACCGCCTGCGTTTAGCTGGCTTCTGCCTGCTGCCACAACAATGTATGCAAGTCTACTAGCACGTATCATTCTGGGCGGTTGGATGCAACGTGCGTCCTCTTCAACCGGGGCGAAAATTCTTGACTTAATAGTTATTCTCGGCATTCTATCAGCGCAACAGGCAGTTGGCCAGGGGTTTCCGAGTAGTGATTACAGGCTATTGCGTTGCACGGTTTACTTAAAGCGACCTAATGCTTATCCCAAAGGCACAGACGAAGTATTAGTCTACCGAGCGATGCACATTGTTGACGGGACAACCTTCGCTATACTCGTCAGATCAAGAAATTTGGAGGAGTTCTTTATCTGGATCTGCGAATCGGTCGGCTGAAGTTTTGTGAGGGAACACATAATTGTCTCGACTAGCTAGCCCTTTTGCCACACTTAATAAGGCGCTCATTTAAAAGTGTAATCCAACCTGCTATACATAACAGAACGCGCCAGCTTAGGCGGTCGTACAAAAAGCTTTTATCTTGCCTACCTCAGGGAGCAACTGAGATTGCAAATGAGCTTTCTGCTAGATGTAATCAGAAGCAAACAAAGCAAGCACGAGCCGCAGTAAATAGTGCGAAGAAACGCAGTCGGCAGCTGCGCTCTCAGACTCGTAACTATGAATGACAGATTTCTACACTAACGATTATCCTAAATAACACAACCAGCGACTCAAGACTTATACATGAATTATTCAGCTTGCACTTCAAAATATCGCAGTGTCGAGAGGTCGGTTCAACCCTTCAAACGCTGTACTTGCCAGGTATCTAGTCCTTGTCTTCGGTAAATTTTTTGATGAATGGTATCCGCTCTGCGCTTTCAATCATCCAGTTATCATTGCAACCTGGTCCGGACAGAACAATGCACGTTTTTAAATAATACTGTTAGCAAAGATATGTCTTGGTTGTGATTACACTTTATTTTATCATCGCATTTATCATTTCCGTTACCAACTATTTTGTACCATTTGTTTAACTTCACAATTTTAGACTAAGGCGCTTTCCACACGCTTGCTTTTTGCTGGTTTCGTATGCTGCTGCCACTGCTTGTGCTACTACCACGTCTTTCCAGTAGTCGGATTTATATCTTTGAAACGCTAATCGGCATCGGAATATTATTGACTGAAGGGAAAACTAGAACGCAAGGTTGCCTGATCGTTCTCCCATTTTGCGTTTGCCTGTAATTGTCTCTTACCGCCACCCCCAAGCTTATAACGGTCCATTACCTTAATCGGTAATCCCGTAATTTTTGGAAACACCTTTTTCTTCAATATGTTTGATCAACCTTTTGTGAACAGGTAGTTGAACATTTCGCCACATTTTATTTGCCATCATTTAAGGTGCCCAATCCACATATCTTGTGTATTCATTTGGAATCTGTCTTTCAATTCCGCAAGGTTGCATCGCAGTCCACGATGCTTTTGTATGTTACTGCCCACTTACCTACACACGCGGATTCAGAACTCCTCAACATTATCGATCACATGCCGACTGAAATCTAATGACAAACTTAAAGCAGCTAACTTAAAAGGCGCCACCTCATCCGACGAGGCACGCCTTCAACTGCTACTGTCTGACGTCCTGCATGGTAATCGTACACTTTCTCAGCTCCTCCGAATCATGCCAGCACTTGTCCATTCATCAAGCTTAGATGTTTCCATTACTTGCCAACTCTGGATTAAGTGTCTTCTAGCAAGCACGGCGGCGATACTAGCTGCTTCGGCCGATGAGCTTCCACCGAATAAGTTGGCGGAAGCGGCCGACAAAGTACACGAAAGCTTCATTAAAAAGACTGTGAATCATTTGGCTTAGTTGTTCACTACGTGCACTTTAAAGGTGCCACACTCAACCCCATCATTGAGAGGCTTTCAAACCTGGAGCTCAACATTACTCCTCTTAGCCGCGGTTAAGTACAAAACGAGAGGTCCTCCTCCAGAAGCAGGCCTCGCAGCCAATCTTGCAGACGAACATGACGCTGTTACTGCTACTTCCATTACGGCTTTGGTACTGTCGCAAGAATTGGCAGCTCAGGGTGTACTCACCCTAAGCTTCTTGCTAATTCCAAAGCAAGATGCTGTAACGCCAGCCAGTAATGGCGATGGCTGCATCTGGCCAAGTTATTGTTCGCCTCCTGTACGTATTTGGTTCCACGACCAACTACAACTTGCTGGTTGAAGCCGGCGCGAAGATAATCCTCATACGGCGTTCCTTGGAAAAGCACCCTTTACTGAAGGCTGGGATGACGCCACAGACTGCTGACCAGACGAAAATCGCGACTTATGGCCAGAAACATCTTACGCTTAGTCTAGGGCTACGCCGTAGATTTAATTTCATTTTTACAACCGCCGGCCTACAGAAGCCTATCATCGGTATCGAGTTGCTTAGCAAATTTGGTCTTGTAGTAGAACTACGTTGTGGGAAGTTGCGTGAGTATACCACTTCGATAACTGCTCCCGACAAGCTTGCTGCAGTTAATTCCTTCGGACTTCGCGTTTTTATACCCTATCGTTTGCAGTGTTGGCATAGTTGCAGAATTTTGCTTTATCTGTCGGCGCAAATAACGACACGAAAGAACTCAAGCACTATGTGAAGCAGAACATCGTCACAACTGGTCCAACCTTGGCGGCGAAACCACGACGACTTACACCGGGCAAATTACCGACCGCTAAGAAGCAGTTCAAGCTCATGCTCAAGCTTGGGATCAACTAACCTCAGGCAGTTGTTATCTATCTCCAATGCACCTTGAGCTCAAAATGTTCAGTGCGTGGCACATACGTGTTGACACACATACACAGAGAAACGCCACAGTTCCCGACAGATACCTGATAGAGCATATACACCATTTTTCGTTAGGTTTTCTGGAAAGTCGAGTTTCTTAAGGTTGAGCTTGTTAGAGCGTATCACCAAATTCCAGTGGCTTCGAAAGTTACTGCAAAACCGGCAGTGCCCACCTCTTCTGGCTTGTACGAGTTTCTTCATATGCTATTCGGCCTTCGAAATGTTGCGCAACTTTTCCGATGCTTCATGGACCAAGACTTTTGTGGTCCCGACTTTGGCTTTGTTTACAATAATGATGGTTTAATTGTAAGCGCTTCTCCCCAACCACATTTAACATCTATACGAAAAGTTTTCGAATGTTTCGTACATCATGACACCACCAATAACCCAGGCTAATGCGTATTTGACCAACCTACTACTGACTTTCTAGGCCACAGCTTTGACACTAAGGGGCTTTGACACTTAGTGATAAAACGCAAGCAATACTGGATTACCCATCGCCACAATCCGTTAAGAGCCAGTGCCGTTATCTCGGCATGATTAACTACTACGGACGGTCTAAACATGGCTGCGCTGCAATTATTCAACCTCTAACTGAGTTGCTCAAAGTCAATCGCAAAAGGTTCACCTTCACACCAGACTCTGAAACAGCGTTTAACGCAGTTAAGCAAAAGCTGAACCAATCTGCGTCACTTGCTTATTTGAGAACCGACGATAGCGACACTCTCTCACCGTACATACGCTTCACCATCCGCCGTTGATATGGCACTGCAGCTGCTTGTGAGTAAGGAAATTCAACTTATGTCTTTCTTCTCACGGAAGCTCCAACCTCCCAGACCAGGTACAGTATGTTCGGACAAGAGTTTCTTGCCATGTACCTGGCTGTAAAGAGTCTTCGTCACAGTCTTGAAGGCCGACCTTTTATCAGCTTGACAGATCCTAAGCCCCTTTTGAATACTTTCCCTGCAACTTCTTACCGTCATTAGTCTAAAGAGACCCGACACCTTGATTATCTTTCCCAGCTTTTTGCTGATATTCACTATATTAATGGTCCTAACAACCATGTTGCTGATTAATCATCACGTGCTCACATCCATTAATATTCACGCTCACCCTTGTGTCTAGAAGAATCGTTGGTTACTTAAGCCAGGGGCCTAGAATCAACACAGCTTCAATCGAGCCGCTACATAAAACTATTGTAATTGACCGTGCTCAATTCTAGCGCAAAAACTTACTGCGATATTTCCACCGGTAAACCTAGCCCCTTCGTTTCACAGTCCTAATAACTGGTGGTCTTCGACCATCTTCATAAATTATTGCACCCCAGTATTCGCTCTACGGTAAAACAAGTTACCGACCATTACACCTGGCCCAATAAGCGCACAACCTAGCGCACAACGGTCTTAAACCTGCCTGAGTTGTCAAACCGGCAACGTTTAGAGGCACATTGTTACAACTCCTGGTATTTCACACTGCTGGAAGCCCGATTCAAACACATGCGCCTTGATGTACTAGGACTGCCAGCGGCCTCCAACGGTTCCAATTATCTGTTGACTTGCGTTGATCGCTTTTCTGGTTTTCCCCATGCAATTCACTTACGTAATACGTCCCACGAAACTGTTGCTCGTACTTTCCTTGAATCAAAATTTTCATTCTTTGGTGTGTCAGCCACAGGCACCACTGACATAGGATTTCAATTCCGTTCCACCCATTTTCATGATGAGTCGACGGCTAAGTTGTACACATTTCCAGACGAGTGCCTATCAACCTGTTGCCAGTGGCTTAGTCATAACTTTTTATTGCCTACTGAAAGCAGCCATTACAGCAAGTTCGCCTGATGCCGGTTAGACTGAACGCCTTCCAGTTATGCTTACTGGTATTGGCAAAACCGTCCAAAAAGATGTTTGACACTCTCCAAACGAAATTGTTTTTGCCACGACCCTCAGACACCAGGCCTACTGAGACTAGATTCAAGAATCACCGGCGTATTAAATTCTACGTCCCATGCTGAACGTCTAAAGCGCAATTTTCGATCTATTATACCGACTGCAACTCAAATAAGCGCGCGAGCAGCCTATACCTCTTGACATACACGCTAGTCCATGCGTCTTTATACTAATCGATGTGATTCGAAGACCCTTGACACCGCCCGATGGAGGACCAGTAAAGGTCTTAGCGCGGAAACCGAGGTACTTGGTTCTGGATAACAATGGGTCTAAGGAGTCCGTGGTTATTGACCCTACTAAACCCGCATACGTCTATTCATGGTTAGATGGTTCAGAATCCACCTTAACCCATTACAACCCTCATGTGACTGGGCCGTTTCCTAGTGACAAATGCATGCCCGATTCTAACGCCTCGGCATCATTGGGCCCTCCAACAAGCGCTCCTACCTACACACGTTTAGGTCGTACTTTTTCAATCCCTACCAAACTAGCCCAATATGTTCCATGAGCGTTATATTGAGCAGTGCTTACCAGCGAAAGCTTTGGTGGTGGGCACTGCAGTGGTTGTGCCTACATTAGGTTTTATCATTGTTTGTAGCATTTCCGTTACCAACCAATTTGTAGCAGTTGCTTACATTCCCAAATTGAAATAAACAATTGCAACTGGCTGGCGTCGTGCCGGTTTCGTTTGCTAATGCCACTGCTCTTGCTGCTGCCATCTCTTTGCAGTCGTCGGATTTAAAGCTTTGGAACGCTAGTCGGCATCGGAATATTATTGACTAACGGAAGAGTTATAATGCAAATTTGCCTGATTGTTCTACGGCTGCGCTTTTGCCTAAAATTGTCTTTTGTCTTCCCAATCGAAAGTATTAGGTAACGGTCCTCTACAGATCGTTTTATTCTTCTTTTGACCCTCTTTTCTTTATCTATTCAGAAAGGTTAATATCCAGCTGCTTGTAAACCTACTAGCATTAAGCTACGGCATAAGGGTGGAATCCTACCGGAACTTAGTAAATATCGCCCAATTAAACACACTGCTATTAGCGCGCGTGTGTAGAGAAAGTTCACCAAAGGGTGCATGAGTAAAATTTATGCAGGCGAGTATATAAATGCATCATCGCACGGAGTTCTAAGTACTCGGTCTTGTGTAACCTACAAGCCTGCCTTTCTCATCGTCGTCACCCAAGCAGCTGATACTAATCTGTTAGTTTTCCTTCTTTACCTAGATATGAAAAGGCGATTGTGAGGGTAGCACACATGCGCTTGAGGCATAAGTTAATGGCTTAGGTGGTAGAGAGGCCTTTATTAGACTGGTTCAGTTCCCATCTATTAGGACGCAATCATTCATTTACGATTGAGCAAACTGTATCCACCCGGATCTCCGCCACTATTGGGGTGGTGCATGGACGCGCCCTTAGCCCTACACTGCTTTTATTTATATCAATGACCTCTGCAGAAGTTGGCCGCACTGTCGGTTCTTCATATTCGTTGATGACGCAAAGGTGGTATACGGCTTTCCCTTGATAATGAAATATCCGCAACTGATAGCTCATTAAGGAACTTAACGTAGTGCAAACACTGGCAAATGACGTTCTGCGCTAAAAGTCTAATAGCAAGGTACAAAAGTTTTCTATACCTACTGGGTCACCAACGTTGAACGGCGTCCAGATCCAACGGAATGCCATGAAAAACGATCTCGGCTAGCTCTACTTCATGAGTCTAAATTTTGCAGTGCAACTTCATTATCAAGTGATATGAGGAAGGGGCCCATCTTTCTACACACGCCGTTACGTTAACAACGCAGATGCGACACCAGAACACTATAGGAGCCACCTAGGTCCACCTCTTGAATGCTAATACTTTAATTGCAGCCACGTACAAAGGTCGGACCGTGCACTGCTTGAAAAAAGCTCAACGGCCCTCTACAATGAGGTTGGCTCTATCACAGCTAGCTCTGGGTGATCGACAAAGTTGCAAAAACCTTAAAATGCGGTCCTTATGGCATGGACGCATTAGCCTTAACCTGTACTTCATACGTAAGCTAGTTCATACAACGCTGTACATTTGTATCACCTGGCTATAAGTAAGCAGCGCATTTAAGCCTAAGTAACAAAACAAGAGCCAAAACATTACCCCGCCAATGGCGAAGTAGAGACTGCGCTCTCTTTTATTATTAGTGGTGTATGTAAAAATATATGATATATTACCTTCCAGACTTAAAGTATTTCAAAATTTTCAGACTTTCAGGACGGTGTACACAGCTTTTATTTGTTGACAGTACACAACGCAACTTTACTATCTGCGATTCACAAGACCACTTCTTTGAAACTTGCCCCGATGTTGCTTGTGGCCTCCAAAGACATATTTCGTGCCCTCTAAGCACCTTGAGCTTACAACTCTCACTGTAAGCGACAATTCGCTATGAAGGGCCTTGAGCCAACGGGTATCCAGCCAGTCAAAGAACAAGAACACTGGACAAGATGACGGTTATGTTAAAAAACAATCAGGAATCAAAGCTAATACAAACCTCAATAGTAGCGCTTCCACTCAACGCAGTTTCAAAGAAAGACAATTCGGTCCGAGGCCAACAAGAAAGGGTTCAGATCGTCAATGCAATACAGAATACAGAACACTGGTTATATAGGACAAGTGAAATCCATGCGATTGGTCAAACACAGACCGGATGAAGGCCGGATGAGTGAAATGCGAGTGTGGGGATGATAAGTACATTGTTCATAATTAGTGCGAGAAAGCTTGTAAACACCTGTAGCGGGAGCACGTGCGGAGGTAATTGAGGTGAAGTTCGCGCTGATAACGCGACAATTGGGGTAAAAGTGCAGTGATAATGGCGAAGATAAGAGGGAAGATAATTGCGCTCGGAGTAGTCCACTCTCGATGGTTGACAGATGGCTGAGTTGAACACAAAGCATCAAGAATCCTTCTACATTCACATTCATGGTCGTTACGGTCTTAACATTCAAGAGAATTTAACGGTATCCGTCGCAGTTATTTTCCGGGTTTTAAGAAGAGAAATTTGAGTAAAAGATGATCTTCGCCTTTACTGACCGCTTTTCCTGCTTTGAGTTCTCCCACGGACAATACTGCCTTAAGCCTAAACTAAGGAAAAAGTAGACAACCGCAAAATCGGTCTGCAAGGGCTAGGCGGTAGCCTATCCGTGATGAGTTGTCTCCATCTATAGTCACCCAAGTTTTATATTTTCCATTACCACAAGCACACACCCAGGAGGTTTCAGCAGGCTCAGTAGCACGCAGCTTACAGATATTAAGGCTAGAGTTCTGAATTTAAATGTTGGTTAGCCACTTCTGATTAGTTGCTGAATTGCTTCGGTTTCCCCATTAACAAGCTGGTTCAAGGACTGCAAGGAACAACCGGTATTTACACCCACCCGGCTTCTCTTCTTCAGTGGCCACTTTGTCAGTTTTCAAAAAGCTCAACAACCAATACAGCCTAGACTACTGACTGGCAGGTGTGCAAATATGAGGGCATTCCTCATATAAATAAATAATTATTTAATTTTGATTACGCAAGGCGTACTAACGGGGGCTTGACCAAATAAGCGCGTATGTACAGACGTTTCATGACATTTGTAAAAGTGACAATCGGAAGTTGTTCAGACGTGTATAGTTAAAACGGCACAAATAAGACAGAAGTAAAAAGGAGGAAATCCCAGGGTCGTGAGTTCGGACGCGTTCGTATGGGCCCAGCCGGTCTGCCATAATGTGCAGTAACAACTCAATAACGAATAGGTCAACAGCTATCGCTGTTCAATTAGAAAAACTGGTGAAGTACATGATAAACAGTGCTGACACGATACTCTGGATTGATGCGGGTATAGCGTAGAAAGCAACAGTGAATGCGCAGAAAGTAACGGGGCGAAAAAATATGTAGACAGGAAGTTGTCGAGGCGTAGCAAGCATAGTGATGTGTGGTAATTGTCAGCTCGCCTGTGAGAAGTAAAATGCGGTAACTTTGTTCGGTGGCGAGTCACACCCGCCACGTCGGTGTTGTTAAACTGATATTTGTGGCAGATTATAGGGAGAACATTTGCCAGGCAACCGCCCACCACGTCCTGGAATATTGCCGCGATCCATATAATTGACAAACTGTAACTGACAGTGATTCTTATCGGCTGAGCGTTGGTTCTTTTAGTCTTATTTAGGATACATGCATAATTTTCACTTGCTAATGCGTGAAGGGCTAAGGACTGACTCATACACGGGTCCTTTCATTTCCTGACGGAATGGCACAGCCCGCTCGGCAGGTAAACCATGAATTAAACTATATCCAAATATCAAGTATTTGTCTTCTGAAGGACCGCGTACCGTCTCCGGGTGTATCCAGTATAATAGCGCGTTGAAGTATATAATTAAGTAAGATATTATTGGAGCAGAGAAATTAGCCAAACCCTAATAGTTAAATTTCAACAGTGCAGAATTTTTCCGGGAAGAAACAACCAAAATTCTTTTAGGTGAGAGTCGTGTTGGTTGGCTGTATAGTTGAGGAAGCATTCAGAGAGCGCAATAAGGAACCTAAAGGTAGGTATGGAGAGAGTTTATTGATAAAATGTGGAAAAGTTAACGTGACCTTTCGGGTAAAGTAAAAACTATTATGGCAGCCGAACGAAGAGAAGTAACGTTCCAGAAGTCTGAGTGCATTCAAAGAGCTGGAGGCCGAGCAGTTACGACGGCAGAAGGCGACGAGTAGCGATTAGAAAGTACAGTGAAGGTAAGAAGAGGCTATAACAATAATTGTTGCACGCGTCCAGCTGTCTCGTGAGGTAAGGGAAACCTACACTTAGTCTGCTAAAACTATACCGCTTAAGTCTCGGTTCTACAGGAGCAGTCAGAGCAATAGACTGAGGAGGGGAGACTAGATCACGGCAGGGAGATTTAAGTTGGCCGTCCGAAATAAGAAGCAATAAAGCCAGTGAGCAACATAAGCAATAGTTACGGTCGGAAGGAGAAGGGTTTATGAATAATACCCGAAAAAGCACAAGTGGCTCCCCAGGTGATGCAAATATATGTTTAGTTGAATAAAACCAAAACAGGTAAGGTTCCAGAAGACAGTGAATCTGGAAAACAAGAAGCCGATCAGGCAAGACTGGATTAGTCAGCGCATTAGGATTGTTGTATCATTAGAGTGGGAAAGGGGCTATACCTAAAACGATTGACACTTGTAGCAGGCCATCGTGGGGGCGAAACATAGCCTCCATCCGTAGAGCTTAGGCCGCTTGCGTCCCTGCAGCATAGAATCAGAAAGAGAAAAAAGATTCAGTCTAAGAAAGGCACTGAAAGCTTGCCGTGCTATTGAGTAGGGAATGAATTCGAAGGGCGCGGTAATGTGAGAACTGAGTCAACGTAAATGGTGGAGAAGCCAACGAGGCGGGTTGTCATTCAAACAGTGACCATTAACGAAGCAGTGTCCTGAGAGAAATCCGGTTGCAAGAGATCTTTCAGACGTGACTGCATTATTCGGTGTGGAAAGACAAATAATGAGACTAGCAGAAATGGATAGGTTAGTGATCGATGGAGCTAACTTACCGAAGAGTGAGCAACTCTATTTGGCTCTCGAGGAAAAGGGAAACATATCATTGCGTCAGCGGAGCGTAGCCCGCTTGCATCTTTGTAGTTTTGAGGGCAGTCGGAGGAAGGTTGCTTGCTCGGATGGAACTGGGTCAGGGCAGGGTACTGAGAACTAACGGTCCGTTGGAAGAAAGATGAAGGCAGAGAACACGGGAGGGAAAGGACAGGGTCGGAATGGAAAAAGCTTCATGGATTAGGAGAGAAAATTGCACCAAGACTCTCGAGTAATTGTGAAAAGGGTAATCTTACGGCAATCTGAGCGAAATCAAAAGGCACAAGACAGATAAGACGAGACTGAATCAGTCGGCGGCTTAAGACCAAGTTGTTGAATACTTTTTGGGAGGAAAAAGCGTGTGAGTTAGCGGAGTTGGATAGGTTTGTGGATGAAAGTGGCAATGATAACAAAGCGTGAGCAAGTCCAGGAAAAATTACCGTTGAGGGAACTATGTGATGCGTATGTAGTGCTAAGTTTATTTACGTCTCGGTAGTATGGATGCAGCCAGGAAGCAAAGACAGGCCAGGTTTTACTAGGTCAAGCTAAGACAGCGTCGTCTGTCCAGTTAAAGATAGGCTGTCGGAGAGCTCGATAAGGATAGGACAGGGTAGGGATGAGAAAGGCTTTATTAATAAGCAGTAAAATCTTAACAAGGCTTTCGAGGCAATGTGAACAGTCCGTGATGTCAGCCAACCAAAGAGAGTTAACGTCACATAAGGCTGCGGGAATCCGAAGAGCAGGAAGCCGAGCAGGCGAGAATGAATTTGTCAGCGCCTTAAGATTAGGACGTACAAAAAGGTAAAGCTAAACAATGAAGGGGTATTAAGACTAGAAGGCTCACAAGGTAAGGAAGGGCAGTGCGAGCTAGTCGTCCGATTGAAAAAGGAATGAAAGCAGCGCTCATGATAAGGAGACGATAGGGTCGGGAGGACAGGAGTTAATTGATATAGAGTGGAAAAGCCCGCGTGGCTCCCCAGGTAATGTAAACAAATTCATATGATTAGCCGAACAAAGTGAGGTAAAGTATAAGATGTCTGAGGGAATTCGGAGAGCAGGAAGCCGCTCAGGCGAGACTGGATTATTCTGCACATTAGGATTACGTAGTACCATTAAAGTGGGAAAATGGGCTGTAACCAAAAAGATTGAACAAGTATAGCAAGCTTTTGTGGGAAGCAAAACGTATCATCCATTCGTAGAGCCCAGACCGTTTACGGCTCAGTAGAATCAAAGCATTTAGATAGATGGTGATTGAACCTTGGCAGGGCCCGGTGCGCTGGTCGTCTGATTGCAGGAAAAATGAATACAGAGAATACAATAATGAAAGGACTGGGACAAGGTGAATGGTGGCACCGCTAACGAGTGTCTCGAAATATTGCACCCAAAGCGCTCTGTCATCCAAACACTCTACGATAACTTAGCATTGGTCTGCTAGGTATCGGGAGCAAGAGGTCTTTCAGATGAGACTGGATTAATCGGCGCATTGCGTCTGCGTCTTACAGGTTATGTGGGAAGACAAATAAAGAGGACCAGCAGAAATAAACAGAATAGTGATGGATAGAGCTAAAGTAATAAGGGTGAGCTATTCTATTAGTTTCTCTATGTGATGGAAGCGAAGCATTGCTTTAGCACTGCCCAATCCGTTTGCTTCGCTGTAGTATTACTCGCAGTCAGAAAGATGTAGGCTGGTCAGATGAGACTGGATCAGAGCAGTATACAGAGAACTAGCAGTCCAATGGAATAAGGATGAAGACAGAGAGCGTAGTAAGGAAAGCACAGGGTCGAGATGGATACAGCTAGGTTAAGGCAAGGCACAATGTTGCCCGTGCAGCTAAAGATATGCAATCGTGGACCACGATAAGGATAAGGCAGGGTAGGTATGCGATAGGGTTTACTGATAAAGCGTGTAAGAGTAAAAGCGACTTTCGACGTCGTGTGGAGGATAATTTGTGTCAGCCGAACCAGGAGAAGTAGCGCCTAAGAAGTCTAAATAAATCCTAAGAGCAGGAAGCCGAGCTGGGAGACTGTTTTTGTGGCGTGTTAGGATTAGACTTACAATAAATGTAGAAATATATGCTACGTCAACAACAACAGCAACAACAACGAGTGAAAAAGCAAGAAGGCTTACTCGGTAATACAAGGCTGATATTAATACTTATACGTTGACCAATTCCAGTATGCTTTCTATTTGAAAGAAACATAACATTGCGTCAGCGGTGCTTAGCCCGTTTGCATCACCGTAGTTTTGAAGGCAGTCAGAGGAACCTTGCCTGGTCAGATGAAACTGGGTCAGGGCGGGAGACGGAAAAGTAGCAGTCCGCTGGAAGAAGGATGAAGACAGGGAACGCAGTAGGGTAAGGACAGGGTCGGGATGGAAAAGGCTTCAGCGATTGGGAGATGAAAATGCAACGAAGCTCTCGAGTAATTGTGAACAGGGTGGTTGCTCTTTCCAACTTTGGCTGGTAACGTTACAGCTAGCCGACAGAATTCAGAACACAGGTGATCAAGCAGACGTGGCTGTAGTTGTTGGTGCATTGAAAGTGTGGCAAACGGTGTTGTGGGAAGACTTAAAGAGAAGGTCAGCAGAAATGGACAGGCTGCTATGGAGTAGGTTAAGATACTTAACGGTGAGCAATCTTTAGCGCTCGAGTGGAGGGAATAGTGCTTTGGCTCGCAAAGCCTATACCGTTTATATCTCGTAATCTGTGGGTATTTAGAAAGTTGGAGGCTGGTCAATTAAGGCCAGTTCTGCGAACAACAGTAACAAATGTTTTACTGTAAAGGTGTGGAATAGCCAACGTGGCTCTGGAGTTAAGGGGGACGGAGCGTTCACTTTTCCGAACAATGGTCGGTACGGTCACAGTATTCCGAAAGAGTCAGCAAAAGTGGACAGGTTAGAGGGGTAGGTAGTCGTTAACAAAGAGTGAGCACGAAAAGCAGTCTCTCTTAGGTTGAGGGGGCATAGCCATGAGTCCAAAAGACCGTGACCGTTTACATTTCGGTAGTCGGGAGGAAGTCGATGTGAAGCTAACTGACAAATAAGTCGTTCAGGGCAGGGCACTAACTGTTGGAAGGCTGGGAGAGGAGGAAATTAATGCCGAGATTGCAATAGGGAGAGGACGAGGTAAGGTTGAAAAGAGGTTTGCTGGTTTCTGGGTAAATAAGCTAACATGGCTTTTGGCGCATTGGGATTATTCAGCAAAATTACGGCGTTTTTGTATCAAAGTCTATGTATGATCTGGGCTGTCCTCCCAGGGCTCGTCCTCAGGGGTGCGGGTCCCTAAGATGTCTGCTACATTGGGGACAAAAAGCAGTCTAATTATGGCCGTAAGAAAATGCGTGAAACTTTCAGATAACCTGATGGCTTTCGGTAGCTTATTCCACAAGTGCGGAAATCTATAAAGGAAGAAGTTTAAACGTATGGAGCAACGTGTTTTGGGTAGGGAGAATTAGTATATCTTCTTGCGTGGCAGCTAACGTGTACCACCCAGCGGTTCAAAATATCTGTCAATGCTTGTGTCTGTTGTTCTGAGTAGCTTATAAAGAAAACAAGGTTAGTTTTAATTCACCTCATCTAAAGTACATCCAGACCAAGCTGCCTGCAGCCGCTTTGACATATGGGCGCAGATGCTCCTAGAAGGCGCTTAGTGCAGTTACTTTGGATGTTCTCGATGACCATCCCGTCACGTTGGTGTGCGTTAGTAAAAACTGTTGAGCAGTGCCTTATTGTTAGTCAGGCGCAACTTGTAAAGCATGCGCCGCGCATCTAACAAGCTCCTTGACTTTAGTATATAGTCAATGATAGGCCTGGCTTTTGCAAAGCTATAGCTCGCTCTTAGCAACATTCATTGAGCTGGAGTAGTGCACATCGAGGTCGCGCACAGTGATGCTGTTACCTAGGGATGTGCCGGTAGGAGTTAATATGTTGGGGCATAGAGCACCGGTAGGAAAGGACGTTACATTTGTTGGTGAGCACACTAGTTTCCATAGGTAACGCCATGTTTGAAGAGGGTCAAATCGTTTTGAATTTTGGGATGGTCATACCCTAGGCAGCTAGGATCAAATAAAAATGTCACGTTTATATCATTAGCAAATAAGTACAGAGTGCCTTGTTGTAGACCTGAAATACATCATGGACGTACAGGAAAAACAGCAGAGGACTCAGGACGCTGCCTTGAAACTCTCCGCTGGTTACGGATGCCTGTTTGCACAAGATACCACCCAGTAGCACTGACCGCTTTCAGTTAGAAAAGTAGGAAGTAAACTAAGAAAGGAGGTAGCTAAAAAACTGAATGCAGCTAAGTTCGTTATCAACCCGTTATGTGGAACCTGGTCGAATGCATTTTTATCACGATAAGGAGGAGCTTTGCTTGATCTAGGTCTATGGTGTGTGTAACGCAGGTTAAGAATTTAAACTTTCATGTTTGGTAAATTTAGAAGGGTGGAGCCCGTGTTCAGACCTATTAATATGGTGGCATTGTAACAGAAGGTAAAACGTTTTGTCCATTATTATTTTTCTCATCGGTCTAGATACAATAGTTGTGTGGCTAACAGGACAGTAATTGTCCAAATTGTGTCGGAGGTCTCGAGTTTGCCGTGGTGTGACGGTTGCCTGCTTGCATTTAGACGGGTAGTGTCCGCTCTTCCAAGAGATGGTAAAGGTAGTGAGAGGAAGACTGGAACGCCTGGGCCTCCAATTATGAATACGAAAGTAGGGACACTACCAGAACCTGAGTAGCGTGACGAGTTCAAAGCGCAAATTCCTCTCTTGATGTTGTTTAAGTCAAAGTCAAAAGTGTGCATATTATCATCAGTGATGTTGGTAAAAGTGGTTGGAAATACCGAGTTATTGTTGGTGAAGAGGTACAGTGGGTGTGTTAATGAAGTCGCAGAGATGGACCGCACTACATAAATAAATAAATATTTTATTATCGAATTCAACGAGCCATACCACCTCAGGTATGATCAAAATTTATTAGTAACTATCCCTTTATCAGGAAGCACATCTGGGGTAGTGCTCGGTATATATTTGCTGCCACTCCGCTGCTTCATTAGTCGGATTGGAAGCTTGCATTGTTGTCACTGAAAGACGCTACATCCTCAACTGATGTAGGCGCATAGTTTGGGAAATTATCTAATGGACTATTAATTGGTTTGTGTGGAATATTAGATAAAAGTCAATAGCCTTGTTGCAGCAGGAGCACATCTTCTTAAGTCTACTAGCCAGTTTGCGTGTGGAGGCGTCAGCAAGCCGCTGTCGTCTTCTCAGCTTCCTGTGTCGGAGAAAGGACGCCTGAGAGGTACGTAAGATTGTTAAAAACTTGCTGATTGCAATATCTTTATTGTCGGAGAAGATGAAGTCGTCCCATGGTGATACACGGAGAAGAGGAAAAATTGTTTACTAGCTGATGTCCTGGAAAGTCAAAACTACGTCATATTCTGTACCTTAATTGTAAGGAAATTAAGGCAGTGAAGAAGCCAGCTTCAACACCTTGTGGTCGCTTCCCGATGTGTTGTCTAATACGCTGGCGCGTGCGTGGGAAATTCCGTTAGCTAATATTAGGCCCACTAAGTTTAACTGTCTAGCCGGTGAATTCACATGCTTAGTCCAGTCATGCCTGCCTATAGTGCGTTGAGGCTGGTGGCGGCTAGATCCTGACGGATGGTCTACCCACTGCTGCTGCTGTTGTGCCATTTCCTCATGTTCTGGACGCCTCCTCGTGGCAACCGCTGGGTAGGGTCTGGGTTTCGCCCTTCTCCCTGCTAAGATCCAGGACACCAATCCGCATGAGTCAGTGAACTGAACTTGTGCTAGACCCACTACTTTTCGGGTGTCCATTTAATCGAAGGCTTTGGCTGAGGACCTTAGTCGTTCTCCTGTCAGGTGTGGGCGCCCTGGCAGTATCGTAATCCATCCTCTTCGGAGGTTAGTTAGTGGTCGATGGCCCCCTTCCCGTAAAACCTAGCCATGGGAGACAACAGGTCTACGGGTTATAAGCTCACAGCTTGATTGGCGTAGAGCACGAGCGCCACGCGTTGTCTCTGACGGTGGGAGGGCACCTCCGGGTGTTCAATGGTTTATTACTGCCCGCCTCAAGCCAGGCAGCCCTGGTCAAATTGATGCAAACCCACCAAAACCCACCTGCGTTTGGCCGTGGTCGCAGGTGCGTATCCTACTACGGTCGCAAAACATATATACAACGTTCCAGAACCTCAAAGGCTGCGTGTGACGGTCGTCAAACAGATCCCAATTTGTCTCCGCAATTACATTCCCGAGCTGGATCTGCTCCCCACCGCCTTGTGGGTCAGGCTCTTGAGCCAAACGCTCCGGGCGGAGTCCCTCAAGCAAACCTCCAAACCACCCACTGCCTTGTGGGTCAGGCTATTGAGCCAAAGGCTCCGGGTGGAGTCCCTCAAGCAAACCTCCGAAGCACAACGACCACCTCGCGTGCGATTGCCCACCAATGCAATCGTATGCCTGCACGCAAAGCACTCAGCATCGGGTGCTGGGACGTGCGCACACTACTGGACCGGAACTCCAGTGAGCGCCCCGAGCGACGCACTGCACTGGTTCCGATAGAACTGGCGCGCTACAACATCGATATTGCAGCGCTCAGTGAAACCCGGCTCGCTGAGTAAGGTAGGTTGCATGAAGCAGGTGCTGGCTACACATTCTACTGGGTGGGCAACGCCGCCTCAGCACCACGTGAACATGGGGTCGGATTTGCAATATCCGATCTCCTCCATGGCCAGCTGGTGAGTGAACCAACGGGCATCAGCGCGCGACTGATGTCTGTTCGCCTACGACTCGGAAGTGGTAAGTTTGCTACTTTTATAAGCACGTACGGTCCGACCATGTGTTATCCTGATGACACGCGTGATCAGTTCTACACTGAGCTATCCTCCGTGATACGGTTTGTGCCGAGGAGCGACCGACTATTTCTGCTGGGTGATTTCAATGCGCGCGTTGGGCTTGATGCATCAGCGTGGACAGATGTTATCGGTTGGCATGGCATTGGCTCAACGAATGCAAACGGTGACAGACTGCTCTCACTGTGTGCCAACCACGGTCTGAAGATCACCAACACTCGGTTCGCACTGAGTGCGAGTGGTACAGCAACGTGGACGCACCCACGGAGTGGTCACGCTCACCTGCTCGACTATGTCATCGTACGTCAGCGTGAAATGCTTGAAGTGCGCATGACACGTGTACTGCGTAGAGCTGAGTGTGGCACTGATCACAAATTGGTTCGGACCAAACTGTACATATATTTTCGTAAATCGATGTATTGCACTCCCGCCGTGAATCAACCTAAATTTAACATTCTCTCCCTCGGTACTGTGGCGAAACGTACTGAGCTGGAGAAGGCGATGGCCGCACGCCTGTGTGATGTGGACTGCATAGCCACAGTCGGCGACCTGTGGCACCACATTCGCGACCAGGAGACAGGTGCTACCGAGGAAACCATCGGGCGCGCAAACTAAGCGGCCTGATTGGTTTGATGACAACAAAGCGACGATCGGCGCATTGGTGTCGGAGAAGCATGCAGCGTTTGCTGCACATGTCGCAGACCCCAGTGACTTAGAGAAGAGTAGTCTGTTTCGCAAACTTCGACGGCGACTGACCCGAGAGCTCCGTCGCATAAAAAATGCATGGTGTACGGAGAAGGCGATGCAGATAAAATGCTACGCCGAACGCCGCCAACACAAGGAATTTTTTGACTCCTTGAAGCGGTGTTTGGACCGTGATTGGAGCCGCTGAGGACGCTGATCGATGGTAGTTCAAGCGCAACCTGCACCCAGACTGCAGCCATGATGCAGATCTGGCGAAAACATTATGACTGTCTCTTGAACATCCGTTCAGAGATCGACTGGTCTAAATTGAACGGCCTGAAGCAGCATGATGTGAAAACGAGTCTGGCGGACACGCCGACACTGGCTGAGACGCAGAGAGCAATTGTTCAGCTGCGAAACGGCAAGTGTGCCGCAGCAGACGGGATCCCGCCTAAAGTATTGAAACACGGCGGACCCGCGTTGGTGACTGCGCTGCACCATTTGGTGCAAGGCCTACGAATTGAGGAGGAGGTGCCTCCTTTGCTGAAGGATACCCTTGTGCTACCACTGTACAAGGGCAAAGGTAGCAAGCAACGTTGCACGAA
>OX104061.1:46207404-46222832 GCA_944474145.2 Dicrocoelium dendriticum
ACACACAGACTGTGAGTGAGTAATTATGGTTTTTGTATGGCTGGCTAGACTTAGTCGGTGCAACAATTTTGGCCAAAGCTCCACAAGCCGGAGCAGTAGGTCTAATAATCACCAGTTACAGGAGTTTTGGGTTGACCCGGTCGATAGTGTATTGGGGTTCGTTGGGCATCCAAAAGCGCTTTATTTCGTTTAGAATTTTGCGTGGGAAGTACTTAGGATGTGGCTAGGTTCATTTGGTAGTAGACAGCGGTCTTATATGGAAAATTGAAGGTATTGTGGTGCACAGGCGAGCCATCTGGGGGCATGGTATTTCTGGTACTGTCACTGAGCATGTTTGAGCCATATAGGAACGATTGGGTCTTGTACTTTTGCTGTACTGATATGCATTAGTTGAGAGCATATGGGGTGAGTTGTGAAACAAAGTTGCTTTGTGTTACTGATCGCTGGCGCCATGATGATAGAACGTTGCAAGTGTTCTTGACAAAGCTGGCTAATAGAGTATACAATGCTAGGAAACCCAGACTCTCATCTTCAGGGTCTATATCGCGAACGTCTGACAAACCAGCCAGCTGTGTATTGCATTCGGTCGTGTCTGCGACAACAGTCTAGGTTTCAGCTGCTAGCACGGACTTAAGGACTATAGGTTTTAGCTGAAAATTACTTTTCCCGGGCTTTATTGCATTGTAATCCTTTAGTTGTAATAAGGAATGAGAACAACGACGCACAGCATCAAGGAAAAGGCGGTAGGGGTTGCATTTTGTTGCGCCTTTGTGAGTTGGGACTCTAAGAATTTTGTCGCATGGGCCGCTTTCCTCTGAGAAATTGCAATAATAGTCAAAGTTGATCTTTGCAGCGGGGTTTGGTTTGGTTTTATTTTCATTAGCCTTAGTTCAGAGGGCTGATTCTGGTTAAACTTGTCGCCAATGAATAGTTTGGTCAGGTCAACTCTGCTAAATTTCATGACCATTGGGCAAGATCCGCTGCGTACCTTACATAGGCAAGTGGCGGAACAGCAATTGGGTGGTAGTCGACAGACATTAAGAAAGGTACGCAATACTTCGTTATACGGCATTTGTTCAGGTAGTTTGAATACTACCGCCCTGTTGGCACAACGTATGCCCTTGCTGAGCTGGTGCGTATTGTTAGCCAATATTTTAGCAGCAGCAAGCATATCTGATTGGCTAGCCAATAGCTGGATGTTGTCCAGATGGACCAAAGACATGACGTTTGTCGGTAGCGTCGCAATAGACGTAAGCTCTTCTTTCAGTGTGCTTAGTTGACTTTCGAGAACAAGAAAATTTTGCAGAGCTTCTGCTGGTGGATCCACAAGCACTAGGTTGCAACCTTGTATTTTAGATGGGCCAGCCTTACAGACGTCATGGGCGGCCTGTTCCAGTGTTCGCTTTTTGGCAGCTGTGAGTGACATACATTTGTTCAGCGTCACTCGGGTAAGCAGTTCAAAATCGGAGTAAAAATTTGGGATAAACCAGTATAACAACAAAACCGAAGGGCGAGCAGACTACTTTGGGAAAACGGTTGGAACAAAGGTGCTAATAAAGAAAAAGTAACATCACGGTTACTATGTCTTATTATAGTTTGACCAAAGCCGAAATGGAACGCAGCGATATATAGATCAAAAACCACGGGTCAATCCGCAACGAAACTGTACCGTTTCGATTTTCCAAGGAAGGTCGGATATCGTAGGACAATAACGAATCCATCAGAGCAGGCAAACCAGTACTTACATCATATCTATACCTTAATTTTCGTCTTCAGCTTTACGTTCATCAATTACTCAATTCTGCGTACACTGGGAACGTGAAAAATATTAAGCTTCTGACTAGGGTAAGCCTAGTAGAGGCATTACGCCATGCGTTAGCTTTATATAAGAGGTTTGTCGCCATTGTTACCGTTAATACACATACTGCACCTAAGCTTAGCGTTAGATTTGTCCAAAATATCTTTAAATACCAGCTTCGCTGGGCTTACGTAGCTGTCAGTTGTTAGTTGGCTTTAGTTGATTCGTTTTCCTTAAGCCTGTATACCCGCTACTTTACTCCGGCTTTTTCATCTATAATCGTTATGCTTGCCGAGAAATACTATATATATATTCCACATGGTCGATGAAGTGACCACTATATAAGCCATAGGTCCACGACTCAGGCATATTGCTCACCATTTACCCTCTCTTGGCTCCATACACTCAGCTTAATTTGGGTTATACAAGTGCCTATCATCATTGGAAACACCAGTAGACATGTATCATGAAAATTAGATCCTCTTATTAAACAGCCTTTGCTAGTAAAACCTTCGCATTTGCAGAGTCCATTTCACTGGCACGAAAGCTAACCAGCGGCAGAGAAGCAATTGCCACACTGGCTAGCTGGTCCACCAGAAAATTTTGACAACCACTTCGTCTTATCTCGGCCGTCCGTGCCACGTTTTATCTTTTAACGCACTCCCAAGCCTACTAAGGGTTATGAGTAATGGCTAGAGAACAACAAGCTTAATTTTTACTCACTTTTCTACGCTTGATTTACATATCACTCTTTGCTTATTGTGCTCGAACAGCTCTCACCAGAAATACCACTAAAGTGCTGGCTGATACGACCTTACAGTACTACTTAACATTGCCACCTTAATGAACACCGATAGCACGCTCGTTAGGATGCCAAATTAGAAAAATTATGCTCAAAAAGGTAAAGAGAAGCACAATACATTGTGTAGCAACAGAGAAGTCACAATAATCCCTCTGATTGAAGCAAGCATAACCCCCAAAAGTAGAGTTGTTAATGTCCCACCAAAGCATACCCAATAATTTCCACGCCCTGAAGCAGTTTGCTAAATGTTCTGACATTCAGTTCTTCATTAATAGCCACAGGCTCCTTTAGATCGTTGCTGTAAGTGACCTAGCCTTATGGACAGATAAAATAGGCCCTAGGAGACAAAGTTCGCAATATTTATCTAAGCAATATGTGCATTTTTATGTCCGGAGGGGTCAATGGATCCTAACGATCCCCTATATTATCCAGGTAGTAGACTCATGCACTTTTAATTTAAACTATACAAACACTTATGGGCTTAAAAATACTAAACGCTATATCCATAGTGATTTATGTGACTCAGCGTCCTCTGCAAGTAGTACATTGAGACCTCCTGACCAATGGCTAATTTTAAAGTTTTCGGAAGTCACTTGCATATTAAACAATACATAGATATTCCACGAAACGTTATCGCTTACTTGCCTAAAGTTGTTGTGTGCCTAAACGGTGGCTTTTCGGGCACGTAAATCGTGCATAGCTAGAGCGGAGAAGTATAGGCTATACATAGCATGTTTAGATAGGTAGGCCTATTTAAAACATAAACCGCTCCACCATTTTCTATCTTTTCTATTGCTGATGTCTGCAAGCAGTGGGAAGTCACTTTTAACGAACTAAATTAATAGCGTTATTCGTAGATCGCCATTCAATCTCAAATAATCTGCAAACTTCTGCACGTAGCGCCCAGGTTTTAGTTTAAACGTAATTACCGGTTGAAGCTTGTTCTAGGTGGCTTATTTCAGCATTACCTTTCCTAATATACTAGCCTTAAAGGTGATTTTTGTTGTGGGAGTTACTCAGTTTGAATTTTGGCGCCATAGCGCAAACTTAGAGCAAGCAATTTTGCTTATATGCTTTCTTATTGCGGATTCTTCTGGTTAAGTACGCCGCCTTAGTTGTTCTCTTGTAAAGGCCTTTTATTTTTGTTTACTTTTCTAGAAATTACGTTTAACGCATGTTTCGTATTATTTCGCTGCTCTTATTTCTCTCTACATGAGCATTATTAACTTAGGCGACTGAGTGTACCGAAATAGTCCGAAGTATTTACAATGCCGTTCGTGCTAAATTGAATCACGCTTCCATAGAAAGGTTGCACAAAACTGCTCACCACAAGTTTTGGCCACTAATAAAATCAGAGAAAAGGTAGCCTAAATGAGCCAGAAGAATTTCTAAGTGACGGCGTACAACCCCTTCAGCTGTACGCGCAAGAAATGCTGTCCATTGGTAATTGCGAAAACGGAACATATACTCTTACTGTGCTCATGCATATGCAAGTGCATGTGAGTAATGTAAATATTGATCGGATCCCTTGTAGGCACTGCATCCAGGTAGTCTAGAAATATATATATTTATATAACGTTATTAACAAGTCAAGTTCAGTTGGGACCGCAGCGCTAGGATAATCCCGTGAATGTTCATTCTTTTGCGTACCGTCGGATGGGGAATTGACAGGTCTGCTTGAGATGTTGAAGGGCATAAAACAAAGACCAAATCACACCCTGTCCAAGCAATTACCGCCCACTTTTCCTGCCCTGCATTTCCTGCCAGACCGGTTTATGTGAAGTAAAAGTGTGAAGTGTAAGCTAAGAAAAAAAGAGGAGGAATGTCAGCGAAATAATGCTAATACCGAGGTGAGAAGAAATTTAAAAAACGAAGGGAAACTTGAAGATACAGGTCGGTTAGGACAAGGGGAATGTTTGGTACTGCCACCCAAGCGCATCTAACTGACGCTCGAAACCCTCTACCGTAGATTTCCTAACCACGTGCGCCAGAAGCATGTTCCCACGTTCAAAAACTCGCAGCGACAAGCGAGTTTCCTTCTTTTCCCGGTCAGAACGCACTTTGTGCGGCTTCAACGAGTGACTTCGGAGACTATGCAGCTTGGCTGGACTAAATAGCCAGGACACGTCTGGACCGATCTCATCCGTTAAGATACGGTAAGTGAGGATCAAGTCTCTAATTCTGTGGTAGTGCATTGAGCACATACCCAAGCTAAGCAGACGTCCGGGATACGTTTGCCCCCGTAATCTTTGCACTAATCTTGTACCCACTAGCATAACCCTCTCAGTTCCACTTTGTCCCTAACAAGACAAAGCGGACAAACCTAGATACAGTACTCTAAGTGGGATCGCACAAAAGCGGGGAGCAGCTTTACGAAAATATTGGCCGTTAGGACACAGAAGGGGCGGCGAATACACCACATCATACGGAACCCTCTACAAGCAGCCTTCCTCCAATGGTCCCCAGAGTGAAGCAATGAGTTATGGGTGATACCCAGACCACCCTGCTGAATGAAAACCGGGAGTTCACTTCAACCAACTACATAGCGCGTGGGAGGACTAGCACCTCCAATTCGGAGGACAAAACATTTCGCCTAACTTATGGGCATCAACCATAAGGTTGACCAATCCCAGAGGCTATCCAAGGCACACTGCAGTGCCGCAGAGCCACCAGGATATCCACAGTATTCCAGAGCTTGAGGTCAGCAGCAAACAATAACGACGGTACTCCAAGCTCCTGGGGTAGGTCATTGACATAAATTGCGAAAAGCAACGGCACTAAAACCGAGCTTTGCAGAACACCAACTACGAACAGCTTGTTCATGGGAAAGGCTACGCCCCATGCGTACACACTGTTCTCTCCCCTTTAGGAAAGCAGAGACCCATTTAAGGGCGGCTCCAGATACCCCATACCATCTCAACTTTAATGAGAGTCGTTGATGTGGGACAGTATCAAAAGCTTTCGAGAAGCCAACGAAAAGCACGTCGATGGCGTGACCGTTGTCTGCTGTCTCAGCCCAGCTTTCACGAGCTACAAGTAAAATATTCGGACATGAAAATCCCTTACGGAATCCATGCTGGGCCGCACCGAGAAGTTTAAACTTAATCAGGTGATGCTCCATCGAAGCCCTGCCCAATTTTTCAAACAGCTGAACTACTGCACTTGTTAAGCTGACAGGCCGGTAGTTCGCGGGCAGAACTCTGTCCCTGCCTTTAAAAACCGAACGGATGATTGCCTTCTTCCATTCCGAAGGTAAGGAACAGCTGTCGCGTGATATCGTAAACACGCATGTCAGAGGGCCACTTAGCTCAGCGGCCAATTCATGCATCAGCTTCGGATGAATCAAATCATTGCCAGAAGCTTAGGGAGGATTCAGCCCTTGTAATAGCCCGAAGACTGGTGTCTCCGTTATGCTGATTTCAGTTAGGCAAGAATCCTCCGGGACTTTTGTGACCAGCTCATCCTGAGGTAGAGAGACCTCATGCGAAATGACACCAGTATACTGTTCGCTAAGTGTACAAGCCTTATCATAGTCGGTATGCCCATGGGTCCTGTCCGCCCGTAGTAAAGCCGGTATAGACGAGTTTGTACCACTACGTCTCTTTACGTAAGCAAAGAACTTCTTTGCATTTGTTACCGCTGCGTTAGCCAAATCCTCCTCGTACTGAAGACGAAGAGTTCTAAGATGTCGCTTACATTTAGTTCTACCCGCTCGATAGCTTTCGTAGGTGCTGGTTGATAAAGCCGCTTGCTAAGTTCGCCAGCACTTAGAGCGTTTCCTGAGCAGGTACTTACCTGTATGATCTATCCATGGAGGATGCGCCCGTATTACCCGTCTCTTAATGTATAGGATGTGGGGAGCAGAGATCTCTGCGAGGTAGGCCTTAAATTTCTCCCAGGCTGTCTCAACGGTGTCAGCCACGGTGAGCGCACAACGCAAAACAGAAGCGTTGTCTCGCATTGTTTTAAAGTCTGCCCGCCAAATATTTGGACATGCCTCAGCGGTTGCTTGATGACACTTAGTTAGAGCACATCGAATGGGTATGCAGACATGGTCACTGGCTCGTAGAGGACAATCGTAGGTAATATCATTTACGAACGCGTGTGACTTCGCAAAAATGAGATCCAAGGTAGAGAGAATTTGGTTGCGCATATATCTAGACTGGAGTCCACAAACTGATGCAAAGGCAGTTGCAATGTTAGCTCAAGGAGATTCAAACCGAAAGTGCCCACCGCCAAACTGCAGGATAGCTCAGCCCAGCAGACTTCAGGGAGGTTGAAGTCACCCAGTATCAGACACCTATGGGCTGGCTAGCCGAACAACCTCCTCGTGGTGCCAGCTGGGTGGTTCGGGTTTAACCCGTTCCAGCAAATAGTTCGGCGCCAGTGTTCCAGGACGTGGTGGGTTTTCGCCTGGCAAGCGTTCTCCCTATAAGAAGCCACAACTGTCTGCTTAACAACACTGCGACGTGGCGGATGTGACCCGACATTAATTAAAGTCATTGGCCCGTGGATATTTGGAAAATGCTATCCAACCCACGAAAATCAATAGCTTATTCTCACATTCCTGACGATAACAAACAGTAAAAATTCTGCGGCGCATTCAAAAACACAAGCTACATTCCTACACAAGTACATACGCATATATACCCATATACTTACTTACACTGTTATGCCAAACATGCCCTTTTGTACAATCTGATCACGCTGTTAGCTAAATGTGATCATGCCTGTAAAGGTGTGCCTCGCATTATCGAGAATAAAAATTTATTTATTTATTTATTTATTGGCAGCCTGAGTACGAATAAGTTCAATAACCTCCCTGGAAATGCTTGCAGGACTTCGGTATACCACTACAACTGTAAACTGAGCAGAGGAAGTGCACACAATAGTCAAAAGGGCTTCAACAGTTTGCTCCGGCGACTGGAACACACAGGTCATCAACCCATCATGTTTACAACTCACATAAAGAGCGGCGCCCCACCTTCGCGGCCAATGGAGCGATCGCACTTAAGCAGTGCGTAGCCAGGCAAACATACTTCACCGGCTGTGATACCCGGGGACAGCCACGTTTCTGTGATAGCAAGTATGTCGGGACGAGATTTGTCTACAAGTAGACCCACCTCGTGTACCTTGTTCCTAAGGCTGCGCACATTACTAAGCACTACCCGAAGAAACTCGGCACCACCAGCCCTGGCTGGGTCTTACGCTACCAGGAGAGGTTCTGGTAGGGCAGAATTTGACGTCCGGCTGTTCATCTGAAAACCCACAAGACGAAGGCCTTGCTTATCAGCCGCCCGCCTGCTCTTGAGGCTTATGCTGGCTTCCTTTAACTTCAGTCGATCTGCCAATGGGCGGTCCGGCTGAATGCTGACATTACTACCCTTGCGTTTGAATGCAAGGCTCATTAACGCTTTGCGTTCCTCCGTTATTGACAGGACTACACCAAGCAGTCTGGGTCGCAGATTTGGCTTATGAATAGGAACGTTCCCCAATCTAGTTAGTTTCCTGATAGTGACACTGGGAAAACCAGGTGAAAGCATCTTGTTGACGCAGAGCTTGAACCACTGGAGGTCATCCAGCATTCGTTCCTTTGGAATAGCTGCCGCGGATTCAGCAACGTTACGTTTCCTTTTTCTCCCGAGTCTGTCACAGGTAGGCGACACGCACCCAAGGAATTGTCCTCCGTTTCGACAACAATACAAGGCACACAGTTCCTCTACCTGGACATGAGCGGAGAATTATCAACTTTTTCACAACTTACTAACCGGACAAATCAATCAATATCGCACTGATACAATTCTTCCGCGGCATGAACCACTGAGCCCAATTTACCTAACAATACCTCTTCCACATATCACTTGACTGGAGGACTTTCGACTACGGAAGGCACATTCTCCTGCCAATACAAAGCTTGAACAATCGGTCATTCTAAGCTCTTCAAACCGCTTTGACCGCTCAAATGGCCGTGGTTTCCCCTATCTCTAATCAATTTCACTACATACCCCGGGGGATCTGCGATTCTTTCTTCGGAACGTATCCTGTCCTCCAAGACTTCAACATATTTCAACGTATATTCTTCGAGGCTACACGTGGTTCTGCAGATGATCAACACATCATATCCAGAAAGAATGCTTAGTTCCTGACCTACCGATCTGGAACAGGAGAGGACCCAGGCACGCAATGGCCACTCGCATAGCGCATCAGTCAGCAGAAAAATGGGACGCAACTTGACTGCGAATAACGGAGCAAAAGAACGTTCAACAAGAAACAGCCAGTTACAACTTGCCATTCAATGGATTGGCAGCAGTGTTTCAGGACGTGGTGGGTTTTCGCCTGGCAAGCTTTCTCCCTATAAAAGCCACAAATGTCCGTTTAACAACACTGCAACGTGGCGAATGTGACTCGCCACCGAATAAAGTCACAGCCCATAACTTCACACTGGCAGCTCAATTAGAATCATCATACTGGATAGCTTGCTCTTCAATTATCTTCCAATGGATCACTCAGGATTCTTTATCTATTATTACTCGAGGTATGACTGCGATATATGGCAGAGCGATTATGTCCAAACAAATGGATCCCGATCCCACTACCACCAAATCGTTCTTTCGCATGTTCACCATCGCACAGTTCCAAGCATGGACATATGAACAATTTTCTACTGTCACTACAGTTTCCATAAAATGTCTGTACAGCTGTACATACCTGATCATGCCTCAATTGGCGTGCCTCGCATAGTCGAGAATAAATATTTATTTATTTATTTAAAGGCAACGCTAGTAACAGTAAATTAATCACCTCGTCGAGGCGTATTCACTCCACGCATCTTCGACGCGACCCCACTTTCGACCGGTTTGGCAGATGACACGGAAGGTTCCTTCGCCAAGTGAGCTGGAGTAATTGAGGTTGAGGTTTTATGTCCTGCCCCCAACTCCCGCACTGGTCAAATCTTCACAGACTTCGCGTGGGTGGCCGAAGTCGACACGGTGGGTTGCTTCGCCAATGGAACTGGGGTGATTGAAGGTAGAGCTTTGTGTTCAACCTCCAATACCTTAATGCTTTCAGTACCTTCAGGCTTTGAGGCAGACTTACGGACGTTCTTAGCCCTCTTCCTCTTGCTTTTATTGGACCCAGGGGCCATACGTTCGGTCACGCTTTGGACGGCTTCCAGAACGACATCAGAGGCCCCTTTAGAGGCGTTCTGGACCACTGGGACACACAACACGGTAGGCATCACATCGGTCGGATTTTCATCGACAGCAATTGAGGTTATTTGCGTGTCTTCTTCCAGTGCGCCGACAGCAATAGAGACTCCCATATTCCTCATCGGTAACTCCACTTTCCGATCAAGAGATGTGAGGAAGGACAACTGCTGGTTGCACAGCCCCACGTTGCTCGAGGTCTCCTCATTGACCTCAAGACGCGTAGATCGACGGTGAAGGCATAGAAGACAAGTGAACAGCATGCTATCGCCAGTCGAAAGCATTGCGTACCGATCAGGGCTCAAATCGGTACAGGTCTCATGGTACCAACAGCTGCATACATAGCACTGAATGCCATCAGACTCGCCAGTCACGGGCTTTAAGCAGCTCCCGCTGCCGCATACAGCATTAGATTCGCTGATCAATGCAGCCGATTACACATTAGCGCCGGTATGCAGTGAATCCGACATGACGCTTTCAAAAAGTGTGAAACAAGTATAGAAACGTAAAACCGACAAGCTGTTACCTGCAGGGCAGTTAACAGAAACAGTTATGGGTTAAAACAAGGTGCAAAATGGATTACAAAACACAAAAAATACCAGAACATTAGCCAGAGGCTGAACCCGAAAATGATGGACGATGTTCGGTAGGTACCCGAAAACGGGTACGACGTAATCCGGGGATAAGGATGATCCAAAATTCTTTGGATCAAGCGAACTTTTGGCAAAAGTCAATTTTTGCACGACACTTGTAAACACTCTTCCGGAACTGACCTTTGAAAGTAAAACCTCAAAAAGGCAGCAAGCTCAAAATTTCAATTTACTGCCAAGGAGGAGGAAACCGCGATTATCCTATAGATCCAGTCCTACCTAAATTGTAACGTGTATTATTCATATGCAGCACAACCATCCCGTGCTATTTAATTTAAATTTGACTATGTAGATCGACCTTAAGTGTAATTTAGCTGTATGGCAGTAAGTCAGACCATTTGCGCGGGCATCGCCTGAGGCCTAAACATCACGGAGCTCGTTTGGACATCAGGGCAAAGCTTTTTACGAACCGGGTAGTTAACTACTGAAATAAACTTCCTTCTGATTTAGTGGAGTCTGAGACCGTAGAAGCCTTCAAAAGGGGCTTATACAATTGTTGGTCCATCCTTTCTCCAGAGATATTGTAGTTGTACTTCAATATGTAGTGTATTTTGATGCTGGCATATGAAAGTGCAGAGAATGCTCTTGTTCTTGCTTCACTCCATTGCAGAAGCAAGAAGAGACAATCCAACGTCGAAGTGCCGGGGGCCGCTTCACTCACCGGCACAAGAACTGGACGCTCGTTAGGCGGAATTCCGCCTAGAGGCTTAAGCCTCTATCGTCCATCTGACTTGACCTGACCTGACCTGACTGTTGTGAGTGCTACGCGGTAACTCGATTTTTTGGCGTGCCATGCTCATCGAGATATTTAGCTGAAAAAACGTGGAAAACAGAGTTTGAATGAACACTTGAAACGAAATTTGAGTATTGTCAATGTTCCTCTGATCTGAGATATCTTGGATCGACTGAAGCGGTATCGGCCAAGGCGTCTCACTGACCTTTACTGGTGATTTTGCGGTTCTTCCGTTTTTTAATCCAGTCTTTCACCCTGTTTTGCCTTTTTATTTTGATCGTTTTACGGATTTATACGTGTTATTAAATTCTGCTCTGTTTTCCACTTCAATATGGTCGTCTCGCGAAAAACCGAGGCGGATGAACCCCTTGCGTCATCGTTTGAAGAGTCAAATGCAGCTTGCAGGAATTCTGCCTGTTCAAGGCCAGTTACGGATTCATCTGGTGGCATACAGTGCGATGTTTGCTCGCGTTGGTATCACAAAAGTTGTGCCGGCCTCCGAGCGAATCAGTACAGTATGCTATCATCAGTGACCTACCTGATGAATTGGGTGTGCCATCGATGGCGGTCTGCCGGCGGAGTTTCGTACTGGTAGGGTACCCAGATATGTGGAATTGTAATAACGCGCAATCAGTGGTCTTGTCAGAGAAGGTAAGGTGGCTAGATTATTCCTACAGAGCAAAATCTGGACGAAACCGGGCGTTTGAAGGAGGAACCGCACAATTTTTGAGGTGAGCGCCCGATGAGTGACACAATTTTTTGCCACTCGGGCGCCCATCGGACTTCCAACGGGCGCTCATCGGACACTGGTGCTGAGTGGGATCCCTAATGTTCAGATGACTTGAAACTCTGGTTCACGATATGCGAGCCGATTGGTCCACTGACCCTACAGGAGGCTCTGGATAGACTTTGGGACTGGTCCCTTTTGTGGCAATTGCCCGTTAATTTAGCGAAATGTTCCGTTTTACGCGTTGGTCCGAATGATCCGCCGACGCGTTATTTGCTTGGCGGCAACGAGGTACCGCGAGTTCAACTCCAATCTGACCTCGGTGTTTTGCTGTCATCCGACTTTAAGTCCAGTGAACACTGGACGACAGCTGCTCGCAAAGGTTTCAACATGTTGTGGATGATCCGCAGCTCATTCGGGATCATGACCACTGACATGTTCGTTAGACTGTTTTCGGCTTTTGTAAGGAATACTGCGTTCAAGCTTGTCCTCCATGCTTGGTTCGTGATAAGATGGCAGTGGAACGAGTCCTGCGGTACGGGACGAAAATGGTGCACGAATGAAAGAAGCTGACGTACCCGGAGAGACTATGTAAGTTGGATATGTTTTCCATGTATTACATGCGGCTTCCGGGCGACTTGGTCCACACATATCGTATATTGTTGGGTCTGATTGGTCCTGATTTGACTGGACTGTTTCGCCTAACTCGACTGCCAACCCTTCGTGGCCATCCACTGAAGTTGCACATACCCCGCTCTGACCGGGTTTGGGCAGCTTTTCGGTTATCGCGTAGGGTTATAGCTTTGCCTGCAGACGTCGTGATGGCCCCGACGGTGAAAGAGTTCGAGCATCGACTTGACGCTCTCGGTCTGCAGTTTAAAGTCTTCCCCTTTATGTCTTAAACTTTTCTTCGTCTACTACGGCCTACACTTCTTTAACTCATTTTAACTTACATCTTAATATTGCCTGCGATATTCGATAAGCTTGGCTTCTCTGTTTCCTTTACTGACACTACTGTTTTCTTTTATTCTTCACGTGGCCGGCACAGCGGGGACTGCTAGTGCAGGGCACGTGGAGGCTCCCGTAATGATAACGGTGAGCGGCTACTTCATTTGTGTGAGGATGCTCGCTTATTTCTTGCGAGCACTAATTTCCGACACAGCACCCGCCGGAGGGTGACTTGGCGTCCACCAGCCTCGAACCAGCTATGGACGCAAATCGATCACATTGCTATCAGTTACCGCTAGAGAGGCTGCGTCCAGAACTGTCGCTCGATTTGGAGCACAGGTGTTGACACCGATCATGCACTTGTATGTGCTGACCTGCGGATGCGCTTTGGCGGACGCCCGCGACGATGTTGTGAGCGCATTGACACCGGCAGACTGGTGAATCCAGCTGTTCTGAACGCCTATCAAATTACGCTGTCATCCGAGTTGGATAAACGCTCACTGGATGCAATTGAAGCCCACTGGTCTCATATGCAACAGGCCTTACTAGCAGCAGGCAAATCCTCATGTGGTATGTCTAATCGCCAACATGAACATTGGGTCTCTTCACAGTCTTTGGAACTTATAGATGCTCGCCGGCGTATTCCGGCTGGAAGCGAACACAATGAAACTCACAAAGAGCTCCGGGCAAAACTCCGTGCTAGCCTGAAGAGAGACCGCGAATCCTGGTGGTCTCGTCGTGCAACAGAGATGGAAATGGCCGCTGCCCTTGGTAACCATCGTGAGTTATTCCGTCTGATACGGGAAACGGGCAGCAAGAGACCTGGTGTTAGTGAAACTATACGTGACGAGAGTGGACAGCCCATCCACAATTTATCAAAACGCCTGCTACGTTGGGCTGAGCACTTTGAAAGGCAATTTAATCGGTCGGAATTGTTAGATTTCTCGCCGATCAGTGATCGCCCTGCTCCGTGGGCTGTTCCTTTGGATCCACCCTCTCGCTCAGAAGTCGAACATGAGATCAAACTGTTGAAGTTAAATAAAGCCGCGGACCTGATGACCTTCCTCCAGCCCTTTTCAAATTCGGGGGACCTGCTCTTGTGGATGATTTACACGAGTTACTAGTGAGACTGTGAGAGCAGGAAACTGTCCCAACCGATTGGAGCCGCTCCATCATAGTCCCAATTTTCAAAGGAGGCTCACGATCGGAATGCGGCAGCCATAGAGGAATCAGTCTGATCTCCATCGCCTCCAAATTGCTTGCCTCTGTCATCCTTCACAGACTGACTGGCACTCGTGAAAGCCAGATTCGTGAAGAGCAAGCTGGATTTCGTCGAGGTCGTAGCTGCATTGACCACATCTTCACCTTGCGTCAGTTGTTGGAGCACCGTCACATATATTGGCAGCCCACCGTTGTCGTGTTCCTCGATATCAAAGGTGCATTCGATTCGGTGGATAGACATGCACTTTGGGACTGTCTACTCAGGAAAGGTGTACCTGAGAAATATGTGAATATTATCCGAGCATTATACGCTCGTAGCTCGGGCAGAGTGAGGGCTTACGGCAAGTTGTCGTCGCCCTTTAATATCTCCAGCGGCGTGAGACAAGGATGCCCGCTGTCACCTTTCCTCTTCAACTTCGCTGTTGACGAAGTCATGGAAATCGCGTTCACAGGACACGACTTGGAAGGTGTGGAGCTACTCCCAGGAGAACGACTTCTTGACTTAGAGTATGCTGATGATATTGCCCTGAACTGTGACAGCTCACAAACGTGCCAAGCGGCACTGGACAGATTAGCATTAACTGTCCGTCACTTCGGGCTTTGCTTCGCACCCTCAAAGTGCAAAGCGTTTCTCCAAGATTGGTCTGGACCGCCTCCTACGCTGACCCTTGGTGGGGATCAGCTAGAAGTCGTTCAACAATTCAACTACCTGGGAAGTTGTATCAGCGCCTGTGCGATTGAAGATGAAATCACGAATCGTATAGCAAAAGCTCGGGGCGCTTTTGCTAACCTTCGCCACTTATGGCGCCGGCGCGACATCACTCTTGCCCTGAAGGGTAGAGTGTACAATGCAGCCGTACGTTCGACCTTACTGTACGGTTGCGAAACCTGGCCGCTTAAAGCAGCGGACCTGAAGAGGCTAGTTACGTTCGACCACCGGTGCCTTCGTAATTTAGCTCACATTTGGTGGGAACACCACGTGAGTAACGAGCGTGTTCGACGCCTTGTTTATGGCACAGGAAAAGGAACTGAACCGCTCAGCACCGTTATTTCACGCATCAGGCTCCGATGGCTCGGCCACGTGTTACGCATGCCAACCCACCGACTTCCGTGACGTGTGTTGTTTGCGCGCCGGGGGTGTGGATGGAAGAAGAGGAGGGGTGGCCAAGCGATGACTTGGTCCAGAGGAATGAAGACCCTCACTTCGAAGCTGGCCTCGGTTGGAGCGTCTCGGCTCCCTGGTTGGGGTCCGAAAGACGAAGAACACGTTTGGTTGGACACACTTGCTGATATGGCTAGGAGCCGACCTCAGTGGCGTTCGTGCTGTGAGTTTCTTTGTCCCAC
>OX104061.1:46223332-46252784 GCA_944474145.2 Dicrocoelium dendriticum
GTTTGTACCGTTGTACATATCTGATCATGCCTCCATGAGCGTCCCTCGCATAGTCGAGAATAAAATATTTATTTATTTATTTATTTATTTATTTATTTGCGGAAAGAGTGTTCATCCCCAAGGCACTTCAGGAGCGCCTTCTTCGACAGTTCCACGCCGGGCATCCTGGAATCAACCGGATGAAGGCGCTTGCCCGCAGTTATGTATACTGGCCCTTATTGGACAAACAGTTAGAAGAAATAGCCAGACGCTGCCAAAAGTGTGCCGATGTCTTGAAAGCGCCACAGAAAGCAGAACTCTGTTCATGGCCAATAGTTACTAAGTCGTGGTGCCGCATTCATGTCGACTTTGCAGGGCCGATCAACGGGAGATGTTTCCTCATTATAGTCGACTCATACAGCAAGTGGCCAGAAGTATTTCTCATGGATAACACCACCACCAATGCCACCATATAGAAACTGCGCCAAGCCTTTAGCAGATTCGGCTGTCCTGAGACAATGGTCACTGACAATGGCTCACAGTTTACTTCAGCAGCGTTTAAGGAGTTTTGCAAGCAATGCGCCGTCCAGCACGTTCGCTAGCCGCCGTTTCACCCACAGTCGAATGGCCAGGCAGAAAGATTTGTCGACACATTCAAGCGAGCCCTCCAAAAATCAAAAGGGGAGGGACGTATAGAGGAGGTGGTTGACCGGTTCCTTTTCCTCTACCGATCAACACCGAATCCACAAGCACCAGACGGAGTCTCTCCAGCACAGGCCATGATGAACCGCAAGCTCCGCATGCCTTTCGACGCCATCCGACCTGGTTCGGAGTCCTCTGTTGGTGAAAGAAACCGCAGAATGGAACAGGAGTTTACCCGGCGGCATGGAGCAAAGAAGCGATCATTCACGCTTGGACAGATGGTGCTAGTACGTGACTACCGGGAAGGCCATGCAAAATGGACGCCAGGGACGGTCAAAAACAAGCGCGGAAACGTCATGTATGACGTGATGGTGGGCGCACAGGTCTGGCCGCGGCATGCAAACCAGTTACGGCCCACATTGTGTCAGCCAGAACAAGTAAGGCCTACTGACCTCCCGTTCGATTTACTGGTGGAAACTTTCAACCTGCCGAAGGTAACAGTAGACGACTGCCAAAGGTCGAGCAACGAATCCAGAACAAGAACATGGGAACAAAGTTCTCGGGCGCTTCTGCCAAGGAGGTGGACCGACAGGCAGAGAACACCGTCCCGAAGACTGCAAGTTGATCCCAGGCTTTCCTCTTACAACTCGGAACATATCTCAGGATGGGAGGTGTCCGGGAGAAAGTAAGAATTGCCTTGGAAATTCCCTATTTTAGCGATTAATCGATTATTAACGATTATCGCATCGATTTCGAACGTTCCTGAATGTTCTTCTTCTACACGTGATCAAAATCCACCTGACCTCTCGGGAAAAGATATGGGGAACCACTAACCTTGGCAGCTGACCTTCCAATTCTAGAAGTCGAAGGTCAGCAGAGACCTATAAATACAGCCAGGGTCCTCAGTCGTTGTACAGTGTTCGTTGGCTGCGATTAATACGTTATTTGTCAGGGTCATTGGCGTTTTGCTTTTTTCCTTCGGTTGGGCTAGAAGTTTTGCGGAGCAGTGAATTGTTATTTTTGGAGTTGCGTCTAGTGAGAAGATTATAACACTGACCGTCGGAATTTCTTGCGTGCCGATACACTTCGTCTGGAAACGGTCGCAAGCGTTATCGATTGGGTGATCCCTGAACACCTCCGTTTTTCTTCTCACCCTTGTTCTACAGGATAACATTATCTGCACCGAACACCGCTGAAGACGTACCTGCGACGCTTCCATGGACACGGATTCAATAAAGAACAAAGAAAAACCCGCACTTCATAATCATGACACACTAAAGAACCTAGGAAACTGATCAATTCAATACAAGTCACCTGCGTCGTCCGACTTCAACAGCCCCAACCACTTGTAATGGACTCCGAAGGCGACTACACAGCCATGGGAAACAAATTGGCGTTGCGTGACTGCGAATATCCGCGAGGGTAATCGGTCAGATACCATCTTGCCAATGTATATCAATAGCCGGCAGTGTTCCAGGACGTGGTGGGTCTTCGTCTGGCAAGCGTTTTCCCTACAAAAAGCCACAAATGTCTGCTTAACAACACTGCGACGTGGCGGAGGTGACTCGCCACTCAATAAAGTCACCGCCCCAACACATTGGCAAGTTGATTGACACCACATTTACAAGTTCTGTGCATATATCGGCTCTCGCATGAACACGCCTACATATCTGACTAGTGACATACCACTATTCTTAAGTATTTTCCACCCGTTTCCTCATACTTCACTCACTGACCTACATTGCTTACGGGACCTCATCGGACTAGTTCCTCATCAACATACCATATAAGTGATCTGATCACTATTTTACCTCTCGCATTCTGTGTACATAGACTACATACAACCTTTGGGCTCTATGGGCCCACACTACTGTCTCCAACTTCACTACTCCCACTGTTGGTGCTGCTTATTCCGCTATCATGTACAATAATGCAATGTGCTGATCATGCCTAAAAGGCGTGTCTCGCTTTGTCGAGAATAAAATATTTATTTATTTATTTAATTATTTCAATGTTGACAAAGCGTGGAATCACTTGCACACCAAGCTGACGTTACTCATTGAACAAGTCATTCCCTTCTCCAAAAGAAGACCTTTCTCCGAAGGCCCTCTATGGATCGATCACGAATTGAGATCAATGATGAAAAGAAGGCGTAAACCATGGGATCGTTTCAGAATTACGCGATTTGAGCTTGACTACTGGTACTACAAAACGGTCAGGAATGCTTGCAACATGAAAAAACGCGGGAAACGCCAAAAATACGAGTTGTCATTAGCTGCACTTTCTAGTACAAACTCCAAGGCGCTCTTCTCATACCTCAAACGAAGCACCAAATCTGGCAGTGTTGTCCCTGCCTTGTCTCCCTGTGAGCATTTGGACCTAGTTTCCGAAGAGGTTGGGAAAGTTAGTCTTTTGACCCAGTAATATTCCTGTCTACTCGACCGAAACGCCACTCCCAGATAGCGTTGCACCCACTCTTCCTTCCTTGTTGGAGCACGTGAATTTTAAAACTGACGTTGTTATGAAACTTATTCTTGACCTAGACCCGTATTCATCGCCTGACCTAATGGTTTACACCCATTGTTCCTTAAGACCGTGGCTGGCCACATTGCCGCTCTTGTCTGTTAAATCTTCCGTCGTTCCCTTGAGGTCGGGAAGCTTCCAACTGCTTGGAAGGTGGGAATCGTTAAACCTATTTACAAAGGAGGGAACCGACAAAATCCAGCCAGCTATCGTCCCATCTGTCTGACTTCGATTTTATGCAAAGTCATGGAACGGATTATGAAACGGGCCCTTGGTCTTCATCTCGATAAGTTGGAGTTCCTCTCACATGCCCAACATGATTTCCGAAGGGCGCGTTCATGCGCCACAAATTTGCTGGTGGCTAGGGAAAAATGGACAAGATCCTTAGATGCCGGTAAGCGTCTAGATGCTGTGTTTGTTGATTTCAGTAAGGCTTTTGACAAGGTCCCGCATGAGCGGCTCCTCTTCAAACTCCGGGGAATCGGCGTCCCTGACAATTAACTTTCTTGGGTCTCCGATTTCCTGGACGGTCGCTTCATGCAGGTTAAAGTTAACGAAGCACTTTCTGATCAAGTTCTCATGACCAGTGGGGTCCTCCAGGGTTCTGTACTCGGCCCCGAACTCTTCAATATCTTTACCAACGACCTGCCATCCGAACTGCAGACCGAATGCATAATCTACGCGGATGATCTGAAGCTGTAGATTGAGGTATCCAGTCTGGAAGATGCAGATAGACTTCAAGAGACACTCGATCTGCCCCACGATTGGTCACTAAAGTGGCAGTTGCCCATTAACCGTGATAAATGCGCTGTCCTTCCAATCGGTGCTCCTGAGTCTTTTGGGGCTTACCATATCGGGGGTTTCTTGCTCAGAAATGTCAACTAAGAGACGGATCTCGGGGTGATTGTGTCTCCTGATTTCAAATCAATCGAAGACACCCGGAAGACGGTCGCATCCGCCTATAGAATATTTCACGCTATACGGAGAGCCTTTTCACGCCTGACCCCAGCACTCTTCCGACTACTGTTTGCTTCGCATGTGCGCCCAACACTCGAGTATGGATTGCCTGCTGCGTATCCTCTCACAAAGTCCGCAGGTGACATGATCGAGAAGGTACAACGTTGTGGATCCAAATCCGTTCCAGAGTTGCGGGACTTATCTTAACTCCTACACCTTCAAGGGTTGAACCTGTTCCCTCTGGATTATCGTCGTCGCCGCGGAGATATGGTATTCACTCGGCGTATTCTACGAGGTGAGCTGGGGAGTGAGCTGCAATCGTCTGAACACAAGGTGTGCAACTCGAGGCCACCGGTGGAAACGTTTCAAACCGCGGCGACTCCGTGTACGGTCCGATCTGGCCCCATCCACCTGCGTAGAGAATGACTGGAACAGCTTGCCAGAGGCTGTCGTCGATGCGGAGACAGAGGAATGTTTCAAACGACTGTTGGATACCTACTCTCTGAGTGCGCAGGGATTCTGCTGCCCACAGTACAACAACAGCGATCTTCTGCTGAACTTTGTTCCGCAATGATCCCAGCAACCCTCGCAACGTTGGAGAAGTGACGGAGCTGACAAAGGAACCTTCTGCTCTCTACCAACCAATGAAGCAATGAACTAGCAGTCCCCGCTGTGTAGGTAACGCGAATCAATAAAGAAGTCGAAGAAAAACAGAACATAAAGGGGAATGAGTCATTTAAATGAAGGATAACACCAAAGAGTGAAGATAATGACAGAATAATAACTAAAAATTGGAGGACAGATATGGCCAGGAGAATGGAAAGGTTTCGTGTTGCCACCCAAGAGAGTCTAACTGACGCTCGAAACCCTTAACCGTAGGTTCACTGACTACACTTTCTGGAAGCGAGTTCGAGCACTCGATAACTCTACGCCATAACCGAGCTTCCGCCCTGATCCGGTCAGAACGCGGCTTGTGTAGCTTCATTGGATAACCGCGAAGACAAGGCAACATAGCCGGGCTAAATAGTCAGCTCAAGTCCGGTCCAACCTTCTTTGTTAAAATGCGGTAAGTAAGGATTAGGTCTCCTCGAAGCCGTCGGTAGTGCACTGAATACATACCCAAGCTAAGTAGACGCTCGGGGTATGTTTGCCCCCGTAACCCCATCGACCAAATTGGTACCTACTCTCAAAACCCTCTCGCGCTCCATTTTGTCCCGAACAAGGCAGGGCAGGCAAGCCTGGACGCAGTATTCCAGATGGGGCCGAACGAAAGCTGAGAACAGCTTCACAAATATGTCGACAGTTAAAACCCCGAAAGAACGGCGTATTAACCGCAACATTCTGAAACCCCTACTTGCGGTTTTTTCCAGTTGTCACCAGAATGCAAAGACGAGGAATAGACGACGCCTAGGTTCAAGTTTAAGTTCAAGTGGGACCAGAACTGTAGGAAAATCCCGCGAATGTTCCACCTTGGAAAACGTCGTTGATCCAACAGGGAGACCGGTGCCTTGATGTGCCAAAGGAGAGCCAAATCAACACACACGATTCACATGGTCAACCAAACAATGCCCACGTGCCTTGCACTAGCAGTCCCCGCTGTGCCGGCCACGTGAAGAATAAAAGAAAACAGTAGTGTCAGTAAAGAAAAGGAAACAGAGGAGAAGACAAGCTTATCGAATATCGTAGGCAATATTAAAATGTAAGTTAAAATGAGTTAAAGATGCGTAGGCCGTAGTAGACGATGAAAAGTTTAAGACGTGAAAGGGAAGACCTTAAACTGCAGACCGAGAGCGTCAAGTCGATGCTCGAACTCTTTCACCGTCGGTGCCATCACGACGTCTGCAGGCAATGCGTTCCAATAAGCTATGACCCTACGCGATAACCGAAGAGCTGCCCAAACCCGGTCAGACCGGGGTTTGTGCAACTTTAATGGGTGGCCACGAAGGGTTGGCACTCGAGTTGGGCGAAACAGTCCAGTCAAATCAGGACCAATCTGACCCATCAATATAGGATATGTGAGGACCAAGTCGCCCCGAAACCGCCTGTAATACATGGAAAACATATCCAACTTACGTAGCCTGTCCGGGTACGTCAGCTTCCTTAATCCGTGCATTATTTTCGTCCCGGACCGCAGTACTCGTTCAACTGCTATCTTATCACGAACCGGGCACGGAGGACAAGCCTGAACGCAGTATTCCAAGTGCAGCGTTACAAAAGCCGAAAATAGTCTAGCGAACATTTCGGTGGTCATGATCCCGAATGACCTGCGGATCATCCATAACACGTTGAAACCTTTGCGAGTAGCTGTCGTCCAGTGTTCACTGGACTTAACTTTGGATGACAGCAAAACACCGAGGTCAGATTGGAGTTGAACTCGCGGTACCTCGTTGCCGTCAAGCAAATAACGCGTCGGCGGGTCATTCGGACCAACGCGTAAAACGAAACATTTCGCTAAATTAACGGGCAACTGCCACAAACTTGACCAGTCCCAAAGTCTATCAAGAGCCGCCTGTAGAGTCAGTGGACCAATCGGATCGTCTATCGGGAACCAGAGTTTCGAGTTATCTGCAAACACTAGGGATGACACACCCAATTCATCAGGTAGGTCATTAACGTATAAAGTGAAGAGAAGGGGGCCAAGAACCGAACCTTGCGGAACGCCACTGAGAACACATTGGCGGAAGGACAGGCTTGAACCCACCCGCACATACATTTCCCTTCCGATTAGGAAAGCTGAAATCCATCGTAAGACTGGTCCAAAAATACCGTAGGAATTCAGCTTGTACAAAAGGCGCGAATGTGGAACGGTGTCAAAAGCTTTGGAAAAGTCAATGGTCAGCACGTCCACCGTCTTGCCGCTATCAACGGCTTCGGCCCAGTGTTCACGAGCGGTTAAAAAGATAGTAAGGCAAGAATACCCCTTACGAAGCTGTGCTGAGAAGGATTAAGCAACTCAACCGCTTTCAAGTATCCTTCGAGACCGTCCCTCACGTGCTTTTCCAATAACTTGACCAGCACGCTCGTTTAACTGACCGGTCTATAGTTATCAGGGAGTTGCTTACCATCTTACTTAAAAATAAATAAATAAATAAATAAATTGTATATTCTCGGTAAAACGAGACACACCGGAATAGGAGTGATCAAATATGCATACAAAGATTGCTTCTTTTGAATGTTAAAACAACCTCCTCGTGGTGCCAGCTGGGTGGTTCGGGTTTAACCCGTTCCAGCTAATAGTTCGGCGGCAGTGTTCCATGACGTGGTGGGTCTTCGCCTGGCGAGCGTTCTCCCTATAAAAAACCACAAATGTCTGCTTAACAACACTGTGACGTGGCGGTCGTGGCTCGCCACAAAATAAAGTCACTGCCCCGTGGATATCTGGATAATCCTTTCCAACCCACGAACACCAATCTTCTACTCCCACATTGCCGACGATAGCAAACATTCAAGAATGGAGCAGCACAGTTACAGATTCAGATGGAGTGGAACGATAGGAAAATCCCTTGAGTGTTCCTTCTTGAGCAAATCGTTGAGCCAGGAAATGATAAGGTGCTAGTTCTTGATAGATCTAAAACGAAACACCCGAAACACCCTGATCAACCAATTACTGCCCACGTTCCCTGCACTAGCAGTCCCCGCTGTGTAGGTTACGTGAAGTAAGAAAGAAGTAGAAAGTAAGTGGAAGATAAAGGGGAATGAGTCATTAAAATGAAGGATAACATCAAAAAGTGAAGAGAATGACAGCATAAGAACTAAAAGTTTGAAGATGGATATAGTCAGGAGAAGGGAAAGGTTTCGTGCTGCCACCTAAGCGCGCCTAACCGACACTCGAAACCCTTAACTGTAGGTTCACTGACTACACTTTCTGGAAGCGAGTTCCAGCGCTCGATAACTCTACGCCATAACCGAGTTTCCGCCCTGATCCGGTCAGAACGCGGCTTGTGTAGCTTCATAGGATGACCGCGAAGACAAGGCAACCTAGCCGTATCCACATTTCCATCTTCGTTGGCCCAAGTAGATATTAACACTGATTCTGTGATGAAACTTCTTCTTCAGTTAGATCCGTATAGCTCACCCGGCCCTGATGGATTGCATCCTTTGTTCCTCAGGATTGTGGCGGAGTACATAGCTTCACCCATATGTCAAGTCTTTCGTCGCTCACTAGAAGCTGGCCGTCTTCCTTCAGCTTGGAAAGTGGGTATCGTCAAACCCATTTACAAAGGAGGAAGTCAACATGATCCGGCCAATTATCGTCCAATCTGTTTGACGTCAATAGTGTGTAAAGTTATGGAACGGATCCTAAAACAAGCTGTTACTCTTCATCTTGGGGGACAGAATGTCTTTTCTTCTGCCCAGCATGGGTTCAGAAAAGCACGCTCCTGTACCTCGAACTTGCTCGTTGCTAAGGAGACCTGGGCAAGGTCGCTAGACTCCGGCAAATGCTTGGACGTTGTGTTTGTTGACTTCAGCAAAGCTTTTGACAAAGTTTCGCATGAACGGCTCCTGTTTAAGCTCCAAGGAATCGGTATTTCTGGGAACCTCCTGTCTTGGATCTCCGACTTCCTAAACGACCGCTCTATGCAAGTGAAGATGAATGACACATTTTCTGCTCCTGCTCTCATGACGAGCGCGGTCCTACAGGGCTCTGTCCTCGGTCCCGTACTTTTCAATATTTTCATCAACGACTTACCATCCACTCTCCAGACGGATTGCTTAATCTACGCTGAGGACCTAAAGCTATGGGTGGAAGTATCCAGCCTTGAAGACGCGGACAGAATACAAACTACGCTCGATATACTCCATGACTGGTCGATTAAGTGGCAGTTGCCCGTAAATCGTGATAAATGCTCTGTTAAATAAATAAATAGGTATATTTCTAGACCTGCTAGAGGCTGCACCCTAAAGGGTTCAGATCAATGCTTACATTTATCCGATGCTCTTGCATGGAAGTTGGCAAAATATATGTTCATCGTTAGCAATTGCAAATGCATTGGCACTGTTTAGTATACAGCTACTGGGTCGCAGGCGCCCACTCTGACATTTTTCTGGTTCCTTCGGGCGATATTGAGCTCCTTGTAGTTTATTGTGAATACTTCGCGGAGGTGTAGTTTGCCTTTTCTCCTTGGAACAGAATCCAATTTGCCACAAGTTCACTTTAAATTGATCGCACAATAATTGGCCACTCAGTTGCCCCAATTGTTGTTGCGCACATGGAAGAAATGAATGAAGGGATTATAAGGCATACGAAAAATAAAAACAATTCCGAAAAATGCAGACATAAATAGAAGCAATTTGTTAAGAGAGAAAATAAATCTGCGTGCTTCAGTAGAAAAATACCAATTAACAAAAAAATATAGCACTACTTTTATTACGCTGATATTGCTCTCCGGCGCAAAATTCCAACCTGAGTTATTCTCAGATAAAAGAAAAAGCCCTTCTACAGTTACAATACCGCTTAAAGTAGCACAAAATTACACTGGTCTGGACCAGCTTTAGCGCCTGAATACGATGAACGTAAAAGCAACACCATGCGTGCAGTAGTTTGCGAGTTATTCGCAATTAAACGATGGTCTACGAATAAGGCCATTTTTATTTTTCGCTAAAAATGGCTTTCTGCTTTGCAGGCAGATAGCAGAAAAAATAAAAGAAAATATAAAAAGTAGGGAAGCGGTGTATGTTCTAGATAGGCATAGCTATCCAGAAATGCTCTAATTAGCCCGTTATACCCTGCGACAACTACGGACTGCGCAGGTGGCCGAAAAGTAAACTTTGCAGGCAAGCATGAAAAATATATGCAATTAAGGGATGAGCTTGCGCGAAAACGCTAGAAATCCAGCAAGGAATATTATATCTACAAGGAATTCAGGGGAGCTTGTAATTAACTCACGGTTAGAAGGCCACAGCATACCATTTTCAGGGGATACTGAGCCACATAAACAACCAGTAAAATAGAGTTTAGCATTTTTTAAGCCTCTAAGCGTTTCTAAAGCTTACAGCAAGGCCGCATGAGCCAGATCTACCTGAGTAACTCAGGGGATCTTTCAGATCCGTTGACAGATTTCGGCCTGCAAAATACACACATTACTTAGCTGAACATCACAAGATTTATCCCTTAGAGCCGATTTTCTATATTAATGAGGCTCTGTCTCTAACATCAAACCCATTTGGAAGTTACCATATTGGTGGTTCCTTGCTCAGAAGCGCAACCCAATAGAGGGATCTTGGAGTGATAGTGTTGTTGGGCGGAGCCTGGGATACTAGTCTGTAAGCGATGACACGTAAGACGTGTCAAATACGACAGTATAGAAGTCGAAAGCAACTGAACCCAACGTATATTGTACAGGCTACAAAAATAGGAAGCGAATCAGAGAGAGCGAGAAACGTGCAGCGTGGAAATCACCAAAACGGTTTGTGACCATGGATGTGCAGTCAGTTAAACAAATGGACGTTTCGAAGGTTAAAACAACCATAAAATCCAATGTTATAAGATACTGAAAGAGCATGTTTTCAGTTGCACTACAAGGGCCTCCCCCTAGAAGGCTGAAGGATGGAAGCCTTCGATGGAGCTGTTAGTGGGGGGAACGGAAGGTGAGGGTGGATGCAAATGTTTGCAGGGGCTTGAGAAGGGCTTCCAAAGTGGGGTGTAGCAGATTTCGCTGGGTCCAGGCTTTTGTTAGTTTTATTTATGACGATCGTGTGGACCAGAGTGCATCATCGGTGGGCCGTCGGGGCGGGCTAGTCGGACTGCAAAAAAAACTGGCTAGTCCAGAAAAAAGGCCGACAGGACCTTCCCATTGCTGCAGACCCGACGGTGCGCTTGGGAGGTGTCACTCCCCCCACTAACAGCTCCATCGAAGGCTTCCATCCTTCAGCCTTCTAGGGGGAGGCCCTTGTAGTGCAACTGAAAACATGCTCTTTCAGTATCTTATAACATTGGATTTTATGGTTGTTTTAACCTTCGAAACGTCCATTTGTTTAACTGACTGCACATCCATGGTCACAAACCGTTTTGGTGAGTTCCACGCTGCACGTTCCTCGCTCTCTCTGATTCGCTTCCTATTTTTGTAGCCTGTACAATATACGTTGGGTTCAGTTGCCTCCGACTTCTATACTGTCGTATTTGACACGTCTTACGTGTCATTGCTTACCGACTAGTATCCCAGGCTCCGCCCAACAATTGGTGACCCCCTGTCAGGAACACGCCGCCCGCCATTTTGCATTTTCATTCTGGTGAGCTCGTTCCAGTGATTTTGTGATTCATTACTTGTGATCATATTGTTTTCTCACCTACCACATTTTTTATCTGCTTTTTGCAATGGATAATCTAGAGGATAAGCGGTCTCCATGCGCGGTTAACGCCGTTCAGCCTGCCATGGTCAATTCGGTTGCATTGGCCCCTCCTTTTTGGGAGAATGATCCTTTATTATGGTTTTTGCATTTAGAATCCGCCTTTTATATTCGTAAGCTTTCTTCTGATTTCGCCATGTATAATCAGTTAATATCTTGCCTTCCTTATAGTATATCCTCGCAGGTGAGAGACATCATACTTTGCCCCCCTCTAGTAATGAAATACGAGACACTTAAACAGGCTATTATTCAGCGAATCACGCCTTCTGACAAGGTCCGTCTGCAGCAACTATTTAGTGATCTGCAGCTAGGAGATAGGATGCCCTCAGCCTTGTTGCGCGAAATGCAACAGCTCATCGGCACGTCCAACATGGACGTAGGGATTCTCCGCGAGCTGTGGATGCAACGCCTTCCTGCAAGCACTCAAGCTATCCTTGCAGTAGCAAGTGACTTGCCAATCACGGCAATTGCAGATCTAGCAGACCGCGTCATCGAACGGCACCAGCCAGAGACTGAAACCAAAGCACTTAAGCAGCTTTGCGCTGGCGCAACCACAACGACAGGCGCGACTAGCCCTCCGTCGGCAATAGACGCATTATCATTGCAGATAGCGTCGCTTCAGCGCCAGCTTAAAGAACTCACCTTAAAACGTAAGTACCGCAACCGCTCTGGATCATCGCGCCGTCGCACAAAACCTGATCCCACAGGTTACTGCTTTTACCACTCGCGTTTCGGTACTAAAGCCCGTAAGTGCGTACAGCCGTGTAGCTACTCCGCTATAGATGATCCGCCACGCCGGGCCGTAATGGCCACGAACGTCGGCAAAGCCCGAAGTCGTCTCATCTACATTAGGGATTATGACTCCGATACCCAGTTCTTAGTTGATACCGGGGCGGAAGTCAGCGTCATTCCCCCTATGCCAGGTGAGCCTACCGCTTCTCTGTCGACAAGCCTCAGTGCCGCCAATGGCACGCCAATAGCCACCTATGGTCAGCGGTCACTTACCCTGGACCTAGGTCTTCGGCGCACGTTCCGCTGGGTATTCACCGTCGCTGCAGTCCCCTTTGCCATCATCGGCATTGACTTTCTCAGGCATTTCGACCTCTTGGTCGATGCGAAACGCCAGATGATAGTCGACACTGCAACAAAACTCAGCGTACGTGGCATCACCGCCGATGTGACATCTATATCCCCGGTCTATGCATTTCCCCAGACCTCGTCAGCCTACGCTAATCTCCTTTCTCAGTATCCCAAGCTCGTTCAGCCAATGGACGCAGCTTTGCCCGTGGCAGCTCAAGTCACGCACCATATACGGACGAACGGTCACGTCGGGGTCACCAATTGTTGGGCGGAGCCTGGGATACTAGTCGGTAAGCGATGACACGTAAGACGTGTCAAATACGACAGTATAGAAGTCGGGGGCAACTGAACCCAACGTATATTGTACGGGCTACAAATATAGGAAGCGAATCAGAGAGAGCGAGAAACGTGCAGCGTGGAACTCACCAAAACGTTTTGTGACCATGGATGTGCAGTCAGTTAAACAAATGGACGTTTCGAAGGTTAAAACAACCATAAAATCCAATGTTATAAGATACTGAAAGAGCATGTTTTCCGTTGCACTACAGTGTCATCAGACCTCAAATCTATCCAAGGCACCCAGAAGAGGGTCGCCGCGGCCTACAGGATGTTCCATTCTATACGTAGAGGGTTTTCTCTCCTGACCCCGGGACTTTTCCGACTCCTCTTTGGCTCGCGTGTACGCCCGATTCTCGAATACGGACTACCCGCTGCCTACCCTCTCACCAAATCCGAATGTGATATGATACAGAAGGTTCAACGGCGTGGATCAAAATCCGTCCCTGAGTTGCGGGACCTGTCGTATCCACACCGACTTTAACGACTGAACTTGTTCTCTCTAGGCTACCGCCGTCACCGAGGAGATTTGATTTTCACTCGACGTATTATCAGAGGAGAACTGGGTTGCGAGTTACAGGACTTCTTTCAACTCAACACTGAGAGTTCGACACGAGGCCACCGCATGAACCTGTTCAAACCGAGGAATCTCCGTGTGCGGCTCAATTTGGCCTTATCAACTCGCGCGGACCGGGATTCTAACCAAAGTGTTTTGCTGATAATTTGGTGAGGGTGGTTTGGTACGCCATGCTACATGTGGACTATGTTGCTTATTGATGTTGTGTGGTGTATAATGAAGAGTTTCAGGAGCATTTATGGTGCGTGGTAATATTAAAGTTTGTAGATTTTAACACTGTTGTTGTTCAAGTAGCTAACGAAGTGTTGTTATGAGCCGCGGCGCGTCGTTGGAAGCTGCCATCATGGTGGACGATCTTCCTTCGTTTAATCGTTTGGTGAAATTATATATTCGCGAACATTTGCGGACATGGAACAGGATGTGAAGAAATTTCAGCAGGCTACTGCGACGGCCTTTATAAGCGGTCAGTGGTTACTCGAACTCGGTACAAAATTTACTTAACTTAACTTAACTTTACCTCCCTGTAAATATACTAAGTGCATTCCATTTTATTATTGAAACCTCTTTAATTATTTCTTAATGCTCGCCATTGCCAAATTGATACATGCTGTTCCATTTAACCTCGGTCCGTAACCAAAATTCCGCCCTTGGTTAGAGCCCAGCTCCCCAACTCGCGTGGTTTCACGGGTTTCACGGGTTTGCGCAGAACGAGTAAGCGTAGCTTTTCGGTGGTTCTGCCTCGGGATCTTACGGCAAGGTCCTGATCTCCTCGGTAGGTACCAGATGTTGCGGGTCTCGACGCAGTAGTGGTGTTCAGCACAAGAATTCAGCGAGTTGACTGTGGGAACGTGGATACCTGGAACAAGAAAGTAGTGTAGGTAAATTCGGCAAAGTTGGATAGAAGCAAAATGATGGAAGCGCCGCGTGTTAGCTTGGCAAATGGCCAGATCTTAGCAATGTGGAAGACCAGCGAGGTAAGAGCCAAGCGTCTAGGCGCTGTTTGAAGGCCTCCGTATTGGGCGCTGAGACAGCAACTTCAGGGAGGGCGTTCCAAGCGAAGGCAATACGCACACTGAAACTGTTTCTTCGGCACAGAAGGCGACTGTTACGAGTCATCAGTTTGAGTGAGTGCCCTCGAAGATGATCTGTACGGGCGCGGACCAGCAATCCTGCGTTTGGGTGCCTGTTATTAGTCAGGACGGAATAAGCTAAGATAAGGTCGCCACGAAGCCTGCGATATTTCAACGGGAAGAGGTTAAGGGCCGCCAGACGCTCCTCATACGATAAGTGGGATAGTCCGTCCACTCTCTTAGTGGCTCTGCGCTGTACAGTTTCCAGCATGGCCTCGTCCTTCTTCAGGTACGGCGGCTGGACAAGTATGTTGTACTCCAGCAGCGGACGTACTAAAGTTCTATAGAGACGGACAAATATCTCTCTAGGGAAAGACCATAGTGCACGTCCAAGGAGGGCCAGGCGAACGCTAGCCTTTCGCGCCAGTGTAGCTACATTGGCGCTCGGGCTCAGGTCAGCGGATATTATGGTCCCCAGGTCGCGTTCCTGGGATGTGGCTTTAAGATGCACACCGCCGATATTGTACGGATTAGCCACACCTTGCCCAATGTGCATGACTTTGCACTTGTCGATGTTAAACTGGAGCGAATTTTTCGAGGCCCAAGAATAAGCCGCATCGATATCTGTCCGGAGAAGTACCTGATCACTTGGCCTGCGGATAGGTCGCCATATCTTAGCGTCGTCCGCATAAAGCAGTATGTGGCTGCTGATACAGGATGGGAGGTCCTTGCTGAACAAATTGAACAGCAGGGGCCCGAGGATGGATCCCTGGGGCACCCCGGTCGTTGCAGCCAGAGCGCTGGAGAGTGCGCCGTTTACACGAACTCGGTAGGTGCGGCCAGACAGGTAGGTACTTAGCCAGCAGATTGTTTGCTGGTCGATCCCAAACTCGGCAGTTTACTCAACAGCAGTGCGTGATTGACCCGGTCGAATGCTTTTGAGAAATCCACGTAAACCACGTCAGTTGGAGTATGATTGTCTGCCTCTGCAGTCCAGGAATCAAGGGCTGCGAGAAGATTCGTGGTGCACGAGTGAGCCCTGCGGAACCCGTGCTGTTCCGGGGCTATTAAGGACAGACTTTCTAAATGGCAGTGCAAGAAATCGTCTATGATACTCTCCATTACTTTGGAGGCAGTGGAAAGCAGTGCTATCGGGCGGTAATTAGAGGGGTTTGTCCTGTCACCACCCTTGTATATCGGCGTTATGACCCCTTGCTTCCAAGCGTTCGGGTATTCGGCACTGGTGTAGGAGCGGCTGTACAGTAAGGCAAGCGGCTCGGCCAGTACAGTGGCGCACTCACGTAGAAAAATGGGAGGGATCCCATCCAAACCCGGCGAGTTGTCTGTCCTTAATTTTTTTAATTTCTCCAGGACTTTCTCTGATGTAAACTGCACGGGATGTCTGGCAGCGATGGGGGTAAAAGTAGCGCCTTCCATTGTACTGCGTGCGATGCCGAAAACGGACTCGTACTGAGTCTTCAGCAATCCCGCAGCTTCTTTGTCCGACGCTGTGGTATTGCCTACGGGTCCGAGCAGGCTGCCAACGGCAGCGCGCGATTTAGTGAGAGCCGCTATATGCTTAAAGAAGACCTTGGGGTTATCGGTAAAGCTTTTAGCGAGCGAGAGCTGGTACGCTTTTCTGTCCTGGCGAACAGCTGCTATACAAAAATTTCGCACTCTAAAGTATTGTGCTCGCGAATCAGAGTCGCCAAAAAGTAAGAATCTGTCCCAGAGGGCCTTCTTCTCCCTGATCAGCCTAAGCGTAGCAGGCTGAAGTTGCCTGTGGCGTTTCGGCGCATAAGCGCGCACTGCGGGGACGGGTGCCCTAATTGCTTCGTGGATGTGAGCGGCGATGTAGTTCCAATGGTCGTCGACTGTGGGGGTTTGTGCTGCCAGGGACCAGTCGACTCGTGAGAGGAAATCTTTGATGGCGTCATAGTCCGCTCGACGGAAGTTAAGCCTGATGGGCAGTGCTTTAGCGTTGAGCGTGACGTTCGCCACCACACGAAAACCGATAACTACATGATCACTTGCACCAACTGGGGCGCTCAAATTAACGTTGTCAATTAGATGTGGTTCGTTGGTGAGCAGCAAGTCGAGTTTCGACGGGTTTTGACCGTCTCGCCACCGAGTGTACTGCTGTACGTGTTCGGTTAGGCCATGTTCTAGAACACTGGCAAGAAACTCAAGGCTGTGCTGACTGCGAGCTTGGCCAGAGGTAAAGTCTATCTCCGGGAAATTAAAGTCACCTGCGACGAGTAGGGGGCACCCAAATCTGAAGTAGCTGCTCGGAGGGCGACGTTCCAGCACCGCGGCCATTCTGGCGCAGCTGAGGGAGGGCGATAAACCACTCCAAGGGTGAGACTGGTGGAACCAGAGCCGCGGACGCGAATCCAGAGGGATTCGGGAAGAGATAGTAGTTCCGGAGATTTGAGAGGGACGCATGTGAGGCGGTCTGATACATACACAGCTACGCCGCCTCTGCCGCTTTCACGATCGTTTCGAACGAGCACGTATCCCGGGATAGCTACCTCGGCGTCCACAACGTCTGGGCAGATCCAGGTTTCGGTTATACATATAATTTTAGCTTGCGTGTCCAGCGCAGGGGAAGAGATTTCGGACAACTTGTTCCGTAGCGATAAAGCGTTGGTGTACAAGCAGTTCCACGTGCTAACATGAACTGCTGGCGGGCAGTGGCTTGAAGGCATAGATGGTAGGGTAGTTCCAGTGTGGTTTACGCCGACCCCACAGGGGCCGGCGCCTATTCGTTTTTTGTTATATCCACAAGTCGCGTAATAGGTAGTGATGGCGTGGCTCGACTGAATGGCGTGGAACCGGTTGCCGGATCCTGTTGTTGATGCTGAGACAGAGGAACGTTTCAAATAACTGTTAGATTCCTACCTGAGCGCGCCGGGATTCTGCTGCCTCTAAGGCAGCTACAGTGGTCCTCTGCGGAAACTTGTAGCAGTCTAGAGATTCCCCGGTTTGCCTGTGTAAAATTCTAACCAAAATTCTTTAATTGTACACCTAGGCAACCGGTGTGGTCTGTTGAACTGCTTGCTGAGTTCGAATGCTTTACTTACTCATCGCCATTTTGCTTGGCGCTTGTTTCGGTTGCAACGCGCAACTGCCCTGTGTGCTGTGCTTGATCCGTTCCCCTAGCTAGAGCGTCCACGGTGTCGTTCGTTTATAGCTAGCTAACAAGGAATCTTTTGCTGAACCAATAAAAGTTTCACTGCAACTCGATCTGTCTTCTGGAATCGCTCTCTGGGCTCCCGGAATAGGCAACCCTCTTAAAACTTCTACCGCAATGAACCACGCCATCTCCGCAATGACCGGGAAGTGAAGGAGCTGACAAAGGATCTTCCTTCTTCTCTCTATCATCCAATGATCCAATAGCCGGGATAAATAGCCAGCTCAAGTCCGGTCAAACCTTCTTTGTTAAAATGTGGTAAGTAACGATTAGGACAATCGCAAACTATACAGCTACACAAACGCACACACAATTACATACTTACATACCCCCTGCACAAACAAGCAACGGACCGGGACTCTCACATCTGAGATTTGCCGCTGGCCACCAGTGGCAAGGCAAACAGTATGAATTCAAGATGGCGATGCTATCCGATTGGCTGCATGGAGGTGATTAGAATTGCGTGGAGATGTGTACTTTCTAGTCAGCTTAACCTGAAAATGTGTGTTTTAATGCACCGATATGATGATTACCATTGGTAACCGTTAGCACAAAAATGAAAGATGTCAATAAATGTGAAGGTCGATGAGTTACAATCTGGTAGGTAAAAAGCACGCAATATCATTCTTCCTTCTTTGGAAAACGAAGCAATAAGGTGCTATATATCTGGTAGCTGTGAGTAGCTTATTGACAGTCAAAATGATTGTCCATTCATTGAAGCATACCGGTGAGATCCATTTCGCATGGAGAAGGTTCTGATCGTATTCTGGAAAGCTCTGTGGTCGTATTATGATACATAAAAGGGTTATAGAAGTTATCAGGTTGCAGTGAAATGTTAAGTAATGAAAGTAATACACCAGCTGTCTAGACATGGATAGAGATTTCGGTTCACGACGAAGTGAAGAAGCTTTCACGGGCCTCTCTTCTGCTCTCTACTACTCAGTGAACTCAAGGAGTAATGGCACATTTAGTTAGAAAATTAACCGTCGCCGTGAGCAGAATACATCGAGCTATCTCTAAATGTAAATGTAATTGAGGCTGTACGGGAGGTACGTAAATGGATCGAGGACCCGCTCAAGAAGGAACACTTACGGGATTCATCCTATTGTTCCCGTTCCAGTTGAACTTGAACTTGAGGTTGTTGCTAATGAAATAGATATACAATGTGGGAGCATTAGGTTTGGTAAACAACTTTCATTAAAGGATGCTAATCTATGCAACACAGTACCACGGTACTAAGCACTGGTATCGAATGAATTGCTAGGATACAGATATCCCCTACAATTTCAACCGTAATTAAAGACGAGCCATGCTGATATTTAGATTACATTTATTGCTAACCGCCTGGTAGGTTCCGTAGGCTTTGTTTGATGAAGCCCTCTGGTAAATTCGGCAGCACTTAGAGCGCTTCGTGAGCAGGTAATTACCGGTACGATCTATCCAAGGAGGATGCGTCCGTGTGCTCCTTATATTATTGTCAGCAGCGTAGCTGACTTCATGTAGAGTAACGTTCTCCCCATAAAAAGCCACATATGTCCGTTTAACAACACTGTGACGTGGCGGACGTGACTCGCCACTAAATAAAGTCACTGCCCCTTGCTTCATCCTGGCGAAGCATTGTATTCCAGCAAGTCTATGCTGTAATTCTGGGGAGCATTGGGCCCCTGTTTGACAAAGGAACAAACGAAAGGCGTATGAAGTGAGCAATCAGTCACCGGCTCCCAATGGGCGCGATTCCCTGAATTCGCTCCGCTGCCTTGAGGGCAGGCTATTCAGCCAAAGGCTCGGGGTCGTGTCCCCTAAGTCAACACCCTACTTCGGCTTGGGCAACCGGCTAGTACCTCGCTCTCTGACGAAACCATGGATTTTGATGTGTTGTGTTGTGTTTTTTTACTATTTCTGTACCTTGTTCTGAGTTCCATGGTTTCCGATGGCTCAATGTCTATTTATAGACTGATGCAATATATATATATAAATATAGAGTAACGTCACGGGGTATTAAATGGACACCTATTTCCAGCCTCAGTAAGCATATACTCATTATGCCAAAATAACTAAACTGAGTAGAGGAAGTGCACACCGCAGTCCATAGGGCCCCACTAGTTTTGCAAAGCAGACCTATGCCCACATGTTTAGTTTAATGATAGCAATGCAAGTCCACAGTCACTTCAAGCATGTGATGAAGGAATGAACATGTTGGCATGTGAGATATTTATGGGTCACGGGGCATCACAAGCCTAGTGGAGGGCATGTGGGATGAGGTGATGAGCCAGTTGTCAGGATGTAAACGGAAATTAGGAAGCTTGTTAGCACTAGGGCTTCACAAGGTAAATAGGTTTCTTAGCGCTATAACCAAGAATGTAATTCTCGGAGCCTGTATACATATCAGCACAGACCAGTTGCACTGGTGCAACAGTAGCCTACGTAGGTCTCGTAGCAGTATCACCAAGAAGGTAGGTCTCGGAGCCTCTATACATATAATCACAGACCTGATGCACTGGTTGTATACTAGCCTACATAGGTCTCTAAGCACTATCATCAATGGCGTAGGTCTCGGAGCCTCTATACATATCGTCATAGACCTGAGGCACTGGTGATATACGTGCCTACATAGGTCTCTTAGCACTAGCAGCAATGGTGGAGGTCTCGGAGCCTCTATACATATAATCACAGACCTGATGCACTGGTTGTATACTAGCCTATATAGGTCTCTTAGCACTAGCAGCAATGGTGGAGGTCTCGGAGCCTCTATACATATAATCACAGACCTGATGCACTGGTTGTATACTAGCCTACATAGGTCTCTTAGCACTAGCATCAATGGCATAGGTCTCGGAGCCTCTATACATATCATCACAGACCAGTTGCACTGGTGCAACAGTAGCCTACGTAGGTCTCGTAGCACTATCACCAAGCAGGTAGGTCTCGGAGCCTCTATACATATCATCACAGACCTGATGCCCTGGTGATATAGTAGCCTACATATGCCTTCGTTTACCTGTCCAGACAGGGGGCCAAAAGCTCATTGCAAGAGCACCATCAGCAGGCCTCCATAGCTAGCTCTTTAACAGTACTGGGACGATGCGGCTATGGTTAAATGCAAATGATAACCGAATTGTCAAGAAAGGTTTGGGCACAGATAACATTTCCGGGAACGTTGCCGTTCAGACCCATTCAAAGTGCTCACGCAAATGTGCCGGACACGTCATATGCGTCACGTCAACAAAGCGGATCACTAAGGAGTGGGGTAAAAGTAATGTACCTAAAGGAAAGCGTAGTGAACTCGGAATGCATGGGCTTGGAGTCCCAGTTAAACAACAATTAGGCCATTCCTGCGAGGATTATAGAGCCACCGTCCGATTCATTTACCGAATGTTCCAATCAATGCTGTCAACCGAGTAGTTTCGTCGGATTGGCAAGAGGGAAACAAACGGCAACGAAACAGGAGGTGGCCCTAAAAAGGGCCAAGTTTGCGTTCTCACAGGCTGGTCTTCACGCAGTTAGGCAAATTAGTACTCATCGGCTGCAGTGGATTAATGATGATGGCACAGAACTTACTGTCTGGCAAGCAGATCATGAAAGTGTTTCTTAAAACGTTTGTCTTTGGTGCAAAGGGTTCATTTGCAGTGGAATCCAGATCTACACTGAGGATGCAGGTAACAAAATATTATGACTTACTCAAACGCAGGTTTGCAGACAGGCTGCAGCTCAGCCGAGGTGTTCGTCTCATTTGGTAAGCGCATAGGCATAGCGGGTGCGTTGTCCGTACTATGTGACACATATACATAGCTGCAACAGGGTACCGCGTCACAACCATCCGAAGTGTCTGAGCGGAGGTGAAAAGCTATATCAAAGCGCTTGCCTTCGTACGCCGGAGAAGTAGATGGGGTAAATAATGTAAATAAATAAATAAATAAATAAATATTTATTCTCGACTATGCGAGGCACGCCAATTGAGGCATGATCAGGTATGTACAGCTGTACAGACATTTTATGGGAACTGTAGTGTCGTTATATTCGGAGATGGTGTACGGCGCATAGCTGAAACTGCATTACTTGATTCCAACTCATGTATGTTACTACTATGTGACGGCTTCTGGGAAGTGGAACTACTGCCATGTCACTGGAGCAAACATTGCAACCGTTGGTTTTGTTCTCCACCAAGCATTTACGGTGGTACAGTTGCCCGTTGTGTACGCAATGAACGCCCGTACCTGCAACAGGTTCACCACAAGCGAAGCAAAATGTAGTCAACTTACCGGCTTTGTGCCACCGCGGTTGCTTACGCGATGCTTGGCAGTGTGGCTTATCACTTACGACGGGCGCACCTGGTGCTACGTCTATGAGCTCATCAGTTTGTTGAATGAGGCTATCGATAAACCCGGATACTGCACCGGGGGTTCACGTCTTCCAGGCACTTAAGCCGAGCAAGCAGTTTTGCTACGTTGGAATTCGGCTGCCTTGAGGTGGCTACCTTAAAAGTCCGAAGCAACATGGAATCCTCCGACATGTTGTAATTCGCTAACCATCGACTACGGATAGGGATGCTTCCTAAAAAGGGAATGAAACACAATCGTTGTTTTACCCGCCGGATGTTGATTCTCCTTTTATAACATAAATAATTGGACGCACGGTAGCCACACGTGCCATTTGTGCAGTCCATGTCATATCTATGGTTGTGGGAGAGCTGAAACCTTAGCACATTTAGCCTACGGCCATCCCGAGCAACATTGACACGAGCACTGCAATCGGTGTCTCTGGCACTAAATTTGACGGTTAACAACATTATAAACCACATACTAGACTCGCCGTATTCCTTTGCTCCTTGTTTTCCGGCGCTTAAAGCGCACGCGTTTATAAACGATGCGATCATACCTCACGCTATGATACTTGCTTCTTTTGCTGCTACAGCAAACAAAATTGACGTTGTTCCGATGCATAAATGAGGTAAAAAGTGAATAGAATTCATCAAAGCTATGAAACGATTGCCCAACAAAGGTGCTCCTGAAGTCAGCCTCCATGGTTGCAATCCGAAATAACAGCTAAATACGACCTTTTTCATTTGACCTCACTTAAAGTAGCAACTAACATCATACGTCTAAGCGATTTCCGGCATCTAATGACCTGGCCCATCTCTCTCTGGCAACGAGCAGGTTGGAAACATATGAGCGAGCTCGCCTGAAGCCATGCTGTGCAGAGGAAATGACATTCAAGCCGTCAAGGTGACCCTGAAGGGCTCGTTTGAGAATTCGTTCCATGACTTTACAAACTATAGATGTTAAGCAAATTGGTCGATAGTTTCCGGGGTCCTGACGGTTTCCACCTTTATATATGGGCTTGACGGTGCCCATTTTCCAAGCAAGCAGGAGTCGCCCCGCATCAAGAGACCGCTGAAAAATTTGGCAAACAGGTACAGCGATGTGCTCAGCTAGGGTTCTGAGGAACAAAGGGTGTAGCCCATCAGGACCTGATGATGAGTTCGGATTTAGCTCGAAAAGAAGCTTGGCAACCAATTCGGGGCTGATTTCTAAGCGTTCTAAAGTACATGAAGGCGTAGACGCTAAGTCACACGTAAACGGTGGCTCAGTCGAGAAGACTGAGGAATACTGCAGGGCCAAGAGTCCGGCTTTTGCATCATCATCATGAAGCGGTATCATTTTCTTTGGAATACAACGCAGGTATTCCATTACTAGCTTTCGTACGTCTCCGCAGATAGGAGAACAGTAATTTGGGAGTAGTGGAAGATTCCTCAGCCAAGCGGCGCTCGTACTGTTGTCGCTTCTCTCGCTTTTTGAATGTGCAGATATTCCTGACCGCTTTGTAATCAAGGTAGTCCAGAGGCGATTGTGTAGTCTTGAACTTATCCCACAATTTGCGTCGACGGCGCATAAGGGATTTTAACTGTCGATCAATCCAGGGAGGGCCATTGGAAAAACGTTTCCCTTTGCAGAGTGGAACGACCTGAGTTATGAGGGACGTGAACTTGGAGTACAATAGAGTCCAAGCGTCATCAACATCTAAGTGCTGAGGGATACCCCAGTCCGTAGCGCCGGCAGCAGTTTTCAAACGGAGTGGATCAGCACGCCAGAAGTTCCGACGGCATACTCCCTGATCGTGAATGGTAAGACGTCGCATCCAACAAAGGGAAACTACGCAGTGGTCACTTCTCCCAAATGGTTGGAGAACAGTCATGTCGGAAATATCCGACTGCGTCGGTGTGTGCACGAGGTCGAGGATGTGTGCCGATTGACCCGGACACATTCTGGTGGGCATTGTAACATGTTGAAACAGATGGCATGCAAGCACGGTTTCGAGGAAGACAGCATCAAAGGAGTTCGGGGGAAGATTGAAATGGAGTAAATCCCAGTCAATACTAGCAGTATTAAAGTCACGCAATATCAGACAATCCTTGCCTCTACCGTGCATACTAATAGAGTCCAGCAAGCTAGCTCCGGAAGCCAAGGGGCTCTGTAAACGACTCCAACTATAAGAGACTTGCATCCATCATGTATCCGACACCAAAGAAGTTCACAGCCATCTTCATTGTCGCGTATGGCCTCAACCAGATGACCCCTGAGGTCCGCTTTCCAGTAAAGAATCACACCACCTCCGGACCTATTTCGAGAGCGATCCGCTCGAGCTAGATTATACCCCGGAATATGCACCTCTAAGTCGAGGATGTCCGAAAACAACCAAGTCTCTGTGAAAGCCATAAGATCTGGGTGATTTCCATAGGCAAAGTTCTGAATTTCATCAAGTTTTGTTTCGTAGGCTACGTACATTAGCAGATATCACCCTCAAACTATTCTTCTGTCTTACCGCCCGGGAGCGACAAAGATTGGCCTCCAGCGAATTCTCGGAGCTTTTTGAACTACACGAAAATCCACAATGTGGAGGTTCATCTCACCATTTTCCCAGCGTGTTCGCAGTTCTTCAACAGCTTTCTTCATTCGGATCCGAACCTCCGGACAGAGGTCCCGCAAAACATAAAAGGTTTCTCCCTTAAGACGTGGGGTCCGTCTGAGAATGCGGCGACACTCATCCTCACTTTGACAGACAACCTTGAGGGGACTGCGGATAGCGACCTCCTGCGCATTCTGTTCTCTTGAGACAGGTAGTCCACTACGTTTATTTGCAGATATTTGTGTCATCTGTACATCATCTGTTTGACCATGCCGATCATTTCGGTCTCGTTCACTACGCCAATGTGGCCACTGAACACCTGCTCTATCTGCACTCAGCGTGTAGGACCTCGTTCCAAAGCCATCACTTGCACCATGTGTCTTCACCGTGTTCACGCTCCTTGTGACAATTCGCTCCATGCAGCTGACATCGAATTCTGTCGCTCGCATCCACAGACGGTCCTGCGGTACATTTGCCCGGTTTGCATTTCCAGAATTGCAAACTACATGCTGGATATTTCTTGCGACCTTTCCTCAACGACTTGTCCTATGGTTGGTTCTGTAATCTCGTCTCCCACTAAGCCGCCCTCCACACCGCGTAACAAGCATTCGCAGACGCAGTCGCCCCGGTCACCACGATTCGTTGAGCCGCCTAGCAACAATGCTCGCTCAGAAGTGCGCTTGCTTAATCTGGAAGAACAGCTACAGAATCTACTGCGGAAAGTCGACGGTCTAACCAAACGACGACAACAACCTCCCAACCGTCCTGAATCACGTACCGTCTCACCGTTACCAACTGCTGGTCTGCCCAACACTTGCCGACGACCAACGCTTCCGACGGAGGCCCTCCCACCAAGTAAGCTTGCTACCGCTTCACATCCGCGTTCGTCTAAGCGAATAACGAGTAGCCCTGCTCCTAATTCTGTCATATGTACAAACGTGCCCGTGTCCAACGACCCGCAACTTCAGAATCGGCATTCTCATGATTCCACTATGTAGAGCTCAATCTGTACCGCGTTAAACCTCCCTGAAACGAAACCCATTAGTCTCACAAGACTGACTCGCCACACTTCATCTCCGAACGCCGGTAAGCCAAGACTTCTGCGTGTTGACTTGCAGCCAGGCCCGGCTATGGAGGATGTCCTGTTGTCAGCTCACCTACTCCGAAATAATGCGTCTCTCGGCATTTACCAAATTCGTATCTTCCCCGACGTCCCTTGGACTAAGCGCGCTGCGCGCAGACAGCAACTGACGCCACCCACTCAACCATGCTCCATCATTGTGCATGGCGTCCCAGAACTGCATGCCCTTGACGCAACCTTGCAACCACGACAACAGCATGACTGTAATCAATGGCGGTTCCTACAGCAGACACTAAATATTGTCAACGTAATCACAACGGACGTTCACCGCCTACCTCGTCCAGCAAGTTATACAGGAACAGCCCCCCGTCTTCTGAAAGTGACATTCCTCACCGCTAGCATGGCAACCGATGCACTCACCATCTGGTATGCTAATAAAAGTCGAGCACCACCAGATATCCGTCTGCGTCCAGATGGGCACCCGGTGCCGAGGCGCACAGCTTCCCACAGACCCCTGGTAGCAGCAGCACCAAACTCGGTACCGACACACTCTGACCAGCTCGTCCTCAGTCGGTCCACCACCGAACCACCTGCTTCACTGCCTGGAGTAATTTACTCACCTACACATTCCAACCTTCAGACTTTCAACGACCCAGCCGCCAGCACCTATCTGGGCTCCGACGACCCACACCTTGTTTCCCCAACTACAAACCTTAGCGGCTCCACCCCCTAAACCAAAAAACGGTGCACTGCCGGTCATCTGCTGACCGGCAGCCCCCTAGTTACTCACGCGCTCATCACCCAAACGAGCCTCACCTGTATCTACACGAACGCACACGGCCTCATGTCCAAACTTCCGGAGCTCCAATTCCGACTTCTATCAACACCAGCGGACCTAATAGCCATAACGGAAACGTGGCTCTCCGGCGACATAACCGACGGTGAAATCCAACTTCCTCACATGTCAGTTCTCCGCTCTGACCGCGCAACCCCAGGTTGCGGTGTCGCACTGTACTATGACATCTCCCTCAGCTGCAGCATGTTAACAAACACCTCCCTCCAGTCTCCAGACACCATGTGGTGCGAGGTCGTACTAACCGCCAAACACTCCAGCTGCCTTGCTATCATTTACCGCCCCGCCAACAACTCTCCCGAGAAGGATGCACGATTACTGCACGACGTCCACCTTATGTTATCCCACAAGCGCACACACTTTCTTATCATGGGTGATTTCAACCTGCCCCGTTTATTTCACTCTGTCCCGTCTACTAACTCCTTTGCATCAGGCCTCATTGATCTTCTTCACACGGCCCCGTTGTACAACCACACATATCAGCCGACCAGATTCCGATTCAACAACCAACCATCTCTGCTAGACCTCGTCCTCACTAACGAAGAACTGATGGTTGAGCACGTTCAGTATGATGCCCCTTTGGGGCTTAGCCACCACTGCGTCCTCCGTTTCGATTTTATATCCTTCGCCGAAAAACTCGTCAGCACGCCAACTTATACCAAACGCTGGACTGATTACGGAAAGTTGAACCTTCTCATTTCCGCTAACAACTGGTCACCCGAGCCCCAATCGAGCGCCGACAGCTTGTGGTCAAGCTTTTGCCTTACCCCACGTGAACTCTGCTCCACTACGACGACGTGCAAAGAAGTTTCCATAGGGAAGAGACGCCCAGCATTCATCCGAAGTCGTACACGGTAAGGGATTGCCTCCAGGAACACGACATGGAGAAACTATCGCTCCCATCCAACGGCCACTCAGTGGGAATATTACCGATCCATCCGTAACGAATGCGTCCATCTTGTACGAGAAGATAAGAGTGAGCACCAGCGTCAACTTATGCGTAAATTTTCATCCAATCCCAAAGCCTTGTATAGTCACGTCAATAGTCTTCGACAAATCAAGCACGGTGTCACCGCATCGACGACCCCCACAGGACTCACGAAATCAGCTACCGAGGCAGCAGAAGTCCTGTGCCAGCAGTACGCATCCACATTTTCCTTTCCATCACTGCACACAACGAAGGTACCTTCTTCGGTTTCACTCTCAACTTCCCTGACGACTGTTCATTTCACTCCGGAGAAGGTCCTGGCAAAACTCAAATCCCAGCGGCTAACGGCCTCTCCTGGAGCTGATGGTTTCCACCCACGGCTCTTGCGAGCATGCGCTGCAGCTCTAGCTTTACCCCTAGCGGAGCTGTTTACCCACTTCTTCTTGCAAAGCAAAGTCCCAATGACTGGAAATGTGGAACTATTACACCCATCTACAAAGGCGGTACTCACAAAGATCCGGCTAATTACCGACCGATAACTCTCCTATCTACGATCTCCAAATTGATGGAATCGATCGTCGCAGACGCTTTAATGGACCACATGGAGGCCCAGAAACTGCTCTCTGATTGCCAGCACGGTTTCCGGCGTCAACGGTCTTGCCTGAGTAACCTGCTACTTGCCAGGGACAGCTGGACGACCGCAGCCGACTCTGGCCAAGAAACGCATGTTTTCTTCCCGGATTTCGCCAAAGCCTTCGACAAGGTCGACCACAAGATTCTGCTGCGGAAACTGCATCTTACGGCGTTTCAGGGGACTTGATGGACTGGATTCGGAACTACATCCAAAACAGTACCTTCGAATTACGCGTCGAAGGAGCGTTGTCTCCCCGCATCCTTGCCACAAGCGGAGTTCCACAGTGGCCTGTTCTCGGAACGCACCTCTTCCTAGACTTCATTGACGACGGCACTCCGCAAGTGGAGTATTCGCTGCTACTATACGCGGATGACGCGAAGCTGTGGCGCACAATTAACCTTGCGGACGACGCCCACGCACTTCAGACGGACCTCGACCGTCTACATCAGTGGTCCATAGAAAATAACCTTCCATTTAACGCTTCGAAATGTCGCGTCATTTCTACCCGCCCTTCCGCTTTTTCTCCTGTATATTACCTGGGAGCGTCTAACCTCCAGATCTCTTCAGCCGAAAGAGACTTGGGTATCATTACCCAGACGAGTTTTCCGTATCCGCTTCCTGCCGGAAAGCAGCAGCTGCTGCTAACCACATGGTGGGATTGCTGAAACGAGCCTTCGGTCAAATTGACCTCAGCAATTTCCGCCTCCTCCTTAACGCTTTTCTCCGACCCCACTTGGAGTTCGCTATTCAGGCTTGGAGCCCTTGGTTGTTGAAGGACCAACGCATACTCGAAGCCCCACAACGTCGAGCAACCAAACTGGTCCGAGGTCTCAAGCACCTAGATTATCCACAACTTCAGTGCCTGGGCCTCTACTCGCTTAAGTACCGACGTCTACGGGGCGACCTGATCCTCGTATTCACGATCTTATCCAACCCTGGACATCCCTGTCGCCACTTACTCACACTGCACCAATCGGGCTCCCACCTACGTGGCCACGCACTGAGGCTCACACATCAGCACAGTCGGCTGAACTGCAGACGTCACTACTTCGCTTTGCGAATCTGCCGACCGTGGAATGCTCTGCCTGCCGATTTAGTCTTGGCACCCATTGTGGCGGACTTTAAGACCCGCTTGGACCGTCATCTGGCCGAGCTACACCGCGATATTCCCTAATTTAACTGCATTCTACTGGATGGAATTTCTTTCTTTTTCTTCCACCTACTTCCTTTCCAAAGCCGTTTCGGAGGGCGTGGTGGGATGTCTCGCTTTGAGCCCGCGAGCATTCTGTTTAAATGCCACATAAGCCCGATGAGGATACGGCTAACACGCGAGTCCAACCCGCTATAAG
>OX104061.1:46253284-46304488 GCA_944474145.2 Dicrocoelium dendriticum
AGGTGCTAGAGAGTAGCTCTTGCAAATATGCATTGAACACCTCTGTCTCGGATGCTGGATTTTCCAAGTCATGGGTGTTGAAATCTCCTGCAACGAGGATGTGGCTGCACTTCTGATTAAGCACGGAGCGAAAAGCGGAGATAAGTCTGTTGTCCCTTTCCGGAGTGGATTTCGGTGGTCGGTAAACCACAGAGAGAAGGCATACGTCGTTGCGTTCCAACCACAGTTTGCACCAAAGGACGTCGGTGACACAAGTCTGGGGATCGTCTATGAGCTCACAACGAAGGTTCGTTCGGAAATAAATGAGCACGCCACCGCCCTTGCCCGTTCTGTCGTTCCGGAGAAGTGACATACCCGGTATGGCAATCTCAGCGTCTGTGATTTCGCCGCTCAGCCAGGTTTCGGTGATCATTATGATGTCTCGAGGCTCCGAAGCCAAACGGTGACGGAGTTCTACCAACTTACTTATGAGGCCTTGTGCATTAGTATACATGCAGGATAGTGCTTTTGTAACCAAGAGTGAGCTAGCACCGGTTGTGGTAGAAATGGAGTTTGTGCCGACCGTTAACGGGTCGGCCATTAACCGTTTTTTTTGTGGTGAAGTTTGCCTTTGAGTTTGCTTTCGGTTAGACGACTGATCGCGGCCTTCCGGGCCCTGCTGGTCCCCCGTGTTCAGCCGTGTTTCGTGGGATATTGCGGTTGTTGATAAATCCATGCCTTCACAAAGTTGCATGAGTGGATGGTTCAACAATTTGATGGCTCCCCGTGAGTCGTTGGTAATCCGTGGCAGCGTACCTGATGCCTTTAACCGAATTTCAGCTGGCAGCTTCATGCGGAATTTGGACCAGTTTTCCAAGGCGAGCGGTAACATAAACTCAGATTGAAGCACCACCTTCATAAGTCTGGGACCGTTCCCTTTGTAGTTGGGTGAAAATGGAATCCTGGTCAACCGCTTAGCGATGATATTATTGAGGGAGATTTCGTGGCGGATGTAACTCCATTGCTCCCGGTCATGTGCATCCGCTGCATCAGAGGTTGAAGTTTGGAGCTCAGGAACCCCGTACACAATTATCGTCCGTTTCGCCTCGGCTTTACGAACTTCTTCGCGGTTGCTCATCTGTTTCGGACGTTCGTTCCAGGGGATATCAGGAAGTATACGCGCCTCGAGTGATGAATGACAAAGCCTGTTGGACGATAGTAGAACTGCCTCTGTGTCCTTGATGGAGTTTAGTGTCACCCGGAGAAGTCGGGGTTCACCGTAGTGCGCTGAATTTGGCTGACGTGTGACTCGTCTCAGCATTGCAGGTTCAACCGAAATGCCAATCGCAGTACATATAGACTTCCACTGATTACGATCATCCAACAGCTTCCCCTTTATTGTACTCGCCTGTGATTCAGGAACATTTGTACACACAACGGTTAACGCGCCTTGGCTCCTTGCGTTGGATGCAGATTTGCCATGACTTAAAGACACGGTGTTAAACGGATTGTTTGGTTGTTGGAGTCTGGTCAACTTACTGTTGCTTGGTGAGGCCACCGGAGTCGGAGGTAATTTAGCCGGTGTATGAATTGAGGCGACTGAGGCGTACGACGCCGGACTTTTCTCTACGGCGGAAGAGGTTTGCCCCGGAGCTTCCGCGGTTGCTGTTGAATGGAGGTGGGGCGTGTGACTCAAAGGTGTGGACATCAGTACTCTGGAAGTTCGTCCGCTTTTGGGAGTTGAGTGAGGCAAGGGATTTGGAGAAACTGAGGCTGCAGCGCGACTTGAGCGTATAGCCCTTTTTTTCGGCCTCGAGGTGGAGCTTTCTTTGACCGACTGTGGTACAATCATGGCCATATTCGCGGCCGGTGGTGCAAGCCTGGCGTTCAACAAATAAGCGATTGTCGCATTCAAAGTATCGCACCTTTCCATGAGTGCACATAAACAACCGACCACTGGAGTTAACTGGCAAGTTGGACAAAACCAAAATGCGTCAGTAGCCTTGTTTATTTGCCTTGCTTCTTGGGCGGACTTTCCTATACAGCTCGGGTGGAACGAGCCACTGCAGTTTCGGCACGTTATACCCATTTTAAGGGCTTTGCCGCAATTAGCTGAAGAGCAGATACGTCGTTGCATGATATTCGGCATAGTTGTTGTATTTTTTCAAGCACGAAGACAAGCAAGATGTCGATCACAAATTCCAAAATGACGGGCACAGCAGTAAATCACTGAGATCTCCGAAGATATCAAGCGGAATTCCAAGAAACTTTCACGGATTGATGAACACACGAAACTAAAAAGTTTGGTGCACAACTAACACAGCAACACACGTAAAATACAGTAATTCCAGAGAAAAAGCAGGATCCAGCGCGTGGTAGCAGAAAATTCCGCGGCGTCCGTGGGTACAGCCAAGTAGCCAAGCGATTCCCATACATACAGTGTCTAAATCAGAAGAAATTGCACTCACGGTACAACAACGCGATTGCTTTCTACCTCGTGTTACGTAGGAGAGACATACTAAAGATGCGAGGAAATAACCAAGCCATACCTAACTTGTCTGCTGAACTCGTGGCTCACTGCGCCAACAACAAAGTCAAGGCACTCACTCCATGGATGTAAAGCCGCTGAACCAGCAAAGCATCCACAAGCGGCACAATGTCAATCCCAGGTAGCACACGTACGGCTGACAACGCCCAATAATCAGCCTTCATTTAAACGCACTTTTAGGTCACTTAAATTGGCTGATTCGGCTCCACCGTCCGTGACACCCCACCCACCTGATGATGAGCAAAAGCTCGTCGAATTCGCTTTACGCAGTATTACGCGGGCACTTACTGCGCTCAAATGTCCTTAGCACCACGGCCCTGACGGCTTTCTCCCTGTAGTCTTAATACTTGGAGCTCCAGATATTCCTTTACCCTTACGCAAGCTATTTACCCGGTCACCATTGGTTAACTTGATATGAACAGCAGTGCCTCTCACTGATGTTCAAACAATTAGGTTCGACGCATCACACCGCAAGAAAATTTGGATACTTATCTGGATCTTTTCTGATGCCACATCCTGGAGCCATTACTGGACTTAGAGGCAAGTTTGCTTGACGACAACTCACATGCAGAGGAACTCTGAGCTGTGGACAATCTGTTCGGTTAAGTGGACTGAAGACAAGGGTTTGGCTGGTTAGACGATCGACCTCCTCGCGGTGCCAGCTGCCTGGTTCGGGTTAATCCCATCCGAGCAAATGTTTGGGCGGCGGTGTTCCAAGACGTGGTATGTTTCCGCCTAGCAGGCGTACTCATTAGAGAAAACCAAAACTGACAGTCGAACGACAATGCGATGTGGCGGATGTGGTTGGCCACTAAATAAATTCACTACTACTTGCCTTTTCAAAGGAGCTTATGCACCTCAAGTACGTCAATCAGTTTGAAGGCTTTCTTTGATCTCTCTTGGATGGAAAATCCGTCGAGTGAAACCGCAAAGTCAGAGCCAAATGAACAGACTTGATCAACATAACCACTGGCACATACACACAACCAACTACCTGCATACATACCCATAGGTTACTGGTTGAGTTGTCATCCTTCTGTGCACGTACCGGTCTTACATGCTTGTATTACCATGCTAGTGCATTTACGGGAGCGTCTCTCACTGTTAAGAATAAAGTAGTTATTTATTTAGTACTTTGAGACCTATACCCATGACCTGAAAAGAATTAATACGAACTTCCTGTGGATTCCCCTATTTAATTGAGAACTTGCAATTTCGCCTGTGCTGGGAGGAAATCAGCGACAAGCTGCTACTGCCCCCACCACCTAACACGTCCATTAAGGACAGCCGGACATGAAGTCTACATGCCAGACCAGTATATAAGCTAGGAAAAGCTAAAGTCCATTGGTTCAAAATCCTTGCTTGCCTGCACAATCCTTCACCCGACTTTCATGAACGTTGCATTTCTTGACCGGTTTCGACGACTACTGGAGGACCTGGACTAAGAAATTCAGTTAGCCAATGTAACTTTGGAGCTCATAAGATTGCAAATAACCGAGTGTACAATCGGTCCGTCAGATACGCTGCAAGTTATACATTATCATTCAAACGGATGGTCAGCAGTGTTCCAGGACGTGGTGGGTTTTCGCTTGGCAAGACTTCCCAAATAAAAAGCCACAAGGGTTAGTTTATCGATACTGCGAAGTGACGGATGTGACTCGCTACTGAATAAAGCCGCAGCCCAAAGCTTACATTGGCAAGTTAACCAGAACGGCCTGACAAGTCATTTTGGGTATGTACACTATAAAGACACTTCACAGTTACTACCTTCCGTCTCCACTCTATACGTGACGCTTTTACACAACCTTAAACCTATGCTTTCGCCCCATCATTAAAGAAACTGTTCCGGACCGGTGCATCCGCTAGTTCGGTAAGTTTTTGTATTGTGCAACCAAAGCATTTCGTGCAAACCAACGAGCTTGTTGCACAAGAACCCCAAGTAAATTCATGCTCATGCCAGATTTGGTGTCTTTAAGTGTAAGAGAATAAATTACTTATTTATTTATTTATCCATGAAAAGCCATACCTTTCCCACTATGTGGAAACACGCTATAGTTCTGCCGCAAAACAAAGGTGGTTCCCCTTTAAACGTGGACAACTACTGTCCAATCAATCATACACTCATCGCCCCATAAGTGATGGCAATGCTAGGCAAAGCAGCAGTTCTAAACTTTCACTTGCTTCAAACTACCAGTAAAAGGACTCAGCACGGGTACTTGCCGTCAAAATCCTGTCAAACCTGCACGTTCGCGTTCCAAACAAACGTCACCAAAGCAGTAAATTTGGAGCCAAAGCCGTCGTCTCTTCCGCGATTTAAAGAAGGACTTAGACTGCGGTGCAAAGCAGAAACTACTTGCCAAACTCGCCTGGTTTGTTGTCGCCAGAAGGCTGCTATCCTGGGTTAAATATTCCTTATGAAACCAACCACAATCAGTGGGCCTGGGCTACAAAATGTCTTGCCGAAAACCGGTTACCAGTAGAGCATTCTAAGGCAGTGTCCTTGTCCACATGCTCATTTTACTCAACGTTAAAGTCGTCTTCAAAATTTTCCGCTAACGTCCGGCAAACCCATTCGTGGACGGCATAATAATAGCCTTCTTGTTCGAGTCCGGTGGGGAAAGGGATAACATACTTACAATAGAAGAGACCTTAGGGATGCAGAAGGCTGGTGTGCATTGCGGAAGCTTGAAATTTCATCAGGAACAAGCAGCTTTCTCTATCCTAGATGCACGGTGCCACCGGATACCCTCACTCGGTGGCGCTGCTTTGACGGTCAGCCACTAGGTTAGTGACCTAGGTGTTTAATATTCCTGCTCCTACAGCGTCGCGGAACAAGTGCTCAATAGTGGGCTAAAGCTATGGTAATGATAAGCTATATCTTCAAAATCATGGCACTGGTGGAATCTAGCTTCACACTGTTTAAATAGTGCGCGCGGCCTGTACTTGCACCATGTGCTATTTTCCTTAGGAACGCTTGCAAGTGCGACAAAATTGCATTGGCGAATGTACAGCGTTCCTTCACCAAATATCTTCCAGGTTCAACCACGCTGAAGTACGGTGGTCGGTGCGATCAACTGGGATTAGGCCAGCTGTGGCTACGAAGGTTAAAGAGCTGCCTTACGGTTCCATTCAACGATTGATAAATCCGGACATGAATCTGAAACCACACTTTCGAACTGCAGGGGATACCCGGTATCATCTGCGCAACACGACTTAGTAAATAAATAAATAATAGTTTTATTCCCGGCAGTTGCGGGGCACGCCTGCGAAGGCATGGTTTTGATAATACAAACAGGCATGCTCGGTAATTGTATAATAATATAGCATGTTAAGCAGGTGCATGCCAGATTTGTGTATCTGTATATATGTAACTATACGTGGCAGAAGGCATGTTGATTAAAGTGTGACTGAATGCTGGAGTCGGTTTGCTGTGTTCGTCATCGTACGAAGTGATCCATGGAGCTCTTAGAATTGGATGACGTTTGTGAATTGGGATGCTTCCAGAAGGGGAAGAGGCAGCGAATTTATTTAATGGCCAATCACATCCGCAACGGCGCAGTGTTGTTAAGTGGACATATGTAGCTCCTATAGGGAGAACACTTGCCAGGCGAAAATACGTCACGTCCTGGAACACTGCTGCCGATGTAGTGGCTGGAAGGGAATAACCCACATTCCCAGCTGACACCACGTGGAGGTTGGTCGGCTCACCGGCCACCGTGCCGGTTGCTCCTTGCGACATACACCATACTTTCTTTCATTATAGGTACACAGACACATGACACAAGTTACCTCCGCAAACCCGATCATCTACTACCACTGCATCATTACACAGTGCCATGACAAGGTTCCGCGACGTAACCACAGTATCAATAATATAATGCCTTAGTGTCGGACGATGAGCTCTGGGTGACTGAAGCGTACAAGCTCTAGTCAAGCATAAAAGCACGGGCTGCGTATGTGTTTACAGTTCCCTTATCAGGAATTGCTTAGCGTAAATCTCCGCAATTCCTCACTCTATTTGCTTCATGCCTGCGTCCAAGCTCCAGAGCAATGAGCGCCTCCGAAGCACACCGTCCAACAAACACTTACTCTTCGTGCTAACTTGCTGTTTCGCTTTCTCTCCTCCCTTCTTCACGGCATTTCCGACCCTACTACACGACTTCTGTCGAAGCCTCACGCCTTCCAAAAGTGCCTATGTAGCGTTATCCAGCTTAAATAAGGCGTGGCTCTTGTTTTTCTGATGTGTTCCTTTCCTAGGCTGACACACCCCTGACTCTAGCTATATGCCCAATTTACCTCTAACGGTCTCCTTCCCCACCGTACCCTAAAGCCACAAATGCTTCTACCATCCTAAGCAACCAGCATACGAGCTCTTTGGGTCTCTCCGGCCACACTTGAACCAGACTGCTGCTCCTCGAATCTTCTCACGACGTAAGTCCTTCCGACCCAACTAGTACAATCCTGCAGTTTCCAGGTTGCTGACTTCTGACCTCCGAGGTAAAGCTTCCACCCCGATAATGTTGCTGTTACCAATTAGGCTCTGATTTCTCTGTCCTTCTCCCCTCACCTTCGAACCCTTTAATCCAAACTGCACTTTTATTCTCAACAAAGTTATGTCTCACCTTTTCTGACCCTTCTAGCCTCACTTAAATAATATTGTTGTTCTTCTAATAGACCTGCCCATGCCAGGGATAGTTAGTGACCACACGGGATCCTGGTCCAACACAGTTTTAACCTTATCCCCGTAATGGCTCGGCGTCCACCACCCTCAGTTCAACGGACTTTTCGACGTCAACTTACAAGCGTCAGCCTGCCGCTGAGTTCTCCTAACCTCTTACCTAGAACTATTTAGCTCAGAGACAACGCGCTGGTTTTCCCACACTTGTGGTTTGCGTCTCCTTGTTTACTGAACCCTGACTCCCGTGGCAAGCACCTTAGTCTTCACCGGTTCCTGTTTCCATCGTACCCCAAATCCTAACTGCCTTTAGTATACCCTTAGCACTCTACATCTGTACTACCTCTCATTCCATTACTTTGTATACCAGACTGTTGGTCCTCCGAACGCCGTTCGGATTAAGTCTGTCGACTGCGCTTTTCGACACCTTGTTTACTTTCAGACCAATGGTCGCTAGTCGCCTCATCGGTACTTCATCCACTTCTTCACCGCACCTATTCCCACCCACCAGCTCTTTTCACATCTCGTTCCACCCAAGCGCCTTCGGACAGGACAGCTACAGCTGCTTGCATTTGACGCCTAAGCTTGGTTATTTGAGACTACTTAGCATTATGGCAACGCCCCGCACCGAGGTATTCGTCCCTTTTGCTTACTGACTTTCAACGCTTACGACAGGTCTACTTAGTCACTACGACTCTCCGCCTGCATTCTACCTTCTAAAGGCCACCCCCATATTTTGTTCTGCTTCTGCTCCCCACTGGCCAATCTACTCTTATCTATAGGAGTTGCTAAGCTTCTAATGGCCGACCGACTTTCCTCGCCCCGGAAGAGTACCTTACTCCTGGCCTGGGTCCAGAACGGGGAGCCTTAGTCTCAACAGTGACACCTGGGTCACGACCGCTTGGGACTTATTCTCCCCCGCCAGCTTTGCTTCCACTCCTCACTTCTTAGTTAACTTTAAATAAATAAATAACCTTAATGCTCGTGCATTGTGTGACACGCCTATTTAGGCATGATCATGTTAAAGGTCAACTATCCACATGCTCCATGCGCCGAGCTACCTCTGCCTTTTTCCAACCACACGTAGGACGAATGAGCTTAAGACAGCGCGCCGCTGACCCCTTTAGAGAGGTTCGCTCAATTTAGTTCCAACGCTCCAATTAGGGATGCTTATTGATGCTTTTAGCAGGTTCCAAGTTTACCAAATATTAAACGCTGTGAACTATCCCCTCCAGCCGTCTCTTGCTCGTAGTTCCGAGTAACTGATCTACTTCCTTTCCTACCGACTCAACGACATTTCTACCGTAACTTACTTGCATGTCCACAAACCTGACGCTGTTCAACTATACCTATTACGTTCAACCGGCCCTCAATGAATCGCGTCAATTTCGTCCTTTTGGTGTACCCGTTTCCAAAGCAGACCGAACTCTGACCAGCTCTACCTATCCTTGACATCCATCTGGCTCAGTCTCCTGTTTTCCTCGTTTCAAAACTGCTATTCTCATATTACCCAACAAGCGCCTATTCTGCTTAAGCCATTCAGGCTCCACTTAAACGGGACTGTAATATTTCAAGTTTCCTAGGGAATTCAGTCTCTCCAACACACGTAGTTAACTCTCCGCTGCTTCCACACTGCTGACATTTGATCTCCTCCAATGCAAATCGTCCACCATGCTCAGGCTCATGATTCCATGTACTTGCTCTAGTATCATCAGACTTAAGTACTTAACGTACCGGAGCCTGGCTGACTCTGATATACCCACTAGCCAGTGCACCGCTTTCGCCTCCCTGGACGTAACTGTCCAATGAGCTCCCATCCTTCTGAATTGGGCGTTAGGTATTCTTTAACTCCGTCGGTCTCCTTACCCTTCGTACGTTCTAACTACAACCACTATTCCCGTGTTCAAACACCCAGCAACAGTTCTACGAGACCTGTCTATTCCCACGTAACCTAGACTCCTGATCCTCCGTTCGCCGTAAAATGTCCTTGCCAACTACCTGCTATTTTTACCTAGCACCTCTCAACGGCGCTTCGCCGTCAAACTACCCCGTCGGCCTAATGTTTCTTCTTCAGATCGGACATATTTGGGACTACCCTCTTTGAGGCGTCGCGCCGAGGTCGCTTTGTATGGGATATTTGCCCTGTGTGCTGGCCATCTCTGACTCTAGCGACCTAGATTCTTGCTCTAAAGCGGTCACCCCTATCCTTTCAACCCTTTCCTCAACTGGACATTTTATTTTTGTCCAGTTTAAGCCTGCCACTTCTTAACCTACTGAAACGAGACTGCTGGTTTCCTGTTAGCCAAAGGACTACAGTTCCTGAGACCCAGATTTCAGTTTCTGCTGTGTCTGGCCCGCTTGGCACTGACTTCTTCCGTGGTAACTCGTCAACCCGCCCACACTTTTATCTCCGCAGCCTGCTCTGCTCTCGCCTCTCACCTCGAAGGCATTTAGACCTGAATATCCATTCTTCTGCTTGGCTCTGACGACTTGCCCTGCATCTTAGTTAGGTCCACTTCTCTTTGCTCCTCGCATGCGTTCACAAAGCTAAGATCTGATCGCCTTTGATGCATCCCGTCCAAAACACTTCTGCCCTTAATTTCAACTACTTAAGCAACACTCGCCGCTCCCATCACTTTGTCCTTTTGAAGTTAATTTGCAGGTTCAATTACCTCTGACATTTTTTCATGTCGCCCTTTTTTCGCTACGTATCTTTACTTTTTGCCAGCGTTCATAATGTGAGGTAGTAGTAGCACCCAAGGCTATCTGTCTAACGCCCTTTCGCGCTTGCTTCTATTCATTTGCACTATTCCGACAAAATACCTTGTTGGATTTTCGACTTTTCCTCAGTGAAGTCCGCTTCCTTTGACGCTTTCGAACCACACCACCCGTTTCTTCTGACTTATTCATCCAGCAGCCCCACCACTCTCTGAATTGTGCGTTAGCTCCTGTTACTTCCGTCCGTCTCCTTTCCGCATTTTACGCGTTAATAACTACTGCACGTATAACGCTGTCCTGGCCTTTCTTTTCCCACCGAAACGCAAGACTGTACATGTTTGGCTTTCCTTTCGGCACTCTGCGTCCGGAGCAGAGTGCCCTAAGCTCTTTAGGGGCATCTTACCCACGTCTCACTCTTTCCCGACAAGTAGGGAATATCCACTGTTAGAGCACTAAGCCAAGCTGTGCGTTTACTGTAACTTTTTACCACATGCACTTTTCAGCTAAAGGTTGTAAGATCACTTTCATTCTCTAGTGATCCGGTGGCTGTGTTTTCTCTCTGTATCAGGTTACTTTTATTAAAATCATGTGCATGGGAGTTATCTTATGATGTCGCATGTTATAAGGGGTTCATTAGTCCAACCACTCCTGCAGCTGCTCGTATGTTCAACTGCGTTCCGGATGCATCTTTATTTCCTGCTTGTCCAGTCACCTTTGTTCGTCGCACTTTCCTTCGATATTTGCATGGATACGGCGACTAGCAACCTAGGAAGTGTCCATCCTTGCGGCGTCAACCGACTTAAACGAAGCACCTGGAACTGGATAGTTGTTTTTTAACTTTTGCTACGACTTGTTGACCAAACAAATTAGTTAGTCGTTATCTTGGTTGGATACCATTCTCTGGAGGCCGGAACAATTGGGTTCAGCTCGATTAATAACGTCTTTCTATTTTGGTTATTTAAATAAATAAAATATTTATTCTCGGTTATGTGAGACACGCCGGCGGAGGCAAGATCAAATAAATGCAGGTGTACCGACCTAACATGGCAATTGTACTCGTGAAAATCGGCGAGTGAGCAAAAATTCATGATTGCACCGGTACAAAGAGAATAGAAGTAAATTGGAAGTAATCCCATGGTTGTGAGTAAAATCATTTGTGACATTTATATAAACAATTTGTTTCAAATGTGCGGTCGAACAGTGAGCACAACGTTATATCACAATTTACATTTTCCAATGGCATACCATCGTTGATCACCATTGAACCTTACAGGTTTGATTGCACATATTTAAGCATGCCTTGTTGGGCTGTCTCGTTAAAAACCAGGAAGATAAAACATATTTATATATTTAATCGTTTAGGCCTCAGGATAACGGCATCAAGCCAAGATAACGAATAAGTGGTTTGTTCCTCGGGTAAATACCTAAGCAGCGGAATAATCATCTATCCACTTCGAGCTGAATAATTAGTGTGCTCCCTTGAAGACTTGAGATCAAAGCAGTGGACCTGTCCTCGGTAGCTGGCCGCCAATTCTGTGGAAACCCTGGATTAAAGGCAACGAACGAGGGCCGCTACCCAAACAGACAACCATGAAGCATCCTGTACTCAGGTATAAATAAGAGCAGTCGCAATTGTGCTTGGACTAATGAGCCTCTCCTTATATGTAGCATACTAAATTAAATACCTCAACTACATGTGTTCCATAAAAATCAGGTTTGTCGAACAGTGGTCAGTGACATCTCAGTAGACTGAGCGAACTCCGAAGGCAAGAGGCCGATCGGGCGATAGTTGGTTAATCAGAGGATCGAGACTGAGCTAATAGCGTGGGTCAGCAAATATTGGCAGGTTAGGGATGAAGCAATCTACGCTAATAAAGCGTGAACAAGTCCAGGATGGTTCTCGGGGTGAGGGAAAATGTGCTTTGGATATGCAAGACATAGACCATAGACGTCGCGCTGGTATGGACACAGTCAGTAAGCAGAAGAAAGCGCAGATGAGACTAAATAAAGATTATGCTCAAGGGTGGCAGTCCAGTTAGAAAAGCAATCAGAGAAAGTGATAAGGCGAGGACAGGGTATGGATAACAAAGGCTTTATTGAAAAGAGTGGTAAAGCCAACGAGGCTTTCGAAGAAAAGTGTACAGTCCATTACGACAGCCAACCAAAGAGAGGTAACATCTAAGTAATCTTGCATTCGGAGAGCAGAAGGCCGATCAGACAAGACTGGGTTAGTCGGCGAGTTGGTATTAGGGCGTGCAATAAGAGTGTGAACCGGGTTATGTCAACAAAGGCTGGACAATTCTGATAGTCATTTGAGTTAAGGAAAACCTAGCGTTGAGTCTGCAGTGCATCTACCTCATACTTCTCTATAGCAATGAAGCAATCAGAGAAGCAGACGGTTCCGATGAGACAACATCACTGCAGAAAGTGACAGCTGGCCGTCCGATTAAAAGGAACTAAAAAATAGCGAGCGCGATATGCGAACGTTAGGGTTGGCATGACCTGGGGTAATAGCTTAAGAGTAGAACTGCCCACGCGGCTCTCCAGGCAACCTAAACAGATCGTTGGGTGAGCCTAACCCAGCGAGGTAAGGGCTACGAAGTTTGAGGAAATTCAATGAGCAGACCGACAAGGCGAGGCTGGATTAGTCGGCGCGTTGGGATTAGAGCATACACTAAAGTTGCAAAAGAGGATATTACAATAAAGGGTGATCAAGTTGTGCAAGTTATGGTAAAGAAAATCTAGCGTTGAGTCCACAGAGCCCATACTGCTTAATTCCCGGTAGTATAGGAACAGTTAGAGAGCAACAGGCAGGTCAAGTGAGACTTGTTCAATGCAGAGCATTAAGAGCTGGTTGTCAGAGTGACAAAAGAAAAACAGTGAGAGCGATTAGGAAAGGTTAAGGTCGGTTTGAAAAGGGTTTATTGGCAAAGAGTGGAAAAGTCCTAGAGGCAAGCCAGATATGGTAAACCAATCCATATGGTTAGCAGAAATGGACTGGTTAGTTATAGAAGTAACTAAATTAATAAAGAATGAGCCATTCTATCAGGCTTTCGAGTGCGGGAAATACAACCTTGAGTCAGCAAGGATAGTCCGTTTGCATCTCCATAGGTTCTAAAGCAATCAGGTGGCATTAGACTGGTTAGCTGAGCCTGTGCCTGGGCGAGGTACTGAGAGTTAGAAGTCCGATGAAAGGAGGAACAAGGATAGAGAGCAGTAAGGAAATGATGGGGTCGGGATGGAAAAGCTAGTTTAGGGTAAGGCACAGAGTTGGCTGACCAGTTAAAGAAACCAATCAGTGACCACGCTAAGGATAGGTTAGAGTAAGAATAAGCAAGCCTTTCTTGATAAAGAGCGGAAAATTTAACGAAGTTTTCGAGGGAACATGAAAAGTCCACTAGGTCAGCCGAACCAAGTGGTAACGTCCCAGAAGTTAAGGTGAAGCCGGAGGGCAGGAGACGGATCGGGCGAGACGTAATTAGTCGGAAGGTTCGGATTAGGACGTACTATAAATGTGGGTAAAGGTGCTATAACACTAAAGGGTGAGCAAGTCTAGAAGGCTCACGAGCTGCGGTACAGCAGTTAAAAAATTAATAAAAGGGTGCGCTAGCCTATCAGGCTGTCGAGGTGAAAGAAACCTAGAATTGGGTCAGCAGTGTCTAGTCCAGTTGCATCAAAGTAGTGCTTACATCGATCAGGAGGACGTAGGCTGGTCAGATGCGACAGGATTAGGGCAGGGTACTGAGAATTCGCGGTAAATGAACAGTGAACAATGATTTATCACGGGATAAAGGCAAGTGCTTGATACGTACCGTAGGATGGTTGGGGCGAATAGGATGAAAGCAAAATATATCTGGGTCATCTACCGGACGCCTGCTGAGATGCATACTTTGATAATTAACAGCACTGTAAAATTAAAAATGTCATGGAGCGTAAACGTGCAGAAAGACGCCGGGGCGCCGGGATCGTGAATGAAAGGAGTGAGAAACGTACAATATGGTCGCTCACTTGGGCCTATTTGATACATAATTCTTGCTGAAATGCATGCTTGGCCCAATCCACAATAGAACAGTTTGGGTAATGCAATGCTGGGAGCGGGGTACAACGTCTACTCCTTTGTTGCAAACGCCGATGGTAGGGGAGGATACAACTGAGTCTGGGAGTGCGTTCCAGGGTTGGCAAACGCGAAGGGAAAAATTTATTACTCTGACACTCCAGACGGCTATATTGTTCCTTCAAATTTAAACAGTTACCCGTGAGCTGCGTGTTGTGGCTAAGTTTCAGCAAATGGCGGCATCCGTGGTTGGGTCACCCAAAATCTGATACGCTAGTATGAGATCCCGGCGCATCCTTCGATAGTGTCCGCTGAAAATTCCTAACAACTTCTGCCTTCAATGGTAAGAGTGACAGCGCAGCCCCTTTACATTCCTTGTTGCTGCTTGTTTTGGTGCCTCTATCACTTCTGGTCACGCTTCAACCAAGCTTGCCAAGCTTGGATAACGTGTTCAACATGCGGACGCTAGTAGGAATTGTGCATCATTGGGAAGATTGATGAGTCATATCTCCCGAATGCAGTTGGAAGAAGGATTGAAGACAGAGCGCGCCGTAAGGAAAGTAGAGAGTCGGGATGGAAAACGCTTTACCGTTTAGGAGTGGAAAAGCCAACGAGGCTCTCAGGTGGTTGACAGGGCGTTTGGTCTTCTCAACATTGGCCGATAATGTCACAGTGGGCTGAGAGAAGTCTGAAAGTATCGGACAGAGCAGCCGAGAATGGAGTATTCGGTGGATTGAGACTAAGTCGTTTAATTAATTTGGGGAAGAAAAGCGAGTGTCAGCAGAGCTCGGCAGGTTAAGGGATGAAAGACGCTATGCCATTAAAGCAGGAGCAAGTCCAGGAAAATTCTCGGGGTGAGGGTACTGGTAGGTTTGGTATGTCGCGCCGAGGTCCTTCACGTCTTGGTAGCTTGGATGCAGTCAGAAGGCGGGAACAGGTCAGCTGAGACTATGCAATTCAAGGCAAAGCGTTGACTGCCCAATTAAAGTAATGCTATTAGAAAGGAATATAGGGATGGGGCAGGGGAGGGATGAAACTGGCTTTATTGTTAAAGAGTACAAAAGTTAACGGGGCTTTCGAGGTAATGCGTACAGTCCATTAGGGCAGCCGAACCAAGTAATGCGAAGTCTCAGAAGTTTGAATGCATCCAAAGAAGTTCTCCCACTGAGAGTTAATTTTAACCTAAACCCTACTTTGAAACGTCGGTTTTCATGCCGGCGTTGCCTTTCTACGTAGAAAAACCCCAATACAATGCGATCTTTTGCTATGGCCAGTACAAATGGACTCAGACGTGTTCTTTACTTGCCGATTACTTTTATACTACGATCCATACGGAGCCATTTACTCTGTTTTGTCCGTACAAATGGCCGCGGATGTCAGGGGTTCTAAAAATGTAACGCACCCCGGGCGGGAATGCAATTCATTATTCTGTCTAATTTGCTGCACTTCAGGTCCTGAACAATTCTGTTGGGTCTCTTTTATGCTCTAAAATATTTCAACTATATAATGTTGTTTATGCTCTGGAGACTTTCGCGATGCTACAGACGACCAGTACAAAACATGCCAAAAATGTTGAATGCATGATCCACCTGCCAAACGGGCCAAACCATTCCGTCAGGACAGAACAGAACCCAGGAACGAACCAGGCTCTCGCGTGTCATACAACAGACAATGGGGAATTTGGACGTATCCGGACTGCGACTATAAGAACCAATAAGCTGCCAATATGAAGCATTGATAGTTGCACCTTACCTTTCAAGTGGACTAATGACAGTGTTGCAGGACGTGGTTGGCTTTGCTTGACAAACGTTCTTCCTACATAAAGCCACGAATGTCCGGTTAACAACCGTACAACTTGGCGGATGTGAAGCACCACTAGATAAATGCAGAACACCTAATTGCACCCTGGCAACGACGTGCATTTTGCTGCACCTTGATGCCATCGTTCCTGCTAATTCGTTCGCCACGTTTTACCTACGCATTCATCGTTGCTACGTATTTGCACTCACACGAACATAGCGGATCGTGAAATCACCGTTAGGCTTGCTCTTTACCAGTTCTTTGATAATTGCTCAGTTTCACACTTGTTTTGTTTGTGCCAACAAGCTAAGCTAAGTGACCACACATAACATCTCACTATTTTTGTATATGTACACAAAAGCGATACCTTCTGTTCCTACCTTCCGTCACCAACCCATATTTGCCGCTTTTACTCCTTCTTGAACTCAGTCTTTTTCCACACCATTACAGCTTCCGTTTCTGACTAGTGCAGCCGCCATTCCAGTCCCTCCGGTATATTGTACGACCACAGCATTGCATACAAAGTAACATGCTAGTTGCTAAATAATCACGGATAAATTCTTGGTTATGCCTGCTTTGGTAAGCTTCCAAGTATTCGGGAATAAATAAAAGGTATACTAGACATAAGTAAGTAGATATAAATAAGTATATTGCTTGATTATCTAGCTGCTGTGCCCTCAAGGGATCAGACCAACCTTTACATTAAGCATTTGCACTTGCATGGGCGTGAGTGTAGTAACAGTATGTGTTTCTTGTTTGCAGTTGCGAATGCATATGCTCTATCACGTGTACAGCTGTATTGGTTGCAAGCGTCCACCTTGCGCTTCATCTGACACCTACAGACGACCTTTGTGCGCCTTGCATTTTTGGCAGAGAAAGGTCGCAGCACAGTTCTTGTTGTGCATGTTTTCTTTGGAAGCAGCAACCAATCCACCACGCGCTTCAGTGTACAAGGTTCGGACTATTTCGGAACTCTCGGACGTCACGTTTAATGGTGCGCACATGGAAAGAAATAAGAGCGGAGAAATTATAAGGAAAAAGAAAAGGATGAAACTAATTTAAGAAATGCAACTAAAATTAAAGTGCTTTTATGGAACGATTACTAAGGCGGCATACGTTACTATAAAATTACCAATTAACAAAAATTGTAACAAAAATTCTTGCGTTAATTTGATCTCTAGTGCCAGACCGCACACAGCCTAAATCACGTGAGACAAGGGAAACCATTTGTATGGTTAGTATGTTGGGGAATGTAGTACATAAATAAGCTATACAGAACAAGTTTTAACCGCTGATTAGGTTACAAGTAAATGCGAAGCGCTAAGTATAGTAGTGCCTGAGTTATTTGAGATTGCACAGCGGTCTATGAATAACGTTCTTCTCTTATTTCGCTAAATCTGGCAGCTTGCTTTGCAAGCAGATATCTGAAAAAGGGAGAAAATGTAAAACTGGCTATGCCGTGTAAGTTCTAAATAGGCATGCTTATCTTGAAATGCCCCATATAGCCTAACCCTCCCATCAGTAACTAAGTAGCGCGTAAGTGGCCGAAAACGTAACCTTTTAGGCATCCCTGGCAAATATAGTCCAATGGGAGCTAACGTTTCGCGAACCCGCTTGGAACCCAGTAGTGAATATTATTTATGCAAGTGAAGTTAGGACAACCTACAGTTAGCCTCGGTGTACCATTTTCAAAGGATACTGAGCCACATTAGTCATTATGTATATAGAGATCGGCAGCTTGTAGCCCTCTAAGGGGTTGCCAACCTTATACCAAGACTGCACGAGCCAGGTTTATCTGGAGAATATAGGAGCTCTTTCGAATCATTTGACATGTTTTGGCCTGGAAAACGCACGTATTCCTTAAATAAATATCGCACGTTTTATTGCTTGGATCCTAGTTTCTATATCCTTAAGGCAACGTCAACAAAACCGGAGAGCCACAGGAGCCTGTCGCTAATGCCAAAGAATGGGTTCCGGAAAATATAACAGAAAGCTTCGGGGCATGAATTTCATTTGGGCGTGCGTTGGTAGGACATTAACGACACAGCTTCTGGGGGTTGAGCTTGCTGAAACAGGAAGGGTTATTTTGCCCCATGCGTTGACACGCTCGACTGTGTTACTACTTTGCTTATTTTCGAGCTTCCTTTCTCTAAATTTAATTTCTGCAGCCTGCCAGTTGGGTTAATCAAGGTGGTAATGTTAACTAGTGCTCTAAATTCGCAGCAGCTATTACCTTATCAACTTTTCTGGTGAGTGCTGTCCTAGTGCCCCAAGCAAAGTGTTATGATAAATACGGAGTAGTAAAGTAGTTAAAAAATTCGAGTTGGTTTTCACCCAGCTTGAAGCATAAAACATGGTAGGCTTTGAAGCCAGGCGAAAAGTAATATTATGCAGGTCTGCCGAGGTAACCCGGAGCGGTGGCCATATTTTCTGGATGTCCAGCCAGCCAACGTGACCGCGGCTTCTCTGTCGCTGGTTAGTTATCGCGCCAGTTAAGTAAAACCTGGAAATGTGAATGTTGTAATAGCAAAAGCGGTTGGTGAATAAGAGCCGGTTTTTATAATGTCCGTCCACTAGTGTTTTTAATATTGACTGGCACAGGTATACAGCAGAGGAGCTTAAGTAATTCATGCCAAGGATGGATGGTTGGGGAGAGAAAGACCTGCTTCTGTGGCCTATGGTTTTTATGGCGGTCACTTTGTCGATCAGATGAAATATATATATTATTTTGCCGTATGCATACCGGCCATAGTTGGAGACGGTAAAGTAGCGGTTACTATTATCTATTATTTAATACCTGACCAATTTACAATTGGCAGTGCCACAACGCCTAGTTAACAACAGCAACATCAACAATAAGCGGAAACCTGGCAGACAGTGGAAATCTTTGCGTTGTGTACAAGGTTAACGTGTTTTGCAGGTAGTGACCTTCCGGGTTGCCCAAGCCGAGGAAATGCGTTTGTTTAGGGAACCTAAACCCTGAGCCTTTGGTCTTAAATACATGTGCCTCAAGGCAACCGGATTGTTGACGGAGACCGTTGACATCCGGGTAGCTCATGCGCCTTCTTTGTGTTCAGCAGCAGTCCACAAAGAAACTGGTGGCTAGCAAGTTTGTTCACCAGCCCTCCATTATATACTCTCTGCTGGGTAAGGAAGTGAGGGTTTAGTGACCCTACAGCCGGCAACAATGGCTTTGATTCAGCGCCTTACAAGCTCTTGTGATATTCGATGGACAAGCAAGAGACCAACCCAGAACTCCCCGCCTTCTGAGACGCTGTCGCTGATCGCCCGCGACTGCTTATTCATCTGGCATGCAAGGTAAGCAAGACTTATTAGCATTAACCTTCACAAAGAAAGTATTTCTTAATCCGCAACCTGAGGACGCACCGATAGTGTACAACTCCGCCAGCAAATATTAGCGAGTATCCAGGCTTAAGGAAAATGCATTCATTAAGGCTAACTAGCAACTTCCATCTACAAACGTTCTTAGAATTAGGTCTAATGCGGATATTTATACAAAGTTTTGGATAATTTTAATCCTAAATTTAGGTTCTTTATTTTTAGCGACAGCAACAACAGACACTAGCAGCTTGTACGACGCTTAAGTCTGGTAGAATAACTTTATTAGGCGTACTTCAAGGATTATTCCTCTAATAGTTTTTCATGGCCTCAGTGGTCCAAGCTTTTGAAAAGTGCTAAATAATCAAAGTGAAGATTAAGTAATGACGGTGTAGATACGATGTAAGGATGGGGGCCGTATAGTTATAACTCGCGGCTCATAGAATCCCACACCAATTTCCCTGAGCATCAATCTAAACACTATTAATCTTCTCCCTGTTAATCGATGGGAAACACATCGCCAATCAATGCATTTTATGTAAATGTTGCTTAAGGATTCATTTCACAATAAATGCCGGAACGACCTACTGCTGTCAATGTTCACTCTAGTAAAAAGTACAAATTTGTACCGATTTGAGCATGCTCTTACAAGCGTGCCACGCTCTGTTGATAACGATTATTATTGTTTGTTTATTTATTACTGTAATTTATGCCAGCCTGCTTATATCCACACAAACGTGCCCGCCCACACGAGTACGAGATTTATTCATTTGTGCACATGTTCCAAGTGCACAATTTTAACCCTGAACGCCCGAAGAATTCTCGCTTTAAACCTTTACACTTAGCATGAAATGTCTGTATAAATGCACCGGTTTTTTCATGCCACTGTAAGCTTGCCTTGCATAGACGAGCCTAAAACGTTCCTTAAGCCTCTAGGTGTGACAACAGTGCACAGTGAAAGCACTGTTGCTCATTTTCGCCGCCTGTTCTTTTATAAATGATCATTCGTGCCTCATGATCTATTCGTGGCTGGTGTACTGCTGCAATGTACAGAAGTCTGCTTATACTCATACAAACGTACCGTGACTCAAAACCATATGGTTTGTTCATTTTTACATTTGTTTCACTTGTAATGTTTCAACCGTGAGCGTCCGAACAATATGCGATAGTCACCGCTACCATCAACACGAATGTCTTGTACAAGTGCACTTACGTTATCAGGCCTTCGTAGGCATTCTTAGGTTAATTGAGAAATTATTTATTCAGTTAGTTTCCTTATGGTTGGTGACCTAAACCCTCCGCATGCTGTAACTTGGGTGGACATCCGTGGAAGGAATTGGTTGCTTGGCTGCAAGCGTTTGCGTTCGAACAATAAGTTAAGGTTAAACCAGAAAACATATCGGGAGTACCCTTTCAACCATTTTTTTTCGTGCTCCCCAGTCACGATCACCGGATGGACCTACGCGAGCAGTCACCAGTAGGTATGAGCAATCATTACTTGCTGACCTTTTCTGTGGACCCACCGAAGCATAGAGTGCATCACCTGCGGGGAGGCGCCATCAGTACGCCGGTACGCAATACCAACGCCAAGCTGAGGCGCAACCATTACTGGAGTCACGTAAGCTAAGGATACAGCGACAGTCGGCCTTTCTCTAGGCAGGAACTAACTCTGGCCGTCAGATTACAAGGCATGCTTTAACTAAATAAATAAAGCTATATTTATAGACTTGGCTGAATGCTGTACTCACGGGGTCAGCTCGTAATGTACTGTAATCACATGCGCCTGCAAGAGTAATACTGGAGGTAGGTTTATGTACTACTTGCTCACCTGTACTGCACCATGACGGCGGAAATGGCGTTTGTGGCAATGGATGATTGGTTCGGCTGCCTGAACATTGTGAACAGGTTACAAGGCGGCCCATGATATAGTAGATGTATTCCACAGTCGCGCATCTTGCTTCTGAAGATTATCCACTGCGTTCCGCTTCGCAAAGGCCAGTTTGTACACTTTCAATCACCGTACACCAACACTGTACGAATCTCCTTTTTGCGATTTCCATTCCAGCTCCAATAGCCTCGTTCGGCATCTCAGACGTCCGAATAAACGGTGGGCATGCACTATTCGGCCCCTCAGAGGACGGTATTGGCTACGGGCCGGAAAATCGTCCGCTGTACACCGTAACGGCGCTTCGCCGCCAAGGAAGCACCATCAGTCGCTTCTGGACTGGTATATCGCGAGGCCACGCGCACCTTACGCGGCGCCAAACGGATGACCATATGGCTGCAAGCTAGGGATGCAGAGTAATCGGTCTCCGGCCAACAAGCGCAGCGGCGCAGCAGCTCAGCATTTTATTTCCACTGGCATCCCAATGCAGTTCGTGCTCCAGCTCCTGCTTGATAGCAAGTTAGCCACGTAGCAACTGGCTTATTACTATTTCCTTATAACGGGCTTCCATTAGACTTGTGCTGCCGCGATGCTCACAATAATTTGACCCTACAATTTCAACCCCTTAGCACAGGCTTGATATTCTTAAGGCATTAGTTCCTTAATTAGAAGGCTTCACCCCAATGCCATTGCTAGCCATCAATCCTCTCTCACCCTAAGTACCATTATCAGTACTTCGTATTACCAATGTCAGCACTTTTCAGCTGCAGCGCGGCATTGTAGATAGCGCTAGGAGCCACCCCTTATCTCTCCAACACTTACTTTCCTGAATTGTTTGCGTCACATACCTTCGTTGGTTTGTTGACTTCTGTCACTCTAAGCAAATACTAAAAACTAGAAAACTTAATGGAATTCAGTTACTGTCCACTGGTTCTCTCTCTTAACACCATTATCCTTCGTTCCTCTTATCTCCATCACGTTTTCTGCAGCGATTCGTTGTCGGCTCCATACATCTTTGCGCATATCCAGAGCTACTAGAAGGCATTCCTTGTCTCTCCAACCTGTAATCTCTTAGCATGGCTGTATCACTTACCTTCGCTGGTTTGCTGACGTATTCCGTGACACTGCAGGAATCCTCTAGTGACCAAACTGCTTAATGAAATGGTTACATCTGGCCACCGAAAGTTTTCATAGCGCCATTATCTGCCGATCCTCTTAACCTCAGCACCTCCTTTTAGTAACACCTAGTGGTCGTAGGTTCCAAGCATCTCTGCGCATATCCGGAGCTTGCTATGAGTCACTCTCTTTTATGTTCAACCTTCATCCTTTGGGACTGTCTGCGTCACACACATTTACTGTCTGTTGACTTATTCTGAGACACTTTAGGTAGCCACTAGCCACTAGAAGACTTCACCCCAATGCCATTGCTAGCCGTCGATACTACCTCTCCCTTAGTACCATTATCAGTTCTTCGTATTACCTATGTCACCACTTTCCAGCCGCGGCGAGTCATTGTAGGTAGCATTCATCTTTGCGCCAGGAGTCAATTCTTATCTCTCCAACACTTACTCTCTTGAATTGTTTGAATCACACACCTTCGCTGGTTTGTTGACTTCTTCTGTCACTGTAGGTATCCACTGGTACTTTGTAGGCTGAATCGAATGCACTTGGTGGCCACTGATACTCCCTCTCTTAGCGCTACTATCTGTCGCTCTTCTTATCTTCCTCACCACTGCAGCAATTCGCCGTACGCTGCGTGTCCCTTCTGCGCAGATCTTGAGCTTACTAGGATAAACTCCTTCTCTTTTCATCATACATTCTCCTGGAATGTCTGTAGCACTTACCTTCGCTGGCTTGTTGATGCATTCAGTGACCCTATGGGCATACACTAATGACCAAACGTCTTATTGAAATGGCTACATCTGGACACCGATGGTCTTTCCTAGCGCCACCATCTGTCGGTCGTCTTAAATTCGGCACCTCTGTTTAGAAATAGCTAGTGGTCATAAGCTCTATGCATGTGCGATTAACCAGTGCTTGTTAGGAGCCACTCCGTAGCTCAATAACCTTTATTCCCTTAGAATATCTGCATCCAATCTTTCCGCTGCGGTACTGCCAATTACCCTTCAGATCTGTCTCGCGGCAACCTATTTATTTTTCACTTTCTTATGCTGCGCTCCTTATCTTATTATGCTAGCTACTTGCTGCCCATGCACCTTGCAATCACCACCAATATTCTAACTCTCTTTGCTCTCTCCCTGCGCAATGTTTGGTTCACACTAAACCGATACTTCGTGGATTACTTACCGGTACAACGTTCTTGTCTTTACGAAGGCGTTAACAATCTAACCCTACGGCTACGTATTCTATAGGATATTCAAAAGGCACTTCAGCACAATTATGGTTGCATAGTGTACATGCTTTTGTCTCAACTCCAACAATTGCAACATAAGACTTTAACAATATTTAAGTCCACGCCTGTTCTTGCGGTCTTCTATCGGTTGTCCCTCACTTTCTGTTTTCTTCGAGGTCTGCAACTTCATGGAGATCTGGGATTGGACTGAGGAACAGTTTTCGTCTAAGCCGGACGTAACAAGCGACAAAAGCTCACGTGGAACACCATAGAACACCAAAAGGACCCAACTACAACCACCGCAACCCTTGTCCAGTATGGAGAGCTGGATACGTCTTCATACGCCCATGAAGTATACAGCTGAAAATTCCTGAGAGTAGAAAATTTGAACTTCTGCTCACCTGGACACAACAAGATGACTATTGGCGACGTTCCCCTTCTCAACCGGCCTCAACAATTATGGCGGCCCTAATCAAATGATCTGTCCAACTATCAAAGGAAATTAGAAGCGATTTGACTGCGCATAATCGGATATGAAATCAGTCTTCAAGCGGATTTGCCAGTTATACATTAATTTTCAAAATGATTTACGGCAGGGTTGCAGGACGCGGTGGGTTTTCGCCTGGCAAGCCTTCTCCCCATAAGAAGCTACAAACGTCCGATTAACAACCCTGCGACGTGGATGATGTGACTTGCCACTGAATAAAGTCTCGGCCCACAACTACATACTGGCAAATAGACTAGACTCATGTTTCAACTATTTCCAGACACGTGCATGAATATGATACTCTCCGTCTACATGCACCGTTTCATGGCACTTATGGTGCCTTGACCGTTTCAGCTCCACACGATTGAACCTGAAGTATCGTCGTGATACACAACTGTCTATAAACCTTGATCATGCCTGAGTTGGGGTGTCTCTATAATTTTGAGAACAAACCATGTATTAACTACCCTCGTACTCTGAAAGTTGCTGATTGCTGCTACCTAGCCATATCAGTTGCACTCTGTAACGACTGCTGTACCTAGAGGAGCCACCTCGTCTCCGGAGCACGTCCAATTCTTCCTAACCACTTCAGCAGGACATTTCCTCACCAACCTACTCCATTCCAAGCAGTTTGTAGTGAATTTGTTTACACCCCACACTCTGCGAGGAAAAGTTTCATGTCATCCTAGGGCCATGTGGGCGTACACTACTGACTACATCTGTATTACTCAAGCGATTGAACCTGCTCATTACACTAGCATGTATAACATTGCACTATTCGGCTTATGTCCAAAAGAAGTGCATCAATTTGTCAGAAATAAATATTTATTTGCCTATTCGTTTATTAGACTTATGCTGCCGCAATGAACATAAAGGTCTAACAGAACGAAATTTTCCTCTCCTTACCACAAACATTATATTCTTAATGCCTTAGTTTTATCATTTTCTAAGCAGGGACACAGTACGTTGCTGCTTGTTGCTCCCCATCCACACCTGTTTCACACTGGAATGACCGCTGTCTCGAGGAGCCACTCAGGTTCTGGTTCATTTGCATTTCATCTTAACTGGCTTCCATTAGGCTTTGAAGCCACAGTGCCCACAATAACCTGATTCTGAAATGTTAGTTCCGCTATCACATGCTTCCTTTACTCAAGGATTATTTTCTCCTTATTAGCTATTCACGTACTCTGAAAATTGCAGCTTTCTGCACCCCAGCCACAGTTGTTTCACCATGTATGACTGCTAATACTCGAGAAGCCACCTAGACCCCGACCCAGTTGCAGTCCATCCAACCAGACTTCCATCTGGGCCCCAACGTGCAAAATCACTAGCAAGCTTCCTTATCGGCTTCAATTCATAAGCACCCTTCTCCCTTGTCTTCGTTTTTAACTTTATCCTTCTTAGTTACTAGATTGACTTCTCAAGTCAAAGTACCGATGACATTATCCGCAACCCCAGCGATTTACGGATGCTAAAAACATATGTCCGTTACAACCTAGCTCCATCACTTTCACTCTACTACTTCCGTTTTCCTTATTTTAATCCAAACATATGCTCGTTTGGTTGAACCACTTACCCAACACCCGGCTCGCCTAGACTGCTGGTTGTTCAATTGCTGCCTTTGGCCTGCATTGTCTGACGCAGATACTCTGTTTTCTGGCCGCTCAACAACAGAAATGGATGGTTTGAAGCAGACCCACCTCTAAGTGCGCTTTCCCTAACCTGGCTAAGTCTAGCTGTCGCTGTCTTTCCAAGCCCTAACACCTTGTATATTTGCTTACCTTCTTGAGTGCTGTTATCTTCTTCACACGTCACTCTGACCCATAAACAGCATGCCTCCTGGGCTTGGCCCAGTCTGACCTGTTTCTCTTAATTTCTGACTGCCCTAAAACCACTGCGGCCTAAAGGCAGCAATTGCGACTGCTACACTGCAGCCTCCATCTTCCTTACCTATGTGCAATGCTGTTCCTCTGTCTTTATGTCCAGCGCACCTGCATGGCCTCTTTTGCTCACTTCTGGTGTACCGCATACATTCTACTTTAAGCTTAGCCCAGTATCGAGTGAGTTGTCTCGTCTACTTGCTGATAGTTGCCAGGTGATTGAGGTATAACGATTCAAGTTTAGCACTGCCACCATTTGTTTCATATTCCTCAATTTGGATGGTTTCTCGTCATTGTCCCTTTTCCAGTTCTATCCGATCAAATGCTTTACTGCTTGAGCCATTTATCCAACTTTCATGCATCTGGATGGCTGGCTGCTTGTCTGCTACGTTTTTCTCTCTTTTCCTGGCTTGTATTTGCTGGTTCTTTACCTCACTTAAACAATTAAGCAACTATTTTAGTCTCGACTGTGCGTGGCACGCCCACGTAGGCATGATCAGGTATTGCAACTGTACAGACATTTCATGGCAACTGTAATAGTGACGGTAGAAAATTGTTCATATATCCAGGACTGGAACGGTACAATGGTAGAAATGCGAAACAATAATTGGACTGTCATGAGATTCGGACCCGTTTGTTAGGACAGGATCGGTCTGTCATGTGTAGCAGTCATACGTCGGCCAATAAAAGATTAAGAATCCTGAACGATCCATCGGAAGAGGGCTGAGGAGTACGCTCGAGACAACGCTGGTCATGACTGAACCTTATTGTCATGTCCCCTTTTTCCCTTAACATGTCCATTTCGGTTGATGCTCTCTGTCAGCACTTAGACTTTACTAAAACGACTTTCACCCTACGAGCCGTAAGCTCCAACTGTCTGTGCACAGCACCTGGAGCATATCGTTGGCTTTCTTTTTCTTTCTCTTCAACCCATAGAGCCTTTTATTACACTCTAGCCTGACTTATCTGGTTCTGGCAATACGGCCTCCTACCTTCTGACCTCTCTCGAACCTCTGAGTTCTAAATGATCTAGTCTCTGCAGGCGCAATGCTCCGTCTCCCCCGCCTCCAGAGCACTGCTGCTCATGATTCATCACTAGTATATCCCCTTTTATCTTTAAACACTTCTATCCTGTTGACGCTCTGTTAACTTTCTGACATTTATAATACGGCTTTCTCTCCATGAGCCGATATCCTCATCTCATCTCCATGGTCTCCTGCTTTCCGAATACTGAGCCCATACTTTTGAACCATCGACTGGTCCAAAGGTCTGTTCGCAACACCTCGAGATTTTTGTAGGTTCTTCCACTTCCCCTTAAGTGTCTCCTTTACGAGTACATTCTTTCATTTTCGCACTCTGCCTGCCTTCCTTTATCCATTGGACGGATAACACTTCGGGCCTGGCTCCACTCTAGCCTCGTCTGACCAGTCTCCTTTTTTCTGACTGTTTCCAGAAATCAGGGACGCACGTGTTCTAGGCTGTGCAGTCACAACCCACTCTGTCCCTCAGCCTGAGAGCTTCGTTTGATAGGCTAACGGGCCTTTTAAATAGCCTCTGTAGTCCCGCAAATTTACTTTCTCGCGACATTCACTACTGTAATCCCCACTTTAATCTGACTGCCTAGATACATCTTGCTGACTTATCCAGTCTCACCTAAACGCTCTTTTGCTTTCTGACCCCACCCCAAACACTCCTGCTTCATCTTCAATCTTTCATTTATTACTGATTTGTGTTCCGCTCGATTCTCGTCGTATTTCGCCACTTATGATATACGTGTATTTGCGATATTTAAATAACAATTACATGCATAGTGGTACAATAGTTCAATCATCGCCGCAATTGCTTGACTGCATTCCAGATGCATTCCTTTTATCTGTCCGTGTGGCTGTTACTGTTCGTTTCCTTTTTCTCCCGAGTCTGTAACAGGTACGGCGACACGCACCCAAGGAATTGTCCTCCGTTTCGACAACAATACAAGGCACACAGTTCCTCTACCTGGACATGAGCGGAAAATTATCAACTTTTTTACAACTTAATAACCGGACAAATCAATCAATTCTTCCGCGGCATGAACCACTGAGTTCAATTTACCTAAAAATACCTCTACGACATATCTCTTGACTGGAGAACTTTCGACTAGGGAAGGCACATTCTCATGCCAAAACAAAGCTTGAACAATCGGTCATTCTAAGCTCTTTAATCCGTTTTGACCGCTCAAATGGCCGTGGTTACCACAATCTCTAATCAATTTCACTACATACCCCGGAGGACCTGCGATTCTTTCTTCGGAACCTATCCTATCCTCCAAGACTTCAACATATTTCAACGTATATTCTTCGAGACTTCACGTGGTTCAGCAGATGATCAACACATCATATCCAGAAAGAATGGTTAGTTCCTGACCTACCGATCTGGCACAGGAGAGGACCCAGGCACGCAATGGCCACTTGCATAGCGCATCAGTCAGCAGAAAAATGGGACGCAACTTGACTGCGAATAACGGAGCAAAAGAACGTTCAACAAGAAACATAGCCAGTTACAACTTGCCATTCAATGGATTGGCGGCAGTGTTTCAGGACGTGGTGGGTTTTCGCCTGGCAAGCGTTCTCCCTATAAAAAGCCACAAATGTCCGTTTAACAACACGGCGACATGGCGAATGTGACTCGCCACCGATTAAAGTCACAGCCCATAACTGCACACTGGCAGCTCAATTAGAATCATCATACCGGATGGCTTGCTCTTCAATTATCTTCCAATAGGTCACTCAGGATTCTTTATCTATTATTACTCGAGGGATGACTGCGATATATGGCAGAGCGATTATGTCCAAACAAATGGATCCCGATCCCACTACAACCAAATCGTTCTTTGGCATATTCACCATCGCACAGTTCCAAGCATGGACATATGAACAATTTTCTACTGTCACTACAGTTCCCATAAAATGTCTGTACAGCTGTACATACCTGATCATGCCTCAACTGGCGTGCCTCGCATAGTCGAGAATAAATATTTATTTATTTAATATGACAATAAAATGGGTTCCTGCATAACTAACGCAAAAGCCAACGGTGCTACGGTATAAAGTAAAAAGACGACAGGATATGCATGAAATCGTAGAAGAGACAACACGCTATGCACCAAAAGCAGTTCCAGTGTAACCAACCTATCTTGGATGGTGAGGATAGTTGACCTACCAGTGTGAGGTTATGGCCTGTGTCTTTATTCAGTGGCGAGTCACCTACGCCATGTTGCAGTGTTGTTAAACGGACATTTGTGGCTTTTTATAGGGTGAACGCGTGTCAGACGAAAATCCACCACGTCCTGAAACACTGCAGCCGATCCATTGAATGACACGCTGTGACTGGCTATGTTGCTTTTTAAAGGCCGGTTTGCCCGGTTATTCGCAGTCAAGTTGTGTCCCATTTCTCTATTGGCTGTTGCAATAGGCGAGTGCCTATTAAGTTCCTGGGTCCTGTCCTGTTTGGACAGAAGGGCGGTGCCCGATTGGTAGGTCAGAAACTAACGATTCTTTTGAAGATGATGTGTTGATCATCTGTAGAACCACGTGAAGGATCCGAGTGCTATACATTAAAATATGTTGAATTACTGTTGAAGGCTTGAAGGCTAGGATACGGTTCCGAAAAGAGAATCGAAGATCGCCCGTGGTATGTGGTAAAATTGATTGGAAATATAGGAAACCACAGCCAATTGAGCGGTGAAAGCTGACTGCAAAGCTCACGACGATCAATTGTTCTGATTTTGTGTCGGCGGAAGCATTTGCTTTCCGAAGCCTTGAGGAGTGCTCCAAGCAAGATGTATATGGAAACGATAGTGTTAGGCAACCGGAACCCAATGGTACAAGCTTCGGAAAAATTATATCCTTGCAGGAGAATCAATGATTTGTCCGGTTAATAAGTTGTAAAAACGGTCGATAATCTTCCGCTTACGTCCAGCTATCGGAACCGTTGTCGCAACGACGAAAAATTCCTTGAGTGCGTGTCGCCGTACCTGTGACAAACCCGGGAAAAAGGCAACGAACGGAGACAGCCACACAGACAGAGGAAAGGAATGCATCTGGAAGGCAGTCGAGCAATTGCAACGATGACTGAAATATTGTACCCCTATACATGTAATTGTTATTTACATATCATGTATACACCTGTATCATGAGTGGCGAACTACGACGAGAGGCGAGTGGAACACGGATCAGTAGAGAATGAGGGGTTGTTTCAAATTAGGTATGATGATGAAGCGAAGAGAGTTTGAGGGGTCCTAATGCGTAAATGCCCAATCTGTTGGAACCAGAGAGAGGAGGATAAGGTGTGCAGGTTATGTGAAAACATATCACACAGAAGAAGCTACAGGTACGCGTTGTTTCAGTTCTAAATTGGTAGGAAGGTAAGTAGGCAGGGTGGACAAACGCAAGTAAGTTAGCGTCGAGTGAGGCAGGAATGCAACATAAACAACGGAAAGAAAGAAAAGGCTCGGTTAAACAGGTTCTATTGAGGAGAAGTGGAAAAGCCGACGACGTTCTTCAGGTGATGAATCATTCTTGTTAATAAAAAGAAGGAATAATAATGCCCAGTGAGGCACTTGAGATAAGGGTGGCAGAGCTTGCGCCGGAATAGGTAGATAGCATGGCCTGCGAAGCACGAAGTATATGAGGCAGAGCGGGTTGAGACTGCAGATCCTAAACCGTTTATGCCTCGGATGTCTGGTAACATTCAGAAAGAAGACTGGGCAGACGAGGATAGATTAGAGCCGAGCCCGAAAAGTGCTTCGTCCAATTGAAAAAGGAATTTAAGCGGAGGGCGCGAAAAGGAAAGAATGAAGTCTGGAAGGAAAAGTATCTATTGGGGAGGTGGAAAAGCCTACAATGGTCTCGAAGTTTTGTGTACAGACCATTGGAGCTATCGATGATCCATCGGTAATGCCTCAGCAGTCAGAAAGGAGACCATTGAGACGAGACTAGAATGGCCGTTTATAGCTAGAAAGCATTATCATTATTGGCGGAATGCTAACGGAAGGATTGGACAGAAATAGACATGTTAAGCTTATAAGGGGAATAGGAGAGTAAAAGATAAAGCACGACCAGTACTGCTTATGAGGTGAGCGTCACAGAGCGCTATGTCGGCAGTGCTCAGGTCATGTGGGTCTCAGACGTCCGAGGGAATTAGAAAGCAGGAGACCGTTTAGACCAGACCGGATAATTCTAGATGAAGCTAGACCGCCAACTTGAGGTGGGAATAACAGGAATGGGTGCCATAAGAAAAGAAAAATCTCGGAATAACAGAGGCTACATAAAAAGATAGTTAGCATGTCAAACGAAGCTCTTAGGCTAAGAGACAGAGTGTGTTGTGCCTACACAGCCTAGATGGTGTACGTCTCGAATGTCTGAAAACAGTCAGTAAACAGAAGACTGGTTGGACGAGGCTAGATTAGAGCCAGACCCGAAGAGTTTTCCGCCCAACTGATAAAGGAATGCAAACAGTGAACTCGAAAATGAAAGAATGTAATCGGGAAGGAGGAGATTATTATGGAGAAGTGGAAAGCCTACAAAGCTCTCGATGTGTTGCGAACGGACTTTCGGACCTGTCGCTGGTTCAACAGCATAGACGCAGTAGTCGGAAAGCAAGAGACCATGGAGATAAGCGAAGGATATCGGCTCAAGGAGAGAAAGCCGTATTATAAATGCTAACAGAGCGTAAACAGAATAGAAGGGTTAAGAATAAAAGGGGATATACTAATGATAAGTCATGAGCAGCAGTGCTTTGGCGGCAAAGAAGACAGAGCGCTGAGTTTGCAGAGACTAGATCCTTTAGATCACAGAAGTCCGAGAGAGGTCGGAAGGCAAGAGACTGTACACATAGAAACAGATACGTCAGACGTAGAGTGCAAAAAACGGTGCTTTGTGTGAGAAGAAAAAGCCTACGATTTGCTCCAGGTGATGTGCGCAGACCGTTGGGTCCGCCGATTCCCGCTTATTAGGGTCATATAAGTCCGAAGGTAGGAGATCATTGAGACGGGACCAGAATGTCAGCTCACAGGGTGAGAGTCGTATTAGTAAAGGCTAGATGCTGACGGTCGTCAACTGAAATGAATATGTTAAGGAAGAAAGAAGACATAATAATAAGGTTGAATCATGACCAGAAATGCTCCCGCGGTGGGGCTAACTGCCTTATGTCAGCAGAGCCCAACTCTTTTAGGTCTCAGAAGTTCGAGAAAGGGCAGAAAACAGACGACCGTTCAGACAAAACCAGATAAGTCAGCAAGCTAAAGCTAGGCTGCCCAAGTAAGCTGAGAATAAAGTATCGAGCGTCATTAGCAAAGAAGCGGGTTGGGACGAAATTGGCCATATGAAAGGTAGTTACATGCCAAGGAAACTTCTCTGGATAAGAGGGACAGAGTACTAAGACTGCAAAGCCTAGTTCGTTAAGGTCTGGAATGCCTGAAAGTAGTTAAGACGCAGAAGCTGATCAGACGACGCTAGAGTAGTGCCAGGCCCGAAGCGTCAAAAGTCCAGTTAAAATATCTATGCAAACAGAATGAGAAAAGGAAACGGTTCTATTGATGTAGGGTGGAAAAACCAATGACATTCCCGAGGTGGTGTGAACAGGCCGTTGGGCCTGCCAATCCAGCATCATTAGGGACACTGAAGTAGGAAGTTAGATCCTTCAGGCTATACTAGAATGTCAACTCATAGGTTGAAAGTCGTATTAGGAAGCTCTGAATGCTGACGGAGAGCATCAGCAGAAAACGAAACGTTAAGGAAGGGAGTGGCAATGATAATCAGGATGCGTCCTGACCAGCAATGTTCTAGAGATGAGGGTAACAGTGCATTGCGTCGCCAGTGACTTGACAAGTTAGATCTCAGTGGTCCGAGAGAGGTCAGAAAACAAGAGACCGCTCAGCCAAAACCAGGTAAGTCAGCAAGGTGGAGCTAGGCCGCCAAATATAGGGGAGAAAAAGTAATGAGGGACAACCGCAAAGAAGCAGTTTAGGACGAAAGTGTCTACGTGAAAAGGCAGTTAGCCTCGCTGTGATGTGAACCGACCGTTGGGTCTGTTAATCCCTCATCAGTTGGGTAACAATAGTCCAAAGGAAGCAGATCATCAAGACGAGAATAGAATGTCAGCACATAAAGAAAGCCGTATAATTTAGACCTAAATACTAACAAAGAGCATCGGCATAAAGTGACTTGTTAAGGATGAAAGGGGGAGGTAATAAAAAGGATGGAGCTTGACCAAAGAGACTATTGAGTTGAGGGGTACAGGGCCGAAGAGTTCCCTGTCCAATTGACAAAGGAATGTAAACAGAATGAGGAAAGGAAACGACACTATTGATGAACAGTGAAAAAGTCAACGACATTCCCGAGGTGACATAAACAGACCATTGGTTCTGCCGATCTCTGATGATTTGGGTCAGAGAAGTCGAAAGGTAAAGCATTCAGACCAGACTAGAATGTCGGCTCATAGGTTGAAAGTCGTAGCAGTAAGCTCTGAATGCTGACGGTGAGCATCGGCGGAAAAGGAAACGTTAAGGAAGAGAGTAGACATGGTAATAAGAATGAATTATGACCAACAATGCTCTTGAGGTGATGGTGAAAAGGCGTTATGTCGGCAGAGTCTACAGCATTTAGGTCTCAGAAGTCCGAAGTGGGTCAGAAAACAAGAGAAAGTTCAAGTGAGATGGGATAAGTAGGCTACATGAACCTATGCCGTCAAATTAAGGTGTAACTAACAGTAATGAGTGGCATAAGAAAAGAAGCTTTCGGGACGACAGCGGCCATATAAAAAGCCAGTTAGCATGCCGAAGATAGGTCTCGGGATGAGGGGAACAGACGGTTTGGAATGTTTAGCCTAGAGCGATGGCGTCTCGGATGTCTGGGAGCAGCCAGAAACAGTAGACTGGTCATCCGAGGTTAGCTCAGAGCCAGGCCCGAGATATCCGTCCAATGGAAAAAGTAATGCAAGCGGAGTGCGAAAAGGAAAAGACTCTATTGGGGAAGTGGAAAAGCCATCGATATTCTCATGGTGTTGTGAACAGACCGTTAAGTCTGCCCATCCCTACTCATTAGGGTCACAGTTTTCGGAAGCAAAGAGATCACTGAGAAGAGATTAGAATCTCAGCTGAAAGAGTGAAGGCCGTAAAATTAGGTTTAATTACCAAAGGAGAGCATCGGCAGAATAGACATGTATAGGAAGAAAGGGGATAATAATAAGGATGAATCGTGGCCATCAATGCATTTGAGGTAAGGGTTACAGGACGTTACGTCATTTATATCTCAGTAGTCCGAGGCGGGTCAAAAAGCAGGAGACAGTTCAGACGAGTCCGGATTATCCAGCAAGCTAAAGCTAGGCCGCCGAATAAGGGTGGGGATAAAAGCACTGTGTGTCATCAGGAACGAAGCAGCTTGGGAAGAAAGTGACTATATTAAAAGGCAGTTAGCCGGCCGAGCAAATGATCACAGACTTAAAAGAACAGAGTTGGGACCACAGGACCTAGATCGTTAACGTCTCGGATGTCTAGAAGTGAGCAGAAAGCAGGATATTGGTCAGACGAGGCTATATTAGAGCCAGGCCCGAAGAGTTATCTGACCATTTGAAAATGTAATGTAAACAGAAGGCGCGAATTGGGAAGAGGTGGAAAGCCCTACCAAGATCGCCAGGTGTTGCGAACAGATCTATGAATGTGTCGCTGATTCATCGGTGACGTCTCAGTAATCAGAAAGCAGGAGACCGTTGAGACGAAGCTGAAATATCGGCTCACAGACAGAAAGCAGTATTATTAATGCCGGAGTGCCTACAGCGAGCGTCGGCAGAATAGACATGTTAAGTAAGGATGGGATATAATAATATGGATAAATCGTGAGCAGCGATGCTCTTGAGGTAAGCGTTACAGTGCATTATGTCTTCCGAGCCTAGATCATGTAGATCCCATAAGTGCGTGAAAGGTCAAGAAGCAGGAGACTGTTCCGATAAAACCGGGTAGATCATCAAGCTACTGATATGCCGCCAAATTAACGCGGGCATAAGAATAATGACTGTCATAAGAAACGAAGCGGTTTGGGTCGAAAATAACTATAGGAAAAAGCAGTTAGCATGTCGGGCAAAGGTCTGAAGATAAAGAGACCAGCATGTTGGGACTGCACAGCCTAAAGCGTTAACGTCGCTGGTTCTGGAAGCAGTAGACTGGTCAGACGAGGCTAGGTTACAACCAGGTCAGGACAGTTATCCGGCTAACTGAGTATGCGGTGGCTGTGTGGCTACAGGCCCTATATGTGAGCAGGCCCTTTTTGCCAGAACTCGTCTTCAGCAACGCAGCTGCACAGAAGTTCCGCCAATTTGGGACGCTGAGTAACCGTTTTATGGCCGATGAGAACTGCACTGCATTTTCTGATGCCCTGACTGTTCCTGGTAGCTTGTTCCATACGTGCGCATATCTATAGATGAAACATTTTGAACGAAGGTTGCGGTGTCTTGGGAAAAGAGAATGAGCGAGGCATTTTGCGGATGGAATAAAGTGCATCACCCTTAGGTAGAAAAAATTCGCCATGAAACTTAATAGTTTGGCCTACAGCCGACAGCAGTGCTGTTTTTAACCCTTAACGTAGCTTGCTGTAGTTTTTAACCCCCCCATGCTTTAGAATCACGTCCACATGCTTTCCTGCCTGCGTACACTTTTCCTAAACCCAATGAAACCAGACCACTGAATCTCCGCTTGTCACCTTAGTTTTAAGCCCTTATGGCTACTCTCTCCCAACATCTACTTATTTTCAGACTATGCGGTTTTAACGGCGTCAGTTTCAACAGATCCACCATCCCTCCCACCTACCTTACCTCTGTAAGTTGCTTTTCATGGAACGTTTCGGATATGTCCTGCATCATTGCTTGCTTCCTTTATTGTCACCTACGCTTTAGTTGGGTTGCCGATTCGCTTCTTTCTGCCTTACTTAGCCTCATCTAAGCTGTCTTGTCTGCTTTCTGACAGCTGCTAGGCAACAGGTATACGGCTTCATGTTTGGCAACTACACCGGACCTTTAATCTTCTTCAGCTTGGACGGTTGCTCTGTCTTACGCTTTCCTAACGCCAATTCACGTTAATCATACGCCTACTTGCTTGAACCATTTAGCAGAATCCTACCTCACCTGAACCGCTGGTTGTTTACTTGCTGCCTTTAGCTCGAATTTTCTGGAGTGGCTCCAGGTCTCCTGACCGCCATGCGCTAATAGAGACTTGACCGCCTGGTTTGCGCCAAACCCACCACCAGTTTCGCCTTCCCCAACCAGATTAAGGCTTTTTCTCAATGCATTTCCAAGCCATGTCATCCTGCACAATGCTTACTTGCCTGCTTTTGCTTTGCTTAGTTTTCATCTCACCCTGACCTATGAATAGGCATTTCACCTTGGACTAGCCCGGTCTGCTTTATTTTTTGCTTTACCTGCCAGGAGCATAAGGAGTCCTAAACGCTTCAGTAACGGTAGACGTGTGACTTTTTATCCACCTCCTGTTTGTTGCTCCTCCGCACAATAATTCTGCTGTCTATGTTTTACGCAATCCCTGGCTGCGTCCTGAGTTCTCACATCCAACTTCGGTTGGCAAATAGCTGGTCTTACATGTCCCCTTAATTGGCTGGTTAGCCGAACAACCTCCTCGTGGTGCCAGCTGGGTGGTTCGGGTTTAACACGTTCCAGCAAATAGTTCGGCGGCAGTGTTCCAGGACGTGGTGGGTTTTCGCCTGGCAAGCGTTCTCCCTATAAAAAGCCACAAATGTCTGCTTATCAACACTGCGACGTGGCGGATGTGACTCGCCACAAAATAAAGTCACTGGCCCGCGGATATCCGGAAAGTGCTATCCAACCCAAGGACATCAATCACTTATGCTCACATTCCTGACGATAACAAACAGTCAAAAATGCTGCGGCACAATCAAAGACACAGGCTACATTCATACACAATTACATACGCATATACACCCATACACTTACATACGCTGTTACGCCAAACATGTACTTTTGTACATTTTTGATCACACAGTTAGCTAAACATGATCATGCCTGTAAAGGTGTGTCTCGCATGGTCGAGGATAAACGTTTATTTATTTACTTATTTAATTCTAGCACCAGCCAGCCAGAGGGAACTACGTAACGTTTCAGACAAATCATTGCCTTTATGTACACTAGGTTGCCGTTTATTCATCCTTAGTCTTCATTTTCATTTTGCTTGCCTCCGTTTTCCTTTTCGTACGCATTCATCACCTAATTGCTGCTCTTAAGTATAAAGCCACCTACTCCACTGTAGCTTCTCTTGAGAGTCGCAGAACAAGAAACACCCAACCGTTCTCTCTGCTCCTATTTTACCAATTGTCTCATGCTGCAATATATATATCTATATATATATATTCGTAAAATGTATACGTTGCGATTAAACTGCACACAATAATCTGCCTCGACGGGGAATCGAACCCCGGTACCACGAATTTCCGATCCGCTGCTCCATCACTGAGCTACCGTGGGCTGACAATTAGTTGCGCAATTTAATACATGACATCTGCTTGGTGCGTGACGTATGGCTAATGCGCTCACAGTAACTGTCCTGGTGTTGCGGATTGGCTCACCCACACCCACATAATGGCTATGCAGACACCTCTTCCATTAATAAGCATATGAGGTATGTTGGTTAGCTGAGAATCCGCGATAAGTGCAAAATGTCCAAAGTTAGTCAAAGATGCGACAAACACAATAACGTTAACGGAGGTAAGTACGATTACCGTAAGCAACGTGGAAAGTTAATAGCAGATTATTCCCGTAGGCAGAACCAAGCAACTAAATTAAAATGAAATTTTTCCAGCTTAAAATCTAGTTTAAGTGTACGCTGGTTTAACCCAACTTCGGTGAAGATGCAGCATGAATGCAAACTATGCCTCAAGATGGGGATATATATCTTACCCAATGCTGAGTCCAAGGTTGCATTCATGACGCTTTTGCACCACAGTTTGGCTAAACCAACTTACACTTAACCTAGGTTTTAAGCTGGAGAAATTTAATTCTAACTTAGTTGATTGGTTCCGCCTACCTGAATAATCTTCTATTAACTAACACCGTTGCTTATGCCAATTGTTCGTTTTCGCTACCATTATGGCGTTGGTATTATTTTTAAGAAACTTGTGGACAGTTTGTGCTTATCGCGGATAAGTTGCTAACTAACTGAATTCATATGCTAATTCATAGAAGATTCATCGCGGCATAGCCGTGTGCTTCAACGGATATATTTTATTTGAGAATGTCATTTCAAGTGATTAGCTGTTGTTTGACATCCAGGTGTGGATGTGCTTGATGTACAGGTCGATAAGGTGCCTACCTGTATATTACCCACTACGTCGTCCAAGCTGGTTCTAGAAGAAAGTCGGCCGTTACTGAAGCGGCACTCTCCATGCGGTCCTGCTAGGCATGAAATGAGGTTCCAGTTACTTAACATGGAGCGCACTGCAAACCAGCCTCGCCTGGTGTGCGATTGATTTCCAAATACCGTGTGCTTGTGTTTGCCTGTGAAGGATTGCGGGGCGGCTCCGTTGATGCAACGTGGTTCCCATTCACATACATCCAGATGGTCGCTCTTTTTTCACTGGATATGGGGTGTGTGTCTAAAGCTATGAGTGGTGCAGTGCAAACCACTCGTGGCCCCACTGTAAGTGCAGGCGTCCTGTGGCTGACCACAGTGAAAGGCAAATCCGAAAACGGGGTGCTGGCAAACCTATATATATATATTAACGAGCTTTACGTTTCACGTTGCATGATGTCACAGGTATTCTTGTTGGGCTCTGCTGCACACTTCTTCTCTTGGCTTCCCCGGGGTCTGAAGTTACCATCAGGAACGTGCCAAGGAGCTTCACTTGTTTTGTGGATCTGCGAACAAAAGCACCTAAACAGACAAGCCTGAAGCATATCAGAATCCCCACACAATCACCTCCTTCCTGGTCTACTACTAATAGTCAACTGGACCTGGATCTCCATACCTGGGGATCGGAACAACCGTGGCCAATCTGCAAACTACCGTGGAAGCAATTGAATACGCTACCTACCTAACGCAATCCATAACTAGGTCACTTGCGATCCTCACCATCAAGCGGACGATCACACGCTTCTTACGTGTCAGCATTTACAGACTCCTTAACCAACAACGTCAACAGGCGTTACCAGTGGCATCAGCTGGGTAGTTCAAGTATACACCGTTCCAACTAATGTTTGGCTACGGTGCTCCAGCACATGGTCGGTTTTCGCCTAACAAGCGTTTTCCCTATGAAAACCACTAATGTCGGCTTAAGAGCACGGCGACAAAGCGGATGTGTCGCACCTACAACTAAATTCACGAGCTCGTGGTTGTACAGCCAACCCGAACACCACAACGCTAGTATTTACTTCCTTCTCACACAATCCACAGGAACAATCACAATTGCAGCCGCATATGTCTAACGTCGATTGACAGCTACAAAATGCAGTCCTACATTCATGTCTGAACTCACAGCTCCAATGTTTAAGAATAAGTCAAACCAATATTTATCCGTTTCCTAACATTTAGTTGTATTTTTATTATGCTCATGCCTATAGAGTTTCGCCACGCATCGTCCGAGAATAAATTTTGTCTTTTAATTATTTATTCACTTAACGGCAGTACGCTGGTAAGCAGTATTAAAGCTTTGCTGCCGCGCAACCAGTAGTAGGTGTACGTGCACGAAGGATATTGAGTGGGTCGCCCTGCCGCTGCGCAGGCTCGTACCCCCACCTTCCGCTTCGAGGCATGCCCGTTAGCCTTGAACTACGGTCCGATGAGGCGAAGAGGAATTTTAATCGAATTGATTCCACGTACTTGCGCGAACGGACACTTAAAACCACTTGTGTACTTCAGCAGGACCAGTCCCCTTAGTAGCGGAGGTGGCGTTCAAACAAAAGCGGGCACTTGCAGTTACTGAATGGAAGTGCTTTCCGGCGTTTTAGGAGAAATCTTAGAAAAGACAGTTGTGGAGAAGAAACCCAGTAGAAACGATGGGTTTCCGACGCCGGTTTGAATGAAAGATGTAGAAGTAAGGCTTCTGTATGGCTTCCTTTTAGGTTGGCGAAATTTGCCAAAACCATGCCGAAATGTTTAACCAAATACTTTGCTAAGATGGTCGGTCAGCTGTCTTACTAGTTGGGATGGCAGCTAGGCTGTGGAAGACGTTCATAGAGTAGCGCTGCTATATGTCTTCCAAAACCTGCATCGGAAGAACCGTGGGTTAGCCTATCCATCGCAACCGTACTGCTCAAGTACTCATACAACGCAGCACTTTCTTATTACTGCACCAGAGGTCTTCACAGTGTTGGCTAACTTGAACCCATACAAATCAGCTGGCCTTGACGGTGACCTTCCATCATTGTTAAGCTACTGGCTGATATCCAGCAATAAAATGTCTCGGTAATTTTTACATGTCAATTCAGGAAGGCAAGCTACTACGTACGTGGAAGGAGCTGACCATTGTTGGCATCCATAAATGGGTTCTGAGTCGGCTCCCTTTAACTATAGGCTTATTGTGTGTGAGTTTTAATCGTGACTTATACTTTCTACGTACTTTACCCTACTCACAAGCATCTACACTTAATCTACCATAGCCCCTTGGACATTAGAAGGACGGGTATTTCGGCTCATTGGGAAGTGACGGGTGGGTGAGCCAAGCTGAAACATCAGGACAGATACTGTGAGCCCATTGGCAACACATCGCGCACCAAGCAGAAGTCATGTGTTAAAACTTGCGCATCTAATCGTTAGCCCTCGGTAGCTCAGTGGTAGAGCAGCGGACCGGAAACTCGTTGGGCCGGGGTTCGACTCCCCGTCGAGGCACATTATTGTGTGTGAGTTTTAATCGTGAATTCTACTTTCTACGAAATTTGCCCTACTCATAGGCATCTACAATTAATAGGCCTACTTGTTTGACAATCGTCAAACCAACGTGCCTGGAAAAGCTTGCAGGAAACAGAAGCTGTAAACACTCGACTGAGCACAAAATAATTAGCGCAGACCAGCAAGACTTGCTTAAAATAGTCGGTTAACTAATTTATTGTGCTTTTTGGATGAGAGTGCCCGATGACTTGACAGTGAGAAGTCGGTAGCAATGAGCCACTTGGACTTTAGTGAGTGCTTTGACACAGTGTACCATCGATGCTTACTTCAGAAGCTGACGTGGTTTGGTCCGCATCCTCTACCAGCACCTTGGCTTCCTGAATTCATACGTGGATTAAAATTCAGTCAGGGTAGGGGAAACGAGTTATAGTTTTGGTCGTGCCTACAGTGGCGTCCTCTAGATGCGCTACTGTGTCCACTATAGTCTCTTATATACATAAAGACGATGCCTCCGGTACTTGGGGATCTCTGCTATATCTTCGCAAACGACTTAAAGCCAGTCGGTAGCACATATTGAGCAATATTGACTAATGATCTCATCCCCGTGGTGAATGGGTGAAGCCAAAGGGCTCTATCACTAAACGTTAATAATTGTCAGCTGTTGACCAACAGTGGCGGCTGGGTTGCCGGGTAGCCACCTGCGGAACCTATATTACTGCCGTGTACTGTTGAAATCCGCGATCAAGGTGGCATCACAGAAGACAGTTTAAAACTTTCGGCACAGTTTCACTAAGCTGTAACAGCGCGACAAGAGATGTTTAGCCTAAGGAGGGGCTCTGCGTAACTCAAAAGCGGAAATATGCTTGCCGTTATATAAAGCAGTGGTTAGGCCACCACGGGAGTACTATGTTAAGGCTTGTGCACCGTATATCTGTACTGACGACGTGTATAGAAGACTCAGGATCTTGCGACAAGGATGAGCGAAGGGCAAGGTGGGTAGCCGTCGGAATAGCTTAGCATTTTTTTCTTGGAACGGGGCAGGCTGATTGGGGAGCTGCTAGACGTTTAAGCCCGTTAAGGATCTCAGCGGCATCAATCCCACACGTCGGTTTGAGCTAGCTAGGTCAAATTACTTGCGTACACATCGCCTGAAGCTCATACAACGTAGGGTTTGTTTGCACATCACGGATCAACTTTTACAAACCTAGTAGTTCACATCCGGTATAAACTTCTTCTGACAGTTGAATCTGAGATTGTAGAAGCCTTCAAATGACTCTTAGCTTTGTATTGGTCTAACTACTAGGCAGATATTTCTTAATTATACTGGAAGCTGTAGTGTATTCTGCTGCTGACGCCTTAAAGTGAAAAGCTTGCTCTTGTGCTTATTTCCTACTTTTGCGGAAGCAAGAAGAGGCAATCCAACGTCGAAGTGCTGGGGGTTATTTCTTAATTACCTGCACAACAAGCAGGACGCGTACTGGGCGAAGATCTCTATCGTCCGTGATACCTGCCCTAACCTGAAGTATGACGTGACCAAGCCAAGCGGATAAACGTTAGCAGATAAAGGAAGCAAAAAGTGTAAATGACGCAAAGGAAACCAACTAGGTGATTGCCAACAGCGCCAACCAGATATAATGTGAGTAAAAATTTGGTACTGTGACGGACACATCAAGACCAGCTAAAAATGCCTATAGGTACATTCATCACTGTGGTTAGCGATACGGCCGCAGTTGGGTAGAGAACAGCAGAACTATACACTAACCAACAGTAAAATAAGGGCAGAAGGATGGTAAAAACAGAGAGTAAAACTTGATCAAGACGTAGAACAACCGGAAAGGTTTACAAGCGAGCCTCAGCAGCTTGGTTCCGTTACACTTTAATCCATCCAAAATATGCTTGAAGAATAATAGGTAAAGAACAGCAGAGGCAAAGACCCTGCCAGCCGAACAGTCTTCTGCGGGTCCGAAAGCAGTCCAACTTGAACAGAAGCTAGTGTCATTCCACGCTGAACCTGGTCCACATCAACACATGTAGCTACATTTTTCTTTGAGTCTTGGTATTACGGTAAACCTGTCACAACTTCTGAAGGGACCGCTGATAGTCCGTGGAGGTTTTGGGAGTTGCCTGAGCGTCACACCGTGCTGGCGAAAGATATATTATCATTATAACAAGAAACCACTACATATTAATACATTTATTTATATTTGCCATTTTGCCTCTGCATGTGAATAACAACTCTGCAACGTGACAGATGCCTATCTTCATGGACAGGGAAGCCCTGATCATACTGCTATCACTGTAGCTGTTACGCAGGCGCTCACCGCTCCTGTGGCATACCAACTGGCAACAACTCGTAGCTAACGCGCAATTATCGGTAAGTGCAGATGACTAAGGATAATTCCTCTGCTCATCACAATTCAATGGCGCCATGCACTTTTGCGCAACGAGAGCATTAACTGTCATTCAAAGGTTACTTCCACGCAAAGCTTCCCGAGCTTATGCAGCATTGGCCCAAACTTTTTGTAAAACTATGGAGCAAACCGCAGTAGGACCAAAAATACCGTTACAAACCAGGCAACGATCTGCGGCGTCTAGGCGCGCCAGGTGGCTTTTACAAATCTGCAACACGCCAACCTTAGCGCTAAAGACTTTTCGGTCAGAAAGAGATAAACCTTAACTTTCGGTCCACATTACACACAGCAACAGGCTGGATCAACCAAGTATACGCTTTCCTTATTAAGGAGGAAACAAGCTCTCATAATGAATAAATAAGTTGTATATTCTCGGTAAACCGTGACACACCTGTAAAGGCGGGATCAAATATGCATACAAGCATAGCTTCTTTGGAATATTAAAACATTTCGTTTCAATGAAAGGTATAACCGAAAAGGTGTGGTCCATACGAGTGAGCATTTTGTCAAGTAATAAGCAGACCAAGGAACATGATGGCCCTGGTGCGCGTAAAAGTCAATCACAACAGTTGTACCAAGATACAAGTTGGGCGTAAGTTTGCCATGTATTATTCCATGAGCATAAGAGACCAAACCATGTATTAAAAGGAAAGTCTAGCGTATATTGTCGGGTGGCATATTAAGAGAACACCAGAATTAACATCTAACTTTACCTTCAGTCTCATTACTAAACAGTCCTTTTCATTTTAGCCTCATGTAGTTGCATCTTTTGAAACTATTCATGACGTAAGATTTGGGTTATAAGTCCTATACTCCGTTTACAAAATTTTTACTACCTAACCGTTTGCTATACAGTTAGGAAACCAAATACGTCCTTATGCGTAACTAAATATGATGTCCAATGTTATACACGATTGACGCAGGCCGTTTACTTATGCAGGTTTATCAAGCTTACTACAAACTAAATAGTATATTCTCGAATTTGTCGAGACACACCAAACCAAGCATGATCAACATTTACAGGCAATTATGTTTCGCAACAAACACGTTGCTATGTATGTAATCGGCAGTAAGCCGGAGGTTGTACAGGCTTTGGAAATTGTGAAAGTAATCATGAGGAATAAAGTCGTTAATGCATGATGACACGTTTGGTTGTAGAGTGAGTAGTGCAAACCATCTGGGCATTACATGTGTAGGGAAAACGCTACATGTAGGCAGGGAGTATCTTACACTTGAACGTGCCAGTAAAATATTAAAATATGATGCTAGTCGACTTGTCAGTATGTAGTTGTGGGCAGGGAATTTATTCAGTGGCGAGTCACATCTGCCAGGTCGCAGTGTCGTTAAGCGGACATTTGTGGCTTTTTATAGGGAGAACGCTTGCCAGGCGAAAACCTACCACGTCCTGGAACAATGTTAGAAATCCGTTTGTATAACGATGTAAAACTGGCAGAGCAGCTTGCCGAGTAATTTCACCCTCGGTTATCCGCTGTCATTTGATTTCCAACTTCCGCTGTTAATTTATCAGGTATCTTTAGTCGGGACCGCCAGAATGGCTGAGGCCCATGGAGGGTGAGAGCTTCACGAAGCATCGTCTTTGTGAGTGCCCAGGTGAGCAAAATGTCAGTTCTTTGCGTCTTGATTTTTCAGGTTTATGTATACTTTTCAGGAGTGTGAAGGCCTCGTGTCCAGCTTTCATTACTGGACAACGGTCATGGTAGTGAGTGCAGTTGCATCCATTTGTTGTACAGCTATGTTCCTTGTAGGTCCTTGTGGTTTGCCCTGTCCTGAGCAAAACTTTTTCTCGGTCCAATCCAAAATCCCCAAGAAGTTCCGGACCTCGGAGAAAAGGGAAGGTGAGAGACAAAAAAGGCCGCAAAGAACAGGCTTGGAAACAAACATTGTTAAAGTCCTATGGTATAACATTTTATGGAAACAAATGATGTACAAGGTGCAACAATTATTGTGTTAAAAGCATCTTTTGAATGTTCTACGGAAGCAATGGCACTATAGGTTGGTTGCTACCATCTACATGGAATACAGAGCGTTGCGCCAGTGAGCAAAAAATGCAGCCGGTTTGCTATGATGCAACTAGTGCGTGGGAAGACAGAAAACAGAATTTAAAAACCAGCGGCGTTTTTCTGGTGGATGAACAGCGGGTAGCCAACCTACTTCGATAGGGAGCGCAGAATAGCTAAGTGAAGGTATGAATGGCTCGGGATGAAAAGGATTCAAAGGTCAATTGGTGGTAAGTCAGTGGATAGATAGGATTCAAGCGCTGAGTAAAAATCTTCCGGGGATGAAGCCAGAAAGACGACACGAGGGTAGCAAGAATAGAGCGCTATGGCCGACTGAGATGAGAAAAGCTTGTGAGAGAGCTTACCTCCTACATAAGTAAGTTTCGAAACATTTGCTGCAAAAACGGACACAAAACACAAGGTGAGAAAAGATTGATCGATCGAAGTGAAGTAATAAAGATCAGTTGAAGGAAAGCAAACGTGCTGAGCAAATGTATACGTGGCGTCACGCAGAGAAACGAGTTATTCCAGGGTGCTAAGCAAATAGTATAAGGGTATGCCGACCCAGGAAAAGCCAGGGAGTTTGTTGTACCCATACTTGGGTAAGTGTCGCAAACATAGCAGCGAGTAAGTGAGAAATGAACACCTATAAATGAGAAGCTGGCGGGCGTTTGTGTACTGATCTGATGAGTGAAGTGATAAACTAAAAAGCTAAAAATGTTTAATTGACGGAAGGACTGCGAACGGCCAGAACGCAAGCGTGCATTAAGGTTGCTGAGGATATAAGAATCTGAGGCCTAACCGCAGCAGCTAGGGTGCTAGGATAATAGTACCAAGCTGGATAGAGCCAGGGAACGCTAGCCCGAGAGCAAGAGTATTTCAGGTAAAAAGCCTAAGACAATACAGCGAGTGGGGTATAAATGAACATCTAAAATGTGAAGCAAAACAGCGGATTGCGCTGAATACATGGATCTGCTTGCACAACAGAAGAAAGCTAAGCGAGTTTTCGTGATAGAGGGACAGCGGACGAGTAAAACGCCATCATACAATGAGGTTGTTAAATAGTTCAGAGCATAAAAGACTAAGACGCATCGACGCGCAGCTAATCAACTTATGCTGGGGTGCTAATGGGATACAACCAGGGAAGTCTGAGCCGGGAGAAGCCAGTGAGAGAGCTGAACTACAATTAATTAGGTGTCGCAGATAGGTAGGTGACAGCTGTGTATCTAGCAAGGAAAGCTGGTGAGAGAGCTGGACTTTAGTTAATAAGTAGGTATCATAGACGTAGCGAGCAATAGATAAATGAACGTCTAGAAAGGAGCGCTGTGCGTGGATTACTTGAGTTACAGTTGCTTCACAGAAAAGAGCTAAGAAAGGCTTCATGAAGAAAGGACAGCGAACGGATGATGCGCAAGCATACAATACGGCTGTTAGATAGTTCAGAGCGCAGAGGCTAAGATACAGCGACGCGCAGATAATCAAATTATGCTATGGCGCTAACGAGATATTACAGAGGTAGCTAGAGCTGGGTAAAGCCGGCCGTCCGATTAAAAAAGAATGAAAACAGAAAAGGATATAAATAAATGAATAACTAAAGTTTTTATTCTCGACAAGGCGAGGCACGCCATTACAGGCATGATTCTTTTGACAAACTGCGTGATCAAGAATGTGCAAAAATCCGATATGTTTGCCATAACAGTATTTGTTTGTGCAGGGGGTATTTAAGTATGTAATGGTGTGTGCGTTTGTATAGCTGTGTTGTTTGCGTTTGTAACTGTGCTGCTCCATGCTTGCATGTTTGCTATCGTCAGCAAAGTGCGAGTAGAAGATTGGTGTCCGTGGGTTGGAAAGGAGTATCCGGGTATCCACGGGGCAGTGACTTTATTTTCTGGCGAGCCACGACCACCACGTCACAGCGTTGTTAAGCAGATATTTGTGGCTTTTTATAGGGAGAAGGCTTGCCGGGCGAAAACCCGCCACGTCCTGGAACACTGCCGCCGAACTATTAGCTGGAGCAGGTTGAACCCGAACCACCCAGCTGGCACCACGAGGTGGTTGTTCGGCTAGCCAGCCTGGATGCAAAGGGTTTTGGTAAAGAGTGGAAAAGCCCACGAGGCTTTCCGGGTGATGTAAACAAAACGTTGGGTCAGCCGAAAAAGTTTGTAACGTCGAAGAACGCTGAGTGAAATCGGATAAATAGTGGCCGAGCTGGCGAGACTGGATTAGTCGGCGTGTAGGAATAGCACGTACGATAAAGGCAGGAAAAAGGGCCGCAGCGACAAAAGATGAACGAGTCTAGCAGCCTCGCTGGGTAGGGGAACAAGAGCGTTGAGACTGCATAGCGTATACCGCTTAAGTCTGGGTAGCATAGGAGCGGTCAGAGAGAAAGAGGCTAGTCAGTGGGACTAGGTCACCGCAGAGCAGTAAGATCTGGCAAAGCAGTTGAAGAAGAAATGAAAACAGAGCGCGATAATAAAGATTACGGTCAAGATGAGAAAGGTTTATTGATGAAAGGTGGGAAAAGCCCACGAGGCTCTCTAGGTAATGTAATCGGGTAGTTGAGACAGCCGAACTAAGAAAGGTGACGTCTCAGAAGTCTGAATGAATCCGGAGACCAGGAGGCTGACCGGGTATGACTGGATTAGTCGGCGCGTTTACATAGGGACTTATAGTAAAAGTAAGAAGAAAACTACCAATAAATGGTGGACAAGTCTAACGGGCTCAAGATGTAAGGAAAACATCTTGTTTAGTCTGCGGAGCGTTACCGCTTAAATCTTAATAGCATTGGAGGAGGCAGAAAGGAAGAGACAGATCAGTGGGACTTGACCACGGCAGGGCAGTGCGATCTGGCCATCCAGTAGAAGAAGCAATGGAAACAGAAGTTACATTAAGTCGTACTATTAAAGTGCGTAAATCGGCTATACTAATAAAGAGTGAAAACGTCTATCAGGCTCTTGTGAGGAGCGAAACATCGTCAAATTCCTAGAGCCCAGGCCGTGTGTCTCTGTAGCAGAGAGGCAATCAAAGATAAGGAAATGAGCCTTGACGGGGCACTGAGAGGTTTCCGTCCGCTTGAAGAAGGAAGGAATACAACGAGCGCGATAATGAAGTACTGGGTCAAGCTAAATGGTGCAGAACTAAGGAGGCGCACAGCGATCCGTCAACCAAACACTGAATGTTAACGTAACAGTGATCTGAGAGAGTACGGAGAGTAAAAGATCTTTCAGACGATTTTTGCTTAATCGGAGTAAAATGAAGACAGAGAGCGCAGTGCGGAAATGACAAGGGCAGAATCGAGAGCTTTACTGATTAAAAGAAGCTATACTAATAGAGTGTAAGCTAATCCAGCAAAGTTCTTAGGGTGAGGGAATCGGTGAGTTGGATTTGTAGTGCCTAGATCATTTAGGTCTCGGTAGTATGGATGCAGTCAGAAAGCAAGTGACCGGTCAGATGAGATTAGATTAGGGCAAAGTACAGAGTTGACTGTCTGGTTAAAGAAAGGCAACCAGATACGACGATATGGATAGGGCAGGGTAGGGATGAGAACGGTTTTATTGTTAAAGATTGTAAAAGTTAACGAGGCTTCCGAAGGAATTTGAACAGTCCAATAAATCAACCGAAACAAGGAGGGCAACGTCTCAGAAGTTTGAATGAATCCGGAGAACAGGTGGCCGATCTGGCAAGGCTGAGTTAGTCGGCGTGTTAGAAATAGGACGTACAATAAAGATGTGAAGAGAGCTATAACCATAAAGGGTGAATGAGTCTAGGAGGCTCACGGAGTTAATAAGTTACTAAAAGTTAAGCAATTCTTGCAGGCGCATGAGGTGAGAGGAACATAGCATTGAGTCAACAGCCTCTAGCCTGTTTGTATATTCGTAGTTTTGAAGGCAGTCAGAGGGAAGTAGACTGGTCAGATGAGACTCCGTCAGGGCAGGGTACAGAGAGTTAGCAGTCCGATGAAAAGAGGAATAAAGACCACGAAGTAAGGAAAGAACAGGGTCAGAGTGGAGAAAGCTTTACCGATTAGGAGTAGGTAAGCCAACGAGACTCTCTAAAGTAGTGTGGATAGGGTATTTGGTCTGCTTAATATTGGCCGGTAACGGCACAGTAGTCAGAGAGGTCAGAAAGCAGGAGCAGAAATACACTAGGCTGTATTAGCCGGCACGCTGAGGTTTAGTAGTACAGTTAAGTTGGGAAGGCAACTAGAGAGCGTCAGCAGAAATGGACATGTTGGATATGGCAGAGTTTAACGTAGTTGGGTACATCCTTATGCACCTTAATTGAAACAAACTACGATTGTGTCTCTTTTTCTATGAATATCATATTTTTATACATGAAAGCTGCCGTTTTGCATTTATTTTTTTATTTTATTTTAGAAATAGATATTTCATCATTGTGAAGCAGACGATGCAATAACTGAGCATGTCTAGTCGTTACATCACCCAAGGTTGCATCATACTTGTTATGGTTAGTAAGGCTTTGTTCCAACTTCTTGTTTATTGTGATGCAGTCATTGTTTGAGATGGACGTGACTCCCAGAAGGTGCATGAAGATTGTGACCTTGCACGAACCCACATACGACACCTACAGGGACATAGCAAGAATCGTAGGCGTCAGTCCGGCAACCGTCAGCCGTGTGATCAAAAAGAAAAAGGAAACGGGATGCGTTTCGCAAAAAAGCAATGGGAAATGTGGTCCTAAGAGGAAAACCACTGCTAGGGATGACGCTTACCTAATACGGGAAAGTGTTAAAGATCCTCGAAAGACTAGTGACGCATTAAAACGTGATTTGGGGGAGAAAGGAATAGAAATTAGTTCTTCAACGGTTCGCGGGAGACTCCTGGAATTTGGTCGGAAAGCCAGACGGCCTGTGAAAAAACAACTTCTGACAAAAGTAATGAAAGTTATGCGTTACAAATGGGGACTAAAATACAAAACTGGACAAAAGAAGATTTGAGAAAAGTCCTATGCAGCGATGAAAGCCATTTCTATGTTCATGGTCAAAGAAGTCAGTATGTTCGGAGGTCAAAGGGAGAAAAAGTTCGTGATTCCCACATTGACCACCTTGTGAAACACCCAAAAAAGCAGATGTTTTGGGAATGCTTTAGTTATTCCGGCGTCGGCGCCTTGCATCCAGTCCAAAGCATGATGCGCTCTCCACAATATATAGAAGTTCTCCAAAGAAGAGCTGTTCCAGAACCAAAAAAGACATTTCCTGTCGGACCTGGCGTATTTCAGCATCTTGGGTCCCTGTACCAAACTTGAATTAAAGCTTGAATAAGTTTCTCCTTTGTCGTACAGTCCATGACACGAAGGCGTTGCTTGCGAATAGAACACATATTTTTAATGGGGTTTACATCTGGTGAATTCCCAGCCAGTCCAAGCTGGTTATTTGATTAGGATTGAAAAAAGTCTTGACCATTTTTGATGTGAGGCACGGGGCCAGATCCCGTTGAAGAACTAGTTTCTATTCCTTTCTCCCCCAAATCACGTTTTAATGCGTCACTAGTCTTTCGAGGATCTTTAACACTTTCCCGTATTAGGTAAGCGTCATCCCTAGCAGTGGTTTTCCTCTTAGGACCACATTTCCCATTGCTTTTTGGCGAAATGCATCCCGTTTCCTTTTTCTTTTTGATCACACGGCTGACGGTTGCCGGACTGACGCCTACGATTCTTGCTATGTCCCTGTAGGTGTCGTATGTGGGTTCGTGCAAGGTCACAATCTTCATGCACCTTCTGGGAGTCACGTCCATCTCAAACAATGACTGCATCACAATAAACAAGAAGTTGGAACAAAGCCTTACTAACCATAACAAGTATGATGCAATCTTGGGTGATGTAACGACTAGACATGCTCAGTTATTGCATCGTCTGCTTCACAATGATGAAATATCTATTTCTAAAATAAAATAAAAAAATAAATGCAAAACGGCAGCTTTCATGTATAAAAATATGATATTCATAGAAAAAGAGACACAATCGTAGTTTGTTTCAATTAATGTGCATAAGGATGTATATGCACTCGGGTTGAAGGAAATAGTGTTTTGGTTGTGCCGAGCCTATACCGTTTACAGCTCAGTACTCTGTCGGCAGTCAGAAAGTAGGAGACTGGTCGGAGGAAACTAGGTCATCACACAGCGCTGGGTTACTGATAAGGTGGGGAAAGGCAACTAGTGAAT